>CM017555.1:26465623-27665623 GCA_007844125.1 Sinonovacula constricta | reverse complement strand
CTAAGATTTTAAGAAAAAATAAATGAATGCATTGAGAGTATTGATCACAGAATGACTATGAGTTTGGTATATGTTGCAATGCTCATAGGACTTTGTCATATATTCTTATGAAGGTTTTATGAAAACATGAAATAACACATGTTTAACTCAATAAAAGTGGAAACCATGACTGTATCAGTAATACACGTCACAAATGATATCTACAGAACAATTTTCTACTTACAATTTTTAAACACTATTACACAAACACAAGTCTAGTCCACGAATGAGTCCAAATCCGAAACTCCAACGCCGATAACGAAAGCACATGAATAGCACTTTTTGTTACTCCATCAAGATAATATCAACGCGCGTGTTGTGTGCACACAAAGAGAAACAAGAGGGCCATGATGGCCCTTAATCGCTCACCTGATGACACAGGCTTTTAGTAGGCTCAAATCTGGCATCAAGTAATTAAGAGTTATTTACTTTAGAAATCTTGGTGAAGATTGGGCCATTAGTGTTGCCACTGGGTTGATAACATTTTCTAGAATTTTACCAATTAACCTACTGAATCCACATGACTCACTTCAAAACATATGTAAGAGTTCATATTGGCAAACATGCTGGCCACGTTTGGTGAAGATTGTGCCGTAAATGTGGCCTCTTAAGTGTTTTCACAAGTTTTTTTCAAAAATGTGACCCAAAAATATATTCATTCAAGATTTGATGCAGACAAACAATCTGATCAAGTTTGGTGAAGATTAGGCTATGAATGTGGCAACTAGTGTGTTCACAAGCTTTAACTAAGATTTGACATAGTGACCTACTTTTTGACCCCGCATGACCAAATAATGACCTTATACAAGATTTCATGCAGACAAACATTCTGATCAATTTTGGCGAATATTGGGCTATAAATGTGGTCTCTAGTGTGTTCACAAGCTTTTTCTAAGATATGACCTACTACCTACTTATTGCCCCTACGTGACCCAGTTATAAACTCATCCAAGATTTCATGCAGGAGAACATTCTGATCAAGGTTGGTGAAGATTGAGCCATAAATGGGGCCTCTTGTGTGTTCACAAGCTTTTATATAAAATTTACCCTAGTAACCTAATTTTTGACACCATATGACCCAGTTATGAACTCATCCAAGATTTCATGCAGACACATTTTGACCAAGTTTGATTAAGTTTTGCCCATTAATGTGGTCTCTAGTGTGCTCACAAGCTTTTCCTAAGATATGACATAGTGACCTACTTTTTGACCCCATGTGACCCAGTTATTAACTCATCCAAGATTTTATGGAGGCAAACATTCTGGTCAAGTTTGGTGAAGATTGGACCATAAATGGGACCTGTAGTGTGTTCACAAACATTTCTTATATTTGACCTAGTGACCTTCTCTTTGATCCAACATGACCCAATAATGAACTTGGTCTAGGATTCATGCAGGCAAACATTCTGACCAAGTTTGATGAAGTTTGGCCTATAATTGTGGCCTCTAGTGTGTTCAAAAGCTTTTTATAAGATTTGACCTAGTGACCTACTTTTTGACCCCACGTGACCCAGTTACGAACTCTTCCAAGATTTTATGCAGCCAAATATGCTGATCAAGTTTGGTGAAGATTGGGCTATAAATGTGGTCTCTAGTGAGTTCACAGTTTTTTCCTAAAATTTTTACCTAGTGTCCTATTTCTTGACCTCAGGTGACCCAATAATGAATTCATCCAAGATTCATGCAGACAAACAATTCTGACCAAGTTTGGTGAAGTTTGGCCAATAAATGTGGCCTCTAGTGTGTTCACAAGCTTTTTCTAAGATTTGACATAGTGACCTATTTTTTGACCCCACGTGACCAAGTTACGAACTCCTCCAAGATTTTATGCAGGCAAACATTCTGATTTTTTGACACCACGTGATCCAATAATGAACTCCTCATCCAAGATTTCATGTAGACAAACATTCTGACCAAGTTTGATGAAGATTGGCCTATAAATGTGGTCTCTAGTGTGTTCACAAGCTTTTTCTAAGATTTGACCTAGTGACCTATTTTTTGACCCCACGTGACCCAGTTACGAACTCCTCCAAGACTTTATGCAGGCAAACATTCTGATCATGTTTGGTGAAGATTGGGCTATAAATGTGGTCTCTAGTGAGTTCACAATTTTTTCCTAAAATTTTACCTAGTGACCTACTTTTTGACCCCAGGTGATCCAATAATGAACTCTTCCAAGATTTCATGCAGACAAACATTCTGACCAAGTTTGATGACGATTAAATAAAAACTGTGACCTCTAGTGTGTTCACAAGCTAAAATGTTGGCGACGAACGACGGACGACGAACGACGGACGACGGACGCTGGACGCCGGACGACGGACAAAGCGGTATCACAGAAGCTCCCCTTGAGTACGTTGTGCTCAGGTGAGCTAAAAGAGGTTGCTAGCTAGCTCTCGGTAACCGGTCGTGAATATTAATTAGAGAGAAACTGTATCCTCCAATCCAAGCAACTTGCACCAATACTACTTTATATTCATATTTGTAAGCCATTTATAGATATACAGGTATGGATATTGACTGTGTGTATTTTAAGAGAGTAAAATATAGAGTATAATATAGGAATGTGAAGATGAAATCTATGCACTGGGCTACACGTAATTCCTGTTTTTGCATGTCTCGATGTTCGTCCGTCTGTCTGGACTAGTTACCTAGTGGATTCACAAAATAATTGGCGGGGCGGGGGCATGCTCCCCCCCCCCCCCCCGCCCACCGGAACATTTTTGAAAACAATGGCGGGATTTGGTGCATTTTGGAGGAACATTTATCAATTTAAAAAAAAAAACATTAACTTAGCATATTTTTTCTGAAACAGCTGTTATGTCAAAATATCAACTCAGATTCAAAACAAATATAATTTTCTGCCCTTTCTTGCAGCGAACTGACTGATTCTATTATCTATGTCAATATCCATGTGCCGGTAAGTATGCAGCATGGCTAATACAAACATAAGTTTAGAAGACATGGCAGATCTCATGTTGTTTTTCAGCCTTCTCATAATATTGAAATGCCGCTGAGCTGAGGCTGTTGTGACTGGCATAGTGACGACCTCCATTAGACATGTGAAAATGTCAGGTTACAGGGGGTTATTAGTATCTTTTAAGGTATAGTTCAAGTCAGAAGGAGTTGTTTCCTCCAATGAACCCCTGACAGCGCCAGAAGATGCCAGAAGATATACTAGTATTTCAATTTTTAATTCATTTGGCCAAATTATTACAGTCAATCTATATTTATTTCTTTGAGCGACAGTCAACTTATGCTTATAGTCTTAACTGGCAAAATCTGGTGAGGAACTTAGGCTTGATTGTATGTTAGCATTGTGTTAAATGACATGACCTGTAAATAATGACTGATTTTACTTACATTGGCTTAAATTTGACTTACTTTGACTTCAATGCGAATGTTTTTGTCCATTCTTGGTGGTTTTGTAGAACTTTCATTTTTAGTGAGTCGTGATGTACGTGTTAACTGTGCTGGATCTAGATACATGTAAGAGATTGCTGAAAGTTCTTCTAATTTTCCAGGTAGCTTTCTTTCTAAGCGGACATTAAATAAAGTCGATTCTGTTCTGCGACAACTTTGTTTCCAGAAACAGTGCCTAAGAAGTCCATTAATTTTTTGAATGAATGGCATAGTTTTGTATGTAGTAGTAGCATGCAACTAGTCTTATAACATTAGTTAAATCATATACTTTATTTTTCTCGAATATACCAAGACTTATCGAAAACCATGATATTATGACTTACGAATTTGACCATTACGTGTATCCGTAGATTTGTTTTCAAACGTCGTGCATATCACCTTTAATTTATTTCTAATTCTTTTTTACTTTCTTTAATGCTATAGATTTGAGATTCACAATAATGATAACAATATTTTAGAGGTCTATGTTTCATAATAATGAAAATGACTGTTAAAAATATTGATAAACAACACGCCGTCCATTCCTTGAAGACACAATACTTTGCGTTTCTTCGAACTGTAAGTTCGCAAGTAGTAGTGGGACACCTACAGTGACTTTGTTTATATTTTAAACTTACCTCATTGAGCTAATTATGCAAGCAAATTCTGGCGTTAACAACAACAACAACGATAAACTGTATCGTTGATGCGTTCATGCGCTCTAGGTATACGAACGTTGATTGTTATTGTTTGCATTTGGACATTTACGCGCATGCGCAGTAGCTGGTTGGCAAAATATTTCCGGAACCGTGTAGTAAACTAAACAATGGCTAATTTTGACAAGTAATCACCTTATTCAGAGCAGAAAAGTAGTTTTTCTGAGCACTTCCTTGAATTGTCGCAGCAAGACAAGGAACGGTATGTCGATAAACTAACAGTTGAAGTTCAGAGAATCCCCGATCCCTACACAATACCAGATGAATTTTGGGAGAACAACTGTTGCAAATGGCCGAACGTTGAATATGGCGACGTATGGAACTATCTTGTGCACACACCCGGACCTTACACACAGGAAGCAATGAAGGCATACAAGTCCCTCGATGGATATAACTTTTTTTATATCTGGACATGTACAACCAGTTCTCTACCATGATATACACGACAATATGGTGTGTATATTGACAGCAAAAGTTATCCTATCTCAGAAAGTGTCTGACAAGAAACAGTGGCATCATCCATGGCTGATGGTCAACAAAAGAGGTGGTTATATTGTTGCAGCCCACTGCAGTTGTAAAGCAGGGTAAATATTTGTGCACATTTTTGTCATTTTATTTCCATGGTCGATTCAGTACACCAAACCAGTAATTTCTCTTGTGACACTCATGGTAATGTTTTTGGTAAAGCCGCTTCATATCGTTAAGTTAACTCAGCTGTGAAATTATGCGTCCAATTACATTTTAGGTGATAGTACTATGGATATATGCATTGGTCCTACACTGTAGTAATATCTTGACATAGTGTAGATATTCAGTCCCATATTCATCATATTGGCCTATATTTGAAAATAAGCAACGGTTACTGTTGTTGACAAAACACATACAATTCTTGATCTCTTTCTGTTTTCAGAGCTGGTGAGGCATGCAGTCACATTGCAGCAGTCCTGTTTAAGGTTGAAGCTGCTATCAAGCTTGCTCTCAACAATCCAGCAAAGACCAGTTTAGCAAATCAGTGGAACAAGTGCTATCGGGAAAAGGTAAAATAAAAGTTAGAACATTATTTCATTTGGATATTTAACAAAATAAAAGCTAGATATTACTTCATAGTATAACAGCTATTTCAATGGTATTTCATATCAAATTAAATAATATTAAATTGAAAAATCACATAATTTTAGAAAATGCTTGAAACTGGAGCACATTAAGTTTTTTAGTAGCTAATTGCTCGTCTGAGCCTTTATGTTAAAGCTGTATATAAGATTATGATCAAGCATTATTAAAAATTGCATTTGGTTATTGCTCATCATCTTCCAGGTTACAGCACAGCCCCTCAGTAAATTAACTTCAGCCGGCCAGTACATGGTAAAGTGCAACGGAAGCGAAAAGCATTGATTGGACCTCCTTCAGTGTTAACAGAGTTTGAAGAGGCAGAAGCTTTGCGGAGTCTGAAAAAAGCTTGGCCTGATGCCTGCATTCTAACCAAAGATGATTCAGATTCTGACACAGCTTCTGATGATGAAGAAATGCCACCGGTATTGCTATATTTTCTCATTGTTAAATTTATTCTTTCTAAAAAATAGATCTGGTCTGAAATACATTTCGAATGATTTTTTTTATAAATTTGTTGCTTTTTGACATCATAGATTTCAGGATGTGTTTTGTAGTCATTATCTTGGAATCAAATGGCACTTTAAACCTTTACTCAAGCAGATATGGCTATTATCCATGGGCAAACAGTGTAGATCCTGATCAGATTGCAGTTGTGTGCGGGTTCATCTGGATCTACACTGGTCGTACATACCATAAATCCCATATAAATGCAGATGGGTTAGATTAACATGTTAACAAGTTAAACTTAAGTTTGTTATTTCTGCAATGTAACACTTAGTTGACTTGTGCAAATATTAATTTGAATGTTAGAGGTGAAAATTATATTGATGCTATAAAACATCCTGTAAGTTGCAATACTTTTCCTTTACACCACACACACTGAACATTGCTCTAGACAACATAGTCTAAATCATTTACATTACACACAATCTACATGAATGAATTTACACAGTCAGACTGATGCACAACTTCATTACAGGTTCTGGTGAAGGAGCATACAATATGCTGTAAAAGTCTAACACCTGACGAACTGATGAAAGAATGTGAAAACCTGTTAGAGGACTTCAAGGTAACACCCGTACAGGCAAGCAACCTTGAAAAAAATGACCAGAAAGTGTACTTTGGAAAAGGCAAAGAGTTGGAAGGATAACAGCCTCCTTAGTGCATGACATTAAGACTCTGAAGGATAGCACAGACCTGTCTAGGTGTGTAGCAAGTGTGAAAGGGACTTGGGCAATATTGAACATGTAAGTTACGGTTTGCGAAATGAAAGGAAGGCCAAGAACTGTACTTTGATGTGGCTTCTAAGGAACATGACCAGTTTGGTTTACGTGACTGTGGCCTTGATATCGACACCACATTTCCCGTCTTTGCGTCATCCCCTAATGGTGATAGAATCTGTGCCTGTCATGGTGAGGGCCTGATTGAAGTTAAGTGCTGTTCTGCACATAGAAATATTTTTGTAGTCAGACATTCCTGAGATTGACAAGGATTTCTTTTAGAGCCACAAACACTTAAAATTAAAGAAAATCACAGGTACTTTACTCAAGTGCAATTTCAAATGTATCTTTGTCAGAAACAATTTTGTGACTTTATAGTGTTCACAGATAAAGGAATTTTTTCCAAACAGTTTACTATCAACCAAGTTTTGTAAGGCAGTAAATTGAAAAATGTCTAGAATTTTCATTCACTAATTTATTGTCAGACATTATTTCCAGGAAGATGGAAAACTGATTACTTTTATATTGTATATGAATTGTGTGTAAACCTGTTTTAGTGGTTGTAAACATGACTCAGCTGATGTCAGGTGATAACACTGATTTACAAACAAAACAACACATAGAATTTGAAAAAGAATCTTTACTATGTATAATGTTTCTCTTTTTTATCAAATGAAAATATAAATGTAAATATCCCATTCTTTTTCTTGGCAAATAGTCCATGTTTACAATAATAAGCATGACAAAAAATACATTTAAATGAAAGAACCCGTAATTATTTTAAAATATTTATCATTTCTATCAATATCATGTTTGTGAGTTTTGCCATTTCAGTATCTATATATTTGTACCTAAGAAGTGTAAATACATGAGACATGTCGTTTTTTATGTATGGAAATGTTAGAATTCGGTTAAATGTATTATAAATGTCATTACTTGAGAAAATTTAAAAATCACTTTCTGTTCGTTAAAACTATTAATGCATCATTTGCAATGAAAACCATGTAAATTAATGAGATCCATGTAAGTCAGTTAGATAATTCCAATAAAATTCTAAAAATGAATGTTGTTTTGGGTCTTTATTTCTACCATCAATCAATAGTAAGGTTTAAATGAATCGCTGAAGTTACGACCCTCAGAAAAATAAGTTGTGGAAAATTAATCAAACACAAAGCATTATTAATAAAACGAAGACGTACAAAATGCTAACCAATTTATAATTATTTGCTAGTCTATTCTTGTAGCCGATTTAAGAAGTGGTCTTAAATAAACAGTATTAATGAATTAAATAAAGAAAATAACCAAACATAACATTAGAGTTATCGGGCTAAAAGAGCCATAACATTGTACTTTTGCACATATAGTTTTAGTTACCTAGTTTGTTAACACGATTCATTCGCTTCACAATCAACCTTTCTTTAAATTAATTCACTTAACAAGTTTTGGCATAAGATTTGTAAGTAAACCACAGATTTCCAAGATATGATCTGCATGTTTTATCAGAGAAATGGGCAATGTGTGTTTCAAAATATTAAAGTTCTTAATTCTTTCAATTGCTCTTTCCACATGGATCCTTGACCGTGATAAACGCCTAGCCATTTCAACTTCTTTCTGTGAAAATTGTTTTCTCCCTTTGCAAATGAGGAATAGCTAGAGATGCTCCTCGAAAAGCTAACTCTTACAGCAATTCAAAATCCTCGGTCAGCAAGTACAAGATTCACAAATTCTAATTTATTATAAAATCCAGACTTTAAATTAAGTTCTTTATCAGACACTCTGCCACCGCAACACTTTGACAAGAAGCTTTTTGCACCATGTGGGGTAATTCCAACTAAAAACTTTAAAGTATTATGATGTTTGTAATTTGACCAAGTTTTGGCTCTGGCATCCAGATTTGGTGGACTTTAAAATCTCACAACAATCAATTATGACTCGACACTTCTTGTAATTTCTTTTAAATGATTTTGGCATATTTTTAATACTGTTTCCTTTGATGGCCACTTAATCAAGAATCGTAACCGATGAGACAAAACAGGAATACACTGTGAAAGGATTTTTGAAACTTGTGTAGGGCATATTTTAAACCTGTAAGCCAGGTCATGATTTGTCATTTAAAGCCTTAGTTTCATTAGCACAAGAAGTAATTGGTCCCCTGCAGACAAATTCTTTTGAAAAAAAGTATTGACAAGCCCTAAAACCCATCAATTACTGCTGCAGATGGAATACCAGTGTACGCTCTAATCCGACTTCTTTTTAAGTTCATGGACGTAAATTTGTTGTTCCGGATTTCCTCTCTTCAGCTCATTGTTTTCACCAAGGAGACGCTGGTACTCCTGTTGAAGATGGCTGTGATTCTATTGTAAATCTTCAAACTTCTGCAAAAGTTTATCCGGTTCTGGGTCAGTTCCTGATAAAGAGTAAAAATGAATAAAACATAAAACTTTTTTTATGTTTCCATTTTCATTATCAATAAACTTAAGTCCTAAACATAGCATGTTACATTTGAGACAGTACAGATCATAATGCTAGCATCCTTGTAATCTGAGGTTAGCTTTTAGTCAATACTATCTTAAATAGATCCCTGAACAAGAATGGATAAACTGTCAAGGATAGAAAGGTTAGTCCATAATTTCCTGAAATATGAACAACATTAAACCAATATTGTTGCACTTTACCTGCATTTTGTGTCTTCGGAAAGTTTACCGCCATGTCAAGTAATGCACTTGCTGCTGTATCCCTGTCTGGTGGCTCTTGAGATAGGTTAACTAATTCTTCAGTAATTTGTGTTAGTAGTAGGCATCTCTTGCTAAGTCGTTTGAAAACGATGGACACGCTCAGGTGTTGTCTTTCGGGCCGGAGTGAACTTAAACACACTGGGTACATAATCAGGATGGTACAGGTATAGTAGATGGTTTACCTGAAAAATAATCGTGCAAATTGTGTATATCAAAATTATATTCTACTGTAATGAAATCAATCTAATTTTATAAAAGAAATTTACAGAAAGTTCATTTGAGCATTGATTGACTCCTTATAAATCTTATTTTGAGGATTGTTGTAGTAATGCGAGCAATCATTTCCAATAAAATCAGAATCCCACTGATAATATGCTGAAAGTAAATCTAAATTAGCAGTTTTCGAACATCATAAAAATTGTATTATCACAATGACAAAAAGCATTTATACTACTTAAGCCCTACCTCCCAAGAAGTGTTCACTGCATATACGATCATGCACACTCGGTTCCCACAGTTTCTTCTTGTCGGAGAGACATACCCGTTTCATCGCAACTTGCCACTTTTTCAGTCTCTCTAGATCCTTTGGAAAGCGAAAGAACGAAATATCTGATCCCTTCTCGTACCTATATTACATCCTATAGCGCTACAACTGACTGGCATATAAATATTTGTTTATTTATGCAAATGTTTACGCTCCGATTAATAAGCTATTTTGCCAACCAGCCGGTGCGAATGTAAATTTAGCAAGTGCGCGTGACGTCACCCGTCAACGTTCGTTGACGACAACAACAACAACAGAGCTATGAGCTACGCGCCTGTCTGTCCGTCCCACGTGCTATCAAATACAAGCAAGCAGTATACGGAAACACGCGCTTATGCTTGTCACATTTTAAATAAACGTTCTGCTTAGAGATATAATTTTCAATATACTTTGTTTAACATCGATCGATCGAGAGAGACAGAGACAGACAGACAGAGACAGAGAGAGACAGAGAGAGACAAACAGACAGACAGAGAGAGAGACAGCCAGACAGAGACCACAAACCACTGTTTCGCACTAGTGAGTAAAGCCAGTTGCTTCTCCGTTGTCAGTAGGAGATGGCGACGAAACCTTTCTCCGCATCCAACCTCGATGTCCGCTCTCAAAAAATCGTCCGGGATAGCCTCCTTATTCACTTCAAAATCTAAGCTGGTTGGATGATGCGGGCGAGTTTTCTGTCTCTGTCGGTTGGCTGCTCTTACCAAAGCGGCCGGCTGAGAAAGTGCACATGGTTCTTGTGGGTCCACATATTGTCGAACAGCTGCCTCCACCAACTTCCGTGCTGCTGCAAAAGGTTGTTTTAGACTTTCTGTCCTGATCTCCGCTCTGACTTTAGCAGCTGTTAAAGCTCTGGGTGGATGGCAGTGTGGATGAACTCCTCGAGTAAATGTTCCATTCTCTTCTTAAACACGAGCTTTGCACGTAGTTGTCTTGTTGTGAACGACGCAAACCCAATCAACGGTAGATTGTCGGCGCTTCGAGACAATGAAGCTGTAGTCCAAGGAATTCACGAGATGAGTCGCCCCACGTTGAGTCGCATTCGGTACTTTCGTCCAAGTAAGTGTTTCGGTTCTGTCAACATCATCACATTCTTCTGAAGGGGCTGATTGGTCAATGGTTGACTCCTCATAAACGCTTGGGATTTCGTAGGAGATGTCCCGCTCAATGAGACAGGATTGTCATTGTTACCAATTCATTGTTACCTGAAAATGTCATGCAATTACGTTTACTGATGCCCTAGATATGTGTGAGCTTTTGTTACTTAACGAGTGTCGCATAATAAAATATGATAGTACACATGTTAAATGGGAAGCAAGAGACAAATTGCTAAGCTTTGTAAATTCAATTGTATTAATGGGAAAGGGGAAAAAATTAAAACTGGTTCCCAACAGTTTGAACCAACGCTTTTTTGTGTGTTTTTTTTTCAAATAACCAAATAAGTCATTGTTACCTGAAAATGTCCGGTACTTCTGTTTATTGAGACACTAGATTTATGTGAACAATCAAGCATATATCCCCATACGGCATTGCAAACAAATACTTCCTATTTGAGCCACGCTGCAGGAAAAGCTATTTTTAAACTAAGAAAAACCATGACAACTTACTTTTGAGATCGACTCTATCGTAATCCGCGAAATCCGTTCTGACGTCGATATCTATTTTTAGCAGAGATCACTATCATGCTTATGTAAAGATTTGGAAACATTTAGAGTGATTTTTTTTAATTTTTACAGTCTAACAGAATATGTAGAGTTCAAAATCGTCTATTCTTAGACTAAGTATGAATTTGAGCAGAAAAGTAGTATATGAGGCACTTTGAAAGCAAACAAACGGACGCCATTTTGTTGACCTGGTTACAATTTTGACAATAGTTTATATTTTTTGTAAAGGGCGTCTATTTTAATGTGACCTCATTTGCATATAAAGGCTTGAGGGGGTACTGCGCAGGTGTGTTGAACTTGTAAACATATGTTTGTGAATACAAAGGTTTTGTGTCAATATTCAACTTGAACCCAGGTATACAAACAAAGGGCAGTCGTATCTGTGTGCACTGAATGACCGAATCTGGCATACAAAGGTCATTGTGTGACACGTTTGGCTTCACCATAGGACGTTACTTACGTCACATTCTCGTGAAGGTGGTGGCACATTTTAGGAATCTCCACCCCCTTTGTTTCTTTTTTGCCCCATTTTCTTCCAATAATCACGGTCACCTGGAGGAATGTGTACTGGCCACGTCTTCTTTTAGAAAAATGATCATCTGTTTAGAGTTATTTTCACGTCGAGGTCACCTTAATCTCGCATTTTAACGACTTGGCTATTTCTATATCTTAAGCTACAGCTTTTACCTCTATGTCTGAACCATCGCTTTCGTCTCCTTTATCCGGTTTCACTATACTTTCTATCAAACGTTTATGTTTTCATGCGGTGGTTTGATTTGCCTTCATTAACCTTATACCATTTACCAAATATTCTTATATAATCATTGTCACGTTCATGAATCAACCAATCCTCAAGCTGAAATGTGAGTCAAATGCATTCTTACATACTTATCACTCTTTGATATATCCCATTTGTAACGTTTGCTCTACCTATTTCTCTGCTTCTTTAGTAGACATTCTTTCACCAATGTTCTTTCAACTTTCTTTGACCACACTTCCTCATTATCCTTTCGGACTTTCTGAAATAACATTCCGAAGAATTCGTGTTCTTCACATTGTCTTTCATCCCTATCATCGAAAATCCTTCGGTAAAGTGTAGGTTCACCCGCTTCCACTTCTCCAGAACGTTTTGGACACCACTTATTGACGTGATTGTCAGATATCGATATTTTAATTGAAGATTCATTATGAACCGAACTGGTAGGACTCCGAGTATGATACCACAATCGTCACAAGCTTGCATTTTAGAAACGAGATTTAAAGTCTCGTGATCTTGTACACCTTCGTTATAAACATTGTTACATTTTGGGTTTTGTGGACTTCAAATCAACGAGTAAATACTGGTTATTTCATCGAATCGGTTTATCAGCAAGTTGTAGCGTTGTTGGATACATTTGATACGCCTATATCTTGATCGTTTCTTTTTTTTTTTGTCTACATGGTTGTTAAATAATACTTAATAGTGGCAGTTTCGTCTTTGTGTGGGGTCTTGTTTTGTAATGCAAAGTTTGGTTGAGCTATCGCGAATAAATTACGGTGATGCGAGCCATCTGTAAATAGATCCGCAATGCCGGGGACTTTGATGACTGTAGACATGAGGTCAGCAAGAACAATTAAATTGTTAAACTGCACGTTGAAAAAAAACCTATCCTTTTCCAAATTCGAAGGAAAAGAAAAAAACAACAGAGCATTCAACAATATAAAATGTTTTCGCAATGAGGATGCATATATGAGCCTTGATTTTCACATGTTTATGATCAACAATTTTATACCTCGGACCTGCATTGGCATTAATTAACAGAACAACCCACTTAGTATATATACAGGTCATGTTTTAATAGATAAATCATAATTCAAATCAACCATCCATTAGATATTATTAATACACAATAATTAACCCCTTAATACGTCTCTTAATATAAGAAATTTTCTCCAACTGTTGGTTTATGCCTGTCTTTGTTGGTCATTTTCTGTCATTACAATATTAATTCGTACACATATTGTTTGCTTTCTTACTTTGTATTAATACAGGTCTGTACTTCAGGGCGCATTTAAGTTGTTATTACTGGTTATTAAATGTAGACATATGTAAAACAATATCAAATGTACCCCTCTTATATGCATAGCACATCAGTTTCAGTCGGAAATAAACTGAACTATCTACCTTTAAATTCATTTTTGTACATTTTACATTAGCACCGTGTTACAACTCACATGAGTGTCTGGAAATTTATAATAGATGGGAAAAGCTCAACTACAGTCCAATATGCGTGGGAATTAGCTTGATACCAATGGCGAACTGTCAGCCAAGTAGTTTAAATCCTAAGAAAACTTGAATGTCGAAGAAATTTTACGCATCTTTCTATGTAAATATTTGTAGAAGTCTGTGTAAATTAGTTCAGTCATGTGATATAAAAGCAACAAGAATCATCAACTGGTATTAGTAAAATTTTAATTGTGATTCTTTACTTATTTCTTACGTTTATTTTATTATTATTATTTTTTTGTTTAAATGTAAGTTGTTTGTAAAAAAACTAAAAAACCAAACACCATAATAGATATAATAATATACCAATGTGGCATTGTACTTCTGAAATGGCATAAAAATTACAATTGATAAATACGATCTTAAAAAGCTGTGACGTCAACCCATAGACATTTCCAAACCAATTATAAATACAAGGGTTCGCCTTTCTTGGCGACTAAATAATAGGCAATGAATTACAATAATAGAGGTCGACTTTCTTGAAGTAGGATGCTCATTTTTATATTGCCAAATGCACGAGTACCAAAATCTTTTATACCATTCTTAAAGTAGATATCCAACAGTTTGGACCAAAACTATTTTCATTAAACATTAAACATGAAATGATGTTTATGGATGTCCTACACCTGTCTAAAAAGTAAAACATAACGTCACAATCGTCATTGCAAAACCGCGCTAAATCGTAAGCTATATTATTAAACTAGGAAATCCACGTGGCTACTCATGTTTTAGCATCATTCCACGTCATTCCGCTGTGACGTCGATGTCTACTTTCAGCAGGGAATATCAATCGTTTTTATTTAAAGATTTGATAGATAAAGAATGAACATTTAAGTGTTGGTTAACGAGTTTTACTGTCCGGAAATTGAGATACTGTTGAACATCGTACAAAGCTTAGACTAAAGTAATATTGTTTCTATAGAAATGCTCCAAACAGAGGTTAGATATTGTTACATATATAAGATATGGGCAAACTGTAGGATACCACCTTCAATAATAGTATGATGGACACAAACGTAGATGTAAGATAATAGCGTATTTCGAATTAAGAGTAGTTGATATAGTAATACAGAGAACACACATACAGATCATTTTACAGATAAAAACATAACTGTCAATTGAATTCAATTAGTTAAACAACTATATATACAAACTTACATCTGTTTCTGTAATCATAAACCATAAGTATAACAACAATTTGAAAAGTATGTAAACATGTTATTAATTATAGGTTACACTGCTGTGAAGAATACGGAAATGTATTTGGATAAATGGCCTGATTGTAAAAACAACAACACAATAGATGAATCTTGCCACTTATTTATTAACACATAATACTTTCGTTACAACAAAAAAAGCTTTATAAAAAAGGAATAAAGAGAACGCCAGCTTGTAGAAATACCGTACAACTTTGTTATTTTGACCACAGATAAGTAACAAATGACTATGCAAACGCGTGGTCCCAAATCAACTTCTTTATCTTTATTGAATCTTTTATGTTTTATATGTACATTTATACATTGTTAATTTATCATTCTTCAGTGAATTGTCTGATCCCAATGTTAATATTTGGAAACTTTAATGCATTGTATAAAACCATATGAAGGTTATCTCGGTAAACAATATAATTTTATGGTTTTTTTAATACATGTATACAGTTTTTATTGTCAACACAATCGGAATGATGGGATAAAGTTTCAAATAACAGTTAAACAGATGGTATATGTTTGACAGGTCAGTTCTGAATATATACCTGTATGGTATTAAAAGTAAGACGGTACTCATTGCATACTGAAAACTTATCTTATGTACCATAATTAATAAATAAAAAAGATCCACCATCATACTGCCTTTGTTGATGTATTTTATTCATTTAATTTTTAAGTGACTTTTAGCCAGTTTTGAGTAGGTTCGTGACAATAAAGAACCACATGTACAGTTCAGATACAAACTGTTTTATTGGGCTTCAAATTGCTTAGAATAGTTTGAAAGTGTTGTAACGCTGTAATTTCTCACAAACTAAGGACAACATAATCTTCCCTAGTTTGTAACAAGAGTTAAAATTTAGTTTCATTATGCATCATGGTTTAAATATATAAATAAACTATAACACACTCAATTAAATGTATAACCAAGTGAATCTGCAATGGTTATATACTGAAGTATTACTCTACAAGCTGGCACAAAACAACATAGGTATTGTTATCACGTTCATATATGAATGAAAGCCATTTTAAACAAAGTAAAAGTCATTAATGGCCTTGCTACCCTCTGCTTTCAGTCTCCATTGGATCCCATGACAAAGATATACAGAAATAATGCAAAAAGTAATTCTCATATGCACATGTGGTATTCTGAAATAATCAATACTCACATGATAGAATGTGACATGTTTATGCAAAGCACTTTGTTTTTTACCAATATAAATGGAACAAATAATATACAAATAAAACATTGTTTTCTGCATACATAAGGAACAGATATGTTAATTGTACATATTGAAGCCCTAACAGTATTGTCTTAAATAACCTTTCTACATAATCAGTATGATGTGTTAGGTGACAAAGGCAGAACGTGTTGGCCAAACAAAATACAGTGTATGTGTGTTAAGTACCCACAAAACAAACAAGTTCAGAATACCTTAATTGTGTTAACTGGACTGAATCCTATTAAAGTTCTTTGTCAAGAAAGTGTTTATTTAAATGTCTATTTAAACAGGAAAAAATGAATTTCTAATACTTTGAAACGCGCCCTAGATGTCAATAACAAGAATATTTACATTATAAGATCTATATGCAACCAAAGTAACCCAGCTATTTCATTGCAAGCTAACAACAAGGTGTTATTTACTAGATATTTCTGTTTCTGTATACATTTTGGAGCTGTGAGACACAGAAATTCATAAAAACTTACCGCTTCCACGTTGAAGATGAAGATTGTGCCATTTTGCCTCGTTTGGAATTTTTTATGAATCCGCAAGGTGTCAAGATGTTGAGTTTTCTGCTGCTGTTAAAATGGAAAATTAAAGGAATGTTAGGCGATTAAGTGCTTTTATTCGAAGTGTTACATGGATTTAACATTTGCCCATATGCAACAACAACAAACTTTGACCAATTCACAAAGGAAAAGACAAAAAAGAATGAAAAAAGGGAAGCCAGCCATTCTCCCGAGGCTATATTCAGCAACGTCGACAAAACCAGCCAGACAGATTTGCAGTGCACGGGAACACCGAGCGTCAACACAGTAAATCCACACAGATTTCTGTCAAAAAGTAGTGAGTGCGTTTCGTTCGTTTTCGTTAATTTGGTTTATCGTCCCACCAACAGCATTTCAGCTATCTGGAGACGGTGTCCACTTGAAGCAGATATAGTGCTGCCTTAACTGTGTTTAGCATGCCGTGAAAACCTGGCATGATACCACATCCAGTCACATTATCCTGACACCGGGCCAACTAGTCGTGGAACTACCCTTATATTTGCTTGAGCGTTAGCAAGGGCGCTATACCACTACCATTTTAACGACTTTGGTATGTCGCGACCCGGGATCGAACCCGGGGCCTTCCGTACCTGGAGCCGACGCTCTACCGATTGCGCTACCAGGTTCGGTAGTAGTGAGTGTCAAAAAGTAGTAAGTACGACGCTGCAGTAATGAATCCAATTGACTATCCTGTTTTCAACTTTTATCAACAAACGCCACAAACATTTCATGCATAGACTCCAGTTCCCACCACTCAAGCTACAGGGGCTAATCTAACAGCCCCGACCCTCGGGACAACCCCACCCTTAAGGGTAGTCGAGCTTATAGACAACGTCCGTAAGATCAAAGCCGCTATCCCGAAAATCGACAAAATTGGGGAAACTGTCGAAAATATCAGAATTCAAATGACCCAAATGGAAACTAGAATGAGCAAAGTCGAAACTAAAGACTCTAAAATTGAAAAATCATGCAATTTCATCAGGAAAACAAAGCGACGACCATAAATCAGACATTAAGGCTGCCAAACATAAGAATAAAAAAAGCAGAAAAATCCTGTCAGAAACTCTAAAGTACAATAATGGCAAATGAGAAGAGCCTTGAGAATTCCTCGATTTATAGGCACGACCAATGAGAGACAACCTTATTTTCTACGGAATCGAGGAAACGGGAAAAATGAACCCTGCGATAACATGGTTAAGAAGATGAAGTCAAAAAAGCTGGACATCGACCCAACCTCAATGAAGTTTGATCGGGCCCACTGTCTTGTTTTTAAAACCGCGAGAAAACCACGACTGATGGTCGTGAAATTCCTCGATTACTTTGACCGGGAGAAAGTGCGGGCTCGATCATTCGAGAATGGTATCAAGGCCAGGCTCCGTGACGCCCAACTCGGGGTAGGAACCCAGTCCCCACTGGAATACCGGCATGCAAGGAAAGCACTCTACCAGTTCAACAAGCAGGAGGAGGAGAGAGAACGGAGAACACGTGTCTTGGGAAACAAATTGTATATTAACAATGTAGCTTCAAAGAAATATGCAAATGGAGCTGTCTGTGACATTAAAACCAATGAGATGGTCAAGCTGGAATGTAAACGGGCTAGCACAAAAAATTGAAGACCCAGATAGAATATTTACACAATTACGATATCATATCATTCACAGAAACGTGGATTTCAAAGAACACTTGTCTAAATTTAGATACAACAGGTTTTGATTGTGAAATCTGTTTGGAAATAAGACACCAAATGTTGCAATGGCCCGTTAAAATGAAATAATGGGAATATCGATATATTAAAAATATCACTTAGCAAACTATGTAAAGATTGTTGAAAACATCAGATTGGTATAATTTGGCTTAGAATTAGTAAAACAGTGTTCCATTTAAATGAAGATGTGTACATTTGTGTTGTATATATTCCACTTCTCTCATCAAATGTTATGAATCTACAAAACTTTGATTTTTTCGATTAACTAGAAATTGGACTCGAAAAATATTAACCTTGCAGGAAGTGTTTTATAACTGGAGACGTAAACAGAAGATGGTCTAATATTATAGATTTTGTAAAACCTAGCCAACCCTTTTATCAACTGTCAGATTTAGTAAACATTAAACCACGTGTATCTAGAGACCACGTGACAGACGCACATGGTAAACGGCTAATAGAAATGAACACGGTGAATATACGTTTCATTCAGACCGGGGATCAAGAGTAGTGGACTATCTCTTACTGAAGCCATGCAATTTACACTGTGTGTCACAATTCATTTTACTAAAACCCACTGAGTTTTCCGACCACTGTAGTCTTGCAATTAAATTGAACAGTTACCTGAGAAAATAACCACATTATTGTGAACCCATCCTGGCATCCACCTTACAATCAATATTAGTAGTATACATTTTTGTTAGAGCATATTATAATGTAAGGTGAAATATGCATGGATATAAAAGTTTATAGTTTGTTAGTTAAATTGACATGTTATCAAAATACAGGGAGGCTGAGTCTTTATTAAGAGAAGTTTTGTTTAAACTAAGACAGCAGCTAGAGGAAGAGCTTTGCGTGACGGAATTCACAAAGTGTTGTTAACGAAGTGAAGAAGTTGAAAACTGAAATGGACATTTCTTGGCGTTGTAAAGGTAACAAAGAAAATATGAAATGTGCAGTACGGTAGAGCAGCTAGTTTGATCTACAGATAACCAGAAATTTGACTTTTCTTAGGAGTTTTGTTCGGAATTGTCAGATAAACTTAAAAAACGCAACAAGTTGATACGTACTGCAGATTCATCAACAGGCTGTTGGGAAACAGTGAGACAGTATGAAACAAACCCAATTGCCAGCGATTCAGAAGATGAAAGCAAACTCTATTAGGCCGAGGCTCGAGCCCTTAAGCGCAAGCGTTCAAACTCACGTGGCAGGGGCGTGGCCACGTCTTCTTTTCCTCGTAATAATGTTGGTTTTTACACTGGTGCTAAGTCTTCAAGTACGAATGATTTTCGTTTTCAACCCGTGTTAACTTTTTCCTGAGGGAAGTCCTTTCGTGACGCTTTCAATGGGTCCAGTTCTGGAAGTTGCATGCAACCGTTTGGAAACATCTCTGGATTTCCGGGGCCTTGTTTCGCCTGCGGCGAATGCAACCACATCAGAAAGAATTGTCCAAACATCAATAGATCATCAGTCCCAGCCGGGAACCAGTCGTCCAGTGCGAAGTAATAAAATGTGAGCAGAATCCTCCTCGTGAAGACTTGATAAAAGATGAGTATTCTTATTATTTTGAGAGATTTACGCACAATTATTATGAGTATGAACAAGGCCAAAACATATAAAGTGAAAGGACGATTAAAAGAACATGTACAACTTTGGCGTTCTATAGGTTCAAGTGATTTTATCTTAGATATCATTGAGAATGGTTATACATTGTCGTTGTATTCGACTCCGCCTAAACAGTTTGTAAAATAATGGATCAGCTTTGCTAAATTCAGATTTTGTAAATGAAGCTATTCGGGATTTGTTAGATAGATGTTTAATTAAGAAATGTACTGTTATTCCATACATTGTAAATCCGTTGACTGTTTCTGAAGAAAGATCTGGCAAGAAAAGACTAATTCTTGTTTTGCGAATTGTTTATCAACATCTTTGGAGATAATCGGTTAAAGTTGATGATTTAAAAGTGGCACTTTCATATCTCCGGAAGGGTATTCATTCAATCAAATTTTATTAAACTAGCGCGTATCTTTTTATTAATATATATCAGCCTTACACAGAATTTCTATGATTTGGTTGGCCAGATGTTAACGGTGTCAATTATTTTACATTTCTTGTACTTCCATTTGGTTTGTTAAATGCTTGTTATATTTTAACAAAGTTGACAAGACCACTTGTTCAGAAATGGCGTTGTGAAGGAAAACTGGTTTCAATGTTTTTAGATGACGGGTTTGGGTGCGGTGAGTATTTTGAGAAGACGGAGAAGGTTTCGTTTGATATTAAAAAAAGACTTACTACTTTTTGGTTTTATACCTTACGCACTAAAGTCAATTTGTATCCCTGTTCAGATTTTGGATTATTTGGGAATTTGTATTAAATTCAATTTTGGGTATTATTTATATTCCGGATCGTAGATTGGTAAAAGTAAATGATACTATTCTTGAGCTTTTAAATGCGCACAAAGTTCATAGACGGGTTACTGTACGAAAAGTTGCTAGTATTGTCGGGCAACTTATTTCAGTCAGTAGTGTTAGGTCACGTGACACAGATTATGACAAGATATTTAAGTGCGGATGTACTTACCGCCGTTCACTGGTATTCACAAATTGTTCTTCTTCCAGAATCCGTAGGACAATTATTATTTTGGGAGTCTAATGTCAGTTTGATGAACGGTATATGTGAATTATATTTCAACGTCAAAAAAGTTCGAAAATATACTCTGATGCGAGTTGCACGGGTTATGCAGGATACGAAGTGTCGGCTATAAATGGCGTTTCTCAATATAAATGGGATTGTAAAGAATCACTCAATTCTTCCACTTGGACAGAACTCATAGCTGTGTATAGGGTTTTACAGTCTTTAGCGCATATTTTGGCTCTATAGAGAGTTAAATGGTTGTCTGATAATCAAACTGTTGCTAATATAGTAAAGAGGGGCTCTATGAAAAAAGATTAACAAGATATATCTAATAAGATTTTTCAGTTTTGTTTGACAAATTTAATTTCTTTAGAAAGAATGGATTCCTCGATCAGAAAATTATTAAAAATTGTTGATTTTGATGATTGGGGACTAACATCTCAAACTTTTGATTTAATGCAAAAACGTTTTGGTCAAATTGAGATTGACTGGCTTGCTTCAGAAGATAATGCGAAAGTAGCTCGTTTCTATCCTAGATTTTTGAATCCATCTTCTACAAGCGCAGATGCATTCACAGAGTGTTGGTGCAATGATTTTGGATACTTTGTTCCACCAATTCCCATTAATAACAGAGTATTGTGAAAGATGGTATCCGATCAAGCGAAAGGCGTTATCTTGCTGGGAATCCGCTGTATTCTGGCTTATTCTCTGTCAAAATGGGCATTTTGTGTCTAGTGTTAATGATTGGACTGATTTGAAAACGAGTAAAGAGTTTTATACTCCGTGTAAGTCCGGGAAAGGAATTTTTGGAAATATAGATTTAAAATTCCGAATGCTTGTTTTAGACTTGACTCTTTAAAGGGAGATTAATGTGATTACTTACATGTGTTTTATTTTGTAGAGTGATTTCCCTTAAATGGAAAATATGAAAAGGCAGAATTGCCAGAATCGAGACTGAATTGTCAGCAATGAGGCAGTATTGCCAGAGATAAGACAGAATTGTCTGATATGAGGCAGTATTGCCAGAGAATAAGACAGAATTGTCTGATATGAGACAGGAATGCCAGAGATAAGAGAGAATTGTCAGATATGAGGCAGTATTGCCAGAGAATAAGACAGAATTGTCTGATATGAGGCAGTATTGCCAGAAATAAGACAGAATTGTCTGATATGAGGCAGTATTGCCAGAGATAAGACAGCATTGTCAGATATGAGGCAGTATTGCCCGAGATAAGACAGAATTGTCTGATATGAGGCAGTATTGCCAGAGAAAAAGACAGAATTGTCTGATATGAGGCAGTATTGCCAGAGAAAAAGACAGAATTGTCATATATGAGGCAGTATTGCCAGAGATAAGACAGAATTGTCTGATATGAGGCAGTATTGCCAGAGAAAAAGACAGAATTGTCTGATATGAGGCAGTATTGCCAGAGATAAGACAGAATTGTCTGATATGAGGCAGTATTGCCAGAGAAAAAGACAGAATTGTCTGATATGAGGCAGTATTGCCAGAGAAAAAGACAGAATTGTCATATATGAGGCAGTATTGCCAGAGATAGGATAGCATTGTCATATATGAGGCAGTATTGCCATATATAAAACAGAATTGTCTGATATAAGGCAGTATAACCAGAGATAAGACAGAATTGTCTGATATGAGACAGTATTGCCAGAGAAAAAGACAGAATTGTCAGATATGAGGCAGTATTGCCAGAGATAAGACAGAATTGTCAGATATGAGGCAGTATTGCCAGAGATAAGACAGAATTGTCAGATATGAGGCAGTATTGCCAAAGATAAGACAGAATTGTCTGATATGAGACAGTATTTCCAGAGATAAGACAGAATTGTCTGATATAAGGCAGTATTGCCAGAGATAAGACAGAATTGTCTGATATAAGGCAGTATAACCAGAGATAAGACAGAATTGTCTGATATGAGACAGTATTTCCAGAGATAAGACAGAATTGTCTGATATGAGACAGTATTGCCAGAGATAAGACAGAATTGTCTGATATAAGGCAGTATTGCCAGAGATAAGACAGAATTGTCTGATATGAGACAGTATTGCCAGAGATAAGACAGAATTGTCTGATATAAGGCAGTATTGCCAGAGAAAAAGACAGAATTGTCATATATGAGGCAGTATTGCCAGAGATAAGACAGAATTGTCTGATATGAGGCAGTATTGCCAGAGATAAGACAGAATTGTCTGATATGAGGCAGTATTGCCAGAGATAAGACAGACTTGTCTGATATAAGGCAGTATTGCCAGAGAAAAAGACAGAATTGTCATATATGAGGCAGTATTGCCAGAGATAAGACAGAATTGTCTGATATGAGGCAGTATTGCCAGAGATAAGACAGAATTGTCTGATATGAGGCAGTATTGCCAGAGATAAGACAGAATTGTCTGATATAAGGCAGTATAACCAGAGATAAGACAGACTTGTCTGATATGAGACAGTATTTCCAGAGATAAGACAGACTTGTCTGATATGAGGCAGTATTTCCAGAGATGACTATATCAGATGTAAAGCAGGATTGCTTGATACCATACAGAACAAGGACATAATTTGAATACTTTTTAGAGAGTTGTATTTCAAGCATATTTACTAATTGTTTCCTATGTTACACGTTTATTTCTACAGATGCATAAAGATGAAATTGAGGCATTTCCAGAAGTTTCGGCGGAAAAGGCGGACCTACTCTCGGATCTATTACGCAAGTCCAGAGCGGGTAATACAAGTCGGAAATTGGGAGTGGGGATATCTTAACTGCTAAGGCTTTTCCTTTTGCAATTTATAATGGCTTCGTTGATACAGACATCACATACGCATAGTTCTTTGATTTCTGCTTTTTTGCAATCAAATGGTTTCAAGAGTCATTTGATTTCAAATCACCAACAAATTCAAAATTAGTTATAAATAGTTTAGAATCATCTAAAAGGTTATAGGGAAACCCGATTGTTAAAAAAGAACCTTTAACAAAGGAAATATTGTTGGATATGTAAAATCGGCTGTATTCTTTAAGAAATTTAAAAAAAATCAGGGAATCATTTGTGCATGTCTTCTAGGTTTTTCAGGATTTATGATATGAGAAGTTCTGAATTGTTAAACATTAAAGTTTCTGATATTGTATTCTTTCAAACACACATGTCAATTTTTGTAGAAAGCAGTAAGACTGACAAATATAGATAACAAGTTTATGTCCGGTTGTTAATGTTCAGGAATATATTTCATGGTCGCCACTTAAAGATGATGATTTTTTATTTTGCAACTTAACTTGTTCAAAAGAAAGTATTTAGTGAGAAGAATTAACAAGGCTATGCCATATACGACGTTGCGTGAAGAGTTTTTCAGGCCTCTAAAGCTGCATGTTGAAGACGTTAAGCAGTATTGCTTACATTCGTTTAGATCAGGTGGTGCAACTGCCGCGGCCAATAAAAGGATAAGAGACAGATTATTTAAGAGACATGGCCGTTGACTTAGTGACAGTGCGAAAAATGGATATGTTAAAGACGATTTAAGAGAACGTTTATCTGTGTCTTTCTCGTTGGGACTATGAAGTTGTAAAAACATTATTAAGTAGAGTTAGCTTGAGCTGATGCAAATGAACGATATACATATTATTGTATATTAATATTATTTATATTGATTATTGAAAAAAATATAATTAACATTCTACCATTATGTGTAAAAATTTCAAAGAAATTTTAGATCAATTTCCGAGTTCTCTTAAATTTCATCGGTTACCCAAGTGCTTCGTTTACAAATTACAATTTAATATTGAAAAATAAATTTTGTTGTGTTTTATTTAATATAATTTGACGGAGAACATTTAGGGAATATACTTTATTTCGTTTGAGGAACGAATTAGGAAGATTTTTTTCCCTTAAGGTTACGCAGTCACTGTTAAGATGGTTATTAAAGCGTGACATCAGTGCACGATATTTTCGTGCGACTTATATTGGTTTGTGTAAGTCATTCAGCATTGGGTAACCGACAGGTTTACATCGTTATTTTTTTCTTTTTGATTCAGAAGTAGAAAGTAAATGGAAATATAGTATTGGTAGAGTGTGAACAGATCCGTAATTGTGGAACTGTTATATGGCATAAAGGTTTATCATTTATTAAGATAATATCATGTATAGTTATGAGATATGTTGGAATATATTGTATGAATGGATGAATATTATCAGTTATCAGAGTGCTTCGTTTACAACTTGCAATTTAATATTGAAACTTAAATTGTGTTGGGTTTTGTTAAATACAATTTGACAGAGAAAATTGAGGGAATAACGTTGCGGTACTTTTCAAATTTCACAAATATGTATCATATGTAAGATTTTGATAAAAAAATATCATATCAAACTATGACTTTGGGATAGTATTTACTTCATATCACCTCTTTATCCCACGTAAACAAGACTATAAACATACCGGATACATCAACACCATGCAAAGCATTCCCGACTTAAGAGTATACATACACTATCACGAAATCGTAAGTACTATTTCCGGAAGATTTGTATCTCCCAATCTGACATCCTCTGGTTTGGTCCACACCCGTTTGCTGTGAAACAGTGTGCAGCTTTGGAAATCATTTTTGGTGAGTTGGTTTTTAATCTTCTGATTGCTGATTTAAATTATGTATTTGAGCATTTTAGTGATTCAACAATCGAGCGCCATTTGTTACATTCTAGCGACTTCAATGTCTCACTAAAATTGAAATGAATTTATTATTCCTGCATGTACATGTTTATTCTAAGGTTTCTGTTGTGTACGCTTAAGCTTGCGATATAAGGCGAATTTTATTGATTTTATTATATGTATTCTCCTTCTTATTCAACTTTTTATTTAACCTTTTTAAAGCAATTAACTTGCTTAACTTAAATGTTTAAAAAGTCCACAAAATAATGTCAGCCGTTGCAAAAATCTCCCTCAGGAAAATACGTTACATTATTTATAGGGTCCGACATGTATGTATCTCTCTCCCTCAAACTCGTATTTGATCCCATGGTTATTCGAGAGGCAGAAGTTTCACTATACAATGTATATAGTTAAATAAGCAAACTAACTGGAAACTGAAATCATTTAAACATACAAACAATTTGGGAACATAAAATTGCATAATGAACTTTTCTACTCGAAGTGCATCCTATAAGGCTATTCCGATTTTAAAGAAAGTACCTATCTTATTGCAATTTAGAGTAAACGCCTTGCAAAAATACTTGCGTAGCTTATAATAATATCATTCTTGTCACATTTATTTGAAGAACTGCTTATTACTTCATGTTGTTGTTGTTTCATTAATATGGTAAATACCTGAGCCCTTGTGCTCTTTATTTAAGAATGTTAATTTTAGTACTTCATGAAAATTATATATTTCAAAGCTCGTTCAATAGACTTGTGTGGGTGGGGTGGGTAAACGAAAACAAAAGTGTACATTTTATTGTATGTGAAGCATACTTTGCGTGGAAAGCGATGTCGCCATGTTTTATCCAACTTTAGGTTCAGAACTAGAAGATTTGTGGGATTTGTGCTTCCACATTTTAAATAGTTCCTGCGTTTGTATAAATATAATATAATCTTACCACTTAACACTAAGTTCAACATATCTGTTACAGAGTGATTTGGCAAATAAAATGATACTTTAGCCGTCAATGCAAAGTTTTTCTAAATTTACTTTACCCACTTTATGTTTTTGCCGTTTACCCATAATGATTCGACCGAAAGTACACAGGTCGGTTATACAAATAAACTTGCGATACTGCTTTATTGTAAACAACATGCCTCTAATTTTAATTACTTTTGAAAATAAACTTAATGTCTTTTTATTTTCAGAAAGGCGCGGGGACACTCTTTACAAAATTTTCAAATGAAGTCATAAACCTATGTGCTGTTTGTGTTGAAATGCTTGCGACTTGATGACACATTTTAACATCTTAACGATAAATCATTTGACGAAGAAACGACACCGTATTGGGCTTATCGTTCATAACGTTTACTTTTCAAAGTGAAAATTCAATCAGGCAGACTCCCGCTGTTGCTTGATAAGAAGCCAGTAGTTACCGTTGTTGAAATTACGTCAATAAATGCTTAATGGAACTTATGTGGACCAATTACTCTTCTTTTAGTTACGTCGAAAAAGAGGAAACCTTTGATTTATTTGAACAAGAGTACACATTTTATACGATTAAGAAAGTGGCGTCATTGATCGTATACAAATAAAATAGTACAGGTCGATATCCCATGTCATTTACGTTAACATATGTGCTAAATAGAGTAGAGCCAACAAAGTAGTTTTAGAGGTTACATTTACGAAGTGGTAAACTTGACCTTCTGTTAACTGAGTACTGATCCCTGCAAGCTCATCAAAATGGTTAATATTAGCAACGGAGAAATGGACTCTCGAGAAAATCTGGTATTACTTGATGATCTTCAAAACAGACTTAGACATAAACATTTACCCGTGCTGTTCACCTACTTCGTCCTACTAGCGCTGGGAATTGGTGGCAACTTGTTGACATATATCTACTTCTGGACGAAGACTTCTAAGCGCCCTGCGGTAAAATTGATTGCCTACCTGGCTCTAGTAGATTGTGGTGTATGCGTTGTCGCATTTCCGATTTTCATATTGTCGATGTACTTCCAAGTCAGCCTCCGAGAAATCGTCTCGTGCAAAATCGTCAGTTTTCTAGCCCATTGGGTAATATCGGCCTCTACTGGAACACTTTGGGTTATCGCGATAGATCGCCACCGAAAAGTGTGTTTTCCACATGGTTTCCAAATGTCACAGGTTTTCGCGAATAGATTGGTTCTCGGATTGTTGGTATTTACGTTCCTCGAATCGGCCCGGGAGCTTTCGTTCTACGGGATTGAAGAATTTCCAATCAACTATCCGGGAATGTCCCAGAATGTCACAGTTCCGGTTTGCGCCTACGCTATAACAGAGAGAGAACAACTGGCGTTTAAGGTATTCAACATAGTTGACATAATACTGCTTACGACAATACTGGTGACGTTAGTGGTTACATACACCCACATTGTCATTGTGCTGCTCAGAATGAAACGTAGGCACAGCTCCTTTCATATACACGAATCAAAAACAATCGTCGCCCGGACATTGAGCGAGACGCCGGTTCTGAACCGTATCCAGAAAGATGAAGTCACAGAGACTCACTCTTCGACATCCAATGCAGATGAAAAAGGCGGCACCTTGAAGGCATCGTCAAGGGATCGCACAATGAAACAGAAGAAACGATTTGCCGCCGAGAAGAAAATGTCCTTCATGATGTTGGTGGTGTCTTTGGCGTTCTTGCTCTGTTTCGCGCCATACTTCGGTCTCCGACTGAGTGACTCATGGAAAGGTCATCGAATGATGTTTTCAGAGCTCCAGATGTTTATCTACAGATTTCCATACCTGAATAGCGTGCTAAACCCATTCATCTATGCAGCAGTCAATCCGCCTTTTAGACAGTTTGTGTTCAGAGCATTCAGAAAATGTAGTCTCTCGGAGAGAAATGATCGAAATCACTCAATGTGATGACTTATTTGAAGCTCGATTCTTGGATATTTGCCAAGATGTAAGCATGGCGTTTAAAAAGTGTATATCTATTGCTTTGGTTTGTGGTCCGTGGTATGATTACAAATAAAATATTATGTAAGGCTGTGGTACTTCTGTGTGAATTTTCATGCTCAGTGTAGCATTAATTTCAAGGAAACAAAAATTAGCCTAAGTGGTAAAAGAAAAAAGTTGAAAAGCGTCATAACGCTTTTGAGTCCTACATACTTAGGACAAGACACTCGTTTGAAGGGCGACGTGTTCAAATAACCCTATCAATCAGTAGTTATATCAATAAACCAACTTAAACTATTTCATTATGGTTAAATAAAGGTTTGATTGTTTAACAAAAAATTAAAAAATGCGTCTTTGTCCAAATTTGATCAAGTCGCTCTAAGGCTCTTCTAATGAGAGGCGACTACCCAGAGTATGCTTTGTAGGAGCACATTTGTCTCGGAGCACATTTGTCTCACTAGGTGTGACCGATGTGCTCTTAAACATTCATATTTGGGACAAACTGGAAATGAGACTGATGTGTTCGACACACAATAGGAAGGACACACGAAGCACATTTGTCTCACATTATATCATATCATACTACTACAATATCCCAGTTGTTTTATCTATGTTGAAGGATTTTGAACGAATACTGACAAAAATGGTGAAGATAATATGTTATGGGGTATTTTAATATCTTACCACGGGGTCTGAATTTCGATACACCGATTACCAGACAGTCACCAATTACCTATTATGTTTACTTGTATGGGTATTTACGATTCATCTGGATATCAGTATCAAAATGTATTGATTTGCAGAATCAACATAGGACATAGTGCACGATGGCGAATGAAACTACTTTTACAAAGCATTAAAATATTGTATCATACTCCTTGTTAAAACTTTTTTTTATATTTTATGTCAGGTTCTCAAACGGGCGCATGCCCAAGTTACGTCACATAATTATCTCTAGCCATTTGTATTGAATCAAAACAAATACATTTGAGTGTTAACAAACGTCTCAAAAAGCTAAGTGGTAGTATTTAGTTTTATTCAGCCCAGAACTTTCTTGTTGTGTCAATACACCAATTTAGTCAGACCAACGAGTTTTACGTTTTTAATATTCATTCAAATGCAATGATAGACGTTCATTGGCTACAAACTGGCATTATAGAGAAGCTCATTGAGACGTATAGGCAAAACGCTTAATTGAGTAAAGCTATTCAGTAAACGGACCAATAAAAAGACTCATACGAGGGCGCTGCTTTTATTGCTGACCTAGTGATAACGCACTTGGCTTAGTAATCCATAAGCCTTGCTTCGAATCCTGACCTAGGTCTGGATATTCAGAAATACTTCATAGTGTGTCCCATCATACAACTGATTCAGTCCTAAGATATAGTCTATTGCACCCGGATACATGTATCTCAGACATCCGTAGAAGGCGGGACAGGAATAAGATCTAAAATCTAGTGCTAAATAACTGAGGTTTTAAATCCAGACTTGCAGCGGTGCTGTATAATCGGACACCAAGAAGAACCAGGGTAGATTCTAGAAATGCTCTGAAGCTTTCACTTTTCTGTAAAAAAATACCATGAGAAACTATTATCTAAAGGAATCGATCATATGGGTAGCGACGATAACTAAATGCACGTTGATCTCCAAAAGCAAAAAATAATCACGTTTGCTTGTTTGTTTTTGAGCTCATGAACAAAAAAGTATGCTTAAAACAAAAGAAAAACAATAATATGTAGGTGGTCAGATACCAGGAGCTGTAAACCATGTACCCATCAAAACAACTTTTGTATGAAGTAAATACGTATTCGCAGTCTGCGTTCTTACGTACTGCATTATATTTCCATCTTTCGTCAAACATACTTCCAACGAGGAAATCATGCTTCTTTAATTGTCATTGATCGTTGGTGCAAGTTTGGATGGCCCCTTTCATTATATCAGTAAAAATCAATTATAAATCCGAAAAAAAAAAATCTGGACTTATTTCCGCAACTTTAAACACACGTCGGCAATTATTCAACTGAAAATGAAACATTGTCAAGTATTATGATATTGTTGTTTACTTATAACTAAATATTGGCGGAAAAGCGTTTCAAAACCAAGATAGCGAGACAAATGCAGATTACCTATCGAGTACATGTATATACGTCAGTCGACACACGTAGCCACACGAAAGGTATGACGTGCGCACGCGATAGGTATTAATTGTGCACGCGATAGATATTGCGAAGTCACGCGATAGGTATTTTTTGCGCACGATAGTTATTACGTGGCCACTCGAAAGCTATTACGTCCGTACACGATAGGTACTCCGCATTTGGTCCCTGAATGGACTTCCTCGCACGAAAGAGTTCGATGTCCCGAGTGATGGTTGAAGCTACAGCGGTTTAGGCAAGTGTCTTTGTTGTTTTTGTTATTGTTGCTGTTGTTGTTGTTGTTGTTGTTGTTGTTGTTGTTGTTGTTTTGAATCAGCGACTTAAATCACTCGGCCACGGAGGCCAATTAATGATCTAAGGACGAAAATGAGTAGACCTTGCTGCATTTATTTTGTTTCCATCAGAAATATAAAAAACAATATCGCCATTTCCCAGAATTACTGCTCTCAGATCCGCCATTGAAAAAGCACTAACAACGTGCATGAGAATTCGGGTTATGCCATAATTGTGCAATATCGGGCCTCGTAACGAAGCGAGGCGCGAGATTCCGGCGAAAAACGAAGCGGGGCACATAGCACATAGAATACTGCGAGAGTGCGAGATACAAGTAAAATATCATCATCGTACGGTCTCGTTGAAACATCGGATCTCGCCCTCAAAGATGAGAGGCACGATATACGATATTCCATATCTAATCGGATTCCTTATGTTTCAGTGTACACGCACTGGAGATATTGATAATATAAGAATATAAGAGATATTGGAAATAATAGTTCCACTCCTGTTTTCAGGTTTAAGATTTTTTTCAAATCGACAACAAACAAACTTTAGCAAACGTATAGGTGATTAAACTTGACACTTTACATGAGGTAAAACGGTGAACTTCGATTAAATTTTTTTCTTCCGTGGAAAAAGATGGCAAATGTGCTTGTATTTTATTTAAAATGACATGAGACAAATATGCTTTCTTTTCCCTTGAAAGAAGTTGATCGAAGCACATTTGTCGCACAAATGTGTTGTTGTTGTTGTTGTTGTTGTTGTTGTTGTTTTTGCTGGACATTTCAGGTCCAATTTGTCTCATGTGAGACAAATGTGCTCCTACAATGCTTTCTTGTTCGTTCCGAAATACGAAAATGACCAGCATATTCTTTTATTGTCCATACTTTGTTTTGTATTAAAACGCTTGATGCTCATACATTGTCGTGCATTTAACATTCCTGGTTAGCCGCTAAAATATGGGGGTAGTTAATGTCATGTCGACTTTTCGACTTGGCGTTAGCTCCAAGAGGAAATTTTGACAAGACGAAATAGCGCCCAGACGGAAATTGCCAACACAAGAGTAGTTAAACGGTCTGGTTTTAAGGATTGCATAATTTTGTCATGGCGCTTGCTTCAAAACGCACAATAAATACATGAGTGGAAAATACATGGTTAAAAGTCGGTAAGTGGTATGTTTGGTTTTCGCGACTTTTATCTGTGTTAATAAAATATATCAATATTGCAGAGACGAAAATGGCAAAAACCACTTACACACAGCTATTGTTTTATATAAATATTATGTGTATGGTTTTCGGTATACGAAAAAAACATTGAAAACACGTATGTCGATATCTGTATGTTTTGATAAAGGAAACCTAACTGACTTTATTGCATCTTGTCTTTAAATACAAAAGTCTTATTTTGATGCTGAAATATAAAAGTGAAATTTATTTCACTTGAAATTTCGACGGAATGACCGTTTGAATTTACTTATGACACTGTATAAAAGAAAGTCAAAATCGAAAAAAAATGTTACTGACGCTTTATGTTTTAGCAATTTTGGACTTCAAACCCTTCAATTGTAAGACATGTTTTGTCATATGTGTTATTTGTTGTTATCTGACATTTTTTGCATACTTGTGGCCATTACATAATGTATTTAAATAAAAAACTTAAACTGTTATGTCCTTTTTATTTTATTTTATTTTACCTTTTTGCAGACTTTAAAGGGTTTTTAATCATCCATACAGTGATCATTTCACCTCTGCGTTGTGTTTAATATAACCCGTTTAATATACTTGTTTCCATAAGTTAAGCCGTCAAATTTAAACCAATCAGTGGATAATGCGTCTGGTGCGCATACAGATTTTACCAGGAGCATGCGTAATTTTATACCAAAATGGATTTATTATATTATCGTATGCAAGATTGTAATGCGGATTTCAAACTGATCGTGGGGAGTCTAAATTACATTCCTCCTTCGGCTTGCGGATCGGGAGTTCGTGGGTTCAAACCCCGGCCGGTTAAAACCAAAGACTTTAAAGTTGGTAGTAGTGGCTTCCCTCCTAACGCTCGGAGCTAAGGGACAGCATTACGCCTGACTCGTCGGTGTCAGTATAATGGACCGGCCAGGTTCAGTTCCAGGGCACCTCATATGTGCCCCAGTGCTATAATGATAGAAATGTCGCTGCACAGTATCGGCAAAAATGCCGGCTTATCCCATCCCACAAAAATGAGCGTCAGAGACGCGGTTGTGACTGTTGTCGTCTGTTCGTAAACAAACTGCCATTAAGATATGTTCGTAATGTCTCCAAAAAAGAAAAGTTGCCGGCAGTTAAATGAAATTCAGCAAACGCTGACAGCACTATTAAGCAAAGTTAGTGACAAGGACCGCGATGTTAAAATAATGATACTTATGATTCACTGTCGCACACTAAGAAATTATGTACGTTTCAACAACACTGGCTAAAACGTATTCACGTATTAATGTTTGCACTCTTGTGAAGGTGAAGATGGAATTTGGTAGATGAGGCAATATTAACTAATAAACGGTATACCTTATATATAGAGACCAATTAGTGCTTTGTCTAGACCCATTATTTCACAAAATGTGCCTCCTGCAGACTCATAAGAAAAAAAAGGTAAAATGTAGGGATATCAACGGATATCCGGATATCCGTTTGAATCATCGGATGGCCGAATTGACTTTGGTATCCGGATATTCGCTTAAAAATGTAAAATTTCAAACATTTAATTAAATGTTTTGACCATTTTGCTGAGTTATCTTTCTGCTGTCAATTTGCCAATTAACAGCCATTGTTTGAAGCTATTACTTATCCATTTTGATTAAGGATTATTATCTTTAATTTCGTTTGTTCGGCTTAATTAAGAAGAGATAGAGCTACAATTATGTTGACAATTAACAGGTTTGTCGGCCATGATCAGTTACTCATGTTTAATTAAGTCCGTTTGGATTGTATGAATGAATTGATGAATTTATTATGTTTTCATTCGATCACGGTGATCTTGACTTATTCACATCCACTTCCTAAACAAATCATTAGTTATGCCTTCCAATCTTCAGTCCGATGTTTGGCGACATTTTGTGAGGTCCGTAGACAAATCCAGCATTACATATATGCTTGTTTCATCATGTGCTTCTTTATTTTTGTTAAATTTTCGTAAAGATTGTAAGCTGCTGTAAAACTTGGGTATTTAATAATTCATAACGTTTTCAAAAAAATGTGCTTCGCATGTTCGCATGTTTTTTTTTTATCAGATATATGTTTGATCTATTCATTTTATTGTGAATTAAAATTACCAAATGTTTTTTATTGTTCGTATTTCATTAATTATTAATGATGATGTCCCTATGCCTATGAAAATGCTGATTTTATTATTTCCGTTGAAATGACGATTTAATTATGTCAATTAGTAACCCCGTACACATCCGACTGCAACATCAGAATTAACTAAGATTTATATCCGGATATCCGGATATCCGTTCGGATGGTTCGACGGATATCCGGATACCAAATTAGTATCCTTTGACATCCCTAGTAAAATGATCACTGTCCACAATCGTTAAAACAACAACGCCAATACATGTATAATGTAAATAGTGAACGTAAATAGAGGTGGTTTCTGACAGTTTGCCTATAGCAAATATATATATAACAAAATAGAACTACATGTACTGTTTGAGGGAATTTGGGCTTATTTTTTGTGTAAACCTATGCTTTAGTCTTTATAAATACGAGTTTGAACACTTACTAAATTGTTAGACAGAACTAATCACGAAAAAAAAAACAACTTTGAACGTGCATTTCTTCCAACTGTATAAAAAGTTCAATACCGGACTCTGCTGAAAATAGATATCGACGTCAGAATGGATTACCCGAATGACTATATATGATCTTAAAAGTAAGTGGTCACTTGGTTTTCTAAGTTTGAAAATAGCTATCTCAGCAGTGTGGCTTGGAAAGTAAATACTTGCTTGCAATGACAATTGGTAATTTATGCTTGACTGTTAACACAGATTTAGGACATCAACGAAAATCATTTTGCAGGACCTTATTGTGTAACAATGATTTATTTAGTTATTTGATAAAATAAATTTTGGTCCAGATAGTCGGATACCACCTTTAACTATATGTGACTAAGTAATATATTTAGCAAGTTAGTGATATATATGATATTTATAATTAACTATTTCGACTGCTACTTTATACCAGATTGATTAGTTTCCCTGTTGGCTGAAGTATTTATAGGTAAAGTATCTTCACGCATTCATAGTTTATAGTTGGTAAACGGCAGTTTGACTCAAAAATCTCACATGCACGCAAAAATATTTTTACCTGAAAAGTTATCGCGAAATACTTTTAATTGGTGCTCTACATTTCTGTAAAAAGTAAATTGTCTAACAATTGCGCCAGTACATAATAATGTTAGTTGACTGTAACCGTTTGATTTGGATCGGTGGAGTGCTCCCATATAGTCTCGCCATTGTATTCTCGTATTTATTATCAGAGATTTTGAACTTGTCATCGTCGTTTGTCTGATTTTTCTTAGTGGCGCTGAGGTAATGTTATAAACAGCCTTTATTTACACAAAAGTATAATTTTGTGCTAGAATAATGCCAAATTCCACAGAACAGTAGAACAGAAGTAAGATGTTGTTACGTGTATTAGATATAAGCAAACTGTCGGCTGCCAGCTATACTGTTGTACATCAACTAGGTAAAAATACCTTCAAATTGTTCTAACTCTACTTGCCGCCCTTAGGTTTGCGAGTTTGATTTATTTGCTTATTTGTTTCTGTTTGCTTTTTGTTTCTTTTTTATTCATCCAACAATCTTACAGTTACCGGAGACGGTGTCCGCTTATAAGAAGATATAGATCAGCTATCACTGTTTATAGCATGTCAGATTCCAGACTGCAGCTAAATCTTGACTGTGTGAGTTTTTCTTTAAAATAGATTAACTTAAATGTAAAAAAAATACAAATAGTCTTATGCACATGGCATTGTGATTTGTCATGCCATTATTAGTCCTAGTATATTTTGTAATGTTAAACTGTCAACGAGGAGAGTCACTTGATAGCCTCTCAGGTCCAATAGGTCAACGTCCAACAACAGATCACAATATACTAGTCCATGTTTTACTGCATTGTTTTCAATTTACAGTAGATATAAAAGAATATTGACGACAATCGGATACTTATAAATGAAATACCATGTATAGCTACTCCCTTGATTAATCATATAATATCTAGCTACTCCCTTGATCAATCATATCAAATCTAGCTGCGCCCTTGATCAATCATATCATGTCTAGCTACTCCCTTGATCAATCCTATCATGTCTAGTTACGCCCCTGACCAATCATATCATGTCTAGCTACGCCCTTGATCAATCATATCATGTCTAGCTACGCCCTTTATCAATCATATAATGTCTGGCTTCGCCCCTGACCAGTCATATCATGTCTAGCTGCGCCCCTGACCAATCATATCATGTCTCGCTACGCCCCTGACCAATCATATCTTGTCTAGCTACGCCCTTGATCAATCATATCATGTCTAGCTACGCCCTTGACCAATCAGATCATGTCAAGCTACGCCCCTGACCAATCATATTATGTCTAGCTGCGCCCTTGATCGATCATATCATGTCTAGCTACGCCCCTGACCAATCATATCATGTCTAGCTACACCCTTGATCAAGCATATCATGTCTAGCTACGCCCCTGATCCGTCATATCATGTCTAGCTACGCCCTTGATCAATCGTATCATGTCTAGCTACTCCAGTGATCATTCATATCATGACTAGCTACGCCCTTGATCAATCATATCATTCTAGCTACGCCCTGACCAATCATATCATGTCTAGCTACGCCCTTGATCAATCATATCATGTCTAGCTACGCCCTGACCAATTATATCATGTCTAGCTACGCCCTTGACCAATCATGTCATGTCTTCCTACGCCCTTGATCAATCATATCATGTCTAGCTACTTCCGTGATCATTCATATCATGTCTAGCTACGCCCTGACCAATCATATCATGTCTAGCTACGCCCTTGATCAATCATATCAGGTCTAGCTACGCCCCTGACCAATCATATCATGTCTAGCTACGCCATTGACCAATCATGCCATGTCTAGCTACGCCCTTGATTAATCATATCATGTCTAGCTACACCCCTGACCAATCATATCATGTCTAGCTACGCCCCTGACCAATCATATCATGTCTCGCTACGCCCTTGATCAATCATATCATGTCTAGCTACGCCACTGACCAATCATATCATGTCTAGCTACGCCATTGACCAATCATGTCATGTCTAGCTACGCCCTTTATCAATCATATAATGTCTAGCTACACCCCTGATCAATCATATCATGTCTAGCTACGCCCCTGACCAATCATATCATGTCTCGCTACGCCCTTGGTCAATCATATCATGTCTAGCTACGCCACTGACCAATCATATCATGTCTAGCTTCGCCCCTGATCAATCATATCATGTCTCGCTACGCCCCTGACCAATCATATCATGTCTAGCTACGCCCCTGACTAATCATATCATGCCTAGGTACGCCCCTGACAAAAAAATATCATGTCTAGCTACGCCCCTGACCAATCATATCATGTCTAGCTACGCCCCTGATCAATCATATCATGTCTAGCTACGCCCTTGATCAATTCTATCATGTCTGGCTTCGCCCCTGACCAGTAGTGGAACTACGACCATTTATAAATTTTGAATGAATCAACATTTAGAGATATTTTTTTCACGACTTTGCCTGTTTAACAGTTGACAACGGGTCGTTTTTACTTACACACAATTATAAATTTATGAAGCGCCTTAATCCCTTCTAACGTGGGATATGATATTGTTGTATGTATTTATATGCATTTGATATAGGCAGATTATTGGATACCACTTTCAAAATAAACAGCATATCTTTAAGAAGAAATATAATCCTCATCTCATATCAACATTAACAGCGCCAGTAGCATATCACAGCAAAATATTTCATACAACACAACTTCTTTACATGAGAACGTAGACACTGGTGAACCCCTTCGTACATAAATCGGAGAAGTTTTGGCATATTGTCGACTTTGTTTGCCGATCAATCAATCGTTCGAATAATGCTTAAGAATAACCGAATACCATTTCAGTAAAACAATTTTACAAATATACATACCAGCTGAAAAACATATCGGTCAAAGGCCGACGTAACTAGTTGACACACACAACCATGCGAAACAAAGGTCTATATTTGAAGCAATGAGAATACAAAAGAGATCATATTACACAGTATGAATGTCGTTAATGGAATTAATTAAATGAACTGAAACCAAAAGGAAAGTTCTTTTACTTTTGTTTATGTCTGTCGTTTTGTCGTTTCACAACGAAATAGCTCTCATATAGAATGGCTACCAACACGTTTGTTCTATTTGCCATTTTCGGATACATTACTAAAAACATTGGGTTAATTTGTAAGTAAATTTAATTTTAATTAGCGTTGTTTAGATAAATAGATTATTGGTGCTTTTGCATTATGTCATTACTGCACACATCTTTTATTTACATAAGTGTATCTGTAAGACATGTCTTAATATTTTTTCTACACAGACAAATGTTCCGAAAATATACGTACATTTACTCCCAGGTTTCGCTCGCTGTCCTTGGGCCTGCATGGCACCAACAATAATATATTAGCATTTTCTTTTGATAAAGACCGAAATAGAGGAATGGCCATTTAGATTATACATATATATTATTGTCGTTTCTTCAGTGTGATTTTGCAATATCAACGTAATATAACATGAAATATACAGAATGTAAATTCTTAGCTCGAAACCATTACCTTTTCCTTTTGTTTCTGATATATTTCCTCAATTAAATGTATAATTATGCATTTTTAACATATACTGAGAGTGTTGAAAATGATTCTATATAAGCGACTTCATTGCCCAATGATAAAACACGAAACTTATTCCAAAGATTAGATCACATTGATCGTCGCGGGCACGACGACTATTTAAAGGTGGCGCCGACAGTTTGCCTATATATAGTATGTGTAACAATATCTTACTTCAGTATGAGGCATTTGTACGTAATTTCTGCAGAAAGAAATTGTACTTTAGTCTAAGTTTTATCGATTTTCAACAGTATCTCAATTTTCGGACAATAAAACTAACCAACACTTAAATGTTCATTCTTTTCAAATCTATAAATAAGAAGGATTGAGATTCTTGCTAAAAATAGACATCGACGTCACACTGGATGACGTGAATGAGCTAAAACATTAGTGGTCAAATGGTTTTCTTAGTTTAAAAATAGCTGCCTGGGCAGCGTGGCTCAGATAGGAAATACATGTTTGAACTGACGATTATGACGCTATGGTTCACTTTTCAGACAGGTATAAGACATCAATGACCAGATCAGTTCAGGTAACAATGGCTTATGACGTTTAATGCAAATATTTTTGGTCCAAACTGTCGGATACCACCTTTAACATTTGCAAAATATTACTTGATCGTCATTAAATGTAAAAGTTTGTGTTATGACGTCACAGATGCCGCTAACCCGACTTTCAGCGGCATGTATCCGGTGTTGGCGCCGTTTAATGAAGACGCCGGGACGCCGGCGGGCACCGTTTTACACACGTTCACGGCAACGGATGCTGACGGCGTTACTCCGATCCTGAACTATACGTTTGACCCAACAACAGGTTCAGATATGTTCAAAATAACAGGTAAGAATGCATTTTGCACGGGGTTTGCAACCACTAAGATTTAAAACAACACCATATTTTTATGTTTGATATAACATTATCAACACCATTTCAGATCTCTATATGTATTGTTGCCTTCTCTGTGAAATGTGAAGGGACGATAGTGTAGCAGGCAATAACAGGAAGTTTTCAGCTGTTCTGTGACATCATTTGTAGTGGAAAGACCCGAAGTATTCCACATTTAACAATGTACTTGCATAAGATAAGTGTAAGTTGCGAATTCGCAGCTGTTCGGCGGGGTATTGGTTAACACACAAAAAACGAGTATGCCGCCTTTTTAACAAAGCAGCTTGCAATTTTACATGTAGGGGACATCAAGGAATAAAGCATAAGAGCATACAATCTAGTTAAAATCAGAGTTGCGTTTTGTTACTCTAACATATTTCTGTCATGAATCGACAGTGTAAGATCGTGTTTAGCTCTCAGGATCGTCATCGTCTTGCTTACAGACCCTGCTCTCTGAAGCGCATTTGGATATTTCACATACGCGCTTTTTCTTTGTTATATTTTTAATGTATTGCTATTGTTTGCTAATGTGATATGTTTCGTAATAGGCAGCTGCTCTAAAGTCCTCCGATTTCGCGGCAGTTTTCGTAGCAAGCAAACCACAAAGCAAAACAGTTGCAAAATCCTTTTTTGTCGCATTTTGTCCACCCGTATGCCTTTTCACGTGTTGTAATTATAAAGAATCTTTGCTATTTTCTATTGTAACTTAAATGTAGTATCCGACAGTTTTGGATATATTTTTCTTTCAAACAGCCCTAAAAAAAGTTTTGTTTCCTGAAAAGGTGCCGTGAAATGCCGATTTTATTTTCTTCATCTATGTAAAAAAAGTGAAGCATAACACTCCATTCGTTATTATAAACATGCATATTCTAATCTAAGCCACGCTGCTCAGATAGGCATTTTTAAACTTGGAAAATTACGTGACAACTTACTTCAGATCACGTTATATCACCATCCGAGTTGTTCGCTCTGACGTCGATATCTATTTATGTAGAAATCCCCCCCCCCCGCACCCCTAAGTTAATTTTACAAGTATTTGATCTAGAATTGTCGGATTAATAAAATTCCCCATTAGAAAAATCTACGAAATTCCAAGATTAGATATTTCTCAATGAAGTTTTGTTCTTAGTAAATATTTCCGAATTAAAGAAAATTTCAGTGTTTAGGTCTGGAAAAAATAAGACTCTTTAACACACCAGAGCTGCGCCAATTTTAGTTTTACTTTATTGTACTCTTAGAGTGTGATAAAAAAAATTTCAAACAAACTCCTTGCATGTATCATCAATACAGAAACCGTTCCCATCACCGGCACAACAGAAGCACAGGTGGCGCTGGCAGCTGGAAAGACGTTCAACTACGAAACGTTAGAAACATACAAGATTTACGTCAACGCGTTTGACGGCGTCAATTACGCAGGCAAAGTTTTGTTAACTATCAGCGTTACTGATGTCGGCGAGGCACCAACGTTTAAACCGGCCACAACGGAACAGTCGTTCGAGATTGATGAAAGTCCGGTAAAAAAAAAAAACTTACATTGTATCTTAAAGCCAGCTGCACTTAACGCATACGTATTATTAAAGACGAATCGAAGCGTTACAATTAATATCAATACCGTCGCAAATACACAACTAATACATGAATAACATTACTTTTAAAAGCAGTCCCTCGTGAAGGCACTTTTGCTTTTAAAACAGGCGGTCTTTAATTTAGTCAGGCCCATCTTTAATCTTTAAAGTTAGGACAATATGTTATAAAGACAATAATATGTCATCACTATATATCGCTATTTGGATTTCTTAAAAACAGAGATATTCAAAAGGTAAGAAGAAAAATTATATGATACGGTAACGAAAATAATGTTGTAAACAAAAATACATTCAGACGACAACATAATGTAAATAGACTTTGTGAAACTCGTGATTCATTCATTCGTTCATTCATTCATTCATTCATTCATTCATTCATTCATTCATTTAATTATTCCTTTTATGCATTTTATTGCTTTTATTCATTTATTCAGTAATTCATTTTTCGTTATTGTTTATTTATTTATTTTTTGTTTTATTTTATCTTAAATAGAAAACATACGAAAAATAATAAATTTGATGCTTGTCTCCGCCATTCATAGCTCGGAACGACAGTCGGTCACCCATCCTTTGTAGTAGAGGACCTGGATCTGCAGGAAGTTCACAACTGGACAATAGCAGGTAAGTTGCCAGTGTTTGTGTATATCGCCTGTTGTTCCCCTACAGCATGACCCAATTCGATGCTAGTATTTAAAAAAACTTCTTGTTGTCTATTTCACACAGATGTCAGAAACTTTTGTTCTTTTCGTAATCCTTCTTCTTTGTTCTTTTTTGTTCTATTTTTTTTTCTTCCTCTTTTCTTCAGCTTGCCTTCACTGATCTTGTTCATGTCCTTGTTCCTGTTCATTATCATCTTCTTTTTTTTCTTCTTTTTCTTCTTCTTCTTGTACTCCTGAGCTTGCTTCTTTTCATTATCCTTCTTCCTCGTCTATTCTTTTTATTGTTATGCTTCTTCTAATGCTACTTTTACCTGTGCAATTTTTTCTACCCCCTTTTCTTCTTCTTCCTCTGACCTTTAATTCTTGTTATCAGTTTGTTTGTTTGTTTTTGTCTCCTATATGCGTTGTTGTCGTTTGTTGTTGTTTTGTTGTTGTTTTTGTTTCATTTTCCGGCCCTTTCTGTCTAGGCGGAACAGGCCAGGGTTATCTCACGATGTTACCGACAAATGGGACTATTTTGTTCAGCGTAGACTATGACCGCGAGGACAACACAAAACCCGCCATCTTTTATGTCGACGTTGCTGTAACGGACAAATACGGTCTCAGGTAGGATGTACACGGCTATAAATGGTTAAAAAAGTACCTGAAGAAACAAAAAGGTCGAAAGTTTAAATTGACAGCAGATTAAACCTCCGCTCTGTCACCTTTTCAAATTATCTGAAAGTATTCTTAACCTAAAAAAGATATCACACATTGAACGGTACCGTAATTATATACATGTTACCTCTTTTCCTATTATTGTTTCAGACATTTTCTATTCATGCCTTTCTCCAGTGTTCATAATCAGTATAAAACACACAGAGAGACACGGGCGCACACGTTGTTGTTGTTGTTTTTCTGTAACGTAGGCCTGTCATTCTAACATGTAATTACACTAATACTGATTGAATGAACCGGTTTAGATAACCAGACTTAACTCATCATATTTGCTTAATTCTGACATCTGCATCTTTTTGTAGCAGTGAATACAGTGTTTCTGCTGCAGGCGACCTAACAATGTCCAACTATTCCTGGCGCGACAAAAAGTAGTTCTAAGTATTTCAGTGAAAGGATGTGAAAATAAAGGCAGAGTCACACAGTTTAATTCTTGTAGCAGAATTATCAAGTGTTTACATGAGTTTTTCTCACTTGTTAGAATAAGTTTTGCTCTCTAAAGGAGATTCTTTCACTTTATATAGTCAGAAAAATGCAGACTGAAGACAGGCTTTTAATCCTCTGTTCCACCAGCAGAATCATTTTCTTAGTTCAGATTTTGCTCAAGTTCAAATTTTGACTACGAGAATACATCTTACAGGGTCATTATATCGCATTCCTTTTCATTTTTTCTATTCTGCATTATCTTGGCAAGTAAGATATCTTTAAACTGCATTAAGCTGTTAATGATACTGAAAAAGTATCCAACGCAAATTAAACTTTTGAGTTAAAGCTAAGTCTGAAATTAGAAATGATTCTGCAAGTGGGTCCAGTTGTTCTATTCGAAACAAGTTGCAAATTACTGATATAAGTCAAAAAGGTAACGGCTAGGAATTTAACCCTCGCGCGAAGTCGTTAGCCGCTAATTTATATCACACAAAAAAAACATTGCCTAACCGTTCCAATTTGAATGAATGTACATGTATATGTTTTGGTACCATATTTAATTAAGGATTATTTTCTTTTATCTAATGTATTTATTCAAATAATGTGTGTAGTTTGTTTTTAACTGCTTGAGTACATTTACTAGTCATGTATTTTGTTTTCACGTATTTGCTGTAGAGTTGAAAACTTGTTATTTCTCAGAGTTCTGGGCCGCTCACTGAGTGATGTTCGAGTCCTGGTCTTTGATGAAAACTTTCATATTGTGAGGTCTTTCAACTGACCTGCGGTGCGCTGGCGGTTCCTCCAACAACATAGTCAATAATTGTGTCGATGTGATGTATCTGTATTTAAAAAAAAAACTATTCGCAGTGCAACGACAACGTTTAGCGTAACTGTCAACGACATCAACGACAAAGCTCCTGTGTTTACCAACCCCCCATACACGTACAACGTCGACCTCACGACTCCAATCAACACCAACGTGGCTACGTTAATTGCAACTGACGATGACGCGACGTCACCTAATAACGCCATCACGTACTCGATGCAATCGACAAGCATTTCGGAATACTTTGCGGTCAACGACAGTCGAATAGAACTTAAGGTTTGTTTGTGATGAATTAAGGATATATAAAAAAACTTACAATTTGCGTTTCTTTGCTAAAACTTGTAAAGGTAATAGTTTTACAAAAGAAAATTGTAGGTAAGGCGTCCACATTGGTAATAATTTATCCTGGAAAAGTTAACTTTTAGTTTAGTTTTTAGTAAAACATCGCAACGACCCCATAATAATCATTTATTATAGTAACGTCCAGACGTGACGTGTTTTGGTGAAGGAAGTCCCCAGAAGAAAATCTGGGTTGAGCCACTGGCGCACAACAAGTTAGTTGGAAGACCTTTTCACAATAAGTCTATCGCACAGAGACTCGAACCCTCGCGGTAAGTGTCGAGGAGTCTGAGGTGACACCACCCTCGACTACGGGCGTTTCATTTGAAAAGTTAAGAACCATGAATATTACTGTCAAATATAAATATACAACAATTTTGACTAGCTGAATTTGATTCTAAATCTTGTGTTTTATATGTTGTGGTTATCATCCCACCAACAATCTTTGAGTTAACCATAGACGGTGTTTTCTTTTATTTAATTGTAATTAATGCTGCCTTCGCAGTTAATAACACGCCGTTAACTCCTTGCATTATACCACGCCCGGTCTCATTATCATAAGACAGAGCTCATCAGTCATGGAATAAATTAAATTTGCCTGAACGTGCTCGGGGTGTGTGTGTGTGGGGGGGGGGATAACTCTACTATTTTAATATTTTAATGATTTTGTGGTATGTCGCCACCTGGGTTGGAATCCGGGACCTTCCGTGTCTGAAGCCGACGCTTTACCTACTGCACTACCCGGTCAGATATGTACTATGTAATGTCAATGAGTTTTCCAGGTTTGGGAAATTGGCTGGGAAATGGGAATTAGGTATTAGGTTTTCAATATCCAGATGCAACCGAATATCCAGCCAGCTGGGAATTGGGTATTCACGAATTCCCAATTGTCAGCCAGCTGGGTATTCAGGTCTAGCTCGATATTCAAACTCTGCATTGAAAAGTCCCTTTACTGAACATATTTCGAATGCCCAATTGCCAGCCAGCTGGATATTCTGGTGTAGCTCGATATTCAAACTCTGCTTTGAGATGTCTGTGCACAAAACTATTTCGGATATCCCATGCTTAGCAAGCTGGGTATTCGACCCTAACTGGGTATTCGACCCTAGCTGGGTATTCGACCCTAGCTCGGTATTCAAAGTTTGCAATGAAAAGTCCATTTACTGAAAAAATTTCACATACTCAATTTCCAGCCAGCTGGGTATCTAGGTGTAGCTCGATATTCGAACTCTGCTTTGAGTTTTCCGTATACAAGACTATTTCGGATGCCCAATGCCAAGCTAGTTGATTATTCGGTCTAGCTGGGTATTCAAAGTTTGCTTTGAATGGTCCATTTTCTTAAAAAATATTTCGAATACACTAATTCCCTGCTAGCTGGGTATTCGGACATAGCAGGGCGTTAGCGAATACACAATCCCGAGCTGGCTGGGAATACGGATGCAACTCTATAATGAATACCCAATACCTACCTAACTGGGTATTCGGTTGTAGCTGGGAACTCGCGAATACCTCATTCTTAGCTTGGTGGGTATCCGGTTGTATCTGGATATTCAATACCCAATATCCAATTACCAATTCTCACCCGACTTTACAAACCTGAGTCTTCCCGTATATTTAGAGGTGGTATTCGAAAGTTTCGACCTGAGCTAGCGTAATGCTGTCTATGTTCATATATTGTTCTACATGTACGTGAAAAATGGAGCATAAAACAAAAACAGATCATAAAAAACACCAAGTTGGTGCAGACAGGTAAAAATAAAATGGTGTAAGCAGACCATTCAACAAAATAAAATGTCTTCGCAGAGCAGTTGCATATATGAGCCCTTGATTTTCACATTGTTATGACCAACAATCTGATGCCTTGGACCATTATTTGCATTATTAATTAACAGAGCAACTCATTTTATATATATACAGGTCCTCTTATCATAAATAAATCATCATCCAAACCAACCAGCCATAAAATATTCTTTATACACAATAATTTACCTTTAAATACTTAGAAATGTTACCGAACTGTTGGTCTGTGCCTGTCTTTATTGGTCATTTTCGGTCATTACATCGAAATTCGTAAGGATATTGTTTCGTATATATGCTCACTTGTAGGTGTTGATCCAAGTACAGGGTGTCCCTAAAGTAAGGTAACACTTATAAACTCCCATAACTTAAATAATATATTACATTTATATTTTTTCCATTGTTTGCTGCAAAGAAGGTTATAAATAGAAATAAAATAAAAGAAATTTGATCGAAATATCACACAATTTACTTATTTTATGTACGTTAAATCAAACATACCCGTTTTCGTTACTGACGTCATCTTAATAGTTTATTACGTTCTCCAGGTAACGTCCCTTCTGTCGCTTTCCCTCGTTTACTCTCACGCTAAAGTTTTGAATTGCTCTTTCACGTGTGTCCTTTGAGATTTTCCTACATTCTCTTCGAATGTTTGACAGCAACATTGCAACATTTACTGGCTTCGGGCGATACACTTTAGATTTCGAGAGTCCCCACAGAAAATAGTCCAGTGGGTTCAAGTCTATGCTGTACGCGGGTCATGTAACTCCTTCTTCTCGGGGTATTTACTTGAGAGCGCATGTTCGCCGAAGTTTTCAAAAAGATAGTCAAGCACAACATTTGCGGTGTGGGGCTTAGCTCCATCTTGCATGAACCACTGTTCATTAATGTTGTACCCAAGCCTTTAAAGTGCAGGCACAAACTTTGTCCTCAGCAGAGACAGGTAACGCTCACTGGTAACAGTGTCGGTGAAAACATACGGCCCCGTGATTCCCGCCGATGACATCGCACACCACACGGTAACTCTCTCACTATGCAGGGGGCGCTCGGTTAATTCATGTGGTTGTTCAGAAAAAACAAAAACGCATGTTTTGTTTGTTCACGTAGCCGGATAGTATAAAATGACATTCATCAGAGAACCACATGTTTGAAAATGCGTTAGAACTTTCTTCAAGTTTTCTGGATGCCCACTGACAAAAGTCTAAGCGTTCAACTTGATCTTCCAAAGACAGCGATTGCATAATTTGAATCTTATATGGTAATAATTTCAAATCAAATTTAAATATACGGTGTACTGACGATTTCGATAATTCTTGTTCCGATGAAGCTCTTCTAATCGACTTTACTGGACTGTCAATAAAACTCTCATTTAAAGCTGAGATGAATTTTTCGGTATTCCGCTTCTGTGTTCATCAAAAACTGTCCCTGATCTTTCAACCTTCTGTACTATTGAGTAAATGTGTTTTCTGCTTGATGCATCTTTTGTTTTTAAATTCATTTTGAAATTTTCTTTGCACGTATTTTGGAGATTTTGATTCATAATATGCTTTTACCACAAACGTGCGTTGCGCGTAAGTAAGTCGCGACGCCATTTTGATGGCCATCAACAATGACGTCATTTTTGCGCACGCATGACGTCTTAAAGTGCGAAAAACGTTATGTCATTGAATTGTGCTTCAACCGACAGTTTTCTGAAGAAAATCGGTTAAGAATTACAAAGTTATGACGCATTATATGTGTTACCTTACTTTTGGGACACCCTGTACTTGGATCAACACCGACAAGTGAGCATATATACGAAACAACAGCCTTACGAATTTACATTGTAATGACTGAAAATGATCAATAAAGACAGGCACAGACCAACAGTTCGGGAACATTTCTAAGTATTTAATGGTAAATTATTGTTCAACGATAGTACAAAATGCGTGTGAATTAGCTTGTATACCAATGCGAATTGTCAGAGCATTTATGTATTAAGTGCGCAGTCACTAAATACAGAGTAACCATACAGAGAACTACGAAACAGTTTCAATCCTTACAAAACACGAATGTCGGAAGAAATTTTAATATCTATCTATTAAGGTATGTTTCTGTATGAGTCTGTAATTATTACTGCAGCCTGCCCTTGCAGATGAATTAGTGCAGTCATGTAACATAAAAGTAAGAATAAACAATAGATATAAGTATTATTTAAGTAAGATTCTGTGATTTTTTCACAGTTCTTACGTTTATTTCTTCTATTTTAAGCGGTGGTTGTTTAAGAAACAAAAGAAGCCAAACACCATATTAGATATATAACAATACGGTCATTTTACTGCTGAAATAGCCTAAACATAACCGTTAAAAATACGATCGCGTCGTAAAGCTGTGACGTCACCCCATAGATATTTCTAAAATCAAGTATAAATACGAAAAAACTATGATGTGAGACATCCAAGGCGATGCATGGAGCACGCGCTTGTAATCAGAAGGTGAGAACTAAACACTCTTTTACGCTGTCGATTAATTAACACATTTGTCAGTAACAAACCATAACTCTGACTGGAAGTAGAGTATTTGCTACTTTGTTTTCCTAGTTCTCTGCTACTTCCTTATTTACAAGCTGCATTGCTAACATCGGTATACTCGGGTTCTTTTGTTAAACAATATTTCGCCAAGCAGCTTATAAATGCAAGCTACACATTGTTGCATGCTACAATGTCAAAAAACGGAATACTGAATTATTATCTCTGAAAAGAGTCTCGCAGAACAGTTTTTGCCAGATAAATTATCGTCCCCTTAAAATACATTCCGTAATTGCAAGCTACACATTATTGACACTACAGTGTTAAAAAACGGAATACTCAGTTTCTCTGAAAAGGTCTCACAGAACTGCTGCGATTTCCTGTGTTTGCCAGCTACACTATCGTCCCCATAAAAAGAAACATTCCATAAGAGGCACCGTTCTCGAGGGCGGCGCCAATAACTGTTCTTGGTGACCCACTGTCTCTGTAACTATTTTAGTACGCGTTCGACATAGTGTACGGGAGCGGACCTTATACCTTCCTAGTGTATGCAGTGGATGGCGGAAATCCTGCTAAAACGGGAACGACTACCATGACGATCACGACTTCAACTACCACGACAGATCCGACAACAACAACAATCCTTCCGCCACCTGGTTACAGCTTTAACGAGAACAGCACTAACGTCACGCTGATTATCATCTGCTGTGCTCTAGCAGGTAAGTTAAAAAAAATTCTCAAATTACAAGACCACCAAAACCGTTTATAGCAACTTTGTGTCCGACAAATGGATTTTCTGACCGTCTTTGTTCTGATTTTTCGGGAAAATGCCATACATGTATTTGTATCACACAAAACATATATCTTTTGTAGCATAGCTAGTTTTGAAACAGTGCAATTCAATGATTGGCCATAATGACAATTACAGGGGCGATTTACACTGATTGGAGTCGTGTTTTGTATTTACCCGCGACACCATTGTCACCAACAAATGTGCAACAATCTATCGCCGCTACACTATTGTCACCGACAAATGTGCAACAATCTATCACTAGAAATCCTGTCATGAGAAATTGGTTTACTCATTCAACATAGCTTCGTCGGATCCCACGTTCACTCATGCCGCTCTGCTTAATGGTGGCCCTGGGATATTAGGCTGGTAAAAGTTCCTTTTCGTGGATATAACAACCAGTGGTCTAATGAAACTGCGCGTTACATCAACGCTTTTCTTGAACTGAAGTTTAAACAAACAAAAAACTGGTTGTACACGTCATGATAGCCGCATTAACCTTCGACGCCTGCATTCGGACCACCTCGGCTACTTTATTTCCAGAAATATGCGTCGGAAGTTACATGGGAAAAAGTAGCCCAAGCAAGATGGCAGCCAACCCCCAATGACTTTGATACACTGTCTGTAGACATAGCATATTGCCAAATGGCACACAAGGAGAGACAGACAGACAGACAGTGGTCGCGATTTATATTTATTTCTTCTCTGAGGTCTACACGTGTGTAAAGGTCCTTGATACGAATACGGATGCTATTTTTAGAAAGGAGCGAACCTTACAGTATCGATTCATATGTTGTAGACCTGATTTCACATAAAAACATGCAATTAAAGTTGGTATCCAAAAGTTTGGACCAAAAATATTTTCATTAAATTACCAAATAAATATTGTTACAACAGATCTTGTGAAATTCTGTTTATTGATGCCCTGTATCCTGTGCGAAAAAAGTGAACAATAACGACACATTCGACATTACAAAAATGCAGTTTCTATCTGAGTCACGCTGCACAGTTAGCTATTATTAATCTAAGAAAACCCACGTGACCACCTATGTTACGTCATCCGTTCAGACATTGAAGTATCTTTTTAGCAGGACTTCCAATCATTTTTATTTATAGATTTAAAAAGAATGAACATTTTAAGTATTGATTAATGAGTTTTACTGCCCTGAAATTGAGATACTGTTAATAATCGTCCAAGCAAGTATGACCCTTCTACAAACTATGTACAAACGCCTCAAGCAGAAATAAGATATTGTTACATATATGTGACATAGGCAAGCTGTCGAATACCACCTTTAAGTGAACAGTCTGATGTGGATATTCAAAGCATTGTTCAGAATAAGCCATTTTCGTTATTTCTGCGAGGCAGTCTAACTTTCTTCAGATGTGAGAAGCTACTTAACGATGTAAGAAGACTGAAGCACGTCCCGGAAATCTCGGTTTGTCAGTACTATTACCTTAGCGGTTCTTTTCCGACCATTTACCGGAGGGGTCGAAAATAATACGCCTGTGGTTTACAAATTATACACACAGTCAAAAAGGAAGATTCATTGACTGCTGAATTTCCGTGACGTTTTGAACACGGAGCTAATCAAATGCTTCATGCTTAAATATATATTCATGAGAACGAAGTTTGTCTGGCCAAGTAACCCAGGGTATGGGGATAACGGAATAGCTACTAGCCTTATCTGCCGTGGGTACCGGAGATGCTGACATTAACACAAGCATGACCCTTTTCTCACCCTATACAGGTCAGCATGTCCTGGCATTCAAACCTCTAAAGCAGCTTGTTGAATAGCTGCATTGTCATTGGCAACCTTTGAGAAAATGAGGCGTGACGGTTGTATATTATCCTCATCGACAGGGACAAAAATTAAGATGAAGTACTTTAAAAATTAAGCAACGTTTTATGCATTATGCAGAACAGTACTGCCAGGGGAAAAATCCCATTTAATCAATGCTTGTTATTTATTTCGTTAAAGATGGTTTCCTAGAGTTTGACCAAAATATCTTTTCTCAAAAAACCAATTAAGTCGCTGTTGCCTGAAAAGGTCTTGTAAAATGCTGTTCATTGATGTTCTAGATCAGTGTGAACAGTCAAACATAAATCACCACTCGTCATTGCAAATAGATATTACCTATCCGAGTCACGCTACAGAGATAGCTATTGTTAAAGTAAGAAAACCACGTGATCACTAACTTTTGAGATCACGTTATAAAGTCGTCGGGATTATCCGCTCTGACGTCGATATCTATTTTATCAATCGGGATCCTCGGCGATTTCTTCGGAAATAGACCTCGGGAAAAATATGCTGAGAAAGTAGTCCGTCCCTGATTGTGACCTCGCGTGATCACTATGAACAATGAAATACGAAATTCTAAATACACACTGAAGAATAGGTAAGCATGAGATTTTCATTGTTTGTTTGAGTGTTTTAATGGATTTAAGTTTTTCTACATGGTATCGAAGATCGCCATATTTAAACAAACGCGCTTAGGTAGCCGAATTACAACCGACCATATCACTGAATCTATAAATAGATGGTTGTATCACTACTATGGTTTACGAGGTTATTTTCCGAACGTTACGGAAATGGCCGAGTTGCTACGATTGCTATTTTATCAGAGACCACTATCGAGCTTTGTATACAAATGGAAATAATATAAATGAAATAATCCTTGCTAAAAATTTATTCCAACGTCAGCGCGAACTACCCGGGTGACGATATAACGGGATCTTAAAAGAAACCTGTCACGTGGTTTTCTTAGTTGAAAAATAGTTATCTCTGCAACATGGCTCAGGTTGGAAATACATGTTTGCAAAGACGAGTAAGGATATACGTTTCACTGTTCACACAGATCTAGAGCATCAATTAACAACATTGCAGCATCTTTTCATGTAACAATGACGTATTGGTTATTTGAAAAAAAAACATATCTGGTCCAAACTATCGAACACCACCTTTAAGCATAAGTCATGATAGAAAACCAAAGCTGAGAAACAAAAGGCCAGTCAGTCGCCAGTCTATCAGCGGGTAGCCATATTGGCAACGACGACTACACGAGCTCGTGCAATCCATGCGGTGTAACCAATGTCCCCGGTGCTTACATTGTAGACTGGGTAACCACAGATTCTGTGAATAATTCACAATCCTACGTTACTAGCGTAATGAACCCACAACAGAACCACTCGCCAGTAATCAGTATGCAACAGCCATACAACTTTGCTTATCAGCCTCATTCATCTGCTGTTTTCACGACGTCCACACCGTATAGTAGCAATCCACCACCATGGGCTGTCGAAATCATGACTGATATTAAGTCCTTGAAAACTGTGATTCCGAAAATAGCACACATATAAAATGAAATAAGTTTGTTCACACAAAAATGACAGATTTTGAAACCAGAATGTCAAATGTAGAAGCCAAAATAGATGACGTTGAAACAATCTGTAGCTTCATAAGTGACGCATGTGACTAACAGAAAGAAGAACAAAACAACATAAAAACTAAATTTTTATAGCCTGACAAGGAGAGACAACATCTGAAGAATGATCTGAAATTTCAATCATGAATCAACGAAATTACAAGATGAAATTCTGGACCTGAAAACAAGATCTATGCGCGACAACCTATTATTTTACGGTGTGAGTGAGATAGACTCGAACGAAAATGAAAATTGTGAACTTCGAGTGAAAGACATCCTTAAAGACAAGCTTGGCTTTGCTGAAACGGACAGCATAGACATAGACCGCGCCCTTAGAATACCGACACGAAGGATCCCAAACAAAAACTAGGCCGATTGAAGTCAATGTCCATAATTACGGTACAAGAGAAAGAATCCGCACCACAGCAAATGCACCGGAAGTGAAAGACACACTGAAGCGAGCACAACTTGGGATCGGCATACATACAGCAACCCCAGGAATATCGTGATGCTAGACGTGCATTCTATCCATTAATCAAGGAGGCAGAGCATACACGACTGGGACCAGACTATACATAAACACGAGACTAACAAAACAGTTTGTTAACGGAACCATGGAACATATAAAGTATAGTTATTAAGATTGCCAGGAGAGCTGTGAGTTGCTTAGACAGAAAAATAAACGATTTAGACTTTATTGAATTACTAACCCAAAACGATATTGTTATTTTATATGAAACTTGGCTATCAAAACATACACATGTAAATTTAGAAATTCCAGGATATCTTAGGGAGCATATATTAGGCGATAAATCATACAATATCTTAAAAGGGCGCCACAGTGGTGGAATTTCTATGTATTATAAAGCAAGTTACAAAATTCACATATCAATTATTGACAAGTCACAAAAAAGGAATTTTGTGGATCAAATTTGACAAATAATGCATTATATTAAATGAAGATTTCTATTTAGGCGCAGTATATATACCACCACTTGGTTCAAAAGTATTGAACGATGAAGATTGATTTTATTTTAAGTAGAATAGAATCAGACATTGAAAATTACTCCAATATAGGGATATGATTTATTATAGGTGATTTAAACAGCCGGACAGGAAATCATGAAGATTATATATTATTCGATAAATATCTTAATGCTGATTATGATGATCCGAATGAATACAGGTGTACACAACGAATATCAAAAAACCACGTGATGGATACACACTGTAAACGCCTAATAGAAATATGTCAGTCTACGGGGCTAATTATAGGCAACGGTCGACTACACATTGATCAAGGGGTGGGTGAATGCACATTTCATTCCAAGACCGGATCTAGTGTCGTTGACTACTTGCTCCTAAAACCAGAAGATATACAATGTATAAATGGTTTTCAAATAACAGACACTAATGTATTTTCAGATCATTCCGCTGTGAAAATTCAATTAAAACGAAGCATTAATACAACTAAAGAAAAGACACACACATCAAACTTCCAACACCAATACAATGGAGTACAGAAAATATAAATTACATACATATTTTCAATCTAAAGAGTCAACGATTACGACAATGACATCAAGCTTAACAGACGCAAACTCGAGTATTAAAGAAATAGTCGACTCATTTATAACACTATTGAAGAAAGGAAAAGAACAATTACAAGAACAATACCCGGTATATCAAATATTAACCATATACATAAACGAACTAAGCAAAGATGGTTTAATGAAGATTGCCACCTCGCATGTAAACGATTCAAATTAAAAAGAAATGCCTTTGTACGAAACAAAAGTGATCAAAATAGACAAAATTATATCGATGCCAGAGCAGAATATAATCACATAAAAAAAGAAAAAGCAAATATAGGTTTAAACAAATATTATAGAACAGAATTAAATAAACACAATCCGAGAGCATTCTGGGAAAAATGAAAAAGTAACGAAGGCATACAAACATTTTTAAGACAGTCTTTCTGTAAATGAACTTTTAGAACATTTTAAGTCGATGTATACAGGTGAGAACCAGGTTAATACAATACCAGATCATAACAAACAGAACGCAGACGTTCACAACAATTTCTTTACGCTGAAATATCCAGAGAAGAGATAAAAAAAGGCGGTATACAACCAAAATAATAAAAAAGTACAGAAAATGATAATATAGAAGCCGAAATATACAAACATGCATACAACAAAATAGAACATCTCTATCGCAAAAGAGAATAATAAGTATAAGCAAATATATACTACGCTTTGAAAACTAGGGAAGTAATAACTAACACAAGTTAAAACCATGACGTAATTAATGCATTGTCATATAACGCTTTGATATGTATATAATATATATATATTCCTAATTGATATTCATAATTGGTAATAATTCTGCTAAGCATATATATACTATTTACATCACAGTCTCGTTAACAAAATGTACTAACCCTTACATACAGCACATCGTTGTTATAATGTACCTTTTGGCTATAAATGTAGTATTTTATGCTGAAATAAACATTGTATTGTATTCTTTTGTGTTGTATAGTTTTTGAACTCAGGTTGCCCTGTGCCTCGTTCGTGAAACAACCCGACAAAGACTTGTAGTTTTTTTACACAGAAAGCTACAAGACATGCGGGTTTCCGCTCTATCTCTAGACCAATTTTCACATTCTTTCTTTTGTTCGGCGTAGCTGTCTCACTTCAGTTTTGACCTGATTACAAACGCTGACAGAAGGTCCGATGAATATCACAGCGACTTTATTTGGTAGAAATTAAAGATATGACTCTATACCGTATTAAGCCTAAAAAACGCCCCACCCCCTTCCCCCCAAAAACAGTGTTTTTACCTACAGGAGTGGCGTTTATTAATCATAAAATATGGGCAATTTCCGAAAAAATAATATTGTGTATAATTCGTCATTAATTTAATCCCTATAAAATACCACACAGCAAAGTGTTCATACCCTCACTGTCACTGTCTAACTGTTTCGGTCGGTATTTAAGCTTTCCAATAAGTGGTTGACGTGCAAATGAGTGGATTGTTTCTCTGATTTCAAAATATTACAGCAACTTGTACAATACAACTAGTTTCAGAAAAAGTATAATCTTTTGTTGTCTCGGTTCTCCCAAACTTATTTCCATAAAATATCAATAATATGAGTTGATTAAAGCTCAGCATCGCCGCATATCTTTTTAAAGATATTTGTTGTAATTCATTGTCTTCTGCTGACATTATCGCGGGAATTTGACGTAACCGGAGTACGAAGTATAGACTGTTTTACGGTTTTTAAGCTATCGTAAACATTCGACAGGTGCGCGTATCTGCGACACGTTTCATGAAACGGGGCTCTTGATATTGTAAAAATATCGTAAACGATCTCCTGAAATATATTACTTAAGCAGTTCTTACTTAAGAAATGTTGGTGAATTGCGGCCCTAAGATGTGCATATACTCCTGCAACAGACCCACTGCCATGAATGCAAGATTCTTGACGCAAATAAAATAAAGAGGGTCATTATAGGCACATGTACATTGAACACTTAGTGTCTAAACTTAATTGTGTTGTTTTGGACTGAAAGCTTCAGACAACCTTTGCGTCAGCATTTGTCAAACGTGAGGCTAGGCAGCTACGCTTAAGCAAGCTGTAAAACCTGACCAAGCGACCGCCTCTAACCGGCGACTACCTGCTTTATTCGGTCACTTCAAAGTCGCACGCGCAACTTCGTTCTTTAATTGACACGTAATATATGACTACCCGTTATCTGCACCCAGCGACCACATGACAACGTGCCAAACATGCCTCATTGGACCCCAATATATATAAACATTTTCAAATGGATGTGTCGGATTGATTTTAAGCTGTAAAAGTTCATACAAAACTGATCTATGGTGTAAATAATTTGTGCTCTGTTGATTTTTGTTTTGTTTCCAGCCCTTGTGGTGGGGTATGTTTTGGTTCTTTGCTGGCGGTTCCATACCTACAAACGTTGCCTCCCAGAACGGTGTATTACATCAGCTGACTGTGATAAATGTTGCGATTGTTGTGACAGGTAAGAAAATGAGTGGGGTTTTTTTCAAAGGCAAGAATTTTATTGGTTTTCTTTTTTTTCCCACACCGATTGAAGCGCGTATTTTCTAGCGAAAAATGACTTTAAGTGCATTGACAGATGGCGTTACCGTTTTATATGCTAAATGCTCATCAAAGCTAATTAATTTATCAATAACTCGCTGGTGGATACATATGTATATAAATAGAAATCCTACAAAACTGTTGAAGTTGGAATATATCGAATACAAGAAACAATATCTTATCCCATGGTTTGCGGAATTTGGACCTAGCATCTGCATAAAATCATACTTTGGTCTAAATAAGGACGATTTTGAAAAGTAGTGACGTGTTTTCAAGTTTAAAAATAGCTAACTGTGCGGCGTGGCTAAGACAAGAAATGCACGTTTGTAAACAGCAGTTCGCGGAATCTTTTAAGGTAACACTATATTGGTTGTTTGAGAAATACTGATCCAAACTGTCGTACATTGCCTTTTATATAACGTCGACATAACTCACTTTAAAGGATTTTTAAACTAGATTCTACAAATATTGCTCATAGTAATTATAAATATAAAAACTAATTAGTTAATGGTACATTAAAAACAATTAAATGTTTAATTCTCTTTTAAAGAAGAGACCTGGCTAGTAAAGTAAGTGGCTGGATGAAAAAGATTGTATTGAAGTGACTTGGTCATGGTTATTTCAAATTGCATTTGTTAAATCTTTCTTAATAAAAGTAAAGTTTTATTAACCACAAAGAACAGTCAAACAAAATATGACATCTCAACACAACAAATATTTTCCATCAAAATAATCCCTGTCTTTTGGTTGCATTAGCAGAAAACGTCGCTTCGCTTTTTCAATTACTTTAAGAGTTTTTACATCAGTCACCTACTATATATCATACCTTCGCAAGCAGATCGTGTGACCACAAAGACAATAAAAGGGAAATAACTCTTAATTGGTTGTTGTTGTTACATTATAAGTTGCCTCCCTTTTTTCAGTGATGCTGATTCCGATGATGAGATGGTCGTCTTCAGTAAATACCCACCTCCATCCAAAGGTAAAGCAACTTAACACTTACATTAATCGGTTATTTTGGAATGCAATGTTTTGGCTTCGTCCAGTAAATATGTTTAATTGTTGTTGTTGTTGTTTGCAATGATAGAACTATTAACACATGTTAAATGACTACGGATAAAAAGATACAAAGCTAAACCACTGAGAATGTGCCTCGCCAGTTAATGTGCATTATCACGAAAAATGTTATACACAAAGTAATATTTGTTGGAAGTTGATGAAAACCAAAATAATATTTTATTTTATTGTTTTGTCGTTGTGTTGTTTCTTCGTATTGTTTGCTGTTGCTGCTGCTGCTGTTATTTTGTTGTGTATGTTTTCTTCGTTGTTGTTAATGGTGTTATTATTGTCATCGGCGTTGTTGTTGTCATCGCGATCGTTGTTGTTGTGGTTGTTAATTTATTTGTCGGTCTTTTATACTTTATCTTGCAGGTAGCCCGCTTGGCTTCGAGGCACCAAACAGCAAGAAGCCATCAAGGTCGAAATACTGAAGTTCTCGTTCATGGTTTATATTTAGGCTTACATATGTCTGATATCAATATCTCACTCATGATTTATATTAAGGCTTACATATGTCTGATATCAATATCACACTCATGGTTTATATTGAGGCCTACATATGTCTGATATCAATATCTCACTCATGATTTATATTAAGGCCTACAATTGTCTGATACCAATATCTCTTTCATGATTTATATTAAGGCCTACATATGTCTGATATCAATACCTCACTCATGATTTATATAAAGGCCTACATATGTCAGATATCAATATCTCACTCATGGTTTATATTAAGGCCTACATATGTCTGATATCGATATCTCACTCATGATTTATATTAAGGCCTACATATGTCTGATATCGATATCTCACTCATGATTTATATTGAGCTCTACATATGTCTGATATCAATATCACACTCATGGTTTATATTGAGGCCTACATATGTCTGATATCAATATCTCACTCATGGTTTATATTAAGGCCTACATATGCCTGATACCAATATCTCTTTCATGATTTATATTTAGGCGAACATAAATCTGATACCAATATCTTATTCATGATTTATATAAAGGCCTACATATGTCTGATATCAATGTCTCAATCGTGGTTGATATTTAGGCGTAAAAAATGTCTAATATCAATATTTAATTCATGAATTATATTTAGGCGTACATGTGTCTGCTGTCTGATACCAATGTCTCATTCATGATTTTTATTTAGGCCAACATATATCTGATATCAATGACGTCAATGTAGTATATCGGGAAGTTCATTAAAGGATTGTGTTGTCTTCAAACTGGAAGAATCCAAAAAGCGTCGGAACGCTTTTCAACTTTCAAGATGGTGTCCGACAGTTTGGACCACGGTTTGGACCAAAGATTTGACCATCATCCGGAATATTCGATCTGACGTCGATATCTTTCTTTCGCAGAAACCTCATTATGCTTTTTTTTATAGATATGGAAATAATAAACATTCAGAGCGATGTTTCGGGGTTTGTACTGTATAATAATTGAGTCTATGTTCAAAATCATCTTAAATTAGACTAAAATACAAGTTTATTATGCTCCAGTTCCTCCAAACACGTGAATGGTTTTGTTATAATAGGTGATACAGACAAGCTGACGGATCGTCTGGTTTAATGTGGCTTTTACAAATGCGAATCTATGACTAAGTCTGTAATGTTGAGATTTCTTACATATCTGAAATCATGGATGTACTGTGGCTTTTGTCTTTCTTTTGACCGATGTCATTTTTTTTACACTAAAAGATTATACACGCCACCTTTCATTTTTTGTAAAGTCGACATACCTAATAATAAAGAAAGGTAACGATGACGTCCCTCTACGACATTCGTAGCTATTCGGCGGTATCATTCTGATTTCGGATCACCTCGGCTATTTTACTTTCAGAAATATGCCTTGTAGGTAATGTGGGGCGAAACTGAGTGGCCCTAAGAAGATGGCTGTCAATCCACAAAGACAATAATATACAATCTTAGTCATTACAAGTTGCCAAATGGCAATATATAGTAAACAAGGGGAGAGAGAGAGAGAGACAGAGAGACAGAGAGAGACAGGGTGAGACAGAAAGAGACACAGAGAGAGACACAGAGAGAGACAGAGAAAGATTCATATATCGCTGTTGTATTTCTTGCCCAGATCTATGTACAACAATCGCAAACTATATAGGTATGAAATATTGCAGTATTGTCTAAAATGTACGTCTACTAATTATTTAAGGTAAAAACTGACATTTTAAACGCCGTCTGAGAGAGAATGCACTCGTATGTAAATGTGTTGGATACAAATACGTAAAATGTTATTTTTAGAATCCGCGCAGACCTTACTGTACAGATTCGTTTGTTGTTGTCGTCTTTAGAGCTGACAAGTTGCGAATTAGTGGATATTATTTAATGCATTGTTAAAAATAAGCTACTTTGATTATTTGAATGCGTTATTTCAAATTGGCAACCAAACTTTCTTCAAATGTTTACAGCTACTTAATGTAGGAAGACCGAAGCACGATCTGGACACTATTTCGTAGAAATGGCCGAGGTGTTCCGAGTGCGTCTACAAATGACGATTTAGTTTAGCCATATGTTCTCTGTTGTGGTTATCTTGTGACAGAAGAAACTCCAAATTTCTGTTGTTGCTGTTGTTTTATGTTTGTTGTTGTTTTTGTTGTTGTTTTTTCAAGCAACAGTTAAGAGAAAGACGTGTTTCATCTGTTGTTCTTGTATCAATGTCACTTGTTGTTTTTTGTAAGTTGTTGTTATTTTGTGACTTCATTTGTCCCTTCATATGTAAATAAAAATGTTTATTTCGATATTGGTATTGTTTTTCTTTCTTTTCTGTTAAGCGCATAGGAGTCTAGTCAATGACATAACTGCTGGGGCCAATTGTATAAACAGTGGTAAGGTTAACACTTGATTATTTTTTAACTTTAACTTCCTTGGTTAGTTAACCAAAGTGGTTAGCTATTTAAATAAAGGCTGTTAACTGTTTTGTTACTTAACCAAACTGCTTAGTATTAAACGAAAGTTAAATATCTATCAATGCAATATTCTAATTGGTTCAGCTAAATGAGCGGCCATTTTTATTTATGGTTATAACTTTTACAGATCACTGAGAGAATGGTTAAAGTTAACCAAAAATGGTTTAAATTGGAACCGGTTAAATTAACGAAAACGTCTATACAATGGCTAAGCAGCAACTTAACCAAAATGTTTTAGGTAACCAATCTTTAACCATTGGTTAAAATTTAACCACTATTTATAAAATTGGCCCCTGTTTGCTGGCGTTCAACTTATTGTTGGCGACGCGCTGGAGCGCGCCGCCTTTATATGGAATGCTGAAAAATTTTGCACATGCGAGCGGATGTCCTCGGACATTCTCGTTCTAGCTAGAGAATGATCGAGGGAGTATGGACAAGGCGTTCCGAATCCCGGAAGTTTCGCGATTTACACATTCCCAACGTACGGATCCTATTTCGGTAAATGACGTTCTTTTTATATATAACTATAGCGCGTATGCAGTATTTTTACTATATGTAAAGTTGTTCTTTGTATTAATATGTTTATAAATCTAATGAAAAGTATTAGTTATTCGTTTAAAATTTACTACATTTTCTATTTCTAAAAATAGATCAATAGCGTCTGTAGTGGCACGTAATAAAATGAATTAATATGTCTGAAGATTGGCGTCGTATCACCCGTCTACAAAAATAAAGGGCATCCAACAGAGGCCACAAATCACCGAGGCATTATTGTTCTTCCTGTAGTGTGTAAAATAATAGAAACAATAATCAGAAATCGCATTCAAGATCATGTTCTTACAAATCAAAATATTTCTCAACGTGGTTTTACGAAAAGGTATACGTCTTATCTGGGCTGCTTCCAATACAGGCAGTACTTGATCTTAGAGTGTTATGTTTTTTCAACAACATATGAAATCAAAGTGACGAAAGCCTTGAAAAGAGAATTCTTATACGACAATTAACTGTAAAAATGACAGATCCTGTGCCTGGGCTGTTTAAATCCCGGAACTTCTTGCGCGGTATGACCTTGAGGGTGTATTTACATATATAGAAAATCCGATAGATAAAGATAAGTGGAAGAAATACTTGTACACGATTGTCCAATGTAAGTGGAAAAACCAAACTGAAGATAGATCCCGAATGTACCCGTCTTTTAAATATATGAACTGTTCATATCAACCTGGGAAATGTCACCCGATACTGCGTATTCCTTGTACATCAGTATTAGAATCTTCTAGGTTGCCGGCAAGATTGAAACTCCTGACAGGAACATATATACTTCAAACTAACCGAGCTAGATTCAACCACAATGCAGTCAAACCAGAGTGTCAGGTGTGCTATTCTGCTGATGAAACCATGGAACACTTATTATTCCATTGTAGTCCACTCCAACATGTCCGTGGACCTGTCATTGATTCTATTATTAGCCACATACAGGAGGGCAGTGTGCAAACATTTAAATCATCCAGTGACTTTTTGCGTTTAATCATTAACTTTTCAAGTGTCTGTCCTTCGTCAGTGCAAGCAAATGAACTTTGTAAAAAAAATGAATTCGACGCCCGAAGGCTTATATATAAACTACACAAAGCGAGAGAGTTTATCTACAAGAGTTCCATTCCTGACTGATCGGTCGTTAGGTGCATGCGGTCTGTATACTTAATATACAGGTTTTAACAAAGAAATTATAATCAGTGACGATGGTTGAGCTGTATGTGTAAATATTACCTGGTGGAGGACTTGTCTTAATTAACTCGAGCGTATATAGACCCGTTGTGTTTAGTCATACTGGTGGTGGATTACCTAACCTGAGGTTACCAGGGTTCGCCATTGTTGGCGGTCAAGACGATAAGAAGAAGAATAGCTATATCTGCAGCGTAGGAAGTACATGTTGGCAATCACGAGTGACGATGTTTGCTTGACAGTTCACACATATTTAGGACATCAATGAACAGCGTTTTGAAGGACTGTTTCATGAAACAATGATTTGTTTGGCTATTTGAGAAAAGAAAATGGTCCAAACTGCTGGACTGGATACCACCTTTAATGCATAATTTGGCTAGAAGTCTCCTTATAACTAACCATTACATTAAAGAATATTTTTGTATAGTTCCTTAAGTTGAGGTTATCACTAAACATAGATTTGAAATAATTACTTGTGCAAATTAGCCAACATGAATATTTGTGTATGTTAATGAGAATAAAAGAAAAATATTTTTAAAAGTTGATTAGATTCTTTTTACTTAATAGCAATATTCAATCAAACTCAACGTTTCTAAAGTTATATACATACCCTTCTAGTGTAGCACATGTTACGAATGATTTGGTTCATTTTATGATTTTTTATTAGTTTTCGTCCAAATATATTTCATTTAATTTTAGTGCATAATTTGGCTATAAGATTGCTTATAACAAACCATAATATTGAAGCGTACTTTTTATATAGTTCCTTAAGTGGAGGCTATCACTAAGCTCTTGTGAGCTTACACTGAATCAGGCCCGGGTCCGGAACTTTTCAGCTGGGGGAGCGTGGGGGAAGGAGAGAGGTGGGGTTGGGGGCAGAGTGAAGGGGCGAAGACCGTATTTGGCATACGTTCTAGTGGGGTCCGTGGGTATGTATAAAAAATGTAATTCTGAAGTGTACCTGGACAAATGGTTAACCGTATTAATGGTTTTATTAAACTGACTCTGAAAGTCTGAAAAATTGCGAAGACATACACCTTTAGCATCATAACTTTGTTGTTGAAAACTGGTTTGAACTATTCACAAAAATATGCCGAAAGAGGCAAATACATACTTCCATTCGAGTGAACTATAAAATGCAGCAGGGTTACATTTGAAGCTCTGTTTTCCTATCGTCGATTGCAAAAAAACACAACAAAACAGTCTTGTTATCTTAGTTTTTTTTAGCAAACAATCATCGCGGTATCGTCGGATTTTATGCTAAACGAAAATACTTTAATATTTTCTGAACTAAGATTCCAGTTGAGTGTTCGAGAATGTGCTGTGCTGCTAATTCGATGTAGAGTATTTATGGACGTTACAACTAAAACTCATCGTATAAAAATACAAAAATTTCCATTGGAGCCTTCAGTAAATGGTGTCACCAACAAAACAGTACTGATTTACCAGGAATGCCCTGTTAGATGTTGAACTAGATGAAATCAAACTACATGTATAAGTAAAAATTTTGTAGAACAACAAAATATAAGTAAGCATTCTGCAAGATATTTTCTCTAAACTTTACAATGGATTTTCGGCACACTAAATAAGCAAAGCGTTAACTAAATCTTGGACTAAAGGATAACAGATTGCGCACACATCGTCACAAACTATCGTCGTGTTCCAGTACACTGTTCATTTTTGGATTTAAGAAAATAATCATTACTACTATTGCCTAAGCAACACATTTTATGCAAACCATTTAGGGAATAAGGAAATCTAACTATGGTAAAACAAACAATTTTTCTGTATACATATATATGTATATACTTTGTACTCTGGGCAACACATAATATAAATAAATATTTTCAAATAACTGCATTTTCCGGTTAACCTATTATAGATGTGTTTAAATGTTTAAACATTTTTGAGCCAACGAAAACTGCATACAGGGGCGCCCGTGGCGTAGTGGTCAAGTTGCCGACTGGTATAAATCCGCTGACCGCTTAGACTCTCACTGCGTGGGTTCGAGTCTTGTTCGGGACGAAGGACTTAATGTGGGAAGGTCTTTCAACTGACCTGCGATGCGTCAGACTTTTGTTTGGGGCCCTCCATCAAAATAGCTAAACGTCGCTATAATGATCATAATTGGTCACTACGATGTATTTCAAAAACAAAAACAGCACATTGATACACACGCTGCTTCCTGCAGATTATAAAACCAGATTATAAAATTATCATCAACTTAGCAGTATATCTTCTCTTTTCTCCCTTTTTGCAACTTGATACATAATTCTATCTAGCCTGGCTTATCGCTACAAACGGAGTACCGACAAAATACTTTCAGAACAAAATTCCTTCCTTTCATTTAGCAAAGGGGGATCCTTCCTTAAATTATCCAATGCCTATAAATCTCCTCCTGTAAATTTTCCACATTTTGCGATATTTTTTAATTTGGTTCGCACATTTAAGTCTCGTAAATAAAAAAACGTCGGATTTTTTGTAACAAAATTCTAACTTCCAGACATATTTTAATAATTTACCAGACTGATTTTGTCTGCTTTTGTTAAAGTTTAGACTTTGCCCACTGATGCTAAAATAAACGTAAGGGGCTTTGTCCAGAAGAATTTTGTCATACAAATGCTAACAACTATCGCCACTGTTTGTGTTTACATTTTGATTGAATATAACTTTAAATTGCATTTGCTCTATGTTATGTCAGGATCAATCTCAAAGTTGTGATCTCAATATATTTTCTTAATTCACTAAAAATCTTCTTATTATAAAAGCAACTAAATTTGCAAGCCAGGGCCTCCTCGCGCCCCCACCCCTGGGTAAATCCGGGCCGCTAAATAGATTTTCGGTCATTATAAAATGTGCTGTTATTTTTTCCCCTTTTCATACTTTAACATAGGATTTCAAGCAATTAACTAAAAATCTTTCTGCATGTAGATGAGTTTTTAGTAATTATTAAATTAGTGATTTTATGCTACACCTTCATATCCTTATAAGCAAAGTAGTATTGATTTATTGAAAAGGGATCGTGTTAAACATTTAAAATTGTTTTTGTTAAGTAAAATTAACTATTCCTCCAATTTCCTTAATGAATGAGATACATAGTTTTCCTGAAATTATCTTTAAGACTACAAGATTTGGAAACTGCTAAACTTTTTATGAGCTTTATATATTCCTAATTATTTTAAGTTCACTTTATATTGACATTTGATTTTGTATTATTCTGTTTTAACTTTTAAGACAGTTATTTATCTTTTTCTGTGCAGCGTAGTATACTTAATAGTTGAAACATAAAAAAGCTTTTCAGAGCTTTTCTGTACTACTTGCAGCAGGAAGACTTGCCATATGTTTATTTTTCTCTAATACAACATGACAGATTTTCCTTTGTACATGTCACTATGTGTAAATTTCTTAAATGGTTAAATCTGTACTGTTTTACTATCCAATGTGGTGCATTGTCTTCCACCAACATTATAATGCACTAATATGTCCAATACCTCAAAACAATTGTTGATAACTCCTTTGCACGTTTTAGCTAATCTATCCGAGATATTTCATAGTAGATAAACAAACCCATATCTTTTAACGCAACAAACATCGTTTTATTTTGGAACAATGTTATTACACTTATCCCTTATACCATCTTATCCTTTGGCTTAGGAGGTGGAATTTTTTTACTTTTATTAAGCTAAAACTGCAACAGGAAATCAGACCTTGCGGACTGAACAATTCATTTAATGTTAATACCTTGTTATATGAAGCAGTAAATTTGCCTTGTTATACTTCAGTTTTCTTACTTATTCAAAGTCATTGCCACATGCCCACATCATGTCACATTTAGCAACAATATGTGCTGTCTAGTACTGTTTTCTGCTATAATAATGCAGGGATTCATTCTATAAGAAAACAATTCTTAGCTGGATGTCAATATTAATGTTAAGATTGTTTTTCTTTTTAATGTTCGAATCAGATATGGCACCATTTCTATTTTACCCCTTTAATAACATTTTAATTAATGAACATTGTAATATGTATACATTTGTGTAATCTAGATATGTAAACATATAAAATCCAATTAAGAGAACGTGACAGTTGTATATTTCAGTTATATGTACAAAAATATGTTACAAACCAAATGGCAGCATTAAAAGTTTGGACGACTGTATTTCTGCCAAACTTATGCAATATCGGATGCATAAATTAAACTTTATATCACATTTTTTTAATAATGAACAACCGAGTTATAACCAGTGGTGGTCAGGCAATTTCGTGTGCTAACTTATAGCAATACTGACTTTCGGTCTAACATTGGTGTGAAAACCCCTAAGAAATGACACAGCGTGTTGATATGCCTTGATTTAGGCTTTAACCCCTCACGTCCTCGGAACGTTCCACCTTACAAGAATAGAATAAACTTTTGATGGACATTTAAAACTTACGTAATATTTGAACATCGTCAGAGACCTTTATGTTCTGGAAACTTATCTGCTGGCCACTTACGCTATCAATCTTCTTTAACAACCAACATTTTCACCTTAAGTACAAACTTTAATTTGTTAAGCATCTGTTTTAATTTGCTAGTTATTTTACGTTTACTTGTATCAATTGTATCAACACATGTACAGTATGACTTGACCTAATTTCGTTAGTATATTTAGGTTAGTTTTTCTAAAGTATGTTTTTCTGAATACAACAGTTGCATTGTCTTATATCCAAGTAAAAGGCTAAATAATGAACAACAGATGTGTTCTCTGGCTGGGCCAATATATAATAATGGTTAAAGAGGAAAAACAATATTGTGCTCTATCCCATCACCTTTGCCATAAATACATGTTTTTAGTCATCGCTGTGCCTTAGTTCACTTGATTGCAATGTCAGAATTAGACATCACAATTGAAAAAAAAAATATTACTATAGAACATTTATATTAGATCTGAAAAGACATTCAAGCATTTTATAATAGAAGAAATTATTGTTTTCTATTTCTAAGGAGACATTTTAATTTAAGTTGCGCGGTAACCATACCTAGCTGCCGGACTATTACAGTCGACCTGTAAAGATGCAATCCGACAGTTTGAACCATTTATTCTTCTCTCAAACTGGTGATTCTGTTTCTAGACACCCTAACGAACATGTTGGTCCCCATGAAATAAGTGTAGAAGTGAGGGGATGGATAGGGGCGGGTCAGGGGTTGCGCGGTAACCCTACCTAGCTGCCGGACTATAACGACTTGATCAAGGGCGTCGGTCAAGGCCTCTTGTGTGTTAATATCACCACGATTTTAGAGTGCATCCAATCTCCTAATGCAGTTGTACCATGTAACGACCTATTTCTTTAAAAGGTGGCTCGTGCCTTATCATTATTCTTGGAGTTTATTTTGGGTCACATAATCAGGGGTCGCTACTTTTAGACTAGACCGAATATTTGACCTCACTGTATATTTGTTTGTTCATTTCTCGAGCAGAATTTATCTGTTCTTTATGGTGGCTGATTTATGTCATTTGACGTGGCTATAGCGCCAAGAAGAAATAACGTCAAAACAAAACATCCCCGTTTGGGAATTTTCTTTTAGACTTCGACGTTAGTTCGATAATTTCTTTTTTGAAAATTTGGCACATAAATCATAGATGTTTTAATTTGTCGGCTTTGTTTCTCCTTTTCTAACTGCAATGATTAACGACGAACAATGGCGCATGTTTGTCAATTTATTATTTATTATTTTCCTTTTTGTGTGTGCATATATTACGGATTCAAACTCCAGTTAACGATTGACAGGGTAAAGAAGCGCATGTTTGGAAGTTTTGTCAATGAATAAAATAATACGAATAAAAATGAATGCATAAACGATCGAATAAAGATAAACGAGTTTGGAAGTTTTGCACAAGTCTTGTTTGGCTCTAACTGCAAAGAAAACGGTCGGTAGAAAAAAGGCTTCAATCGGAACATTTCTTATTTTAACAATGAACGAATGAAAGAGCAAATTGACAGAATAAAGTTTTTATTTTGCTAAGACTAAATTAAAAATTCAGATACGTTAAACACTCGATAGCGAAATTTTATTAGTGTTTTGGGGATTATACACCATAAGATCGTAACTAAAACAGGCACTCTATGAAAATATAGTGAAGTGTGCATTGATTTCTGGCTTTAATCGAATCTCGAGATATTTTGTCAATTGCACTATTTTCGGTCCATTTCGTACACGTTCGAAACAGAAACTGGAAGGTGATAGCATGACTACACCCGGATTCTCGGTACGTGCTTCGGTCTTCCTACATTGCTAAGTAGATCCTGCACATTCGAAGAAAGTTAATTTACCAATTAAAAATAACGCAGTAAAATAATCAAAATGGCTTATTTTGAATAATGCTTTGAATATTACACCAACCTTTACAATAAAACGCAAGTTTTCCGCTAAAACCAGGGGTGCAACACACGAATCAGTACTGTACGGTTCGCGTGGTTTCTAAAATAGAAGTTACATACTTGTATTAAAGACCTTTACATAAACGTGCATGTCTTAGTTTGTATCATATAAGCTGCGTTTATCGTGCCAGTTTAAGTAACGTTTAACCGTATGTTACAAAACTAGGTACGGTAAGGCAATGAGACGCCGAATGTATTTTTACACCCCGCCCACTTTGGTACCTTTCATTCGATCAATAAGCGGACTGAGCGCTGTATTCTTGTGCGGTGCTGTTCATAAATCATCCCCATTACACAATACACCACTTGACCTTGGCTTTACCTCACAGTGACTTTATCAAAGTCTGACCTACATTCTTATAAGAAAATCATAATTGCTCACCATTTGCTGATAACAAAACGACTATAAAAGTTTTGCCAGATTGGCCAGATTTATCATTTTTCAACATGAGGATTTTCTTGCTGTTCACACTTATTGGCTTGCTAGGTATTATTTATTTACTCACACTCTTTTATAACCATGTTTTATGTCTAAAGAAAGTAAAATTTAATAATTGTTTTGTCAACGTCTTTACATCTGCTACTAATGTTCTTCTGTAAAATAACACAACTCCGTCAGTGTTTTGGTTTGTTAAGCGGCCCTTGTAACTCCTTTGATTACAAGGCCTTTCTCCGCGTGGGTTCGAGTACCGGTCAGGACATTTTGCTGCCATTGTAAGACTTTTAAACTTCATTGAACATATATTTAAATTGAGGGATAGAGAGACGCAAAGAGAGACAGGGAGAACACTGAAATTATTTCAAGCTTCAACACTAGTCTCTCTAAGACCATGCCAGTAAATGGTTCGAAATACGTCTTTAATTACTTTTTACGACCGTTCATTAATACAACGCAAATAGTAAAACAATGATTGTGTTGCTGTTTTGCAGCGTTCGCAAATGCGGAATTCTGTCATGATGACAGTGACTGCATGCTGACCACGTGCACCCAAGGACAGACTGTGGAATGTTGGGAACACAACGACCACGGCAACATCTGTACATGTGTCAATGGTAAGGTCAAAGGTTGAAAAATAGCAGACTTGACTTTTTAATGTAAATAAATTCAGAACTAATTGTTTTGACGTTGTACATGTAGTAGCAGTATTTTAGCTGATCTTACTAAGTAGGGAATATTTTTACCACAAGTTTTTACAACATCATATATAAAGCTGATATATTACAAGTTTATATATATATATATATATATATATATATATATATATATATATATATATATATATATATATATATATATATATATATATATATATATATATATATATATATATATATATATATATATATATATATATATATATATATATATATATATATATATATATATATTAAACTTGTAATATATCAGCTTTAAAACAATCATTTGCACGATTTATAAACAGTATTTAAAAGGGAAACTGGAGAAATATAACTGGTCTTCTAAACTTTGTGATGAATAATAAAGAAACAATGGTCAAAGGAAAAAAGGAAAATAAAGATGACCATTCCTGACCATACGGGGATTTGAACCCAATTACCACATGTTTCAAAACAGAAATCAGAATATGTCTGTTTAGATATTCATCAGTTAGTAGGCTGCATTACACTTGCTTTGCCTAAAAGAGATTTCGGTTTCTCGAAAGGCCATGTACTGATATGAGCCTGTTGAGCTTATTCTTATTTTTAATTACAAGTACCTCCCTTCAATAATTCCTCTTACGGCAAATGTTTACTGTTTTTATTAACTATCTCTCTATTCATTTGACCCTACAAAAGGCATATTTATTAATTAAAACATGCTCATTACTAAAAACAATAAGTTGATTTCAAGATGTATCTTTAAGAGATGAAGTATATACATTTGTAACATGATTGATCGTCATATATGTACTTCCATTGTTTCCTTCCACATACATGACATAATGCACCTGTGAAATTTGACTCTCAGTTCTATGAGTGCTCCTAATTAAGCATAATTTTATTTTTTAAAAAGTATATATTTAGTATAAGTTTGTACCAAACTATGTTTTATCATCAGCTCGATTATCATGCTAAAATTTTCATTTCAGATCGCCGAAGAAATATTCCATTAGCCTGAGAGCAGACATTCAGCATTCGATTTAAATGAAGAAATTGCATTAAAATAATGCGTATACTTTTGGGATTATCTTCTTTCTTTCAACACCCACCCAAATAATTTGGAACACACAAATTATTATTGCCTTTTTTTCATGCAGTCCAAACACAGTTCGAGTCAGTTGGGTTATTTACACAAAGTAGTTATAAACTAAGCAATTATGTTGTTGTTTTTTTTGTTTTTTTTGTTTTTTTTTTGGGGGGGGGGGGGGGGGGGGTATGGAAATTTTCCTTAATATTAATGTGCAACTTATACATATATTTATTCAAACGATAATTCTGGTAAAAAATGAAAATTAAATATATCAATTAGACGGTAATTATGTTTATTATACAGCACGTACCTTGTACGCTCCTTGTAATGGTAACTCATTATTTGTTTTCATACAATATTTACCTCGTACTTACAAGGGGGGGGGGGGATTTAGTGCAGTATCACAAATAACTGTAATGTCGCCGCTAAGTTATCAAAATTGTTTCCAGTCTTTTAAAGACCATGACATATATGGTTGGCATTTAAATATTTGTTAATGCTGATGCATTACAATGCTCTAAGGTATACAATGTGTAACAATAATTAAAATAAATTTAAGGTGCTTTTTTCAAATTATAATATCTAATAAATTTGATTTTAAATCTATACGCCTGCATATACATACTAATTCATTTAATTGTTTAACTGCTAAATGTTTATAATTCTTAAATCTTAACGAAAGTCAACATGAACAGTTTACCACTGCAGCCGGGAATTAAACTGCTTGCCTCTTAATTTCCTATTATGCGTGGAGAAAAGCAACATTCGATTTCGAGGTTTCGAAATTTTATGTTAAATAAAGCATATATATATATGGATTCTGTTTTGTCAACCGTTTCTGCCCCAATTCTCAAAAAAATCATACAATACTTACAAATTCTGTTATTGTAAAAGTTGTAAAAAATTATTATTGATTCATTTTCATCATAGTAAATACACAGTATTAATATCTACATTTATCGAAAAAGAAAGACGGGTTTCAACACAGTATAATGATAAACTATTATTTTGGAAATTAAAATTTAAATATTATAAACATTGTCTATTGAAATAAAACTTATCTAAACAAATTTTTTGTCAATACATGTATCTATGTACGTGCCATTTCGGTTTTCCTTTCGATTCATGTTTTGTCGATGTTGTGTCAAACTTATATTTGCCAAGTATTTATGTAAGTTGGACTCAATTTTATATATTATTAACATCAATACCCTGATAAAAAAAAAAATGATTTAACAGAAACAGAGCACCTATAAGGCATACTGTGGCAGAGATCTGCTTTTATGGTTTTGTCACGAAAGCATTGTGTTTCTTCACATCTATCTTGTTAACTACCGCCAACAATCAGTTTTCTAAAAAATTATATAGACTTTTTGGGGACTATCAAAGCTTTCTGCTTTCTTTTAGATGTCAGAAATCTACATAAAGAAATCGAATTTTGAGGCCTTGTAGTTATATGCAGTTGGCATTTAATTTTTTTATTTGCAAACCAAACTAAAACAAATATATTAAGCTGTTTTCTGAGCAAGTTTGTAAGTCGTTAAAAATGGTTGTAGTATAACTCCCTTGCTAATGCTCAAGGAAATGTAAGGGTAGTTCCACGTCTAATCAGCCCGTATGTCAGGATATTGTGACTAGGTGTTGTATTATGTCAGGCATGCTAAACACAGCGAAGGCAGCACAATATTTGGGTGGACACCGTCTCCAAGTAACTGAAAAGCTGTTAGCGGGACGATAAACCCAAAAGCAAACAAACACATAAAAAGGGAATTCAAACACGAATGCTCGGTCTACAAGTGAACAGTTGAAATTATTATGTTGTGTGTGCGAAAGTAATCTCAAGGCATGCCCATGTAACTAACCATTGGTCACGTTTTGAAATTTACTACGCGGATCTTCTTGCGCGGAAGAACACTGCTATTCAGAGAGTGAACCACAAGGCCAGACCCCGCTTGCAGACAGTGAACCATAAGGCCAGACCCCGCTTGCAGACAGTGAACCATAAGGCCAGACCCTGCTTGCAGAGAGTGAACCATAAGGTCAGACCCCGCTTGCAGAGAGTGAACCATAAGGTCAGACCCTGCTTGCAGAGAGTGAACCATAAGGTCAGACCCTGCTCGCAGACAGTGAACCATAAGGCCAGACCCTGCTTGCAGAGAGTGAACCATAAGGCCAGAACCCACTTGCAGAGAGTGAACCATAAGGTCAGACCCACTTGCAGAGAGTGAACCATAAGGCCAGAACCCACTTGCAGACAGTAAACCATAAGTCCAGACCCCGCTTGCAGAGAGTGAACCATAAGTCCAGACCCCGCTTGCAGACAGTGAACCATAAGTCCAGACCCCGCTTGCAGACAGTGAACCATAAGTCCAGACCCCGCTTGCAGACAGTGAACCATAAGGTCAGACCCACTTGCAGAGAGTGAACCATAAGGCCAGAACCCAGAACCATAAGGTCAGACCCACTTGCAGAGAGTGAACCATAAGGTCAGACCCACTTGCAGAGAGTGAACCATAAGGTCAGACCCTGCTCGCAGAGAATGAAACCTAAGGCCAGACCCCGCTTGCAGAGAGTGAACCATAAGGCCAGACCCTTCTTGCAGAGAGTGAACCATAAGGTCAGACCCTGCTTGCAGAGAGTGAACCATAAGGTCAGACCCTGCTTGCAGAGAGTGAACCATAAGGTCAGACCCTGCTTGCAGAGAGTAAACCATAAGGTCAGACCCTGCTTGCAAAGAGTGAACCATAAGATCAGACCCTGCTCGCAGAGAGTGAACCATAAGGTCAGACCCTGCTAGCAGAGAGTGAACCATAAGGCCAGACCCCGCTTGCAGAGAGTGAACCATAAGGTCAGACCCTGCTTGCAGAGAGTGAACCATAAGGTCAGACCCTGCTCGCAGACAGTGAACCATAAGGCCAGACCCTGCTTGCAGAGAGTGAACCATAAGGCCAGAACCCACTTGCAGAGAGTGAACCATAAGGTCAGACCCACTTGCAGAGAGTGAACCATAAGGCCAGAACCCACTTGCAGACAGTAAACCATAAGTCCAGACCCCGCTTGCAGAGAGTGAACCATAAGGTCAGACCCCGCTTGCAGACAGTGAACCATAAGTCCAGACCCCGCTTGCAGACAGTGAACCATAAGTCCAGACCCCGCTTGCAGACAGTGAACCATAAGGTCAGACCCACTTGCAGAGAGTGAACCATAAGGCCAGAACCCACTTGCAGAGAGTGAACCATAAGGTCAGACCCACTTGCAGAGAGTGAACCATAAGGTCAGACCACTTGCAGAGAGTGAACCATAAGGTCAGACCCTGCTCGCAGAGAGTGAAACCTAAGGCCAGACCCCGCTTGCAGAGAGTGAACCATAAGGCCAGACCCTTCTTGCAGAGAGTGAACCATAAGGTCAGACCCTGCTTGCAGAGAGTGAACCATAAGGTCAGACCCTGCTTGCAGAGAGTAAACCATAAGGTCAGACCCTGCTTGCAAAGAGTGAACCATAAGGTCAGACCCTGCTTGCAGAGAGTGAACCATAAGGTCAGACCCTGCTTGCAGAAAGTGAACCATAAGGCCAGACCCCGCTTGCAGAGAGTGAACCATAAGGTCAGACCCTGCTTGCAGAGAGTGAACCATAAGGTCAGACCCTGCTCGCAGAGAGTGAACCATAAGGCCAGACCCTGCTTGCAGAGAGTGAACCATAAGGCCAGACCCCGCTTGCAGAAAGTGAACCAGAAGGTCAGACCCTGCTTGCAGAGAGTGAACCATAAGGTCAGACCCTGCTTGCAGAGAGTGAACCATAAGGCCAGACCCCGCTTGCAGAGAGTGAACCATTAGGCCAGAACCCACTTGCAGAGAGTGGACCATAAGGTCAGACCCTGCTCGCAGAGAGTGAACCATAAGGCCAGACCCTGCTTGCAGACAGTGAACCATAAGGTCAGACCCACTTGCAGAGAGTGAACCATAAGGCCAGAACCCACTTGCAGAGAGTGAACCATAAGGTCAGACCCACTTGCAGAGAGTGAACCATAAGGTCAGACCCACTTGCAGAGAGTGAACCATAAGGTCAGACCCTGCTCGCAGAGAATGAAACCTAAGGCCAGACCCCGCTTGCAGAGAGTGAACCATAAGGCCAGACCCTTCTTGCAGAGAGTGAACCATAAGGTCAGACCCTGCTTGCAGAGAGTGAACCATAAGGTCAGACCCTGCTTGCAGAGAGTGAACCATAAGGTCAGACCCTGCTTGCAGAGAGTAAACCATAAGGTCAGACCCTGCTTGCAAAGAGTGAACCATAAGATCAGACCCTGCTCGCAGAGAGTGAACCATAAGGTCAGACCCTGCTAGCAGAGAGTGAACCATAAGGCCAGACCCCGCTTGCAGAGAGTGAACCATAAGGTCAGACCCTGCTTGCAGAGAGTGAACCATAAGGTCAGACCCTGCTCGCAGACAGTGAACCATAAGGCCAGACCCTGCTTGCAGAGAGTGAACCATAAGGCCAGAACCCACTTGCAGAGAGTGAACCATAAGGTCAGACCCACTTGCAGAGAGTGAACCATAAGGCCAGAACCCACTTGCAGACAGTAAACCATAAGTCCAGACCCCGCTTGCAGAGAGTGAACCATAAGGTCAGACCCCGCTTGCAGACAGTGAACCATAAGTCCAGACCCCGCTTGCAGACAGTGAACCATAAGTCCAGACCCCGCTTGCAGACAGTGAACCATAAGGTCAGACCCACTTGCAGAGAGTGAACCATAAGGCCAGAACCCACTTGCAGAGAGTGAACCATAAGGTCAGACCCACTTGCAGAGAGTGAACCATAAGGTCAGACCACTTGCAGAGAGTGAACCATAAGGTCAGACCCTGCTCGCAGAGAGTGAAACCTAAGGCCAGACCCCGCTTGCAGAGAGTGAACCATAAGGCCAGACCCTTCTTGCAGAGAGTGAACCATAAGGTCAGACCCTGCTTGCAGAGAGTGAACCATAAGGTCAGACCCTGCTTGCAGAGAGTAAACCATAAGGTCAGACCCTGCTTGCAAAGAGTGAACCATAAGGTCAGACCCTGCTTGCAGAGAGTGAACCATAAGGTCAGACCCTGCTTGCAGAAAGTGAACCATAAGGCCAGACCCCGCTTGCAGAGAGTGAACCATAAGGTCAGACCCTGCTTGCAGAGAGTGAACCATAAGGTCAGACCCTGCTCGCAGAGAGTGAACCATAAGGCCAGACCCTGCTTGCAGAGAGTGAACCATAAGGCCAGACCCCGCTTGCAGAAAGTGAACCAGAAGGTCAGACCCTGCTTGCAGAGAGTGAACCATAAGGTCAGGCCCTGCTTGCAGAGAGTGAACCATAAGGCCAGACCCCGCTTGCAGAGAGTGAACCATTAGGCCAGAACCCACTTGCAGAGAGTGGACCATAAGGTCAGACCCTGCTCGCAGAGAGTGAACCATAAGGCCAGACCCTGCTTGCAGAGAGTGAACCATAAGGCCAGACCCCGCTTGCAGAAAGTGAACCAGAAGGTCAGACCCTGCTTGCAGAGAGTGAGCCATAAGGTCAGGCCCTGCTTGCAGAGAGTGAACCATAAGGCCAGACCCCGCTTGCAGAGAGTGAACCATTAGGCCAGAACCCACTTGCAGAGAGTGGACCATAAGGTCAGACCTACTTGCAGAGAGTGAACCATAAGGCCAGAACCCACTTGCAGACAGTGAACCATAAGTCCAGTCCCCGCTTGCAGAGAGTGAACCATAAGGTCAGACCCCGCTTGCAGACAGTGAACCATAAGTCCAGACCCCGCTTGCAGACAGTGAACCATAAGTCCAGACCCCGCTTGCAGAGAGTGAACCATAAGGTCAGACCCACTTGCAGAGAGTGAACCATAAGGCCAGAACCCACTTGCAGAGAGTGAACCATAAGGTCAGACCCACTTGCAGAGAGTGAACCATAAGGTCAGACCCACTTGCAGAGAGTGAACCATAAGGTCAGACCCTGCTCGCAGAGAGTGAACCATAAGGCCAGACCCCGCTTGCAGACAGTGAACCATAAGGCCAGACCCTGCTTGCAGAGAATGAACCATAAGGCCAGACCCTGCTTGCGGAGAGTGAACCATAAGGCCAGACCCCGCTTGCAGAGAGTGAACCAGAAGGTCAGACCCTGCTTGCAGAGAGTGAACCATAAGGTCAGACCCTGCTTGCAGAGAGTGAACCATACGGCCAGACCCCGCTTGCAGAGAGTGAACCATAAGGCCAGAACCCACTTGCATAGAGTGAACCATAAGGTCAGACCCACTTGCAGAGAGTGAACCATAAGGCCAGAACCCACTTGCATAGAGTGAACCATAAGTCCAGACCCCGCTTGCAGAGAGTGAACCATAAGGTCAGACCCCGCTTGCAGACAGTGAACCATAAGTCCAGACCCCGCTTGCAGACAGTGAACCATAAGTCCAGACCCCGCTTGCAGAGAGTGAACCATAAGGTCAGACCCTGCTTGCAGAGAGTGAACCATAAGGCCAGAACCCACTTGCAGAGAGTGAACCATAAGTCCAGACCCCGCTTGCAGAGAGTGAACCATAAGGTCAGACCCTGCTTGCAGAGAGTGAACCATAAGGCCAGAACCCACTTGCAGAGAGTGAACCATAAGGTCAGACCCACTTGCAGAGAGTGAACCATAAGGTCAGACCCTGCTCGCAGAGAGTGAACCATAAGGCCAGACCCCGCTTGCAGAGAGTGAACCATAAGGCCAGACCCTGCTTGCAGAGAGTGAACCATAAGGCCAGACCCTGCACGCAGAGAGTGAACCATAAGGCCAGACCCCGCTTGCAGAATCCTTTTTCAATTGAGATTTTGCTCAAGCTCAAATTTTGTTTCCATGAATACTTCTGACGGGGATGTAGTTTTAAAAATCTTTCTTTCTATACGCTATAAGCATGGCAAGGTTTAAGTTCTTATCATAATACAGCAAGAATATTGTATTACTAAGAAATAACTACTTAACACTATATGTTAGCATGAGAAAATTGTCAAATGAGAATGGATTCTGCAAGTTGGGCCTGGTATCGACTCAATTGTGAGAATCCATATTGCGGCGGCGGAACGAAAGCGGCAGCAGAACAATCGCCCAAGAACAAATTAAATAGAGTAAATATCCTTACTCCAGCGGAACGAAAGCGACAGCAGAATAATTGCACAAGAACAAGCCCTATGGTGGAGGAACGGAAGCAGCACGACATGCGACAGCGATGCGGAATTCTTTTTTGGCAACTTGTTGCGAATTTTCCGCAGCCGGAGAGGTACCGCACCTCCCCCCTCCCCTCCCCCAACCCCCCAACCCCCCCCCCCCCCCCCCCCCCCGCCACCCACCAAAAAAAGGCAAACAATATTATTAAGTGCAAGAACCCATTTAATATCACTAAAAGTGTGTGTCGAAAAATTTAGAAATAAGCCTTCGATTTCGCATCTTCGGAAAGTTTGCTATTTTATACCAAAATATAATCGTCAACAACGATATCGTTTTAAAGTATCAATTGTGATTGAAGCATAGCTCCATTCAGACTCTTGAAGCTCGAAGTGCCACACATTGTATCTTCAGGGCTAAATAACTTTATCCATTTTTTATGAATGCTTCAAGTGACACAGAAACACATACACGTTGTTTCGATCCTATCCTTGTATATAATCAGTCTGTAAAATCCAACTGTAATTAATAAAATCCACTCGAATTATAATTTCTTCTTGCGTACATTACCAATTATATGAACAGTGCAAACTTGTAGTCCTGAAGATTTGATTACACTACATACCGACCGGAAATAGAACCTGGGACATCGACTTATTTATCTTTAATAACAGTCTGTTGAAATGGCATCAGAATTCCTATTTTGATGGTTATCTTAATCTTTTAGTTTCAAAAGGAGGCTGAGACCAAGTAGAATTAAAAGAATGTAAAAATCTGGAACACCTTTGCACAATTATGGACAAATCCATTTTTACCAGAAGTATAAAGATTATTGAAACTTGGGGGCTATCGACTGGCAAATGGACGGTATGTGTTGTCACCGAGTCGGAGCCTCCTTTAAAGTTTGAAAAATTACTAGTATTGAGGGTCTTTCTGATAGACAGCACATAGCCCGTATCACCTATTATGGGTGTTGTTGTGTGTGTGTTGGGGGGGGGGGGGGCGGGTTTGGGAAATCGGAACTCGTTTATGGTGCAATGTGTTTCCAAATTAAGGAATTAAGGAATACAGGCTAAGGTCATTGTATAATACGGCCTTTATCTTAGTCTGGCTGCTCCTTATAGGAATATACCATGCTGACCGCTACTGATAACGTGGACTATAAAAAGACGAGCAACCTGCTCATTTGTTTCAAAGCATAGATTTTCCATCATGAGGACATTGTTGCTGTTTACACTTATCAGCTTACTAGGTATGTTTCTTGTTTTTTACTGTCCACCACCTACTTTCAATGTATTTTATGACGGGTCAGACAATAAAGAAGAAAATATCACAGGTGTTTGGCATCAAAAATAAAGGTGTGGTTTAACGTCTACTACTAAGCCAATGCATATACAGCAGACTGTACAGTTTAATCCCCGGACATTGGGTAAACATGTTGTATGTACATGACCCGAATAACCATTTCAGGTACCCATTTATAAACCTGGGTAAAGGGGAACAATTCGACCCAGCCGAGGTTCGAATTCCGAACCCCGTGTTCCGGAGTCATGCGTTCTACCACTGGACTGTCCAGCTCCTGTAGGAGGCATAGTTCATAGAGCTGTCGTTAATAATTAGTGAAAATACGTAACAAACACGAAAACCCTAATGGAAACATATAAAAAAATCTTTATGCCGTAGCCGTAGCAGATACAGATTAATCTAGCCGACATATGTTTGTTTCTATTAGGGGCATTTCGATATCTACAGTTAATAATGCCGATCAATACACCGATACATTTTCGACGTGAGAACAATTTGGATTGCGAATTCAGTTGTTAGCAGCGCAGGTATTACTATTATTGCTTGATGTTTTTATGTGTAAAATTATTGCTTTTAACATTCGACATAAATCGCTCACTTTTAAGGAAAAAATATTCCACGGAAGGCGTCGCTCTTTATTAAGTGACGACAATTGCATTTTCATTAACTAATTCTAGATGAACTTCTAAATTAAGCGATTTAAAGCTACTTATAAGAATGGCCCAATGAACTTGATCAAAGTATCTGATAAAGATTCACTTTTGCAATATCAGAGTCTATACCCAAAATGTATATCGAGTCATTTTTCCATAATTTCTCGAGATTTGACGTAACAATAGATAAGAAGAGTAATATTGCAATGAATTGTGAACTGGTTTATAGAGTTAAGTTGTATTTACTTGTACTTTAAAAACTTGAAACACTTAAAAACCTTGTTGTTGTTTCTATTTCAGCGTTCGCTAGCGCAGAGTTCTGCCGTAACGATGACGACTGTGTGCTAACCACGTGTTCAAGTGGACAGGTTGTAAAATGCTGGGAAAACGACGATCGTGGACACATCTGCACATGCGTCAACGGTAGTTATTTCGTCTGAAAACTATTATTTCATTATGCTACATTGATTTATAAGCAACGTTAAATCTTAGTTCTTTGCTAAAACATAAACCCCATCATAGCTTCCGTGTCATTTTCCGACGAATAACGCCTTCTGGTGTACATACGTTAAATATATATATATATATATATATATATATATATATATATATATATATATATATATATATATATATATATATATATATACATGTTTTTGTTTCTTGTTACAAATAATTAATCTAGTCTTTTGATAACACAAGTCATTCTTAGTAAATTTGTCATTACCCCCCTTACATGGAACAGACTTACGTCACGTGTATTGCACACGTCACGTGTGTTGCGCTAATCTGATCCAAAAACCTTTATCTGGAGTTATAAGCACTCGCTCATTAGTCATTTCTCTGAGATTCGGTGCGTTGTTTTGTTTTGCATAGACTAGATTAAACGTGTATATCGTGTTGTCTGTTGGCTTTTTATACAGATAGGCAGGTATGTATATTGTTTTTGTGTCATGTTTTGCTGGTCAGGGGCCCGTTTCATTAAAGTCGCATCTGGGTGGTTTTTCGAAACATGTCAGATTTGTTTCGATATTGTTATGAGGATGGTATTCGACAGTTTAGACCCATTTCTATTCACACAACAATCAGAAGATTAAAATTGCCTAAAAAGATCCCGAAAATGACTGTTTATTTACTCCATCTATATGAGAAGCTCAACTCCCTACCTGACTCTACAAACATGTATTTCCGATCTTAGCAACGCTGCACAGTTACCTATTTTTAAACTAAGAAAATTACTGACCATTTACTCGATAACATTATAACATCCGGGTAGTCCGCCCTGATGTCGATATCTATTTTAGCAGAAATCCCCAGCAAGATAATTTACAGATTTGAGAATGAACCTTTGGAGTGATTTATTTTGCAAAGTGTACTGCCTAACAATTCAGGAAATGTCCGAAATCGTTGTTGTTGTTGTTTCAGACTAAAGTTTAAGTGTATGCAGAAATAAGGCAGCAATTACACAAAACAGTTTAAATATTTTGTTACATACTTTTGATATAGACAAACTATTAGATACCATCTAAATAAGTAAGCTGTTGCACATTTGTTTGCATATTCTTAAATGCAAATATTTTTTCTCTAATAAAAAGTGGCATTTAAATAATAATTACGTTCATTTCAGACCGCAGAAGAGATCTTCCATTGGCATGATTGGAGAAATTGAATTATTGTACTTCCCTGAGGATACTGCAATAAAATTATATTAAAACATATTAGATTCCGTTTGTTTGTTACATTTACCCTTTAACTTGCAACTTAAAATCAAACATGCAAAGCTGCACTTCTATCATAGAACTTACAATAACTGCAGAAGTGAGACGCCTATAACACAACATATAAAAATACATACAAAAACACTAAAACATATGTTTTCTATATTTAATAGAAAAATAGTTCGCACATCAATAAGTTAAAGTAGTTGTAAAAGCTGAAAAGGATCAAGATTTAATTAGAGTATGCTAATTATTATTTACACAGGTATCAACATCAATATCCTTATCAACATCATTATCATCATCAATCACATCACCATCACCATCACCATCCTCGTCATTACTGTAACAATTTAAAAAATAAATAATTCGAGTAATGTTTGTATTTACTGTATTTATGCAATTGTTTCTTACTTGGATAAGATGTCAATACTTAAAAACTACACTTTAACACATGCCAATACTATATTCAGGCATTAAATGTAGATTAAAAACCTATGAAAAGAATACTTATAGGTTATAGGTTACTTATATTGATAGTTATAATTGTGTAATATGCTTTTTATCAGGCCCAAAAGTAACTCTATTGAACAAATGATTTGGCTATATATCCATGAAAAAAATCTTGTTTACTTTGTATTGGTAGGGTAGTTTAATTGAAGATTACGAGAAAACACTGATGCCAATTTTTTTATCATATTCCTAAATTGCTTGAATAATCTAAAAGAAATCCACAGTTTTAGAATCAGTTTTGATGGACAATTTGCAGTTCATTATTACAGTAATTCAGCAAATCTGATCCAATTCGTCAACATGGTGCTGTACCTGTGTAAAATCATCCAGCAACATGAACAAATCATGGAATACTTAACACAGCTTTTTTTGCTTTTTTCTAAGGAACCCCTTATTTGATTCAGTTCAAATAAAATGAGCTAATTTTCAGTTACTATGGAAGCAATCATTTATGTAAGTACCACATATCCCTAAGCTGCAAGTAAAAAAAACATACATGGTGCATTTGGCTAATCTGATGGTGATGTGACCATTGGAGTAAAAGTCATAGATAGACAAGCATTTTGAGAACACCAACACCATTACAAATAAATTTTAAAAAAAGAAATCCTGGTGCAAATACATTTAGATTGTTCAACTGCATGTGGTGTGCTGGTGGTTCTACCAAGACAGTTTTCTACCTCCGCCAGCTGCACACCACTAATATGAACATCATTGGGTCATTGTAATGTATCAAAAAATAGTTAAACCAGCATTTGAGGAGCTTCACAGTATTAGGTATCAGCTTCAACAAGAAGTGTTCTGAGCAACTCTAACAAATAGTACTTAAAGCATTTACAGTCAAATATCACAAAAGAACAACTTACATGACACAGTACAAAATGCCATTTGTAATAGTAAGAAAAAAAGATATCTTAAAGAAAATTACAACATATATAATGCTTAAATGAGAATTATTAAATTCATTTTATTTTCTGCAATCAGTTTTTAGTCCTAATATATCAGCAGTACCTTCAAGTAATAAAGAATATATATAACAAGAAATGTTATGGATGTACAACATCCATGGCATGACAGAGAGCATGTACCAGTACTTAAAACAAGAAGATGAATATGCAGAACACCAGACTATCTACTACTTTGATTTATTTCCTTGTTGTCTGCTATATCATTCTGGAATTGCAAAGTCTGTCACTGCATGCCTCAGCATACTCAGTTCTATATTTTTTACAAACAGAGAAGAAAATATTATTTGCTGAGACAAATGGTGTCAGACTGAAATCTAATGAACAAAACCATAACTCAAAACATATAAAAATCAAAAAAGCAAAAATCAAAAAGAAGCAATATATGGCCCTTCAACCAGTGACCCAGGGTATGTTGGCCATGTACCCTAACCATAAAGCTTTAAAGACAGATTCAAGGTGTTTCCTGTTCATTAATGATGTTCATTCATGTAAAATAATATCATATAGCTTTGGCCATTTTTGTTCAGATAAAAAGGAGTTATTGTTACACTTAAGTTGATTACTAAATGAGTTGCTTTTAACCAAATATGTTTTTTTATTGTGAAAATTATAAAAAAAAACTATGCAAAGTCAGTCTTTATTTCAATCATAAAAAGTATATAAACTGTATGCAACAAAAATGTTTTGTAATATTAAAAGGTACATTCTTCTTAAAGTGTCACTTAGCTTAATGTGGTAATTACCATTATGGGAGTTCTTTGTTCAACTTTTGTTTTATTTGAACAGTTTGAGCAACATGACCTTTGAATCAAAGTGCGAAATATGTTTAACATATTTATGAGATTAAATAACTATGACAAAAGCATTACTGCAAATTATACAAAAAATAAATTATGTACAGTAAGGAGTATGGCAGAACAATTAACAAGGGCTCATCCGTATCAGAAGAAACAAAGCAATTTGTTTGTGAGAATACAGTACTCTTCTATTAACATTGCATTGAGTTACCTCCCTTCTTGGTAGATATTTGGTATATAGCTTTGACAGAAATGTTATAATATTTTCAAATGGAAAAATGCTTTAGAGAAAGCTTCAAACTGCATCATGCACACAAAATTGGAATTTAAAAAGTAATAAGCAAAAATTCATGAGTATTCAGATAAACAAGATGCTGTCTTCAGAAAACACATATGCCCCAGGTAGCATAGTTTGTCAGATAAACCAAGATATAAGGTAACCAGAGTTATGTAACTTGTCTGGGTCATGACCTGTGCACTGTTTAGTAAGTGTGCAAACTTTCATGCCACTGTTCATTGTAGAAACTGAGAAATATCCAATTTACCAAAACTGGTTAACCGTAATCTCTAAGTACAAAAAGGGGAGATAAACCAAGAAATATGGTAGACAGAGTTATGTAACTTGTAAGGGTCATAACTTGTGCATTGTTAAGTAAGTATGTAAACTTTCAAGCCACTGCTATTTGTGGATATTTGGGCTGTTTCAATTATGCAATATAAGCTCATTTGTGATGAAAAATATTAGCACTCAAAATAGTCAATTAGGCTTTGTATGTATAAAGTAAAGTGATATCTAAAAAATAATAAAAACAGTTGTAAACATTTTAATACAAGTTTTTAACCATTAAAAAATTGTAGACTGTCATGGATTTCAGTGAATTTAAATCTTCAGTAGTGACATACGCTTCAATTCCCTAAAAGCCATTTGATCCAAAAAGCAATTAAAAAAATTATGAATTTAATTTATCAATTAATTGAATTGTCAGTTTATCTACAGCAATGCTTGATATGAAGGAACATTTATAGACAATATGACACAAAACATTTGTTTCAGACAGAAAAAGTTATACAATATTTATCATATGTAGCAGTAGAAAATAATTACATTACACAAGATTAAATTGTATGTAGCAGAAGAAATGGAGGATATTTGTTGATTTTCAAGAGTGGTGCAGCAACGAGTGAAAATAGTATTTACTATCACCACAAGTGAAACAAAATAAGATCATACATTGAAATCGACAAACTTTCTTCATATTTCATGCTGATTTTATTAAACTAATTACAACTAATTTGTAAATTACTGCCCTTGAGATTCAGAGTGAAAATGATAATGCTAACATTTCACTGTGGGCCAAAGTGCAACAATATGGTTTTCTTTCAATGGTATTTCTCAATCTTTCACCCACAAGCATGAAATAAAATAATGATGTTATATAAATTTATATTCAAAGATGTAAATCTATAAAAAAAAATAAAACTCAGTTCAAAATTGTGGACAGACCTTGTGTTGTACCATTTAAAGACTTACTGATGCAGAACATCAGTTTGATAAATAACAAGAATAAGATGCTTTAGTAAACAGTCTCCCTAAAAAAAGGTCTTTTCATTCAGATTAATTTACTTGGTTTTTATACCTCTTCTATTTGGAGCATACCTTGATGTTTTTTCAGCTTAAATTTTGATAATCAGATGAATAATTATCTTTCTAACATGATCAACTAAAAACACTATATAAACATAACAGGATTGAATTGTGTGTTATTTACCCAATATATGCAAGGTTTGGCTGCTGAACTATTTTCAGCTGTTGAAATTACCCCCCGCGTGTAAGTGAAATGTTATCCACTCTCCATTTATTTGAGTTGTTTACTTATTTTATGAAAAAAAAAATACACATGAATGCTACGAAATTATTGTGCATAATAAATATTATTAAAAGCATTGTTGTTTTATGCTTTAAATGGTACTTTGTTGATAAACTATTTTTATAAAGCAGCATGCAAAGTAAAATGGAACAGCCAAAAATTATAATGCTAAACAGAAGCACATTGTCAAGGGAAGTAAATAATACAAAGACCCACAAAATAAATTGATGCATTTCAATACTTCAAAATCAAGTATTCTAAGATACCACGCATTATTCTGCGATATATCACACAAAACCAAAATCTTTTTCTTAAATATACACATCTAAATGTGTGTTTATATATAACTTTTAATATTATTATCAATGAGTTAAGTGCTCCTTTTAAAGGACAACTTAAAAACCTTAATATTGGTAATTACACGAGAAATGAGTCATTTCAAGTCCAAGGATTCCAAATAAAAGGACCTACCACATCCTATATAATCTTACAAGGGAGACAATTTGTATATCATATTGTCATACAATTTAGGAAATGAATCTGTGAATCTATCTCAGATGCACAATCTTGTGGAGATACTTCTGGTCGTATCAAGATCAACATTTAGCCAGATCAGTAAAGGATCCCATGATGAAAAATCAGTCATAATATAAAATTAGACTTTGTATCAAATAAAGTAATCTCAGTTAATCTAGATCTAACTAAAGGAGTAACTATCTTGTAGAGAGACCTTGTAAACCAACAGATATGGTTCTTTCATGGTGGTCTGACTTTGATTCTTGCATGATGGCATCTTGTACTGGCTGTGGAAGAGTGCATTGGCCTTCCCAATACTGCTTTGTGCAAGGAATGCGTCTGAAATGGGTAGATGATATGTAAATGATATATAGTTTTGCACTGAATGAAACATTTCTACATTGAATGGAGGAATATAAAAAAACTATCTCGTCCAAATCTAGCTCTCAACATCCTGCAACAAAGCACTGTGACCTTCTGGATACCTAATTCAGCATTATGCTGTGTCTACCCACTCCACCCCACTACCTCTCCCTCAACCCATAAAAGCCTCCCTCCCCTCCCCTTAACTCCACTCCTTTCATATATAAGAATGTCACAATTCAGTATCTCCAAACACATGAATGTGTGCATACCTTGGCAATGTCTCTGGTCCAGACTTGTCCACACTGCCCTCCACATGCAGGACATGGTCTCTGTAGAGCATACCCTCCACACTCATCACACTGGCTTGTGAACTTGCTGTCATACCAGCACTGCTTACATCTGTCCAACACAAAACGAAATGTACAATATAATAATCCTCATATTTATCAACTGTGAACAAGGAGTCCATTATTGAGAAGTAGAGCCCCTGACTTGCATCTCTTCTAACTTCACAGTCACACACTTCGGGGGGTTGAGACACTGTCAAAATGAGAACTGTCATGTCTACAAATAAGTCATTCATTTTCCAAATTTTATAAAAAATATAATCCACAATGAATGAAAAAGTATTGTTATGCTTCGCTAAGAAGCAGGTTGATCAACCTTATTACTGGTACATTATAAATGGAGGATAAATACATTACAACTTCAAATAGCTCAACAAATTTATTATTACTATTTTAATTAATAATCAAATGATTACCAAAAATGAGATAATCTGTCTAGTTTAATGTTCATATGCATCAATTATAGTTAAACTCTATACATCAGAACAGCCAGTGCTATGATACATTTTAGTACACTTTTGATATACACTACAACTTATTTTAAATTCGTCTTTCAGCTGAGGAGTAGTTTTATAAGTATCATTACTAAATTAAAAAAATTACAATAAGGCAGAACAATAAAAATATAACTAGTGTTTACCTTTAATAAATCCATGCTGAATGCTAGGTTTTACTAATGCTTAAACAGACTTCATGAAATACAAAAAATCAAAAAAAATCCTGAGCTAAAATGTCTATGCAGCCGAGTAAGCAGAACATAGATTTGCTATAGTATTTATACTCTTGTCTGAAATCAACTACAATAACTACTTGCAGATTCACCCATAGGGTAATTTGCCCTAAACTTTAGGCCATTCTGCACAAACAATGGGCATTGTGACATTCTTGCCAATGCTCTACTTCTGAAGTGGGATGGATTTGACAAGTGAACAAAATATATAAACACATGGAATTCAAAGGATTAACTCGCTGGTATATAGTCATTAAATTTTCATAACATAACTCATTAATGAGTGAGCAATTAACATTGACATATGTTTCTGCTAATAAGGTATGGATTGTTTATAACAATATATTGAATGCAGTAAACAGACATTTGCTCCCCTGTATGTGCAACCCGGATGTTTGCCCCCCAATAAAAAATAAAGAGCAAACAGTTGCCTCCCCTATTTAAATCTAAGGCCAGACATTTGCCCCAAGTCTCTACAGTACCCTACTTTCACACCCTCACCATCTCTGCTAAATGGCAGCTTGAAGACAAGTATCGATCAATATCAGGTTAACACAGTCTTAAAATAAATAATGGGTTGGTCAAACTGAAACAAACACATTCCTTTTTGGCCACTTCAAATGATAGTGAATGGTGATTGTTTCCCAGTGTTGTTTTTTTATGTTGCAGTGTTAGCCAGAGAGACCTGCATGCCAGAGAAGAAATAACACCACCTTTATTTGTTACAACCTTGGACAAATTAAAATCACAGATAGTGATTTTAATTAGCGATTTGATGTTTGAAGTGCCTTAACGATGTTGTTTATGGCCATTAATTGGCGTTAATGAGTGCAAATCAAAAAAATACACACTTGTTTTCTAAGAAAATTGTTTGTATTATGCGACTTTATGTATGTGTTTTCGGCAAAACAGCATGCGTTCATGTTTAGGTGAGATCATCATTTTAATGATAAAATGTGACCATAGTGAGTAATACTTTCATAAAATTCTTGGATATTACACACTACTGACAGTGAAAGGTTAAAACTAAAGTCTGCCATATAACAAATATTGGAGGAGGCAAACATCCGCCTTTTTATTTTTGCAGGGGTATGGGGGGGGGGCGACAAACGTCCGGCCTTTACATTTGATATGGGGGGCAAATGTCCAGTCTGCACTTACAGGGGGAAAACATCCATGGGCAATTATCCTGCTGGGCAAATATCTGTGGATCATTGAAATGCACCATTTCAATTTGTTGCTAAGCTACCTTAAATGCATCCCTAAAATGGCACCCCTAACAAGTATTTACCAATAGTGCATATAAATAATATCTGTTGAAAATACAAAAAGAATTGAGATATTAAAAGAAAGAATGAATGTGTAAAAGAGTACACTGCATGCAAATGTCTCCGACACACATATAACTTGATTAGAATACCATCCTTATGTACAAATATTACAATTATTACAGGAATTGCTCTGTTTACACATTATACAAGCATTAATAAAAGCTAGATGCCAATTATGGCATTAGGTGCATGAAGACTTGCTATATTCATAAGTAACACTTTTAAAAAGAACATCATCTAAATGTAAGATTATATGGCTTAGTACTAATGCTACATCTTAATCATCTTGGATAAAGGTTAACTAAAGTTAGAAATGAAAGCACAGAAAGCTAGATCTTTATTGAACAAACATCATTAGCTACATTCATAGCTATGACTGTGCTATTTTTACCAGCATGGCATGTACTGCAATTAGTGGTGTTTTCTTAAACCAACAATGCTAGATGTGAGGACATTCTACAATGAAGGTAATGTTTAAATTGTTAAACCCTATACTAAACCAATGTGTACATGTGCCAAGAACTGCTGTGCTATTTATAGTATCAAATATACATATGTGCAGAGCATGTCAGTATCTGTTACCTACTGAATATACAAATCTCTACGAATTGCCCTACTCATAAATCCATTCTTTATAAATTACAAACACATTGAATTACAGGTGGCCACTTAGACAATAATTACTATAGTAAGTAACTATAAAATAGGACCTGTTAATTATTGCTTAAGGAACTTTGGGCAATATATCTTCACTTACAAATGGCAAGTGGAAAGTTTTTTCTGATATGGCTCACTCTTCATCATTTCAGCGACTTCCTCTTTTGTGAAATCTTTTCCTTGTTCTTCTTTCTCAGTAGGTGAGATTGGCACAGCATAGTAAACAGTAGCTCTCGGACCATTTAACACCTCATCTGAAATATAAAAACTTGTTTGTTTATTTTGTTGTGACATTTCATTATTACTAGTTGAGAACTAGTATGCAACTATTTATTTGTACAGAATAACCATACCTTTTATATTTTTCATTATATTGAAATATGAAGATATGCGATTCTGGCTTGCCACACACCATTAGTTAATTGCAAAAATAAAAATCTGTCCTTCTATGTTATTAACACTTTGCAGGGTTGTCCACGGCTGAGTGGTAGTTGATGTTATATAAGTCCTCTAAGTGCTCAGCCTCTCGCCATGTTCCAGTTTGGTTGGGGTTAAGGACTTTATGTGGAAAGGTATTCCAGCTTTCCTGGACAGTGATGGTTGTAATCCAAACATTTGTCTGGGGTCTTTCTCCACAAAATATAGATAAGTATCAATATGATAACCATTAATATGTCACACTGATGCATTTCAAAAACAAAACATTTTGATAAATGAAATTAAAAGTTTGGCAAACATGAATCATAATTTTAGAGGAGATTGATTAGGAATCTACTGTGGAATATGAAATTAGTGAATGTGTTTATACAAATAAAAAAGACCAACCATCGCCTTCTGCTGCTAAGATTTATCTCCATGGCATCATCATCTGGGCTATCCCCTTCAGCAAATCCTTCATCTGGAATACCATCCATTGTTCTGAAAAATGGGAACAAATGCACTTACAGTGACCATTTTACCTTTTTTCTTAAGAGTCCACATGATGCACATTTTCTGAAATAATGGGTCCTGACAAAAACCAATGGGTCCCTATATATAATATAAGGTATACTGTTTCCAATAACCTTATGCTAACTTTATATGTATGGTCATACTGGATATAAAAGCAAATTTAACTTCTCACTAAAACTCTTCAGGTGAGAGTTAACCATATGTATAGCTAACTTGAAAATAATATGTTCTTATTATGTTTAAACAAATGTAAGTTATATTACATTTTAGATATTTAATTTTAAACCATCAGTTGATACAAAGATTTCAGAATTAATTGTCAGAAGACAGTATAATATGTATAAAACGTGTGTTTATGTCATTAAAACAGCTCTAAATAACAACAATAATGAAATTAAGAGAATGTTAATCTTAAAAAGCCCTGGTTAAAGTGTGTCAGATGTGCATATTTATCATCAGTTAGGCCCCAAAACGTAAAAATGTAAGAAGCAAAAATAAAAGATTAATACAGTATCTCTTATTACTACTACTAATTATATACGCATGCAGTCCTTAAAAAGATTATGTTGTACTCATAAATGGAAGAAGATTTCAAAGCGCTAAGACATTTTTAGTATGTTTTTATTTCTATTTTTTATCTAACTAAAGCTCAAAAACCTGATAGATAGTTTCCACATCAGTGAAAATCCCTTATCTTGGCAGCCATCTTCGATGGTAACTTCCTGGGATTTTCATATGAATTGCATAAAAGGGTAAATTTTATTTTGCTTGTAATATCTTTATTTGTGGTCCGAAAATTAAAAGCTATACACCATTGGAAAACTCTTGAAATTGATATTTTTAGAATACAATATTTTTACCATTGATAAATACACACAGAATTAATACGCCGAAATAAATAAAACTATTGGCTCATACTTAAAACAAAATGAACAGTGTATCATTTTCGGTTGTACCTGTATTTCTTTAACCTTTTAAACTATATCAAAACATAGTTTTGATATTTAAAATACTTTATAAAAGCTGTTAAATTTCATATAAAATGCAGTAAAACAGACTGAAAAATAAAAACACAGTGGTTAGTTTAATACAGCACATATTTCCCGATTTCAGCCTGCATTAGCTTCTGCCCACAAAATGACTGCCTTAAATTGTCTTATCAGTGTCGATGACATCACATGGAAACTATCTATGTTTCTACAATGACACTCGCCAGGTCATGATGCCCCGAATATAGTAAATATATGTCATATGAATACAAAATATATTTTAATTATAAAAATTCAATTAAATTTAAATGGAGAAGAAAAAGTGAGCCTCCACTGGGATTCGAACCACAGACCTCCCTAATACTAGCAGTTTGCTCTGTCAATTGAGCAATAGAAACTACCAGTGAAACTGTTACAAAAATATTTAAATAATACCCAAGTTGTATTCATAACTAACATGACAAATCAATACTATCGGTGACAGGACAACTCGCGCCAAAACAATTCGCGCCAGGTAAAACTCGCGCCAAAATCGGTCAACTCGCGCCACATATAGTCTATATATATGGTACATGTAGGGAGGGGTAGGTGTGAACAATGTACGAGGGATGGCAATAGTTGTTGTTTTTCACATGTTTTGACTTGGATGTGTCTGTGTAGGCCTAGTATTTTTGTTTGGTGATAATATAAGTAAGATAATATTAATGATTAAATGATTTATTGTTGCAATTAAATAACAACACTATTATATATCCAGCATGGCGTCGACATTATTTACTCAGGCAAGGAATGTGAGTTGTTTGCTGAACTTTTTTAACAATTGCAAATAAGTTGGTTTGGATTAATTAATTGCCTGATTACCAATCTATTTGATTGGACAATTAAAGTCACATCTCACATACAGAATTGCCTGATTGTCAATTGATTTGATTTAACTGATTAATGTAATGCCTCACATACCGATTGCCATTATTGTAGTCCAATAAAAATCATGTTTTGAAATACAAATAAATTAGTTATCGATTACATATTATAGTGATGTATATTTATCCAAAGTACATTTTCTGGTACGAGAAGTCATATTGTCATTTCTTTAATTATTCATTATCTATACACTATAGCTTCGTGTGGTTCTTTAGAATTTAATCAAACATTTTTCAACAACATTTTTCATGGTTAACAAAATAATATTTTCATCAATAAAGAGCTAAAACCAAATTATTTTTTTATTATTTATTTCAAGCAATATACAATGCACATCCCTTGCATACATGATAAAAAAATGTGTCTGGTACAGTTGTTATCTGGCACCTGACCTGAAAAACAAACACATAGAAATAATATGAAATAGTGTATTGTTAGACAGTTAATGTAATTAGGTAAGTGCGAATATCGGTAAGTTGCAGTCTATTGTATACTGTAAGTCTATATGTGGCGCGAGTCGACAAATATTGGAGCGAGTTTTACCTGGCACGAGTTGGTTTGGCGCGAGTTGTCTAGCATTCAATACTGTCTAGTGCCCTTACTTCTGCCACCATATTTGTTTTTCTTCTGTTAACACAAGATCTTGTTGCATAAAACTGGATTCAGGTAGCCTCTGTACTACTAAAGATTTATTTACACGAAGTAATTTGTAGAAGAAAAAAAAAAGTTGCCTAATGTGTAACCAGTATGAGTTAGAAAAATACCCTATATCTAAATGACAATGGGGTGTAACTAACTTCTCCAATCGTCTTATCTTAATGAAAACATTTCAGGTGCCTGTGAATAGTGTGAGTAAAAATAATTGTCTTCCTCTACAACAATTTGTGTATTTTAAACAGACAAAACAGTGTCTTTCAAAATGTAATTGTTTGTTTTTATGTGTTTTTACCGTCAATATATACTGCGAGTAGAAATGTATTCTGTTCCTGTAAAACTGTTGTATTTCACAAAATTGAGAAAAAATCTCAAATTTATTAAATCCGACGATTTCCGACAAGTCGTAAAAGACGCGTTATTATCGTATATGAATATTGTATAGTAAAACATGAAGCTACCAACTTTCAGATAAGCTTTTTTTGTTTTCCTTTTAAGTTTAATAAAAAAACTTTTAGATATGTCTGTAAAAGGTAAAGAGAAAAATATCACGACGTACATATGATTGCCGTAAATTGACACTGTAATTCGGACCCAATCGTACCTACTCGGCGATCTCCGACAAGCTTCGGATACATAGCCTCGTCATTCGTACCTACTCGGCGACCTCCGGCAAGCTTCGGAGATAATGCCTCGTATGTAATTGTAGGAATACACCAGTTGGTGATTTGCCCCGGCGAATAACTTCTCATTGCATTATGTAAACAAAGATGTCTGACTTTTCAAAGTGCATGCAGTACGCTTTAGATATAATGGAGATTCAATACTCCTTGAAAGAAGAGCAGATTGCTTCGTTGAAGAATATTTGTAACTAAGTTGATACTGTATGTATATTACCAACAGGATTTGGTAAAAGTGTAATATACCAGTTATTACCCTGCATGCACTCGGATCACGCTTCGGTGATGTCTATATTCGAAGCTTGCCGGAGATCGCCGAGTAGGTACGATTGCCATTTTGGAAGTAGTTCGTCAATATGGCGGCGACCGCATTATTTCCGAGGTGATTACGTAGAGGACGGAATTACCCGAGGAGTTCCGAGTGATAGCCTCGTATGTAATTGTAGGAATACACCAGTTGGTGATTTGCCCCGGCGAATAACTTCTCATTGCATTATGTAAACAAAGATGGCTGACTTTTCAAAGCGCATGCAGTACGCTTTAGATATGATGGAGATTTAACACTCCTTGAAAGAAGAGCAGATTGCTTCGTTGAAGAATATTTTTAACTTAGTTGATACTGTATGTATATTACCAACACGATTCGGTAAAAGTGTAATATACCAGTTATTACCCTGCATGCACTCGGATCACGCTTCGGTGATGTCTTTATCCGAAGCTTGCCGGAGATCGCCGAGTAGGTACGATTGCCATTTTGGAAGTAGTTCGTTAATATGGCGGCCACTCGGAAGTCCTCGGGTAATTCCGTCAACGTAATCACCTCGGAAATAATGCTGGCAGTGTTTATGTTTTTTGCGAACTACTTAGGCATATTCTTCTTCCGGCGAACAAAACGATCGTGATTTCATTAAGTATTATTGCACCAGATTCATCTGAGATACATCCAAGGGATGATTGTCCCGAGGACGGAATTACCCGAGGAGTTCCGATTGGAGAGGTAGGGGCGAATAGTCATTGGTGGTCACGCTGGTGAGTGGTCACCTCAATTACCAATAAGAGCTGGCCCACGAACAGAGTGACCAGACACAAGCTTAAATGGACTAAATCCAAGAGACTCCTGTATTGACTCCCTAATTGCAAACAAGAGCAATGGAATTCCATCATCCCAGCTTTTGTCAGTGTTTAAGCAATAAGTACGAATCATGTTTTTCAATGTCTGGTGAAATCTCTCTAAGGCACATTGACTTTCAGGATGATAAGCAGAAGACCTATATTGTTTGATTCCTAGCTCTTTCATGACCTGCTGAAATATACCAGACATGAAATTCGAACCTTTGTCCGACTGAGCTGACTTAGGGAGGTCAACAAATGTGAAGAATTTGACAAGAGCCTTGACAATCGATTTTGACTGAATATTCCTTAAAGTTATTGGTTCAGGAAAAACGTGTCGAAGCACACATGATGGTCAAGAGATACTGATTTCCTGACTTTGTCTTAGGCTAAGGTCCAACGCAGTCTATGATAATCCGACTAAACGGTTCGAATGCAGGAATGGGCTGTAACGGAGCTTTGGAAATATTTTGATTTTGTTTACAAATCATTTGACAAGTGTGACAAGAGTTGCAGTACTGAGGCGCGTCATAGTTAAGACCTGGCCAGAAAAAATGGTTAAGGATCTTATTGTGAGTCTTTGTGATACCTAAATGACCAGACATAGGTGATTCATGAACCAGACTTAAAATTTCTTTTTTTTTTATCTTTTATTTCTGCAACATGATGACATATGTTACAAATCATGCAAATTCATTCTACATACAATATTCAAATGTCACAATACATATATTGGGTCTAAGAAGAATTGAACTTTCCTATATTGCATCATCATGCTATGGTTATACATCCCTCTCTCATCCCATCTCTCCTCATTCTGTCTTTTCAATCTCTCTCGCACACACATACCCCACTCTCTCTCTCTCTCTCTCTCTCTCTCTCTCTCTCTCTCTATCGTTATATCATTCACTAGCTGTGTTACAAAGTATAATAACAAAATAGAATAGTTGACTTAGTGACTCATCATTCCAATATAACTACTTCTACTAGGTTTAAAGTTGATTGTTTTCTATTTGTCTTTATTCTATCAGCATAAAACACGCATTAAGTACGCATAAAGTTATGCTGTCAGTTGTCTTTTACTTTTGGGTATGGTATTTGTAAATTTTAATTTATATGGTTTTACTATTGTTTAGGGTTAAGCACTAGCCATTTTTTACTATGGGCATCATATTTGTCATGGTCTAGGGCAATTCTTTCTTCTATTTTAATTCTTCTTTGTAGAAGGTAATAGAAAGCGTCAAAATTGGGATTTTCTTGATTCGTTTTGCATTTGAAAATATTAAAAAGTATTTCATTAATATAATAATGGTGTTACTAATACTTGTATAAGGACAGGTTAAGATAATACCTAGGAGGGCTTTTTCTTTCGTTATAGTAATGTTTATTGATTTTGCTTTGAAGAAATCGTTTAGTTGTTTCCATAATGGTTGTACGTTGCAACACTCCCAGAATAGATGCTCAAGTGATTCGATTGCTGAATTACAAAAAGTACATAGACTTGATTCTATGTATTTATATTTATATAGCGATTTATTTGTGGGAATTATTCTCATCAAAAATTTATATTGGAAACATCGTTGTGTAGAGTCTATTGTAGATTGATAGATGTTACTGTATATACTTCTCCAATCGATCTTTTCATTATTGTTTAGGATCTGACTTGTCCATTTTTCTTCTGAGGTTGGCTTGTCATTGCTGTTTAACATTAAATTATATAGATATTTGTTAACTTTACCAACGGACATTATTTTTTTCTTTTAGGGTGTTTTGCATCTCCCTTATGATTCCTTCTTCTTTGAGTATGTCTTTTAACTCATTACTTAGTGCCTGTTTAATACTCAGATATTGTATAAAATCCGTTTTTTTAAGATTGTATAAATAAGTCAATTGGTCAAAAGAGTACCATTCGCTAGTTCTATAATCATAAAGGTGTTCGAAGTATTTTATCCCCTTTTGGTGCCAGTCTTCATAGAAAAATGTGTTTTTATGCTTTACTTTTTTATTATTCCAGACTGTTGTTTTGCCTAGTGGTTTAGTGTTTTGGTAAAATGAATTAACATAGTTCCATGCATGCAGGACATCTAACATGAATGACTTGTCTTCATCTATTTTTGCAATGATACTATTATCTAGTTCGCAGTCGAACAGAATATCGTTTCCGAATCTTTTTATTTTTATATAAAAGAAAACTTTCCATTGGCTGTTATTGTTGTTGTCCAAGTAACGTTTGATCCATCCTGCCTTGAGTGCCTTAATGAATGTTTCGATATTTGTTAATTTTAACCCTCCCTTTTCATACGATTGGTACACAACATTTCTTTTTATTTTATCGGGTTTCTCATCCCATATAAATTTGAATATCGACTGTTTAAGCGCATTTATTGTATTTTGATTTGGAGTTTTTAAGACTGTTAGTGGGTATATGAGTTTAGGTAATGCGAACGTTTTTATGACAGTAATTTTTCCCATTAATGTTAGCTTTCTGTATTCCCATTGTTTAATTGTTTGATGAAACTCGTTTACTTTTTTGCCTATATTAATGTTAATTGTTTTGTCTTTTTCATTATAAAAGGTTATTCCTAGAGTAGTCGCACTTTCGGAGGTCCATATAAAATTTCTGTCTCTGCAGAAAGTAATGTCCGAATTTGTTAATGTTCCAATTCTCAGAATGGTCGATTTGTTTACATTTAAGTTTAGGCCAGAACATTTTGAAAATGTTTCTAATGATTCTATTAATGATTCAAAAGATTTTTCGTCGCCATTATTGAAAAATGTTGCGTCATCTGCAAACAAGGATTGTTTAATTTCCGTGTTATTTACTTTAATGCCCTGTATGTTACTGTTTTGTCTTATGTAATGTGTCAGTGGTTGCAGACAGAGAATAAAGATAAATGTGGACAGCGGGCAGCCTTGTCTGACTCCCTTTTGAATATTAAATGCTTCGGATAAGTGTCCATTATTGATAATTAAACTTTGGATATCGTTATTAAATATGGAAATCCATTGAATAAGGTCGGGGTCGAAATTTTGGGAAATCAGAGAGTCTATGATAAATGAATGATCGATGCTGTCAAATGCTTTTTGAAAATCCGCGAAAAATAAGAGGCCGGGCTTATTATTACTTTCTAAATATTCCATAACTTCTAGAATAAGTCTGACATTTTCGCCAATGTACCGGCCTTTAATAAAACCAGTTTGTTCATTATCAATTAACTGATTTATTATTTTTTTTAGTCTGTTGGCAATAGATTTTGTTGCAATGTTATAGTCTATGTTCAGCAATGTTATTGGTCTCCAATTTGACAGGTTTGTTGTATCTTTATTTGGTTTTGGTACGAGGGTAATAATTCCCTGTTTCTGTAACGTTGTAAGGTGTCCTGTAGTGAAAGAATAATTATATGAATCTAATAAGTGTTTTCTAATGTCTTTCCAGAATATTTTATAGAATTCTACTGTTAGGCAATCGGAACCTGGACTTTTATTATTTTTCATATCTTTTAGTGCTATTTCACATTCATACATGGTCAGTTTTCCCTCGCAGAACTGTTTTTCATCGTCAGTTAGTTGTTTTATATCATCACGTAGGAAAATATGTTTCGTATTGTCGTCAATTTTAATATCTTTTTCATACAATTTCTTATAGAATCTGAATTCCTCTTTAAGAACATGTTTAGTACCTACAATTGTTTCATTATTTACTTTTAATTTGTATAAAGTTTTTTGTTCTGCTCTTTTCTTTTCTAAGTTTGCAAAATATGCTGTATTTGTTTCGTTTTGTTCAACATGAATAGCTTTTGATCTTAGAATGTTTCTGTTTATTCTTTCATCATATATTTCAGAAAGTTGCTTTTTCAGTTCGACAATAGTATGTGTTATGTTTTCATTGTTATGTGTGTCATCATTTAATTTGTTTTCGAGTGATTCTATCTTGTTTTTGATTTCTCGTTCTCTTTTGTTCGTTGTTTTTCTTTTATGTGTTGAGAACCTAATTGTTTCATTCCTTATTGAACCTTTAATAACTTCCCATAACGTATTAGGATTTGCATCGGGGTTATATTTGACCGTGTCTGTTATACATTGTTTTATTATGTTTTTATATTCCTCGTCTAACAGGAGTGAATTGTTAAGTTTCAAGTACCCAGGACCTTTTTCCTCTTTTATGTTGTCATATTTAATTGAAATAAGTGAGTGATCTGTTTTGTAACCCGGCTTTATGTTACTTAGTTTAATGAAATTTAATATATTGTCTGATATTAAAAAGTAGTCCAATCGAGAGTGTACATATGGTTTTTGTGTAGAGTGCCATGTATACTGTTTCTTATTTGGATGCTAGATTCTCCACACGTCAACGAGTCTGCAGGAGGTTAAAAGCGAATATATTTTTTCTCTACATTTATAATGTGAATCTGATTTCCCATTCTTTTTATCTTGATTGCAGTTTAAAATTGTGTTAAAATCTCCTCCTATTATATACGTTTTTTCATCGTTGCAGAGAATATTTGTTTCAAGAATATTAAAAATGTTTGGTTCGTCCTTATTTGGGCCATATATATTAATCAATGTTATTTCTTTGTCATTTAATCGTATATCTAACTTCATTAATCTCCCTTGTTGTAATTCAGTAAAGTTGCTTACAGTAATATTTGTTTTAGGGTTAATTAATATTGCGACGCCTCCTTTTCTATTGCTTTTTCCACTAAAGTAGCTATGACCTCCCCATTCATTGCTCCATACGTTCGATGTGTTCCCTGTACAGTGAACTTCTTGTAGAAATATTATATCAAAATTATTAATACGGAACCACTCAAATAGCTGATTTCGCTTAGTTTTATTGCCCATACCTCTTACGTTTATTGATACGATTTCTGTTTCCATTTATAATGTTTGAAGTTGTAACTCGTATTGAACCATACCCAACATAGTAAAAGATGTTGTGTATATATAATTGTTGTTTCAGTAATTAGACCTTATACTCTTATACTGCATTTGTTTTAGTGCTTATAAAAATAATTGAGTTAAGAGGATAATAAATAGATACATAGCGATTTATTTAACTAGTTTTTATTAACATTAGCAAATGGTTATTTCATTTCGAGATTTCTATTCGATTTCGTTTTGTTAAATTGAACAATTCTTACTTTTAATCATATGCTTCTATTAATTTGGAACGTTTTCAAAAATAATTAAACATTGTACTTCCTTAAAGTAGTTTTTCACCTTGATCCAATACTATACAATGCTACAAGTTTTCTTATTCTTATTCGCAGTAGTACAATGATATATGTGTTCCTATAATTATTCACATTTATACAAAACTATATGTGTTCCTATACTTAATTACAATATTTCAATATTATATGTGTTCCTATACTTATTCACAGCAGTACAATAGTATATGTATTCCTATACTTATTCACAATAATACAATACTATATGTGTTCCTATACTTAATTACAATATTTCAATATTATATGTGTTCCTATACTTATTTGCAGCAGTACAATAATGTGTGTGTTTCTATACTTATTCACAATAATACAATATTATTGTTTTCCTAACAGTGTTCACAATAAGTCAATATTATATGTGTTCTTATACTTATTCACAGTAATGCAATATTATACTTGTTCCTATACTTATTCACAGTAATGTAATATTATACTTATTCTATACTTATTAACAATAATGCAATATGAAATGTATTCCCTTCATATTCTCAATAGTGCAATATTATATGCGTTCCTATACTTATTCACGACAAAAAAATATTATATATATTGCTATACTTATTCCAACAATACAATATTATATGTGTACCTATACTTATTCACAATGATACAATACCATATGTGTTCCTATACTTATTCACAACAATACAATATTATGTGTGTTCCTATATTTATTCTAACAATACATTATTATATGTGTACCTATACTTATTCCAACAATACACTATTATATGTGTACCTATACTTATTCACAACAATACTATCGTGTATGTGTTCCTATACTTATTCCAGCAATACAATATTATATGTGTACCTATACTTATTCACAACAATACAATATTATGTGTGTACCTATACTTATTCACAACAATACAATCTTGTATGTGTTCCTATACTTATTCCAACAATACAATATTATATGTGTACCTATACTTATTCACAACAAAACAATATTATATGTGTTCCTATACTTATTCACAGCAATACAATATAGATAGATTTATTTCGGCATAGATAGATTTAGATAGATTTATTTCGGCATAGGAAACATACAATGGTTTACATAATTTTTTACACATGTGAACAATAAAAATAAATATTACCAACAAATAACAATCATATAAAATGTTTAGAAGCAGAGATAACCATGGAATGCTTCAAATACCAAGGATAACGCAATAAAGTGCAAGCACTTATTTCCATTGCGGTCCTTTGTATTGGTTGCATGACCCAGAGAGGCAAACTAGTAAGAAGTTAAATAATAATAAATAAATATCACATTGTTATTATCAAACTATCACAGTGGGTATTGTTAACAATATAAAGTAAAACGATAATCTACTTTGTAAATTTAAAAACTTTCTGTCACAGCAGAATTCGCCTACGCCGAAATAGATAAGTAAAACAAAAAATAAGTTCATAAATATGCGTGCTAAAAAGTTAAAATATTTATTATAAGTTTTTCATTAAGAAATCTTTAATGGAGACTTTAAAATTGTTAAGATGCTTTATTGTTGTTAAAAATGAGGGTAAACTGTTCCAAAGTTTGGACGCTAAAAAACAAAATGATTTTGAGCCGGAGCCTTTTACCTTAGGGAGACCATATCCACCTTTGTTGCTGAACCTGGTATTGTGGCTATGAACAGAGTCTTGAGATACAAAAAATTCACCCATGTAACTAGGAGCCAAATTGTTCCTAACCTTAAAAACATGACATAACATCAAATGATGAACCCTTTTCTCAACAGGTAACCAAGAAAGATGATTAAAATGTTCTTTACGAATGCTGGCTCGGGCATCCAGATTAAGTACAAATCTTATCATTTTATTCTGAGTGGTTTGTAGCTTGTTTTTAAAATTTTGAGATAAACCATTATACCATACTGAGCAGGCATAATCAAAGTGACATTGTACCAAAGACATAATAAGCAGCTTTTTCGTAAATTCTGTAAGAAACTCTTTTTTGCGGTAAAGGAATTTAAGACGTGAATTTGCTTTCTTAAGAACAGCATCGGCCATAACGGCAAATGATAAATGCTGATCTAGAGTAACCCCAAGATATTTAACTGACTTTGTAGGTTGAATGGAGGTGCCGTTACAATTAATGTCAAGAACGGACTTAGACTTAAGTTTGTGCTTTGACCCGAAAACAATGGACTCGGTTTTACCGAGATGTAATGATAACTTATTATCAATAAGCCACTGACTAACTAAGTGCAAATCTTCAGTCAGAGCTTGTTCCACACTGGACAAACATTTGTGAGACACCAAAATAGCTGAATCATCAGCGTAAAGTAGCAATTTGTTTTTTATCACTGCTGACATATCATTAACGTAAATCAGAAAAAGCAGTGGCCCAAGAATAGAGCCTTTTGGCACACCACAGGTTACAGTGGCTGTAGATGAAAAAGTACCAGATATATCAACAAGTTGCTGTCTATCTGAAAGATATGAGCTGAACCACCTAACAATGTTCTTACCCAAGCCAGAGGCTGACAGCTTCATGATAAGGATTGAGTGATCCACTGTATCAAAGGCCTTCTGTAAATCCAGTAGCAGCATACCTACATAGTTACCTTGGTCAGTTTCTTTTCTAATAAAATCTGTCAGGTAAATAAGACAGGTGTCAGTGGAAAATCCACCTCTAAAGCCAGATTGAAATTTATACAACAGATCTTTATCCTTGAAATAAGATTCAACCTGATCATAGACCACCTTTTCAAGAACTTCAGACACTATGTTTAAAATTGAGACTGGTCTGTAGTTACCAACTGATAATTTATCATTCTATTTAAAAAGGGGGACAACTCTAGCAGACTTGAGTTCATCTGGAACAATACCTTGAATAAGTGAAAGATTGATAATGTGTGTTATAGGACCAACAATAATAGGTGACCCATCCTTTAGGAAACGAGAGAAAATGTCATCTAGTCCAGTCGCTTTGTTTAAACCTAGAGACTTATATGTGTACCTATACTTATTCACAACAATACAATATTATGTGTGTACTTATACTTATTCCAACAATGCAATATTATATGTGTACCTATACTTATTCACAACAACACAATATGATGTGTGTTCCTATACTTATTCGAGGCAATACAATATTATATGTGTTCCTAGACTTTTTCACAATGATATAATACCATATGTGTTCCTATACTTATTCACAACAATACAATTTTGTATGTGTTCCTATACTTATTCACAACAATCCGATATTATATGTATTCCTATACTTATTCACAACAATACAATACCATTTGTGTTCCTATACTTATTCACCACAATACAATATCATATGTTTCCTATACTTATTGAAAATAATACAATATTATATGTGTTCTTCTACTTTTTCAAAACAATACAGCATTATATATGTTAAATACTTATTCCCAACAATACAATATTATATGTGTTCCTATACCTATTCACGACAGTATAATACTATATGTGTTCCTATCCTTATTAAAAACAATTCAATATTATATGTGTTCCTATACTTATTCAAATCAATACAATATTATATGTGTTTCTATACTTATTCCAATAATGCAATATTAAATGTGTTTCATACTTATTTACAACAGTAAATATTATATGTGTTCCTATACTTATTCACAATAATACAATATTATAAAAAATTTAAAAGGATGTACTTTGTAATGACAGCAATAAGATTTCAAAAAGGTAAAAAGGGTATACAAAGTAAAAATTAGTAAAATAATATTTCATTTTCACAGCTATCTTTGAATATTCCGTTCGAAAGCGAAAAGAAAGATTCATAGTTACTTTGTGTGAATAGTAAATAATGTAATTACGATTTGTCTTTATTTTCATTTAATAGGGTATCTCGTTTTGTTTGTTTTTGAATCAGTCAAAACGGGATGGTGCTTTTTGTTTTTGCGCGCGTGTGGCTATATATTCATCTTCCTGGCGAGAGCGAAAAGGAAGAGTCATCCAATTTGCCGGCTTGTTTATTGGCCGGTTGTTATATATGTTCAGTTAAAAGGATCGGTACACAATTACGATAACAAATCAATACTATACATCTGTGTTAATGCAAAAAATGGTCCAAACTATACCAATACGGATAAAACAACTTTTTTATCTATCTATCACATGTTTAGCTGTTAAATGTGTTCATATGGGGTTAAGACCTTTAAGATTACAGTATGTAATAAATCAAAAAGAATTTGACATATGGTATAATATACGTGTACTGCTAATAGAAACAACAACAAACATTGTCTTTGATTAATATAGGTAGGTCGATCGTATATCAGTTAAAATATTTTAACCGTCAGGGTCAACCTGCATTATTGTTTATCAGTATTTGCAGAATCATTACGTTTTTAGACATAGAAGATGTTTTATAATCCGAAGTATATTCAAGGCAAATATATTGCGAGTATATCGGTCATTGATATACTAGTTAGGAAGTATGTAGGAACAATCAGTCTGTACTTAAAGCAAAATTGAACAAAAAGAGGAGAAAAACTAAAGAACATGAACGGTCAATAAAGTTTAAGTATGTTTGTACCAACTAGGTGGCTGATTGTATCTTACATTTGCAATTTATATTGTTTTCCTAAACTAGATTGCGAACTTGTAAAAGGGAACAATTTTCTGCTGGAAGCATACACGCTATTGTATTCTTTCAATTTCTTAATCCAATTTTACCTATTTGTTTTACAGTTTGGATGATTAAAATTCAATATCCTCACACACTGCCAATCAATTTTGCCTTAGGTTACACGTGCATAGAGTGTTTATGTCCGGAGGCTTTGTTTGCTGTTATCATGGTATATTCGCCGATGTGTGACGGATCATCTTGAACTCTAAAGTTGAACTAGCTGGTCACCTGTGCAAGCTATACTGCTCAACAAAATGAGCGTAGCCGTCCTCTAAAAGCCGTCGGTGGTCGACTGTTTTAAGATGCCTGGCCAATGTGGTCCTAGCCAGTGTTTATAATCCCCAAACTGTATTTTTTTGTATTCGTTCATTCCTGTCTTTGTGATATATGGTTCCTTCTCTTGTCCATACCCGTTCATCCTGTGGCAGGTTTTTCCTGATAATACCAAAGACAAGCCGGTTTAATTTGCTTAGGTCCTCATTTATGAAGACTCCTGTTCCCTTTAACTCTTTTTTGCGTTTCAGCAGCGTGATTTTATCCATACGCGATATCAGTTTTATAATGACTGGTCTTTGTCCCGATCTATTGGGTTGTCCCAGTCTGTGGCACATATCAATATCTTTCTTCTCCAGATTTAGTCCCGTCATTTTTTGATTCAGGAAGCTAACCACCTTCTCTGCAGTCTCCGTCGGCGACTCCTGTTTTTCTCTTTTTTGCTCAGCTCAGCTAAACCCGCTATAATTATATTGTTTCTTCTGCCATACTGTTCTAGATCATTAATTTTGCCTGATTGTGTCATTATCGTTTTCTCCATATTCACTACCGATTGTGTTGATCTGTCTTTCCTCTCATCTTCTGTTTGCTTCCTCTTTTCAAGTGTTGCTCTTAGGGAGTCATTTTCTCTTTCGACGTCGAATATCCTGCATTCTAACCTGTCAAGTTTATCTTCGAATAGTTTATTTATTTCTTCCTTTACTTGTCTAACAATGTTCTTAATAATAGTTTTCATTTCTTCTCCGTTTTTTTCAACTACATAACTTAACTTTGAGTTAATTAACTCTAGCTACTTTTGGATGAATGCTAGTGTAATTGTTGTTTTTTGCGGCGCTATATGTGGCTCACCTTCCGACATCCCATCCTCTTCCTCCAAGGCATTCATTTTGTCAGCGCTTTTAGCATTTTTTTCTGTTCGTCCTTTTTTCTTTTTCTGCTTTACAACCTTATCTTTCGCTTTATTTTTACTCGTGCTAAAATCAGATTCCCCGATGCTGCTTACACTGCTCTCACTTTCACGATCTCTTTTTCTGCTTTCGTTTTCCATGTCACGTATCCACGTTTTCTTTTATGTACAGTATACACAGGTACATTGAAGCGCGGTAGGGTTTTACTTTGTAAAATTATTTATGCAACACTGACTTATCAAATAGTGAATACTTTTAGGTTTAAAGCACTTTTCCCAATCGTCTGCTAACACTTGGTCTAATAAAGTTTTTTGCTTTTACAACATAATCAATAACTTTCTATGTATATTTAGAAGTAATGTGAATTACCTTATCTTCCGACGTATTTGGTCCGAGTTTTAGAAATTCTCATTCATCCTAATATCGTTTTTTTTCAATCGAATTTCACCAAGCAACAAATAATGTCAACTCTCTTTCAAGGGACGTAATCACTTAAAATTTCTTGTCTACATTGACGGGGAACTCCAATCTGATTGTTAACCACCCAATCATCATCAACTGCAACAGCTAGTGGTCTCCATTTCCTCATCAAAACACCATTCCGTACATATTAACCGACCTGCGCACATGAAATCTCATTCTTAGATAAAACGCTCTCGAATAAAAAAGAAATATCAGGATCACTGTGTTGGTCCTGAACAAGTTGTGACCTTGACCTTTTATCATCAAGTTTGTCATTGGATGAATGAACATCAGCTGAAATTGTTGACATATCCGAATATGACGAACTCACATGTTTTACGAAAGTCATTAGTCTCGTTGTAAATCTGACCAATAAAAGTGTCAGCCATGTCAACATTAGAAGTGACATTTTTGTCAACGGCGTTTTTAGCCGAACTCAGGATAGCTTTGCTAGCCATAGAACGAGTAACTGCACAAGAAGGATACAGATCAGGAATTTCCTGTTCAGCAGGATCAGGACGTTTGTCCCTGATAGGTGTGTCAGTTACGAGTGGGTTTACCACGACCTTATCCCCAGCTAAATCATTGCCTAGCAACAAACGGACACCCTCAAAAGGTAATGAAGATCTAAGACCAACAGGCACTAAACCAATAACTAAAGTGGAAGACAATATAATGTTATGGAGAGGAACATTTAAAGAATCACACTCTACACTCTGAATAACAACACTAACTCCATAGAAGGTCTTCTAGGAAACGGCAGAGAATCTGCCAAAGTAAGAGATTGGGACGCACCTGTGTCTATTAATATCTTAATAGGGGTAGGCGGGCAAGAATCACCTGGAAGTGATACAAAACCGTTTGACATAAATGGCTCATAAATATCCATAACAAAGTCAGAACTGGGTTTTTAAACCTCAACGGTATGAAAAGGCTCTTTTGCCTTTGGCAAGAAATCAGGTTTGTTAGCCTGATCAAAAGGGTCAACTTCAACACAAGTCTATGGCCTTGACTTGAAAGTGGTGAGGCCTGTTGGCTTGTAACCACCACTTGCTTGACTGCTTCTCCTTTAATTTCAAACAGTCAGGAATGAGGTGACCAGTTTTCTTGCAATAATTGCAAGTAACATTAGATAAGGTATTTCGTTCATCGGACGGTTTTTGTCTGTGTGAACTGAACTGACTTGAAAAGCCAGTAGAACTACTATTGTGTTTTAACTTAGCATGTGTATGTGGACTTGAATTGGCATTTCTTGTAGTGCTAAGTGTAGATGTGAAGTTTGGTTTAGGAACAAATGAGACCTTATGAGTCAAAGAATAGTCATCAGCCAAACGAGCAGCAGTTTCGACTTGCTTTTCATCAATGAAGGTCTTAATGTCAGGTTGGATGCAGCGTTTAAACTCTTCAATAAGCATAAGCTGCGTTAATTTTGCATGGTTTTGTTCTATTCCTTTTGATGAACACCATCGGTCAAATAATTGTGTTTTTGTTCTAGCAAACTCAACATGTATTTGACTATTTGATTAGTTTTCTTTTTTTACAATTCCTAAATTTTTGTCTATATGCCTCAGGGACCAGTTCGTAGCTCTGACAGGAATGGCGTCACCTGGCAGCGCTATTATGTCACAAAGCTGGAGTGTGATCTGACAGAGCCACATCTCTAAACGATCTAACCTCTTTTGAAAATGCACTACAAGTTTAAATTGCATTTATATCGGCATCATTGTGCTTTTTTTGTAGTTGATGGATCATGAGTGTGTTATTCATCTTCATGTTATCACCGAAATGGTATGATTTGCTCACCTTTCTATGTTAAGGAGTAGCGACTGATGCTTTAAATCCTATCATATATTAATATTAAAATCGATGTGAAACAACACATCTTACATGCAAAATCAAAAGCTGTCTGGAAACGAATACAATGCTGTCCTGTCGATCCTGTCATATCCATGACCTGTCATTTAGCCGAGTACTTCGAACGACATAGGGAGAAGACGACGAGATAGAATGGTGAAACAGATGACTGCTTACTTTCCCAGTGTAACAAATTCTGGCGATGCATCACATGTAAGAAAGCTAAGCAATGGATTGTAAAGGACCTCAGATTTGCAAGATTGCGGCGCATGGCTCTGCAAGTGTGACATTTCCTGGGTGACGGGTAACTATCTGTCCTTCCTGTTCCAGAAGAGTCCAAGAAACACGCCTTGCAATTTATAATATAACCAAGATACGTTAGCAGAGTGCGCTGACTGGGTACTCGCCCGACGACAACTCCAAATGCAGCGGTGTTTCAAGTCGTGGCATAATCCGGAGAAGCACATACCCGATTTTATTGTGGCCCAGACCGTAGGCGAGACTGCCAGCTCAAATTGCAATATTTGGAATTAGACATGAAGACATGTGTCAATCTTCCATGTAACGACGACGACAATGCGGATTTCGAAAAGTAATCTTCATGGGAGACGACACCTATGGAGAAGTTTGGCAAGATTGGTTGTTCAGCGTCCATTATAAGGACTACAACCGTGGTTGTTCACAACATGAAGGTAAGTAGTTAACACGTTTAAAATGTGTTTCATTTGTTACTATGTTGATGAAATCTTCCTTATAAATTCAGGTGGTAGAGCGTCGGCTTGCGGATCGGGATGTCATGGGTTCGAACCCCGGCCGGGTCAAACCAAAGACTTAAAAGTTGTTAGTAGTGGCTTCCCTTCTAACGCTCGGGGCTAAGGGGACAGCATTACGCTTGACTTGTCGGTGTCAGTATGATGGACCTGCCGGGTTCAGTCCCTGGGCACCTCATAAGTGCCCTTGTGCTATAATGATAGAAATGTCGCTGCGCAGTATCGGCAAAAATGCCGTCTAATCCCATCCCATCCTTCCTTATAAAATCAAAATTTGTTTGAAGGAGTTTTACCTTTTTGTAACATCTTTGGACATATCACGGTGAGTAGTGCACCTACCACTATGTTTGCCTGGCTTTCTCACAACATTACTCACACAACCTTCTTTCTAAGAAAAAATGAAGAAGTCCTATAACTACTACAACATGCATTAGAATTTGAAAATGCACAGGACAATGGCATTCACATGCCAGTCAGTTGCAAAGTTACAACAAAGCCACTGACGATTTTCTCACTTAAATCACTGAATCAGAGGTGAGAGGTGATAATGTTCACCGAAAAGAAGTTGATCCGACCGGGACTCGGTCCCGCGACATTCAGATCGCTGAGTAAGACACGCTGCCGACTGAGCTACTCAAGCGGGTCATAGAACAGAACAGAAAATAACACTTTTATTTACGACTTATATAAACATACATCGTCTTACATAGTATTCAAATATAAAAATAAGTTATTCAGTCACATGGTACACAATTAATACATTCACATGGTACACAGTTCGTACATATTATGGCCCCAAAACAACTCTTGGAGAGTAATACATAAACTAATTTCTTCGAGATTTTCTTTGTTCGTTTGATTAAGGACAGTTTACTGGTAATTTGTGCTTAAATAATTATTTCTAATAGTCGCCGCTTTTTTAATAAAGTGTGCAACATTCTGGAGTTTTTTCGGTTTAAATGTATTCATTAGTAAACTCAACTTATAAACTGATGGTCTTCGGAAAAAATAAGAATCTCTATGAACCTTTCTCAACTCGTCATAAAGTGGACATATCAGTAAAAAATGATAAACGTCTTCGATATCTCTGGTATTACAATTGCAAAAGCGTTCATTTCTGGGCACAAAGTTGTTTCCAAAACGACCTGTCTGATTTCTCAGTGAGTGAGCTGATTCTTAGTCTTGTAAAATGAAAGTGAATATCATTAGGCAGTATGTCCAGATATGATTCGTACTTAAAGCATGATTTAAAAACTCTGTATTCTTCCAGGATCGGACTTTGTCCTATAGATGCATTCCATTCCTGTATGAAACAGTCAGTTACCGTTCGTTTAAATCGATTTTGGAAACAATTTTACATCCAATACATCGATATTGTCGAAAACATAAGAGTATCCATAATTATCCAGCAGTTTCTTACAATTAAAGACCCAATTCACCTTTCCTCTATTGCAGTCTGCAGTCTGCTAAGGCTACCTGATAACTACTTCTTAATACTTTGTTTTCGCTTTTTACTAATTTGCACCAATATTTTACTATTCTTACTTATCTAGTTACATATAGCGGGTATCTTCATAATTCTCCATAAACGGTTGTGGAGCTACTGTTTCTTTGAACACTGAGAATTCTTTTGCAGAAATTAGGATGCAGTCTTTCTATTGGTTTTGACTTTGTTAAGCTCTATACCTCTGTTGCGTAATTCAAAGTAGATCCAACAAAGGCATCAAAAAGCTGGCACAATAATGTCGGATTAACTGGAATGTTTTTTTGCAATTAATTAATAATACATTTAGTGCCTCTAGGGGTCATTTGTTCGTTATGAAGTGCAAAAGATCCGGTATAGTTAAAAACAGTACCTAAATAATTGAAATCAGTAACTTGGCCATTATAGGACCAATTCTCGTTTGGAGTTATTTTTCCTCTTTTTTCTGAAAACAACTACTGTTGTCTTCTTACAATTAAGCTCTAAACCCCACTTATTACAATATTTATAAAATACGTCCAGAATTTTCTGTAATTCATAAGGCGTTTCCCCAAACACAGCCATATCGTCTGCAAACAGAACGGTTGTCAAAATAAAGTCATCTAGGCTTATACCTATACCGCCATTGTTTCTCATGAACTCATCTAAATCTATGAAAAGAGACGCTAATACGGACAAGCTTGTCTCCCCTTGTTTTAGCCCGACAAAACTGTCAAAGCAGACATGTTACCACACAGACTTACACATGATCGTACTGACGCGTACATATCTCTTAATATATTTAATATTTTTCCATCTATACCAGTTCGGTATAGTTTCAATATCAGTCTATTTCTATAAATGCCATCATAAAACTTTTTAAGGTCCAAAAATGTCACGTATAATCGCTTATTTCTATTCAAAAAGTAACTTATCGCAAAGTTTAAGATAGAAATGGCATCCACAGCTGAATGTTCCTTTTTGAACCGAATTGAGAATCTGGTAATTTTTCATAAGAATATATGAGAAAGTCCTATGAGCATTGCAACATATACTTAACTCCGAAAAGGCACAGAACAAGGGTATTTCACATGCAAGCCAAGTGAAAAGTAAGAACAAATTTGATGAGTCATTTAACGAAAAGAGCAAACCCGACAGTTACCGCCTTGGAACAGTCAGTCGGCAAAATGGACCGACTGGTGTGCTTAAACCGGGTTTACAGAGCTCTAACCTCGCACTTCCTGTCGAGTTTCTCAAATTCAACAATGAAAAGAAAAACTATCTATTTGGATACAAAATGTCCAAGCAATAAGAGCAATCAATTTGGTCTTAATTAAATCATGAGGTAAAGAAGTGTACAGCGTAGAGAAATCGTAAGTATTAACTGCAGAGCAAAGAAAGTTTAAAGTACGAAACTTGTCTAAGACTTCTGAAGATTTTTTTATAGACCAAAAATGTTAATTCCTGAATTTTCATACACTTTTTCACAATATTTAACAACGTGATTGCGAACGGCTGTAAGGCAAGACGTAAGTAGTTAAGATTTGTGAGTGGTAGTGCTAGAGCTTGCATTAGCTATGAATCGTGACTTGTATGGCGTTTTGTGAAGCTTAAGGAATCCAGTACAGTAAAGGAAGTTTTTCTTGTTTAGATCCTATTTTGATAATAAAATTATGCAATATCTGTTTATGTTTGTTAATGACTGTCTGAAAGTCAAGGTTGGAGCTAGAGTAAGAACTGGTGGTGGATAACTCAGCACTCAATACATTATTGTAATATAGTCGTCAGACAAAAAATATGTTGTTTGAAGCTTTGTCTGCCGGTACAAGTACAAATTTATCGTGAATATTCTGAAAGGACTGTTTAAGATGTTTTAAGTGATAAAAAGGTTTCTTAGGTAAACTAGAAGGATGGGAGCGGTAGAATTTAACGCGATTTTTTATTATCTTAAAAATGGCTTTCTTCCAAGTATTGAGTGCTACTGTATCCGTGTTTTCTCTTTTACACCAGCAATTTATAGTCATCGACGATATTTTAATCCTCAGTAATGATATGGCCAGAAGGTAAATAACAGAAAGGTGAAGTTGAACAGTTACAAGAATCTTGAGAAGAATCTTTCAGGTTAAGGTCTGCTACAGTCTGGTTGTAATTAAAAATAAGACCTCTAATGGGTTTTTTGTACTTATGACAAATCATTGGGGTTTCTTTGTTTTCGAAGTAACTGTGGATTTCATTGATGATATTTTTGTCCCGAAAGATACTAGGTAAATCGATAAAGTAAATCCCTTTATTATTTATTATTATTAATGTATTTGATTTTCATGAATTGGTAGAATTGGTTCAAAAAGAAAAAAATAAGTTTTTAAGTCCATTTTTATCTTAGAATACAAAATAAACATAATATTCATGGCTTTAAGAGCTTGACATTATGTTTTTACTCCCTCAATTAGTTTACCTGTCTTGCTGAATTTAATACCAACGTATACAAACTCATTCACTTCTTCAATTTTAATATTATTAATAGACCATTCATAGTTACTTCTTCGGCATCTCTTTTCAAAGATACAATTTTTAGTTTTTTCAACATTTATAGTTAGGCCAGATTGTAATGAGTAGTCATATAAACTATATAATTGTGCCTGTAAGCTATCTTTATCTGTTGTAAATAGAACAATGTCATCTGCAAACATAAGTAGTATATTGAGAGTTGATTTATGTCTGTTTCTGTTGAAGTCTATTACTTTACATATATCACTGACAAATAATATAAATAGTATTGGTGATAGGGGCTCGCTTCGCTTCAAGCCAATAGAAATATAAAAAAGTCAGATAATGTATGGTTGTTGGTCCTAAAACATGAGGATATTTTATTATATATGGCTTGTAAAATATTTATAAACTTGCTACTCAATCCCAGACTAACTAGCTTTTGCAAAAGTATGTTATGGTTGATAGTATTGAAACAAGGTTTATAATCCACAAAAAGGTGTTAAATATTTGTTGCTAGCAAACATTTTTTGGATAATAGCATGTAAGATAAAAATACAGTCTATAGTTCTATGTTTGTTTTTGAACCCATATTGGCATTCATTGAGAAATTGTTTTTCTTCACAATACATATTTAGTCTATTACACAGGCATAGGTAAAATATTTTAGGTAATGCACATATAAGAATAATACCTCTGTAGTTACCTGGATCATTTGGGTCATCTTTTTATGTATTGGGACAATAATTCCCTTAGACCATATTTCTGGATATTCACCTGTCTCCAGCATTTTGTTGAAAAATGGCACAATGGTAAGGTGAGATAAAATCATTTGCATCAATTAAAACTCTGGTATGATATTGTCAATGCCGCTACTTTTGTTTCGTGCAAGTTTTTAATAGTTTTCTAAATTTCAATTAACATCAACAGGTTTATCAAGCTGTTCAATAAATATATGTATATCTGTACTATTGTTATCTATGTGAGCATTTTCATCATAGACCTCCTCGTGTACTGAAAAACTTAAAAATGGATTACAAATTCATCTACACTAATCTTTCCTGTAGATTTGTTTCTTACGTCCATACTTTTTGATACTTTTCCAAAAATTCTTTGGATTTGATTTGCTGACAGTTTTTAGCTTTTTACTCTCATCTAGGTAGAATCTGTATTTTGCTTTCCTTCTAGTATAAACATATTTCATTCCTACTAATTAGAAAATTGAATTTATTTTCCTAACTTGGATCATTTTTAAATTTCTGTTAATTTGATAAGAATTCCTTCTTAATTGCTGTACTGCAACTTTCATTAAACCAGCAATTTAATTTAGTTTTTCTCTCCATATAGCTTGGATTCTGGTTATGGTGAATTTCTTTCCCAAAATTATCAAATGAAATGTATAGATTATGTTTGTGAAATAATTAACAAAGCCATTTACATTGATGTTGTTTGAATTAAGTTTAGTAGTAAACATATCAAACTAATTTATATTTGCTTGCAAACTTGTCTTGAATGTTTCTAGTTTTTCTGTATCCCATGTTATTTTCATGAAAGTATAGCTATTATTTTCTACTGCACCTACATTGTTAGCCTCAAATATATATGCAACTGATTAGTGATCTGAGTGTTCATCTAAATCCAAGTACCTCAAAGTTTTTAATCATACTAAAATCGCTGTAATTTGTAACAAGATAATCAACTAAGCTAGAACCTGCATGTCTTTTGTTCACAGTATAGCAAGTACAATTTTCCATCATCTTTACTGCCATTTACCAAAATAGTACTGTGTTCTTTGCAGAATGTAAGCAGTTTCCTGCCAAAACTATTCACAGTTCTATCCTTAACTTTTTTCTATGTGGAATGCTAATTTCATTTGCGGTCCAGAATTGTGTTTGAAGTCAAGCATGTAATATTCTCTACAACATCAGTAAAATTGCCTAACTCTTGCATTAAAATCTCCTGATCTCCTTATCAATGGTCGGCTAAGTAGTGACGCCGGTAGAGGTAATTATATATTATACATTATGTTTCTACACAAGGTGCCGTTAGTGATTGACTATGTACTGACCAATGAAATCGATTCATTGTACGTTGTTCACTTTAATGTAGGACCGGCAACACCTTGGAGCGATCATGTCCCTCTCTCATTTTCATTATGTTCTAACAATGCTGTAACTACACCAATGCATAAGACGGAGACACGATTTAAAATGGCGCGATGATGTTAAAAGTAAGTTCCGCTCAGCTTTAATTCTCGAGTTGCCCGTGTTTAATAATATTGTTCTACAATGCACAGGCCTGAAGTGCGAGCATCGGTAAATGAAGTAATTAAGCGATTCAAGAGCGCTTTAAGAGGTGTTGCACATCCGCTTTTCACAAAAGGTGTTAGTTGTGATAACCACTCTATGTTTAATGTTAAACGCAGTATCTGAGAACAAAGAATGATTTGACTTGGATTGTAAAAGAGCAAAAACATTATATGATGAATCACAAAAAAAAGCATTTAAACAGTGTCATACTTATGCCAGTAGACAAACATTATGTGAAAATAGATGCAAGTTTAAAAAATATGATACGCATTAAGAAGAGAAACCATGACAAAATAAAAATTAGAAATATCGAGCGACTTAAAGTACAGCAGACCAAGAGCTTTTTGGAAATATCTTAAGAAACATAAGCAGAAGGTCGGAAAGCGTTTTAACGGTGGATGCGTTTTACAATTATTTTTCTAACCAAGAAAATGATATATATCAGACAACAAAAGCAGAATCCGAACATTTTATTAAAACACAGGAATTCAATGGTTATAATGCAGAGCTCGATTATCCATTTACTGTTTTATTTGTTCTTATAATATATCAGCGCTTGAACTGTTTTATTTGTTCTTATAATATCTTATAATATATCAGCGCTTGGGCTGTTTTATTTCAAACTAATCTCTTGTTTGGAATTTTTATTTTTATGTATGTAAGTTTATTGTATCTGTTTTAACTCCCGATGCAGGTGCTTACTGTTTGTTGTTTCACTTTGATGGAATGTTGTTATTTACACTGTTTGTTTGCTAGAAAAACCTTCAGGAAGTGCAAAGTTGGAGCGATTCACAAACCAGGTTTAAGCACCCCAGTCGGCCCTTTTGCCGATTTACCGTTCCAAGGCGGTAATTGGTGTTTTTTCTTTATGTGTGTTATGTCTCGTCTCTGTGGTTTTGTCACTTTTACATTTACCGTGTTTGCCTTTGTCTACTGGAAGATAAAATTTAAATATCTGTGAAAATTTTGATAGGACCTTTTCTTATTTACCTTTACATATTCATCAGAAGTATAGGGTATATACCAGTATAAAGAAGTAGACAGCCTGCATATTAAATTCCTAAAAAAGATCCTGGAGGTGTGATAAACAAAGTACACATATGGCGGTATTTGGAGAACTTGGACGGTTTCCCCTTTCGGTCATATGTTTAGAAAGATCACTCAAATATTGGGCCAAAATAATAAATAATAGCAATGCCTTGACGCATACATATTTTTATGAACAGTACAATATGTTGAACAATAATAATACGTGGGTTGTCAATGTGAAGAATTGCTTGGACAAAATAGGCCAGACATATCTTTGGGAAAACCCCTCTATATCAGATGCAGACATGAGGACAATAAAACAGAGAGTAAGAGATGTGCTTATACAAACCTGGTTAGAATATATTAATCAATCCACCAAAATGGAATATTATAGGTCTTTTAAAAAGAATATTGAATTTAGCAATACAAGTTAGCAATGGAAACAGGTAGATTCATAGGGCAAGAAAGAAAGGACAGGTTTTGTACAGTTTGCTCGAAACATCAAATAGAAACAGATTACCATTTTCTTTTAATATGCACAAAATACAGGGAGCTTAGAGTCAAATATTTTAAAAATTGTTCATGGCCTGTATGCTCTCATCCTCTAATAAAAGGATACAAATAAAAATAGCTAAATACTAAATGGAGGCCTACAAGATAAGACAAACATGCATAACAGAGTAATGGGTTCAAAAGTATTAAAGCTGTTTTAACTGACCAGGTAAATATATCGGTTGATTTTAAATACTCTTTGTAAACATATTAATATATAAACATCTGTAAACTGTTATTATTACTGCTTGACAATATTTCATGTCTATGTTGTGGTTCTTCATTTGTTGTTGTTTTTCTTTTTCTAAAACATATATGTATGATATATTATATATATACACTATGTTACATATAATTAATTATGTTAATTTGACAGATAAACAATGCAATAACAACATTGATGTAAATACTATTGTCTATATCTATTGTCTATTATCCTATGTTGATTGTACGCATTTAATGCTAATTAATTGAATGTGTGTATATGTGTGGCCATACTTGTTTCATGATATTTGTTAAGGGCCAATGGCAATTTATTTGCCGACATACCTGAATAAACGATTTAATTTGATTTGATTTGATTTGATAATTCGTACACGGGTGGCTTTACACATATCCAACAAGTTTGTACCAAAATTATTACATTTTACATCTTGTGAGGCCCTGACAGAGAAACTATCTGGACTATACTCAGTGTCATCTGTGTATTCATTTATTGAATCACAATATTGAATCACAATAATAAAATCATGCTTTAAACCCACATGTGCATTAAAATCACCCGCCACAAAGACCGCCCCTTGTTCGCTGCAATGGCATATATCATTTTGTAATAAATCAAACAGATCCACATTTAAAGATTCATACACTGGGGAACCTTCTCCCCATAAATATAGTCCACATATAAACAAATCAGCATCTGTTTTGAAAAAAAAAATGTTTACATAATTTTATCCAGACAATAGTATTTAGATGATTTCTAACAACTGAAATACCTTCACTAATACACTAATATGCTTTATACTATAATAAGACGCCACCACTAGCCCTTCTAGCCTTTTTCTTTTTAAAATTTCGGAAAAATTTAAAGTCACATATCCATCTAATTCAAAGTTGTTATTTTCACTTGCCCAGGTCTCATATAAAACACAATTTCGTGCTTTCTAATGGTATTAACAAAATCCTCTGACTTAAGTTTCACGTCTGTCATACCATTTACATTCCATGAACACACAGAACATTACTCTCCGAACACCCTGTTCTTTAACAGCTCGGCCATCTATGAAGAGCGTATCATATGACATCCATGCTTTTTTTTACCTTGGTCCCTTGCAGCCTTCATCTTTGGCATAAGCCGTCTTCTCTTCGCCACAATCTCACTGGGGAACTGCTAATACAATGAAAAGTGCGTTCCTTGAAGCGCACTACCATTTGTTCTTACCTGCTCCTTATCGTTAAACTCATGAAATTTGGCTACGATGTTCTTTATTCTACCTTTCTGTTTTTGACCCATCCTGTGCACTTTTTTAACTTCACTCCCGCAACAATATCTTGCGCTAACTTCATCTTAGGTGACGAGAAACTCCTCACTTTCTGCTCACAGTCTTCTTGGCCTTCTACCAGTTCGTCACTGATGTTCGCAAATATCTTATTGTTCCGCATCGATTGTGCTTGCATATAGACCACATCTGCCTTAAGCTCCCCTCTCTGCCTCTCTAAATCTACCACTCTATCCTGTACCTGACCAAGGATAAAATCATTGCTGTGTACCTTTTCTTCCATAGTTGATACCCTCTCAATCACGACTTTATTAGATTTGTCCATTGCCATCCATAACTTCTTGAAATCTACCTCAAAGCTAGTTACCTTAAGTTTTAACTCCTCTAACGACTCTAGCCGCTTCTCCACCCCTATCACTCGTGTCTCAATACTCTGCAAGCAATTAATTATATTCCTCATTGATGGCTCTGCGCTATCTCTACTCTTACTACCTTCAGTATCCATCATGGTAAAGAAACTGAGTGATGCCTCCTTAGCTAAAATGAACAGCAGGAATTTCGTTTTCGAAGGATTTTGTCTATACTCCGTTTTTAGCAATATCACTGGGTTAAAGAAATGTATCAAGTTGCAAAAACAGAAAAGGAAAGATATATTGCTTAGTTTGAGAGTAATTTTATAATTTAGTGATCAGCAGCATTGCTGCTGTTTTAAACATTTAAACACATCTATAATATGATTTGGCAATTGTAGTAATGTTGTTCTTTTTTTTTCTAAATTCCAAATGAACTTTGTACTGGAACACGACGGTAGTTTGACGATGTGCGCACAATCTGTTATATTTTGGTCCAAGTTTTAATAAATGCTTTGTTTTGATGGTGTGCCGAAACTCCTATGTATTGTTTAGGGAAAAAGATCTGAAGTTGAAAAGGCTTAGATACATTTTGTTTGTTCTACAACAATTACTAATAGTTTATTTCGTCGGATCCAACATCCAATAAAGCCTTCGCTGCAAAGCAGTACTATTTTGTTTGTCACACCATTTATTGAAGGCGCCACAGGACATTTTTGTATTTTTATAAGATGGGTTTTAGTTGTTACTTCCATAAATACTCTACATCAAAATTATACACAACATATTCTCGAACACTCAGCAGAAAACTAAAATAAGACAACATTAATGTATGCTAAGCATAATATCCTACGATACCGCAATCGTTGTTTGCTGAAAAGGATAAAATCATTGCTGTGTACCTTTTCTTCCATAGTTGATACCCTCTCAATCACGACTTTATTAGATTTGTCCATTGCCACCCATAACTTCTTTAAATCTACCTCAAAGCTAGTTACCTTAAGTTTTAACTCCTTTAACGACTCTAGCCGCTTCTCCACCCCTATCACTCGTGTCTCAATACTCTGCAAGCAATTCATTATATCCCTCATTGATGGCTCTGCGCTATCTCTACTCTTACTGCCTTCAGTATCCATTCCGGTCAAGAAACGGAGTGATGCCTCCTTAGCTAAAATGAACAGCAGGAATTTCGTTTTCGAAGGATTTTGTCTATACTCCGTTTTTAGCAATATCACTGGGTTAAAGAAATGTATCAAGTTGCAAAAAGAGAAAGATATATTGCTTAGTTTGAGAGTAATTTTATAATTTAGTGATCAGCAGCATTGCTGCTGTTTTAAACATTTAAACACATCTATAATATGATTTGGCAATTGTAGTAATGTTGTTCTTTTTTTTTCTAAATTCCAAATGAACTTTGTACTGGAACACGACGGTAGTTTGACGATGTGCGCACAATCTGTTATATTTTGGTCCAGGTTTTAATAAACGCTTTGATTTGATGGTGTGCCGAAACTCCTATGTATTGTTTAGGGAAAAAGATCTGAAGTTGAAAAGGCTTAGATACATTTTGTTTGTTCTACAACAATTACTAATAGTTTATTTCGTCGGATCCAACATCCAATAAAGCCTTCGCAGCAAAGCAGTACTATTTTGTTTGTCACACCATTAATTGAAGGCGCCACAGGACATTTTTGTATTTTTATAAGATGAGTTTTAGTTGTTACTTCCATAAATACTCTACATCAAAATTATACACAACATATTCTCGAACACTCAGCAGAAAACTAAAATAAGACAACATTAATGTATGCTAAGCATAATATCCTACGATACCGCAATCGTTGTTTGCTGAAAAAAAATGCACTTTAATAATTTATAAATGTAATCAAGCTAAATTTTATGTTCCAACTCTAAGGGAAGAATGTGCTTGCCTATGTGTGCCCATACTGGGATTCGAACCCTCAACCCCCAGTTTTGAAGCATTTTAACCCTTATTCTGATACTCATCAATTAGAGGTGCAGTTACGTTTGCGATACCTGAAGTTAGTGACCTTACATTTAAAGGACATGATGTTATTAGGCCTTATATAATAACGACATGGGTCTACGGACATAAAGTTTGTTGACCATATATATTTCATCGACATGAACAAGTTAGGCCGTATGTATAACATATAAGTATCGGATTTTATAAATAAGTGACATGAATTTATTAGGCCATATATAATACCAACATACATTACCGACATGAGGTTAAATGATAATCATAATAATGGAAATAACCATCAATATTGTGTGCGTGTGTGTATGTGTGTGTGTATGTGTGTGCGTGCGTGCGTGTGTGCGTGCGTGCGATGAGATAAGTTAATATGAATAATAATAAGGTGATTGTAAACTGCTTGCCATTCATTGCCTTGCTTTAAGTATATGCCCTCAGCTGAGCCTTAAATGTAGCTCATCCAAAATCTTTCATGCTTCCTAAATGTTGCCCATCCATAATCTTTCTGGTTTCTTAAATGTTGTCCATCTATAATCTTTCTTGTTTCTTAAAATGTATAAATGTAAACTTATAGAATTATGGTATAACTGTTGGCATATTTCATCCTTTTTTAACAGTTGGGTTGGTATAATTTTATACATATAACCTCTCTGACTCTATATAGCTCAGCAACCAGCTATTATCTCGGATTCGAATCATGGTACCTGTTTATTTTTTCCGCTCCTGTTACATATGGTAGTATGGCATACTACAAAAGCCTGTGGTTCCCTATAGCTCGGTTTATAAAGGACCCACTAGTATTGGGTGGGGGTTGAGGGGTCTGTGATTTGAATTCCGGCGGAGACTTACTTTTTTCCGCTCATGTTAGTTTCGAAGGTGTCATTTTTTCTGCATCATTTAAGTACTAGTTAAGATCGATCTACTGGACTAAATTTAAGGACAGAAAGTAAACAAAACAAATCAAGTTCCATTATGTTTCACACATTTATTTTACAAAGAAAAGATACATTGGCGATATAGTTATGTGACCATATTAATGTATGATAGTGACAAAAGATAAGCTTGTGTAGAAAATAAAACAAAAAACTCTTTCAAATGACCTTAAAATAATATATGAATAGTGAAATGTAAAAAATTAACTTCCATGTTTAAAATAATATACATTTGCTTATGTGTTTATACTCGATTGGAAAACATGTGATTTACATTTAAAAAAAGTCTTATCAACTACTACTGTCCTGAGTAGAACCACTACTCTGGTAATAACCAGTCATAGCAATGTGCAGTCAATAGTTTTACACAAACACTACCATCCCATATTAGGTTGGGGATGTAAGCGGCCTTTTGTCAGTTCAGAGGTTGGTAAAATTCATTGAAAATGAATAAATGGTTCTACTGCAGTTGTGGCAGTCTGCATAAGATTTACTTTGTTAAAACACTTTGAAATGTGCAAATGATGTTCTACTGCATTTGCAAGAGATGTTTATGATTCCCTTTTGTTCACATTTATTGAAAATGTATAAATGGTTCTACTGCAGTAGCACATGTCTGCATAAGATTCTCTTTGTTAAAGTTTATTAAAATGTATAAATAGTGTTCTATTGAATTCTCAGGAGTCTGTGTAAGATTCCCTTTTATTTAGATTCATTAAAATATCAAAATGGTGGTCTACTGCATTTGCAGGAGCCAATTGTTTAAATTCATTGACAATGTATAAATGTTGTTCTACTTCAATTGTATGAGTCTGTGGAAGATTCACTTTATTTAAACCCATTGAAAATGTGTAAATAATGTTCTACAATGACTTTGTGACTTTGTAGAATTTTTTAAACTACACAAATATGCTGATGTTTGTTGTGGTCTATTTACATATACACATATCTTTTCAGTATAGTATTCTGTCAGATTAAGCTAAGGAAGGCATCCTTAAGGACTTTTCACTGAACAAGGAACAAAATAAATAGTAGACAGAGTGCATATCTCACTTACAACTTATCAAAGTCAATCTGTATGTCACTCGAAAAGACATTGTCCTACATATGGAATGTTAAAATTTTGTAAAATACTATAATAAAATTATTCTACTCTTAGTTTCACTTTTATAGTTACACTCTTTACACAACTGACCAAGGTATGCCACCTTTTGTTAAATACAACATCAGCTATAGCAGGTTTAAATGGATGAACTAGTTTAAGTACTACTTCTATTTATGATATATACTGTGGATTATACACATGAATTTATACAAAAAGTCTCATTCAAACAGATAATCAACATCAATCACTATGGTATGTCTTTCTCAAAAGTACTGTCAAGCATTTACTTTGAGACACACATGGAATGTTAAGAAATTGTGAAATATTAAAATAAAATTATTCCACTTCTAGTTTTGTTTAATCATTTCACTCAAATATAACTGTGCAATGTAACTATTAAATAAATGAAATGTTTAGGATACTACTCATATTTACAACATATATTCTGATTATGATATACAGAAACTTTTTAAATATGTGCTCTTCCTATCTGCCAACTTCTACATTTTGTGTCCAGTTAGAGAGTTGGCATTGTGAGAACTAAATCCAACATAACATTTAGCAAGATATATAACTTGAGTAAGGGTTATCATACCATCATTTACAAATATGCAGGGGCATAGCACCAACAAGGCACAATATGCCCATCCCTACCCGTTTATTTCCTAATCAATATGGAAAATGCTTACAGATCATTCCCTGTGAATGAAAACCAGATACTGCCAGGGGCGTGCCTAGGCGACCTTTGAGTATACGCACTATTCCTGGGGAGGGGGGGGTATTTTTTCAATTTTTGGAAGCAACTGTACGCACGTGCGTAAGTGCGTAAGCCCAGGCACGCCCCTGACTGCAAGGCATGTATATACAACCTGAACTTTTTAATGGAGGAGCAAGTCAAAATTCACCCACTTAATCTGTGCATACACATTATTTTCAAGCTAAGCCCTTGTAATTGCACAGTGATACAGTATACACATTGACACATATAACTTTATTATTAAGTATATTTTATAAGCTAGTTTAATAACATTGCATTTGAACAGCTTTGCTTTTATGTATAAATACACATTATAAGTTGCCAATATAATTATATGGTAAAACAGTTTGCTGGTCCTGTATATTGTTTAAAAAATGTATTGTATAAAACATTTGATAAAAGGGAAATGTACTTAATACAAAAAACAAAATGAAAGAACATTATTTATAAAATTTATACATAAAAATTTAAATATAATAAATGAATTGAATGCAAGCAGGTTGAGGACAGATTGAATTGGAACCAGACTAGTACTATACAATTGTGTATTACAGTCCTGACTAATATTTGTTTAAAAGGTCAAACAATATTTAATAAATAAACAGAAACATGTCAGAAGGCAAACATAACTGACAGAACCCTCCATAATAGTTAAGTATTATTTCTACAAAGTAAAATGCCTGGATTAAAAGATGTTTATTTTGGCGTCTAGATAAAATTCATTATATCTATACAAATATTTATGTAAACATATGGAAATATAAAAATATTTATTTCTCAAGGGATGATAAACAATAAAAAACATATTCAAAGTATAGTATAGGTTACAACAGCTAAATAAAACATGATCTAATATCACAGATTTTACATATAGTATATAACTATCCTGCTTCAGTGGCTTCAAAGTCATTTTGTAATTTATTAACCACATAAATGCTCTTTTATAATCCCCATAATTAATAACAATATTCATTTAAACACATGATTAATATATTTTATTAATCTAAGATCCTGAACAATATAGCTTATTAAATAACGTTCATCTAATATCTATACATTGAAATGCAGTTGCATTGAAAGTGGCACATCTGTGTATGTAGACCCAGTTTTAAATAATTTTCAGAAAGAATCATACACAATTTAAGAAAATATACTACCCAGTGCCTTCAGACATTGTCTCATTGAAATATACTATCCAGTGCTTTCAGACATCATCTCATTGAAATATACTATCCAGTGCTTTCAGACATCATCTCATGGAAAGAAACTTAAGAAATATAGCCTCTTTATCTCATGGTGTAAACATATTTTATTCCTATATAAGTATATGAATATAGTTGGGCAACAAGTGCTAACAACTTAACAATTTGCCCTCCCCTTAAAATGATAACATCAACATGATATGACAAATTTATGGCAAATAATGTAACATGTTACTTTTAATCTCATGCATAGTTGCTTATTCTGTTTAAAAGCTTTGAGGTCAAGTGATCCAAACTCCCCACCACCCCCTCCTATATAAACGCTAAGAGGTCAAATGATATAAACTCCCCACCACCTCCACCTCCTATATAAACGCTAAGAGGTCAAATGATTCAAACTCCCCACCAAAACCCCCCCCCCACTCCTTTATAAACGCTAAGAGGTAAAATGATCCAAACTCCCCACCACCTCCCCTTCCTATATAAATGCTAAGAGGTCAAATGATAAACGCCCCACCACCTCCCCCTCCTATATAAACGCTAAGAGGTCAAATGATCCAAACTCCCCACCACCTCCCCCTCCTATATAAACGCTAAGAGGTCAATTGATCCAAACTCCCCACCAAAACCAACCCCCCCCCCCCACTCCTTTATAAACGCTAAGAGGTAAAATGATCCAAACTCCCCACCACCTACCCCTCCTATATAAACGCTAAGAGGTCAAATAATATAAACTCCCCAGCACCTCCCCCTCCTATATAAACGCTAAGAGGACCAGTGATCCAAACTCCCCATCACCCCCCCACCTCCTATATAAACGCTAAGAGGTCAAATGATCCAAACTCCCCACCACCTCCTCCACCTATAGTAACGCTAAGAGGTCAAATGATCCAAACTCCCCACCACCTCCCCCTCCTATATAAACGCTAAGAGGTCAATTGATCCAAACTCCCCACCAAAACCACCCCCCCCCACTCCTTTATAAACGCTAAGAGGTAAAATGATCCAAACTCCCCACCACCTACCCCTCCTATATAAACGCTAAGAGGTCAAATAATATAAACTCCCCAGCACCTCCCCCTCCTATATAAACGCTAAGAGGACCAGTGATCCAAACTCCCCATCACCCCCCCACCTCCTATATAAACGCTAAGAGGTCAAATGATCCAAACTCCCCACCACCTCCTCCACCTATAGTAACGCTAAGAGGTCAAATGATCCAAACTCACCACCACCTCCCCCTCCTATATAAACGCTAAGAGGACCAGTGATCCAAACTCCCCATCACCCCCCCACCTCCTATATAAACGCTAAGAGGTTAAATGATCCAAACTCCCCACCACCTCCCCCTCCTATATAAACGCTAAGAGGTCAAATGATCCATACTCCCCACCACCTCCCCCTCCTATATAAACGCTAAGAGGATAATTGATCAAAACTCCCCACCACCCACCACCCCCCTCCTATATAAACGCTAAGAGGTCAAATGATCCATACTCCCCACCACCTCCCCCTCCTATATAAACGCTAAGAGGTCAAATGTTCTAAACTCCCCCCGCCCCGCCCCCTCCTATATAAATGCTAAGAGGTCAAATGATTCAAACTCACAACCCCCACCCACACCCTCCTATATAAATGCTAAGAGGTCAAATGATCCAAACTCACCACCACCACCCCCTCCTATATAAACGCTAAGAGGTCAAATGATCCAAACTCCCCACCACCTCCCCTCCTATATAAACGCTAAGAGGTCAAATGATCCAAACTCCCCACCACCTCCCCCTCCTATATAAACGCTAAGAGGTCAAATGATTCAAACTCACCACCCCCACCCACACCCTCCTATATAAATGCTAAGAGGTCAAATGATCCAAACTCCCCACCACCTCCCCCTCCTATATAAACGCTAAGAGGTCAAATGATCCATACTCCCCACCACCTCCCCCTCCTATATAAACGCAAAGAGGTCAAGTGATCCAAACTCCCACAGCCAGCCCACCATTACCTCCTCCTAGTTATGACTCATGCCAGTCAAACCCTGCTCTTGGTAAGCGCATGTTGTCATATTGCATAAATAGAGAATGCATAACATGTGATGTGACTTTGTTATTAGTATATATGAGTGACTACTTTATGACACAATTCAGGGAAACAATGTTGTACAATTGGTTACATTTTAACTATTTAAAAAAATAGTATTGTAATATACTTAGGAACTAAGCACTGCAGTAGATGTTTAGAGAATTACATTTATACATGATGATGAAAAAACTATTACCTGATAAAGACAGACAAAAGAATAGTTAGGCAGAATGGGCAATCAGATAGAGGGATGGATGGACAGACAGAAAAGATGCAGAAAAACAGTCAGACAGATAGGTTTATTATAGAGTCTTACTTTTTAGCAACAAGCAGTATTAAAACAATAATTATAACATATTTATTAAAAACACTCTGTAAAGAGTTATAAGAGACCATGATTTAAAATTCCTGAAACTGAAAACAATTTACAACAGTCTAACAACCACTACCGGTATCTTATGTATCTTAGTGACTCAAAATGAATTGTATCTCAATGTATCTTCGATACTTGCCAATATAGTCATTTCAAATCGTGATTACAGAGGGAAATAAACAAATAACATATTAGCTGTGATACAGCTACACTTTGTTCTGATAATTTTACAGACAATTGATCTAACTGGGGCAGATTTAAAGAGGGGGTGGACCTAGCCACCCACTCCATGAATGGTCAGACCGTATCTGAAATGTAATACATGTATTATATTTAAGTTCTATTTAAATAGGCATTTGCACATGATTGAAGTAAAAGATAATGTTACTAGATTGAAAACCTTTATTTTATTTAATGTTTTACCTAGTTTGAGGTCTGAATGTTTTGTAAGGACTAAGATATTGTCGGTTATAAATGCCTCCCATTCGGTATTTCTATCTAAATGATTTGAGTACTCCTGGGAATCCTTGTTACTCAAGTAAATCTGATTTAAGAAAATGAGAACAGCCAAACAACATTTTTGATATATGCAAAGGAGAGGATTCAGACACCCTTCATAACATTCATGCTACAGTAACCACTGCTATCTCAAATATGGTGAAAATGTAGAATTTAACAGTCCTAGGACTTAACTGATCAAAGGAAAAAAACATGATTGTACAAAATAAATATAATAAATCATATTCAGGTGCCGTTCAGTTGTATTTGTCTATTTGATGTCAGGATAACTTTCATCTAGTTTAGAGATTTAAGAGCTCTTATGCACATTCATGAGATTTTAAGGTCATTTTGCCAAGGAGCTGTCAAAACCAGTTTCCTAAAACTAAAGTTGGCTACCACTTTTGCCACTAAATTATACACATTTTATTTGTTTTTGTTATATTGCACTTACACAATTATGGTCATATTGGTGACATCCAGCTTATTATTGTTTGAGGAAGATTCCAGTCTAAAGTCTGGACTGAACCAGCAGCACACAGCAGGTTATCTGGAAACCTCCCAACGTTCAGGGCGAGAACTTTCAACTGTAGGCCAGCCTACATGTTATTCATGATTTATTTCAGGCAAGAACAAATTTCTGACTTCTTGTTTAAATGTCCATTTAACAAAGTAGTAAAATAGCTCCATTTTAAATTCCACATACAAGCCAAAATGCATCTGAAACATTTTAGAAAGCGAGGCCTTTATACATTCTTATTCTGCATAAATAGCCCTTGAAAAAGCCCCATCTTAAGTAAAGCTAGATCCGGCCTTCACTCTAGGCAATATTTACAAACATAAACACTGATAAAACCATGAAATCAAAACAGAACAATCCTAAATTTGTATCATTATCCAAACTTGACTTATGAAAACAAACACTTGTACATAAAAGTTAAATACATATGATCATGTATAAAAGATATCAAAAATATATACTATATGATTACTCCTTCTAAACTACATCATCTTCCTGAGCAATAATCAAATGTTTTAAATATTAGCCTGTTAAGCAAGAACTGATCAGGCTAAGACAAATCTTTTAGATCCAGATCAGCAAGCTCACACATGTCTGTATGAATCTCTCATCCTGAAACTCAGTTTAAACTTCTCCTTGGCAGAGCTGAGCAATATGTCAGTGTGCAATGTTGTTTGGACCACTTTTTGAAATTGGACCTTTTGCCCATGTCTGCTCTAAGCTCCTATTTTTAGCAGTTCAAGTTTGTCTTTTTCTCTTCTCTTTTTAGGATGTCTGCTTGTGCATGGTTTGTGCCACCATTGACATTGTCCTTGACTTAAAATCAGCCAACAAAATGACATCATGCAAGACTGCCACACTTGGTGCATTTATAACCATCTACCAGTCATGGTGTAATACAGCAACTCAATGCTGAATGGACAGTTCTTTAATTTGTATATAAATTCTTCACTTTTGTAATTATGACAGTTTCTGTCAACATACACTTTGTCAAATGCTTCCAATCAGTATTACACACACACATAAAAGCAAATGTTCTTTTTGTGTATCCAGCATAAACCATGTCCTGTGCACATACACTGATTAACGATACCTGTTTATCTTAATATACATGAGTGTCCTATTTGGAACTGGCAGTTTTTAAGAAGCATGATCAGTGACATAAGCCCTGTTTTCCAATCCTGTGAACATGCTATAACTAGGATTACACAGAGAATCATTGTTTGCAATAAGAGTCAAAGAGTCCAGATTTTGACAAATATTGTGCTCAGTTTGTTCAACAGTCTTACAACTACCACCTTCTAGTGATTGTTTGTTATGCACTTTATCACTATAATTTTGATTTTGTGCTTTATTCTGAGATAAAGCTGTGTTGGCAACATACCCATTAGTCAATGAATTTGGTGCTTTATTCTGTGAACATTCTGGGCATGCAACATTGTGTGCTTTATTTTGTAGCAGTACTCCATTTGGAACAAATAAAGATATTGAGGTATTTGGGGAAATTTCCTGTATCACATCTGTGCATGGAACATGTCCTGTGTTCGGAGGACTTTGTGGTTTATTCTGTGACAAATCCATGCTGAGAACATATTCTGTGTTCTGACGACTTTGTGGTTTATTCTGAGACAAATCCCTGCTGAGAACATATTCTGTGTTCGGAGGACTTTGTGGTTTATTCTGTGACATATCTGTGCTAGGAACGTATCCTGTGTTTGCAGGACCTTGTGTTTTATTCTGTGACAAATCTGTGCTAGGAACATATCCTTTGTTTGGAGGACTTTGTGGCTTATTTTGTGACAAATCAGTGCTGAGAACATATCCTGTGTTTGCGAGACCTTGTGATTTATTCTGTGACAAATCTGTGCTAGGAACATATCCTATGTTTGGAGTGCCTTGTGGCTTGTTTTGTGACAAATCTGTGCTAGGAACATATCCGGTTTCTGGAGGACTTTGTGGCTTATTTTGTGACAAATCTGTGCTGAGAACATATCCTGTGTTTGCGAGACCTTGTGATTTATTCTGTGACAGATCTGTGCTAGGAACATATCCTGTTTCTGGAGGACTTTGTGGCTTATTTTGTGACAAATCCGTGCTGAAAACATATCCTGTGTTTGCAGGACCTTGTGTTTTATTCTGTGACAAATCTGTGCTAGGAACATATCTTATGTTTGGAGTGCTTTGTGGCTTATTTTGTGACAAATCCGTGCTGAGAACATATCCTGTGTTGGCAGGACCTTGTGTTTTATTCTGTGACAAATCTGTGCTAGGAACATACCCTATGTTTGGAGTGCTTTGTGGCTTATTTTGTGACAAATCCGTGCTGAGAACATATCCTGTGTTTGCGAGACCTTGTGTTTTATTCTGTGACAAATCTGTGCTAGGAACATACCCTATGTTTGGAGCGCCTTGTGGCTTATTTTGTGACAAATCTGTGCTGAGAACATATCCTATGTTTGGAGTGCCTTGTGGCTTGTTTTGTGACAAATCTGGGCTAGGAACATATCCTATGTTTGGAGTGCCTTGTGGCTTGTTTTGTGACAAATCTGTGCTTGGAACATATCCTATGTTTGGAGTGCCTTGTGGCTTGTTTTGTGACAAATCTGTGCTAGGAACATATCCTGTTTCTGGAGGACTTTGTGGCTTATTTTGTGACAGATCCATGCTGAGAACATATCCTGTGTTTGCGGGACCTTGTGGTTTATTCTGTGACAAATCTGTGCTAGGAACATATCCTATGCTTGGAGTACCTTGTGGCTTATTCTGTGACAAATCCATGCTGAGAACATATCCTGTGTTTTGTGGACTTTGTTGCCTATTTTTATGTGACAACTCTGTGCTGAAAACATATTCCATGTTTGCTTGTTCTGACTGCCCAAATTCAAAAGATGATGCAGCAGGTGTATTGATAGTTGCAGTTGCAGAGACAGCATTATCTGACCCAAGGACAGCAATTTTACCATCCAGATTTCTATGGCCTATCTCTTCCCTCAGAAAGCCAACAACAGCTTGTTGATTAACAGAATGAACCTTAATGTTTTTTTCACAATTGTTAGACTTTGAAAGTTCAAGTGTGTTGTGGTGACCATTACTTGACCCTTTACTGCTGTCCATTTGTACTGCTTTTGCATAGCCCAAACTTTCAGTACTGTTTCTACTATTTTGACTGCCATTAGAACTTCTAGCCTTCTTTTCTGATGCATTCCTTTTAGAATCATTTAACTCCCCATTTTTTCTCTGCACCTCATTTAAAGCATCTTCTGAGTTTAGTTCACTGACATCTGTTTCCCTGAGTTTGACTTCTTCTGAAGCTATTTCCAGCCTTTTCTCTCCATTTTCAGTTAAAGCAAAAGCTTGCTGGTACTCTGCAGCTTGGTTGCTCTGGTCAGACTCATGAGAAGTTCCACTTGCAATGGTCCTTTCCAGCTTTTGATCAACAGCATTTGTAACATGTTTAGCTTTAACATAGCCCCCAACATCTCTACATGGCTCATGTGACCCTTCAGAAATATATGAATCTTCTCCAAACAAACTGTCATTATATGCTTTTTTTGGATTCTTGATTTCAGTGTCATCATCAGGAGAGTTTGTTGTGGTTTCAATTTCTGCTGTAACATAGCCGCTGACATCTCCACTTGGCTGCTGTGTGTCTTCAGGCTTTCCTGAGGTATACGAGTCTTTATCAAACAAACTGTCATCAGATAGCTTTCTGAATGGTTCCTTTGCCAAAGTCTCACTATGGGCAGAGTCTTTTGAGCTGTATTGTATATTTGCTTTCTGAACATCCACATAGTCTCTTTCAGAGATGGTCTGCCTAAATGACTGGTTGGTAGTTGGAGATGATGGAAATCCACTATCATTGCTGAACTGACGGTCAAACGAGGTGAAGTATGGGTTCTAAAAAATATGTGAATAATAATGTTGTGAAGACAGAAATAATAAACATAGAAATAGGACTGGGAACAAAGGTGTATAGCTAGAATCCATTGGCATACAGGGTCAGAGCACTTAGATATAGAGCCAAAGCACATATATAGAGAGATATATAACATAGGTATAAAAAAAGGAAAAAGAGCTAGAGGAAATAAAAACAGTGTACATGGGTATTGAGCCAGTGCACATAGGTATAAAGTCAACAAAGATAGGTACAAAGCAACAGAACACAGATAAAGAGTTAGAGCATATAGATATAGAGCCTGAGAACATAGGTATATAGCCAAAGAGCATGGGTATATAGCCAGAGAACATGGGTATAATGCCAGAGAACATGGATACAGTGTCAGAGAACATAAAAATAGAGCCAGAGAACATGGGAATAGTGCCAGAGAACATGGATACAGTGCCAGAGAACATGTGTATAGTGCCAGAGAACATGGTATAGCGCCAGAGAACATGGGTATAGTGCCAGAGAACATGAGTAGTGACAGAGAACATGGGAATAGTACCAGAGAACATGGGGATAGAGCCAGAGAACATGGGTATAGTGTCAGAGAACATGAGTATTATGCCAGAGAACATGGGTATAGAGCCAGAGAACATGGGTATAATGTCAAAGAACATGGGTATTGTGCCAGAGAACATGGGTATAGTGCAAGAGAACATGGTGTATAGTGCCAGAGAACATGGGTATTGTGCCAGAGAACATGGGTATAGTGTCAGAGAAAATGGGTATAGTGCCAAAGAACATGGATACAGTGCCAGAGAACATGGATACAGTGCAAGAGAACATGGATACAGAGCCGGAGAACATGGGTATAGAGCCAGAGAACATGGGAATAGAGCCAGAGAACATGGGTATAGTGCCAGAGAACATGGGTATTGTGCCAGAGAACATGGGTATACAGCCAGAGGACATGAGTGTTTAGTCAGAGAATATGGGTATAAAGCTAGAGCCATAGGACATGGGTAAAGTGCTAAAGAACATGTGTATATAGCCAGAGAACTTGGGTATAGAGCCTGAGAACATGCATATAGAGCAAATGAACATGGATATAGTGCCAAAGAACATGAGTATAGAGTTAGAGAGCATGGGTATAGAGCCAGAGAATATAGGTATAGATCCAGAGAACATAAGTGTTTAGTCAGAGAACATAGGTATAGAGCTAGAGCACAAATGTATTTAGCAAGAGAATATAGGTATAGGCAAGAAAACATAGGTATAGAGCCAGAGTACATAGGTATAGAGCCTAGGAACGTGGACATATAGTCAGAGTTCATAGGTATAGAGCCAGAGTACATAGGTATAGAGCCTGAGAACATAGACATAGAGCCAGAGTACATAGGTATATAGCCTGGGAACATAGACATAGAGCCAGAGTACATAGGTATAGAGCCTGAGAACCTACACATAGAGTCAGAGTACATAGGTATATAGCCTGGGAACATAGGCAGAGAGTCAATGTACATAGATATAAAGCCTGGGAACATAGGCATAGAGTCGAAGTACATAGGTATAGAGCCTGGGAACATAGGCAGAGAGTCAAAGTACATAGGTATAGAGCCTGGGAACATAGGCAGAGAGTCAAAGTACATAGGTATAGAGCCTGGCAACATAGACATAGAGTCAGAGTATATAGGTATAGAGCCTGGCAACATAGACATAGAGCCAGTGTACATACATGTAGATATAGAGCCTGGGAACATAGACATAGAGCCAGAGTACATAGGTATAGAGCCTGGGAACATAGACATAGAGTCAGAGTACATAGGTATAGAGCCTGGGAACATAGGCATAGAGTCAAAGTACATAGATATAGAGCCTGGCAACATAGACATAGAGTCAGTGCATAGGTATAGAGCCTAGCAACATAGACATAGAGCCAGCGTACATAGGTATAGAGCCTGGGAACATAGACATAGAGCCAGAGTACAGAGGTATAGAGCCTGGGAACATAGGCATAGTCAAAGTACATAGGTATAGAGCCTGGGAACATAGATATAGAGTCAGAGTACATAGGTATAGAGCCTGTGAACATAGGTATACAGCCTGGGAACATAGACATAGAGCCAGAGTTCATAGATATAGAGCCTGGGAACATAGACATAAAGCCAGAGTTCATAAATATAGAGCCTGGGAACATAGACATAGAGCCAGAGTTCATAAATATAGAGCCTGGGAACATAGACATAGAGCCAGAGTCATAAATATAGAGCCTGGGAACATAGACATAGAGCCAAAGTACATAGGTATAGAACCTGGGAACATAGACATAGAGCCAGAGTACATAGGACTAGAGCCAGTGTACATAGGTTTAGTGCCAGATAAAATAACAAGAGGACCATGATGGCCCTTAATCGCTCACCTGATGATACAGGATTTTAGTAGGCTCAAATCTGGCATCAAGTAATTAAGAGTTATTTACTTTAGAAATCTTTGGTAAAGAGTGGGCCATTAGTGTGGCCACTGGGTTTTAACTTTTTCTAGAATTTTACCAAGTAACCTACTGAATCCCCATGACCCACTTCAAAATATAAGTAATAAATGTGGTCTCTTGTGTGTTCACAAGCTTTTTCTAAGATTTGACCTACTGACCTCCTTAATGACCACATGTGACCCAGTTATGAACTCATTAAAGATTTAATGCAGACAAACATTCTGATCAAGTTTTGTGAAGATTGGGCCATAAATGTGGCCACTAGTGAGTTCACAAGCTTTTTCTAAGATTTGACCTAGTGACCTATTTCTTGACCCCACATGCCTCAATAATAAACTAATCCTAGATTTCATGCAGACAATCATTCTGACTAAGTTTTGGGAAGATTGGGCTATAAATGTGGTCTCTAGTGTTGTTCACAAGCTTTTTCTAAAATTTGACCTAGTGATCTATTCTTTGACCCCACATGACACAATAACGAACTCATCCAAGATTTTATGCAGACAAACATTCTGACCAAGTTGGATGAAGATTAGCCTAAAAATGTGGCCTCTAGTTTGTACACAAGCTTTTTCTAAGATTTGACCTAGTGAACTACTTTTTACCACACGTGACCCAGTTACAAACTCATCCAAGATTTCATGCAGGCAAACATTCTGACCAAGTTTGATGAAGATTGGATAAAAACTGTCGCATATTCACAAGCTAAATTGTTGACGACAAACGCAGGACGCCAGACGAAGGGGTATCACAAAATCTACCCTTGAGCACTTTGTGCTCAGGTGAGTTAAAAACAGAAAACGATGGGTATGTAAAGAAATAAGATAAAATCTGTAAACATGTTTGACAGAGAACATTAGTACAGAATCTGAGAGAATATATGTATAAAGGCAAAAATTAAAGGCATAAAACATAGGTATATGAAAAGTGAACAAATATATTAAAACAGAAAAGCATTTAAATCTAATCAACTTTTACCACATAGTGTTGTTTATGAAAACATTGATTGTATTATCATAATACAAATAGATCTTAAGTACTCAGATAAAGAAATCATTATAATAGTAGATAACTTACAATAGCTTCACTTGTAATGTTCCTATCTAGCTGAGCACCAGGAAAAGTTGAAATATCCTGTATATCAGGCCTTTCAAGTATTTTTTTCTTTTTCCTCTTAATGACTCTGTAAAAATTAATTTTATTAGATGCATGAAAGAATGTTTTGTTTTTGTTTTTGTTACACTGCACCAACATAATTATGGTCATATTAAATATTTACAGTTGTTGTTGTTGGAGGAAGTCCCCAGAATTATAGTTGGGTAGAACTACTACTTGCTGGAGAATTCTGAACTAAAATGTACTTCATGGACTCTTTCTACATCTTCTTGTCCTGTTACTCTAATATTGGCTAAATATTGTTCGTTAAACTTGACATTATTGGAAATGTCTCAATTTTGGGGGGGTTTCGCTGAAAGAACTGCATTAGTAATGTAATAGATTTCCTCCCAAAAAGATAATAAAAAACTATGTGAAGATCAATATTTAAGTTAACAAGTGACCAGACATAAACTTCAACTGAAATTAATGCTGTGATTTTGGTAGTACAACTTTATAAATTTATTTTTTGGCTAATAATTCAACTGATAGATCGAACCTTTAAAGATAATAAAATAAAGGCATCAATTTTTTTAACAACTTATCAAGTATATAATATAAATAGCATATAAAAAATATTGAAATAAGACAAAAGAACAATATACACACCTTATGATATGAACAAGACCACATATTCCGAGTAGAAACAGGAAAAAGGAGCCAACAGCAATCCCAGCAATCTCTTCAGGCTGTATACCTTGTTAAAAAATATACTACCAATATACAAAAAATGTTCTTTAAATACAAAATGGGCAAAGGAATATTGATTAATGAAAAAAATTATACAATTTTATACAAATTATACAATTTATGCAGTTACACAATTTATACTTCTTTGTCCATTTACATTTTACCTTACGACTGACACATCTAAACCTGTAGAAATTGTAATTGTTTTGTTGTTGTTGAAATACATAGAGAATCTGATATGATTTGTAATATAATACAAACATTTATCAAGCAAGTTCAGGAAAAATAATAAGGAGACCTTTGGTGAGCTTACTATTATTTTTATGGATGAATAAGTTTTAAATTATTTAAATTGTCCATATACAATCTTCAAAAATAAAAATATATTTTTGTTAATCTTAAAAATTGGAATTAGACAATCTTCAGTCACATAAAGTTGATGATGTATTCAATAATACTGCTTAAAAAGCTGAAATATACTAGTGTAATACATAGAACAACAGGTGTATTGAAAAAAAGACAAGGTGAATCATGTGATAAATAAAATATAACCAAAATTAGACATTACTCACTTGGAGTAATAAAGTGCTTTAAACAGACTTTTAAAAGAGACTTGGTTGATTACATCTGCATTTTTTTTGCATTATATAAAAGCAAACATTTGTTGAACCACAGTACAAAATGGATTAAAAAATTAGTTCTCATCTGCTCATTTTATGCTTACATATCATCCTTCAAAAAATAAAATAATGTTTTAAGGCTGGGAAAAACAAAAGCATTGTGATGTTTTTCAGCTATTTTTAGCTTTTGTAAGCTGAACAACCTAATATACCACTGACCTGTACATACCTACTTAAAAGTGACTCACTGTTGTCTATGGTACCACGATAATAATTGTTTCACTGTTGTCTACTGGTACCCCAAGCATAGTAAAGTTGACTTACTGTTGTCTACTGGTACCCGTAGCATAGTTAAGTTTACTCACTGTTGTCTACTGGTACCCCTAGCATAATAAAGTTGACTCACTGTTGTCTACTGGTACCCCTGGTACCCCTAGCATAATAAAGGTTACTCACTATTGTCTACTGGTACCCCAAGCATAATTAAGTTGACTCACTGTTTTATACTGGTTTCCCCAAGTATAATTAAGTTGACTCACTGTTGTCTACTGGCTCCCCAGTGATGTACTGTGACAGGGGACCATAGTACCCCTAGCATAATAAAGTTTACACACTTATGTCTACCATTACACCAAGCATAATAAAGTTTACTCACTGTTGTCTACTAGTATCCCAAGCATAATAAAGTTTACTCACTGTTGTCTACTAGTATCCCAAGCATAATAAAGTTTACACACTTATGTCTACCGTTACAACAAGCATAATAAAGTTTAATCACTGTTGTCTACTGGTACCCCAGGCATAATAAAGTTTACTCACTGTGGTCTATTGGCACCCCTAGCATAATAAAGTTGACTCACTGTTGTCTACTGGTACCCCTGGTACCCCTAGCATAATAAAGGTTACTCACTATTGTCTACTGGTACCCCAAGCATAATTAAGTTGACTCACTGTTTTATACTGGTTTCCCCAAGTATAATTAAGTTGACTCACTGTTGTCTACTGGCTCCCCAGTGATGTACTGTGACAGGGGACCAACCAGTCCAGTTTTTGTGACGCCCTGCACTGCGATTTTGTATGTGCGGTCAGCCATCAACTCATGCAGCTCGACCCTTGAACTCTCTGACCCAACAGTCACTTTGCTGGATTCTTCAAGACAGAAAGAAATGAGGCATTAAATTAAATATTTCCATTAATAATATTTCATTATTATTATTATTTTAATTTATTAAAACTCTGATGAGTTTTGCCACCAACCCAGCCGGCTGGTGCAGAGTTTTGGCTTTGCCCACTCTCACCACATGTTTAAAAAAAGAGACACATATATTTTTTGAACTAGAAAGTACTGTTCCACTCTTTAACTGGCATAAGTATTGTTAATACATTACAGCCATACAATCATGGTCAAAATAGACATCCAGCTAAGTTTTGGTTGATAACTCCAAAACAAAAGTCTAGATAGAATCACCAATGCCCAGCAAATGAGCCAGAACACCTCATAAAATAAATTCCCAAATGTGATATCATCCCAAAATTTGAGGGAACAGTTTAGTCAAAGGAGATTAAATTTGCTGATTCTCCAATGTTGGCCATATGATACACACAGAGGATCTGACAAGAGTGTTCATTGAATACTAAAATATTAAATTATTGGGTAAAACAATACAAAACAAGGCTCATTTTAACCAAAAGTTTAATATTTTTAGTATTCAGTGAACACAAATGTTGGATAGAATTTCAGTACAGAAAGTGACATAAAAGCAAGAAATGATATCACATCAACAAACATTTCGATCTGAAAACTAACTAGGGGGTTCTAAAAAAAAGAGTGTTACTTGATGAGGTCACATTAAATTTTGTAATAAAGATACACTTACAACTAAAGGTGTATGTACCAAATAAAGTAAACAAGATTTTTGTGAGAACATACCTTCACATGTCCCTGCCTGTCCAGTCCTACAGTAAATGATGTGATATTGATGGATATATGGCTGTCCTGGTTCACACGGTATCTTGTCCCATGTGACTAGCAGAGTTTTGTCCCCTGAACCCTCTCTTACATCAACATTACTAGGCTCTCTGGTTGGTTCTGTTAGAATTAATATACCTTGTATTTTACAATACAATTAAGTTTAATATTTAAAGGAAATTTGTAAAATCAATTATTTTATTTTAGGGTATTTACCACAAGTATTATTTATCTTCCTTTCTACTAAGTGAAACAATTATTTTCTAGGAAAATACAATTATATATACAAAGTGGTGGCTGCAAAAGTGAAAATGCTACACATTTATTAATAAATTCTTTTTTTTGTATAATTTTAAAACTTCAATGAGTCTTTTATTTTCAGATTTATATTTTCTACTATGTGTCGATGTAAAGTTTATTTGTAACTTGCATTTGTAACATTGGTTGTTCAAACACAATATCCTATTGCAGTCTTCCTCTGACACCTAAAGATGCAATTACCTTAAATGTGATTCTGACCTTGAGGGTTGTACTTGCAAAAGATATGCATGATACACCTTCAAGTGTAGGTCAGTAAGATGTAGAAATATGAGAGAAGAAGTTATGCCCAGTACATAAGTATACAGCATGAGCAGCCATTCATACGGTAGGACATTATACGTGGCATTTAATATGACCTTGACCTTAATAATTGAACCTATCCTTGTTATATGTGACACAACTTGATGTTGGTAAGATGAACAAGTTTGATTGAAGCCCTGGATATAACTAATATGGAAGGTATGGCTGAGACATAAAATGGGACAGAGAGAGGCATAAATCTGAATACAAATTTGAGCACTCCGACAGTTAGGACCAAAAATTATTTCCTAAAATAACCAAATATGTCTTTGTTACCTGAAAAGGTCCTGCAAAATGCTAGTCATTGATACCCAAGATTTTTATGTGAACTGTCAAGCTTAAAGCCCCACTCATCATTGCAAACAGGTACTTTCTATCCGAGCTATGCTGTGGATATAGCTATTTTTAATCTGAGAAAACCACATAACCACTTACTTTACAGATCACTGTATATAGTCATCTGGGTAATCTGCTTTGACAGTGATATCTATATTATTAGCAGATTATTACCAGTTTAGCAATATTGCACTGTTTATAAATGAGTAAATGATTAATATTGGGAGTATTTCTTTCGCAATTAATACTGTCTAACAATAGAGTTAGTGTATAAAATAGTGTATTTGTTATAGGCCAACTGTCAGATACAACCTTTAATGAAAATTCAGAGGCAAAAGGGGCTATAACTCTGCCAAAATTCTAGGGTTACCTGTCCTTTAAAAATGGTTTCCTCTTTTGATAGGGAACAAGTATTCTAAGTGTGAAGTGAAAATCTCTTCTTTTTTTTAAGAAATGGATCTTTACAAAAAGGTTAACCATTGCCTATGCCAATATTGATGCCAAATGCTGATGCTAACGCTGATGCTAACGCTGATGCTAACGCTGATGCTAATGCTGACGCCGATTGATTATGCAAGCACTATGGAGAAGGTTATGACAATTTCTCCACTTGTACAGCAAAGTGTGGAGCTGAATAAAAACACATCTTGTCATTCAAACCAGCATATACCTGCGTGCATGGCATAGATGCAACTGCTCCAAGTCACAACACTACTACCAGTCTGTGTCTCCAGAGAAACGCCCATCAACAAACTCTCCGGGTCAGGAACATCCAGGTCAAGTTTGGAATCATACGCTTGAAATGTAAGCCAGTTAAGGCTGGCATCCTGCACAGAACAAAAAATGAATTTTTGAAGGTATTCATGAAGGTATTCATGTAAAAAAAGGCAAATAGCTTCTCCAGCAACTGCTGCTTTTGTTTTTGCTACATATGATAATGGAAGAAATGTTGGGTCAATTGGCCTTTCCAATAACTAACTTGGCTGCCCCTGAGTACTCTCCAAATGCGCATGCGCACTCGCGCTGATTTAACTTCAGGGGCATAAGCAGAAATTTTATCAACATGTATAACACAAACATCCAGTGACATGGAAAGTTTATTAAAGATAAAACCAAAACTGAAATCGAAATCTCGGAAGTATTGCTGCATATGTATAGGTGTTTATCATGGAGGAGTGGTCAAAAACAGAACAGTTTCATTGCACAAATTTCCTCAAAACAAACGACTACGCCGCATTCGGATTCAACGATGTCCAATCAAGGGAAGGCAAAGTGTGAAAAGGACAAAGAGATACTAATTCATGTCCAAGGAGGTGAAATTCCGAAAGGAAGAATAAACCGTTCAGAGCCCCTCTTCGTCTTCTCGAGTTGGTCTCTCCTTTTCAAATCATATTTGCAAGCAATAGCTAGCATGTGAGTGCTGATCATTCGCTCGATTAGCGAATTCACTCTACGACTGCTAAATACTTGTTCAAATCTGTTATTTTGAAATGGTCAAATACTTTGTTGTTTACACGTGCTTCATTGATTTCTTTATCCTTTTCCATCATCTTTTTTTAATTAGTCCCCAGAGGGTCAGCGGCGAGTAGCCGCCCTTTGAAATCAAGGTAAGTAACTGAGTTATCGGAAAGCCCAATAAGGCAGACAACTTATTGCTGTAAATGATGATGCTTAAGATGAAAAAGAAGATTTTGATGTTAAGTATTGCCTTATTAATGATGATAACAAATATAATGCTGTTGAGGAGGCGAAGGAGGTGAAGATCATGAGAAGAATTTTGATTGATGATGATAAGGAGATGTTGGAGATAAAAAGGAGTATGAAGGGATCATAAAAAGAATTATGAGGATAATGCAAATGACACGGTAAAAGAATTAAAGAAAATGACGAGAAGGAGGTCATGAGTAAGTTATGAGGAGAAGGAGATCATGAGAATAATTTCCTGTAGAAAATAGGGTGGAGATAAGGAGAGGAGGGGATCATAACAAGAATTGTGATAATGACAAAGAGATGGTGGAGATAAAAGTGAGGAAGGGAACATAACAAGGATTGTGATAATGATGAGGAGATGGTGGAGATAATGGTGAGGAGGGGATCATAACAAGGTATGATAATGATGAGGAGATGGTGGAGATAAAGGTGAGGAGGAGATCATAGCAGGAAGTGGGATAATGATGAGGAGATGGTGGAGATAAAGGTGAGGAGGGGATCATAACAGGAAGTGTGATAATGAACAGGAGATGGTGGAGATAAAGGTGAGGAGGGGAACATAACAAGAATTGTGATAATGATGAGGAGATGGTGGAGATAAAGGTGAGGAGGAGATCATAACAGGAAGTGTGATAATGATGAGGAGATGGTGGAGATAAAGGTGAGGAGGAGATCATAACAAGGATTGTGATAATGAACAGGAGATGGTGGAGATAAAGGTGAGGAGGAGATCATAGCAGGAAGTGTGATAATGATGAGGAGATGGGGGAGATAAAGGTGAGGAGGGGATCATAACAGGAAGTGTGATAATGAACAGGAGATGGTGGAGATAAAGGTGAGGAGGAGATCATAACAAGAATTGTGATAATGATGAGGAGATGGTGGAGATAAAGATGAGGAGGGGATCATAACAAGGATTGTGATAATGATGAGGAGATGGTGGAGATAAAGGTAAGGAGGGGATCATAACAAGGATTGTGATAATGATGAGGAGATGGTGGAGATAAAGGTGAGGAGGGGATCATAACAAGAATTGTGATAATGATGAGGAGATGGTGGAGATAAAGGTAAGGAGGGGATCATAACAAGAATTGTGATAATGATGAGGAGATGGTGGAGATAAAGGTAAGGAGGAGATCATAACAAGAATTGTGATAATGATGAGGAGATGGTGGAGATAAAGGTGAGGAGGGGATCATAACAAGGATTGTGATAATGATGAGGAGATGGTGGAGATAAAGGTAAGGAGGGGATCATAACAAGGATTGTGATAATGATGAGGAGATGGTGGTGATAAAGGTAAGGAGGGGATCATAACAAGAATTGTGATAATAATGAGGTGATGGTGGAGATAAAGGTGAGGAGGGGATCATAACAGGATAATGAACAGAAGATGGTGGAGATAAAAGTGAGGAGGAGATTATAACAAGGATTGTGATAATGATGAGGAGATGGTGGAGATAAAGGTGAGGAGGAGATCATAACAAGGATTGTGATAATGATGAGGAGATGGTGGAGATAAAGGTGAGGAGGAGATCATAACAAGGATTGTGATAATAATGAGGAGATGGTGGAGATAAAGGTAAGGAGGAGATCACAACAAGAATTGTAATAATAAAGAGGAGATGGTGGAGATAAAGGTGAGGAGGAGATCATAACAAGCTTGTGATAATTATGAGGAGATGGTGGAGATAAAGGTGAGGAGAAGATCATAACAAGAATTGTGAGAATAATGAGGAGATGGTGGAGATAAAGGTGAGGAGGAGATCATAACAAGGATTGTGATAATGATGAGGAGATGGTGGAGATAAAGATGAGGAGGGGATCATAACAAGGATTGTGATAATAATGAGGAGATGGTGGAGATAAAGGTAAGGAGGAGATCACAACAAGAATTGTAATAATAAAGAGGAGATGGTGGAGATAAAGGTGAGGAGGAGATCATAACAAGCTTGTGATAATTATGAGGAGATGGTGGAGATAAAGGTGAGGAGGAGATCATAACAAGGATTGTGATAATGATCAGGAGATGGTGGAGATAAAGGTGAGGAGGAGATCATAACAAGGATTGTGATAATGAACAGGAGATGGTGGAGATAAAGCTGAGGAGGAGATCATAAAAAGAATTGTGATAATAATGAGGAGATGGTGGAGATAAAGGTGAGGAGCGGATCATACCAGGAATTGTGATAATGAACAGGAGATGGTGGAGATAAAGGTGAGGAGGAGATCATACCAGGAATTGTGATAATGATGAGGAGATGGTGGAGATAAAGGTAAGGAGGGGATTATAACTATAATTGTGATAATGAAAAGGAGATGGTGGAGATAAAGGTGAGGAGAAGATCATAACAAGGATTGTGATAATAAACAGGAGATGGTGGAGATAAAGGTGAGGAGAAGATCATAACAAGGATTGTGATAATGAACAGGAGATGGTGGAGATAAAGGTGAGGAGAAGATCATAACAAGAATTGTGATAATAATGAGGAGATGGTGGAGATAAAGGTAAGGAGGAGATCATACCAGGAATTGTGGGTGCACGGACATTTGCCCCCCCGGACATTTGCCCCCCCGGACGTTTGCCCTCTTTTAAATGCAGGCCGGACGTTTGCCCCCCTGTCGTTTTTCAGAGCCGGACTTTTGCCCCCCTGCCGATTTTCAAAGCCGGACGTTTGCCCCCTCAACAAAACTTGAGGGCGGACTTTTGCCCCCCCCCCCCCCCCCCCCATAACGTAAGGGCGGACTTTAAAAAAAATCAATCTGTCAATTTCATTAATTTTACAAAGAATGTAAAAAACGGCGATTAACATCCTTGTACTTAATTATAAACAATTAGCTGTAATGCGTTCAGTTATACGCGGCGGTTTCTTTGCATTACTAATTTCACAGAGAATGCCAATTAACGGCGATTAACATGATTTTATTTAATTATAAACAATTAACTGTATTGCATTAAATTATACGCGACGGTTTCTTTGATTGGCCGAATTAAATCCAGGAGATTCAATTAAAGGAATGTCACAAATTGTGTTTATTTGTCACGTTATCACGTCTCAAAATGCAAACTGTAAGCACAGTCCTTTAAATATGATGGACTCTTACCTCGTTCGCTGAAAATGTTCTAATCAAAATGTGCTTGTTGTATATTTGTTTTCATTATTTTTGTCAGTTGTACTTTCACGTGTTATATTCTTATTATTGAAACTGTTGTAATTAAGCCTGTAATAAAACTTGAATTTATTTTGTCTCGTTTTACATGTCATCCCTATGAGATATAAAAATGAGGTGCATTTTATAAAGTTACTAAAAACATAAAATATATAATACTTGACAAAACAGAAGAAAAACATTAAACGGATCTATATAGTTTTTCAGACGAAATTATGCCTACAATACGTGAATTTTGCAAACTAATTTTGATTAATCAAAGTGTTTTAAATGGGTCTAGGCCTACCAGTTGATTGACAGTTAACCTGTTTGTGACACTCTACGCATGAGTGGCAAGCGATCGCGGGAAATGTGTAGCAAACAACCTGTTAAAGCCGAAATCTTGCGGGTTCGACGGCGAGAGTTTTAGAACGGGTAAATTGTCTCGGAACCTGATGCGATGTAAAGATATGAAGGCAAACTAGATTGTAACTTTTACTTAATTCCAGTCCTATGAAAAAAATTATAGAAAATTTGGTTACACCTAACACATTTCATGTACTGTAGCACCATGTAGTACCGTTTGTGTATGTTTCTAATATGGCGGGAAGACATTTACAGGCGGGATACAGAGTTTGAGAAGAAAGGGTAGGCAATTTCCGCCTTGACATTTTAGTAGAGGGGGCAAACGTCCGCCTTGTAATTTCAGCTGGGGGGCAAACGACCGCCTTGTAATTTCAGCTGGGGGGCAAACGTCCGCCTTGTAATTTCAGCTGGGGGGCAAACGTCCGCCCTTCACAAATAGGGGGGCAAACGTCCGGGGGGCAAACGTCCGGGGGGGCAACTGTCCTAGATTCGGAATTGTGATAATGAACAGGAGATGATGGAGATAAAGGTGAGGAGGAGATCATACCAGGAATTGTGATAATGATGAGGAGATGGTGGAGATAAAGGTAAGGAGGGGATTATAACTATAATTGTGATAATGAAAAGGAGATGGTGGAGATAAAGGTGAGGAGAAGATCATAACAAGGATTGTGATAATGAACAGGAGATGGTGGAGATAAAGGTGAGGAGAAGATCATAACAAGGATTGTGATAATGAACAGAAGATGGTGGAGATAAAGGTGAGGAGAAGATCATAACAAGAATTGTGAGAATAATGAGGAGATGGTGGAGATAAAGGTGAGGAGGAGATCATAACAAGGATTGTGATAATGATGAGGAGATGGTGGAGATAAAGGTGAGGAGGAGATCATAACAAGAATTGTGATAATGAAGAGGAGATGGTGGAGATAAAGGTGAGGAGGAGATAAGTGGAGATAAAGAGGGGAGGAGGTGGAGGATGAGTTAAAGATGATGTGGATGGAGATAAGAACTTACAACACATGATCCTAGTTCCCCTTTGGTGCACCAGAGCACTGTGTAGTTTACAGCATTTGAATTTTGAACTACATTCATCAAGGTCATGGTCACCTGTGTGAGACCTTTTTGCGAGGTCCTGTTGGCCCGTTCCAATATGAACTCGGGTTGTGGGGGCACTGCGAATGACAAAAACAAATCCTTTACCTATTTTTAATGGCAAAAAGAATAAAGAAAGAACACCTCTGGATAACTGACTGTGATAAAATAACCATTTTTTTAAAATTAACTTCAACAGAGTAAGTTTTGACTTCAGAGAAATTACTTTAGCATGTCAGAAATGTAAAATATTCCAAAATTGACAAATAAATACTTTTGGAAAACTTAAGGACGATTTCTACAATAATAATCGTTTCATAGAATTTTCTAATTTTTTGAAAGCCGTAGTAGAATTCAATGGTGAGTTCGAAAATGAAAAGAAAAAGTAAGGTTGTTGGGCTACTTTTTTAGTAAAAATGAAGTTTCCATGGTAACCAATTTGCCAAAACTGTAAAATAAATCATAAAACTTATTTTAAAATATCTAGAATTTATGTTATGCCTTGCTCACTTAATAAGACACAAAAATAGCACAAATTTATCTCAAAATATTGAAAAATAATGTTTCTTTGTTAATTTTCTATAAAAACAGCTGTTTCTATGGCAACCATATTTGACAAAACAGTAAAAACAGCCCACAACTTATTTTAAAGTTGAACAATAACAATTACTGAACAAAATAAAAGCACAAATATCTCAGTTCTTGCAAAATATGTGGTTAATTTCAATTAACAACTGTTTCCATCTGTTAACAATTTTACTTCAAAAATTGAAACATCATACAGTAATGTTTCACAAGTACATAATAATTGTTACATGGAACATAAAATTTCATTTTAAGAAGTAAAACAGGTTCTGTTCGACGAAGTGATAGCTTGCTCTTCTGACGTTTTGATACTAGAGGGAATGGTGGGTGGGGTAAGTGCGCCAAAACTGTCAGAAACATTATCATCTAAAGACATTGATTTATCAGGTTGATGGTACCGCTGGAATGTCGCTCGTATTCTATCTGATCATTTTTCTCCGCGTATCCACAGTTGTTGGCTCATCGTAATCACAGACTTTAATGCAAAGTGAAATCTCCAAATAATATTCAACTATCTCCTTTTTGAAGAGTAAAAGTCTGCAATTATCTCCTCTGGATGCACTTAAATGATGTGCAGAAATTACTACTGAAAACGTCCTTAATTAATTAAGTGGGATAATTGCTTACAAAAATATAAAACATGTATTTTAACAAATATGACCCCAAGTTTGTCTGTCAGCCAACTTGTAACCTGAATGAAGGGCTTATAAGTCATAGGGGATGATCTTCCAACTGATCTTCGATGCACCGGTTGTTCTTCCAACACATTTGTCTTGGGGGGTTATTCACCAAATTAGCTGGAAATCCATATAATGGCCATATGTGTGTTGCAGTAATGTAAGAAAAGAAATACCATGGCTGACTGCTGGAATGGTCACAGTGCTGTTCATTGGTGAATCGCCTTTGCTGTTTCTTGGATGTACACTGATGATGTACGTACAGGTACAAGTGCAGATACAGAGTGATTTGAGTTCTGTCACCTGGGGCTTCATTGGTTGGCTCATTGGTTAACGTGCCATTATTATTTACTCTCATAGCAATGACAGTGTAGGCTTTTAGATGTCCATTACGATGGAATTCTGGCAGGGGCTGGTGATAAAAATGGAACATTAGTGTTTTTCTTTCTTTAAATTACTTGAACCTACAGGTATGGACATTTAATTTTTCTGGCAGACACATAAAAGTACTTAAAGCAAACTGTGTATTATTTTTTGTCAAAACTACAAAATTCACATATGGTAAAAGAAATGTATAGATTTGTGTTAATTACATGGTTGTAAGGTAAAGGTAACTGTTAATCGATTTCAAGTGGAAATTATCTGTTGGTGTGGCAGTGAAAAATCAAAGTGCTGCAAGTTCTGTGGTATTCACTCGTCTGAAACGCAAGGCATATTGCAGAGCCTTTCCACAAAGTACTATTATAAGCTATACGTAATTGATATCCACTTAGTAAGCTATAAGTTATACATGTAAGCAAGTCATAACAAGATTTTAAAGTGACTGCAATAAAGAATTAAATAAAGTAAACTTACTAATGAGCACGTGTGCAAGAATAAAACAGCCCAGTCTCTGCAGTAAAGCAAGATTTAAGCAGTATAGAAAAATAGAACTTGTGTCTTTCACTCATGCAGTAAACAATGAGAATAGAAACACCTTTTCTTGTTTCTTGATCCCTTCAGTGCTGCTTCTTGTTTCTTACATTAAAAGTCACACACTTACTTAATTATATTTGCTAAGAGCCATTTTTTTCTTTCACACTAGCAATTGTGTTTACCTTGTTGTTGCTAAACTGTTAATGGGGATTTTAAAGTGATTTAAAAAAGCAATCACCTTAATGCACTATAAGCACTATAATTTAAAATGAAATGTAGTTCATTACTAGTACTTACCAGCCAATGAATGGTCACTGGTCTAAAAATGGAATCACAATACTGTGGGCTTTGACTGAAGGTCCATGGCAAAATCTGTGGGCTTGCAGATGGCACTGAGGTTGAAAAGATGACTTTAATTTCACAAATATAAAAATGAACAAAAGTTTGTGTTGTTACAGCAATTAACATGAAGAAAGACTAAGATAGCAACAATGGATATGTAAGTATACAAATCGACAAAATAACATATATTCAAAGAATACATGTGAGTACATAGAACAGCATTATCATTTCAAATGGAGGATAACCATCACCTAATCAGTAATGTTATATCTACATATATGTTCAATAAAATTTATGTAAAATACAGCTAAAATTGTAATAAAGTGACATGATAAAATTGGGAATGAATGATTTATCTTCAAAATAAAGTGTTCAAACTTGCATTCATCTTATAAACCATTTTAGAATTTCATTAAACCTCAATGTACATCAGTGAGGTATATTAAAAGAATCAGTTTTCTAATGTGTATGTTATGTTTTAAACAAATGTTCTTAATGTAGCTTAAATTATTATAATGAGTGGTTTTCAATCAGGAGCAAGATGCTGGCCACTTGTATCATATACACATGTCTTGTTGATAAACAGTCTTGTGTTTTATCAAAATTCCATACCATTTAAAAAAATGCAGCATAAACTTAAAATGATGGCCATTTATGTAAGATTTGTGTTTGTTACATGATTTCAAGGTAAAAGTAATTTTTAATCTGTTTCATATGGAAATTACAATGTATATGGGTGTGGCAGTGAAAAATCAAAGTGCTGCGAAATTTGTGGTATTCTCTACAAATGTCTGGGTAGAACCACAAGCACACCACAGATCAGTCACAATATCTTCTGACAATTAGTCCTTTGCCCCCAATGGGACTCGAACCCACCCAGTGAGAGGAGCACTCTACCCTTTGACCATAGGTGCCCCTGTTCTTGATTTTATGTCAAGCTTACAATCATCGTGGGTAGTCAGGCTGATGGCTCGAGGCTGGCTCCAGTATCCGCCCTGTATTGGCATCACTGTGGCAACAAAGGTGTAGTTGGTGGCAGGGTGAAGGTCACATACAGTCAGCTTCTTGAAGGCTTCATCTACCAAATCCTCCTGCAGAATCATCTGTAAAGGTCAAGTGTCATATTTTTATTAGCACTTATCAGGTCAAAGGTCAAATGTCAGTAAGTACTTATGAGGACAAAGGTCAAATATCAAATAGCACCTATGCAATATATGTTTATAAGAAAGACTATATCTAGTCATTTTATAACAGTACATGCCAAGGTAAAAAGACTTGAATTATTCCAAGAGATTCAGTAGCAAATAGTGCCTATCCTTACCAGACAGCTGCCAGAAAGACCGAGTTGATCATGGATTATTGAAGCCATTTTTTCTTTATTTGCTTAGCAGTTTAAGTGTTAAAAGGTTATGGCAATGATACAAATACTAATTAAGTGATATATGACCTAAATATAGCTCAATGACATAGTCACATGTTGAGATATGTTGGTATATTTCAGCAATTTCATTAATTTAGGGAACATTTTTGTTTGTCTATGTATCATGCATGTTTTTCTTTTGGATAAGACATATAAATGGAGTTAAAACAGAATCTGCTTTGAAAAAGAACATGCCTGTATGGGAGTCTGGGCATGTAGCCAGGTGATAGGGAGAGAATGTGTAAGAGGTCTGTTGTTCGCTCAGTCGGATGAGCAATCGCCTTGTTATAGAGAAGTGTCCTGGGTTCAAGTCCAGGACAAGCTGTACATTTTTCTACCTATATAACAGGCAAATAAACAATGGTGTGACTAATATTTGAAAGAAATGTTTATTTTTGACCTGAGGATGAGACAAGGAAACACTAATCTCCCATAAATAGCAATTCCAGGAAACACCATATATTGTTATAGGCATTGTTCCTATTTAACAAGTTACATTTTTAAAAAGGGCTGTTACTTAAGTCATAAACAATTCATTCCCTATACTACTGTATAGTGCATAAAAAAACACTCGATTCCGTTAGTGTTTATTTAGAGATATTTTTCGATGCTTCAATTTGAGAGGTAGAAATGTAGCAATTGCATTTTGTCAAAAGTTTATTATCTTTTTGTGCCTCAGTTTTTCATAAGCGTCTATTATGAAAAAATATTATCAATAAATTGTAAATTCAGACCTCACTAACACAGCATATCTTTTTTTAAAGATATTTTCTTTTTTGTTTGTTTAAAAAGCAAAACTTGTTGAAAGAAAATAAACAGTAGAATAAAATATAGCCTCTGACTGCTAGAGTATATGTGAAAAAACAGTCCTTCAAGAGATTGTGTTGTTAAGTTGGAAGAGTCAAAAGCAGTGCTTTTGTAAATGGTTTTCAACAATTTACGATAGTTTATCACTGAACATTCTTTTATGCCTCTCCAAATAGCACATGCAAATTATGTGTATGTGTCAGTTAAATAATATTATAATTGGCTCGATGCAATAATTTACATACCAGAACAAATGAAGTGAGGTTCTATGTGTTATGCATCTATGTAAAACTTTAACCCTTCAAGAACTTTTTTAATTGTCCAAATCTAATTCAAGCATCGAATAAATCAGAAATTAGTAACACTTTGGATTGGCCCATCCGGATTCAACAAAAATTAACACTCTAGTACCTGTGACTTGTTCCATTGACTGTCATAGATGATTTTGTTTATTTTAAGGTGTTGATGTAGTATTGTTCTCCATGAGATGTTGATACATGTACTGTTAATGGCTGTCCCACCTAGATCAACCACTGGGGCAGGCTCAACTGTAAATGTCACCATGATACTTAAAGCAAATGTGGGAAAACAAAACACAAACTTAAAGCAATCATGTCCCTTCTAAAATCCAAAGTTGGATGTTATACAACTTTGAGATTGAGTCCACTTCTCAACCATCTGATTGAATAATTTCAAATTTTATTTAAATCCAGCCAATAAGATTATTGAACTTTATCTAAGACTCAAACTCAAAAGTTTTATAGCCTCCAACCACAAGCCTGAGGTTATAAAACTTAAAGCTTGATTCTGAATTAACTCCTTAGCTCCTGATTGGTTGAATTTGAATGGATTTTCAAATACAACCAATTAGAAACTAGAATCTGGTCTCAGGCTCATTCGTAAAGTTTCATAACATCAGTTTCTGAATGGTTGAATTTGAGATTTTGACATCCAACCAATCAGATGCTTGATATTGGTCCTCAGCAGGATCAACTTTACTCTGATAATAAAACAATAAACTTTTAAACCTGAGGGGTCAATTTTCTACCATGCCATCCCATAATTAATTTCAGCCAAAAATAAACAAGGAAAGAGAATAACTGTTATAAAATATAGCCATAACAGATAAAAGATACAACAAAGATAAAATCCTATCAATTTTTTTTTGTTTGGGCAATGTAATAAACCTCTAAATAATAGTGATTGAACATCATAGGCCATCAATAAAAATTATGGTAACTCCAACAAAGCTCAAAAATAAGCCATATAACTTAAGTTTCTACCAACCTATCTCGCTTGCATTAATGCTGAAGTTCATGAACATGTTCTGGCGACATTGGGACTTCTCCAAGGTTAGGAGGATGTCAATTTTCTTCATGGAGTAATCGCCGTCCTTCAGCCCTTGCCAGTAACAGTACGTGTCTGCCGGGTTCGAGCAGTTATTCCAGTTACTTTGATATGTTGGGATTCTCCTAGATGTTTCAGACTTATTTATTAGCTTATTAAAACTGAATTGTGGCTTTTACTCTTAATTCTTTATTTGTTGGAAATGTCATTCATCCTATTATCAATTAACATACCCGTATCGCTAAGGTGTTTCCAGCTATTTAAGGGTTAATTATAAAACTGTGTTCTCTACATGAGTTTCTTTCTAAGTGATAACTTAAGCCAAACTAACTCCCATGAAACAATTTAAACAGTACCAAAATTGTTAACAAGAAGTGTATGGCATAGAGGACCAAAACAATAGCAATTGACCTCTCATTGGGTCCTTAATAAACTTTATTGTAAAATGAATTATAAATGCTAGCAAAGCTTGACAAAATGATAACATTATGCTAAAATTTGTTTGCCATTTACAAATGTCATGGAGAAGGAAAGCAATGTTTTTTGCAAAGGTACGGCTTTGATCAACAATCAGGTAAATTTTCATTGCTATTGCGTGATACATCTATCTTCCATTGACTGTTCCTTATTATATTGCTGAGTACATCTATAAGCTGACCTTTGTTGCTCTCGTATTTTTCCTCTACAGAAAAAATGTAGTATTCTACAATGTGTTAACCTCAGATAGATGTTATGAAAACACACTTTCATCTGAGGGTATTTAGGAAAAGAATGCAGCTAAAGGTACAGTCTTGCTGTTACATGGTTTAATTAATACATGTATATCAAAGGTTGGTCATGAATAGATCTATTAGATGGCCACTAGAAAAAGCAACAACAAAGGTGATATCTGAAAATGTGTCTACCTTAGTGGACATACCATCTTATGGTATATGGAAAACATGCAGGCCAAGGATACAGTCTTGCTTTAAGATGATTTTAATCACTATGTGTACTACAAAGGTCATATGGTATAAATTTTGAAACACTTTCTGATTTCCAGAAATTTCATTTCTTTTGTTAGACTCAATGAGTTCTTTGGCTAGATACAGACTTTGAATCTGATACAAAATCTTACCTTCCTATGACAGGAATACAAAAGGTAAACAGTGAAATGAGTAGTTACCATTTCAGGACATGTTGTGTAACCCATTTATAGTCAGCTCCATGTTCCCAGGAGCAGTTCATGCCATCATAATAATTGAAAACCTTGCATGAAAAATTCTTCACTGGTTGTGGGGTCTCTGTTAAAATATAAAACAAACATAAAAAGGATAAAAACACATCAAAATGCAAGACACCAAACTTCACTTGCAGAATGTTTTTAAGATTTTACCCAAGATCAAATTTTGACTGCTCAATATATACTCATATGAAATCTTTAACAAATCACTTTAGTATAATGATACACTCTCACTGGGATCCAGTACATCCCGGGTAATAAGCTGGGAGGAACCATGGTGATCCTGCTTGGACTGACCAGCCACCTCGATTGATCTTAAGTGTTTTACACTTCCAGAGGATCACTGGGAGACACTGGGACAGGTATCAATTACATGGTTGATCGAATTATTCCAGGAAAACACCTGTGCTATTTGGGGCTATTCCAGAGCTCAAGCCATTGTCTACCCTGACAAGTTATGGTAATCTGGGGGTGGGGGGTTTGGAGATGTTGTTTTGAGTCATAATGAGTGGGTATCATAAAGCATGCGAAAAGAATTTCAGAAAACAAAAGTTCAAAACAGAATAGGAATTTAAAGAATCTATTTTCAACTGCAGCCATTATGTGAACAGCCCGCAACCTAATTTTGGTACAGTTTTTTCAAGGTCATGATTTTTCTTATTGTTTTCTCAAACTTATTCACCTACTGTATGCAAATAAAATAAATTAGGATGCAAATAATGCTGATAAAGTCCATTGACACATGGTATAAATCAGCTTTCACTGTGTGCAACTTAATGAGCTTGAGCATAATCTCAACTTAGAAATGGTTCTGCAGGTGGGGCTTAAAGCTTATACATTTTTTTTATATTATTTTTAATTTGATTCAATACCATAAACTTGAAGATTCACCTTTGTATTAAACATGTTGTATATAAGGCACAAAATTGCTAATTTGTTCAGCTAATAATAATGTTGTTTTCATAGATTATTGAAAAATTAGTTTGGGACAGCTGTGGCACAGTCAGATCTGAGGTGTTCTGAATTTTACTTTTGTACAATTCTTGCAAAAAAATGTAGTACAGCAGTGGAAGCAGTGGACATCTGCAAAACTGAGGGTGTATAGTTTGTTGATTAAGTGGTATGTTATGTATGTAGATGAGTATAATGATGAAATGATTAAATTTTACCATTGCAGGACTCTTAAATATTCATCAAGGCTTGCCTTGTGTAGCATTTCTAAGTAGTTCAAAAGTGAGGTAAGGCAGCTACATGAAAAAATAAAAAAAAAAACACTTTAGCCCAAAATGTGGTTAACTTGAAGTGGGACTCTAGTCAGACTGATTGTTAAAACTCCTTGTCATAGAGGAGATCTCAGTATCTTACATAAAGTTCTGGAATGTGTGCATTGTTAGTGCTTATAGCCTGTCTTTCAAAGTAACAAAGGAGACGAATCTTGATGTTATTGGCTAAAGACTGTAATGCATTATTTAGGCTCACTGCATACAAATATTATCACATAATGAGAGATCGAATGATACATCAGTTTCTGAAACTTGTACCAAAACTAAACAATCACACATTCTTTTTGATGTTTAACAGTTTACAGTTTTATTAATGTGGAAAAAAATTCCCTGTAAATAAGCTCAAAAAACATAAAGAGCAAGAATGTCAATAATTCAGGGGGTGTTCTGTTCTACACTCATGTTATACCAATTCCTGAAACAAAATTATTTTCACTTAATAACCCCCTTAATGTGGCGGTAAGCCCTGTAATTTTCATCTGATCTAAACAAAAAAGTTACACAAGATGATTGTGAAGTTTCATCAAAATTAAAGCAAATGTGTATGAGAAAAAGCCCAAACAGAATTGAATCCACAGATGGACGGACACCCAGATGGACAGACACCCAGATGGACAGACACACAGATGGACAGACACACAGATGGACAGACACACAGATTGACAAACACACAGATTGACAAACAAATAACGTAACTCCAATACACCCCAACCCCCAAATTTTGTGCCTGTGTGGGGGTTACCACTTGCCTGTTCTAAGACCCACCATGAGTGGCGGTCTGAAACCCCTAGTGAACTTAAACAGCCACTAGAAACATACACTGATGGCCATCATCCAACTCTATGACACTTCATACTACCTTTATTTTGTATAATATATAAAGTATCCATTGTAATTAATTGTATAACACATCTTGTCGGTCGTGTTTGGTCAGATTATTGCAGCTTTATAATAGGCTTTCATTCAACAAGTTGAATTACTATAAGGTGTTTCTAGTATCCTCATGTTATCTGACATTATCATACACTCACATAAAGGATATGTTCTACAATCTGTTTTATAAAAACAAAGCTATACTTTGACTAAAATAATGTTTTGTTAAGTGGTGCCCACTAAACCACTTAACTAGCGTATAAGATCTTTTTTTTACCCTTAAATATTTCTAAAAATGTTACTTAAGTGCAAAAAAATAAATATATTGATGATATTTAAAGATTGTGTTTAATATTTATTGTTAAAGCATCAATTTAGCCTTATTAAAGCAAGACATGAACAAATCTGGATATATTTGGCTGTTTAACCCTTTTCTTGCTGAAAACACCTTTATGGTAGAGAATGTTTTATGTTAATGGAGTGAATGGTGTTTTCAGTAAAGAGTTAAAGAGGACTCATGAAAATTTTGTCTTATAAAAACATATATATATATAAAAAGCATCTGAATTTTTAGAGAATGACCTGCCAAATAAGCCATAAGAGTCATGCAACTCCTGTTTCTATTGTGTATGAAAAAGATTATAAATGTACCATTTTTAAATTAGATGACTCCCCATTTGTTACCTCTTTCACATATTAAACAATTTATCGGATAAATTCTGAAATCAGATACTGTAAGGTTACTTGTGTACTAGTAACTACATGGAGGGTCTGTAAAATCTTTCTTTTAAAAAGGGAAATCTTTTAAACAATGTCAGACAATGCAGTGGATTTTTTCAGCATAGAAGTCTAACTTCACTTTTGACCTACTTAGGAACGCAGATAAAAACACTGCTAAAGTCTAACAATGCCATTGAAGGCTACATTTTATCTGCAATTGTAGCAGCATTTGGAACTCCTTGGCAAGGATTGCTTTACCACTCTGCTAATAAGGTGTGTCAACTGTAAGCTTTTTATTGCAATGATCAAGCTCCAAAGGAATTTAATTTCGAATGGTTGTAAGAAGTATAGCAAACTGTTTGCATTGATGGTTTATAAAGCATATGTTTGTTATTTTGTATAAGGCATTTATCTGTTTTTTAAATAGCTTCAAAATAATCCCACAAGCATTGGCAACATTATTTTGTGTGTTACATACAACAAACATTTAATGATTTACAAAAGTTGATAGATATTACCAGAGTAAGTTAGCTGTATTTATACAGTGTAAAATATTCATAATTCAAGACAATTTTGGTTCATACAATTCTCTTAAATTAACCAATCAATAAGTTGAATTCAAGTTTTGGTGAAACCACATTGCATTTACAAACACACTGAGCATTTTAAAGCCTCTTCAACACTGCAAATCTTTTTAAAAGATATTTCTTTTTACTTGTTAATTTAACATCAAAAGAAGGTCATTTTCAATGCCTTTAAGCAAGGGACAATATAAAATTCTGATAACTTACCATAGACTGTAAGCGATAAAGAGTTTGAAGTTTTGTCACATAACCAGGAACAACTGCTTATGACAGCCTTATTGAGGTTCTGAGTGATGTTGCGAAGAATGAAAGCCACGTAACCCCCAGTTATGTTCACCTCCCTGGTTGCATTTCCATCACCAAGGTAACCATCCCTTCTTTCGATTATGAGGGTGGCATTTTCAAGGTCAGAAGTGTTTTTGGGAAAGTAGGTCAAGGTCAAATCCTCCATAGTACACACTTCAGGGCTTGATGGCTCCAATTCACCAGAGGCTGTGGAACAAACATACAAAAAAAAGTAGAGCTATAACTAAAAACAGTTAATAACCATATAAATTTTTTTATTTCTTACTTACTTTAGTTTTAACCTATTGATATTTCATTTATGTTAAACATCATTTTATTCAGCGCTGCTGGAACCTATCATGTATCATTAAACTCAAAATACTAAATACAAAATGTGGTTAATACCTGACTACCCTGCCTTTTCACAATGATTACCTACAGTTCAAGACACACCAGTGTGTCTCCAGAAAACTTTTGTAGAAAAAGAAAAAGAAAAAAAGTCAAATGTAGTTAGCAAAATCATTACTTTTACCAAAATATAAAAAAAAAAATAAATAATGGCATCACACATAAATTGACAGGGTACCTAGACTATGTGAGGCTAGCATGTGACCAACAGACCATTCAGAAAGTTGTTACTTAACAGACATGTGATGTTTCCCGATTTCGCCGGGAGACTCCCGATATCAGGGGTCTGTCTCACGCCTCACGCTGAGCACATCAATTCTCCCGCTTTGATGTTCCCGACAGACTTAATCTCATTCCTCCTAAGACAGTAGCTACCAGCCGATCATTTGATTTCGCAATATATCCTACTGCAAGCGACCAGCATCTGCGTGTGTATGTGTGCAGCTTACCGAAACATATCACTGCCAATCAGTGTTAATTGGTCGCGACGATAATTTCGTGCTCCGCCTCATGGTGTTAAAAGGCAACCGCCACAAACTGTAATGTCTTGATTGACACCATAACCACACCCATTTAGTGAACGGCGGAGATCATGCCCAATCAGTGTCACATGTTCTAATTTCTTACACAACTTGCACGTGCGGACAAAGGCATAGGACTGAGCTTCGAAATTTTATACGTTCAATAACCCGTTAATAGGGTGATGTGAGAATTAATTTGTATTTACCCAAACGCAGGCTCCGTATAATTAGACTGAACATCTTCAGTTTTTTTCCTTATCAAGCCTAGGTAATAATTTCCAGCATTATTATTGCGATTGACAAACCTCCTGACTGCAAAAAAGTACGCTGATTTCCGTTTACCTCGGTACTCTAAATACACGACGTAAATCATGTAAATATGCAGAAAAACGGACATGCATGCACTTGAATGCAGGCAAACTACATGACAGAATAATTCAAAAACGTTTAACAACTGACCTGCCTACGTGCCTTTCAAACAAACAAAAAACAAACTAGTGCTAATTATATGTGTGACGTCATCGCGTCATAGCGCCATTTTGTCAGCAGACTACCGCATATGTTGAAACTGATGCGTTCGTGTGTACTTATAACACTTACTCTAGTATTGATTTTATTTTTATTAAACCGAGACGATTGTGTATAGTTTTACTATGCTAAGGTTAGTGTCTAAATGGGCGACTCGTCCTGGAATTAAAAACCAAAGGGAATGAACGAAGCGAGCGATCGTGGTTTCTTTTCGATGAATAAGAATATATGACAAAGTCCAGTGAGCATTGCAATATATACTAAAATATGAAAACGCACAGGACAAAGGAATTCACGTGCAAGTCAAAAGTAAAAGTAAATAAGTAATGAGTCATTTAACAAAATGAGCAGACCCAAATCCAAATGAACCGACTGGAAAAATCACCAATTTAGATTATAAACCTATACTAAGAACTTGTTGCGTGTAATGGTTGGAAATAAACATTATGTTAAAGTACTAATGTGCATATGAAATTAACATAAAAACAAGTTTGCGTGAAAGAGATGAATGTGTGAAACAATAACACTCCTGAATACAAAGAGCTTGCAACATGTATATTTGTGCATTGTGCTACTAAAACAATCAATGATTTTAATTTGATACTTTGTAAGGCCTTTTGCTAATTGCATAATTATTATTTAGGACATTATCGGCACTCACAAAACAACACATAGTGTAAGATATGTAGGCAAGCTTCTAGCCCTGAATTATATGTCGGGGTGGGAATTAGGAGACAAATCTGCAAGGGTCACAGTAACATTGGAACAGATAAAATCTAAGAAATGGTGAACATTTCCCAACAGTATGTAAAGCTTACTTTGACTTTAGCTTTTTAAGAGGAGTAAACGTTTCTTTACTTTACAATAGTGTTGTTTCTATTTGAAAGAAAATTTGTCTTCTTCCTGCAGATATACATTTATCATAAAAGTAAATGGTTTTCTGACAGTTGATACCATTTCATTTTGCGCATGAACGGTAAATAAAATGCCAACCTTAGACACTTTTAAAACATATTTTCCATTTCAACTACTGGTAGTTCAAATCAGTTTACATCATACATTGTCAAAAGATGAATTCTTTAATTAATGTAAAATAATTTTAACTGTATTTTTTACATTAGTATGTGGTTTATATCTGTTAAAAAACGGACAGATATCCATTTACTACTTTGTCACAGAAAAACACTTGTTTGCTATTTATTCTTGATTAGTATAATGTCTTCATGTATTCTAAATTCATTTAAGGTTCTGGACCTGTAACTAACTTCGTCAAACATCGGCACTCGGTATGATCCGGTTTTATTTGAATAGCATTCGTCGTAAAGTTTCGTATTTGCTATTTTTAGTAGTTTTTCACCATGTGATATGGATTTTCCATGACGTCATTGGGTTACCCATTTCTCAAAAATGAGAGAACCGGGAGCTCGACAACGTAATCGTCGAGGGCGATATTGTTAAAATAGTGGTTTACCGACAACAAAGTCATGTAAAGTTGAAGTGGATCATAACTATTGTGTGGGTTTCCTGTGTACAGGTGAAAAATGCACTGTTTTATCTTGTGTTTGCGATTTAAATTTTCCTTCGCATGCTAACTGCGATAGTTAGCGCCATGGTTTGACGCTCGCTCACCTTCGTCTGATATTTTCTCCGGATGGCCAAGATGGACTTTTAAATGTGTTCAGGGGTCAAACTTGTGAGGGACAACCAAGTGTCACTAATACCAAAAGAGTGCTTGACTCAGTTATTCCTAAACTGTCGGATTTTTTTACGAAAACCGTGTAAAGTGGTTAATTTCAAATATTTCCCTCAAGCCAGTCAAAATCCGTAAAGAGAAGGTTTTCATGTAATAATGCAGAGTTTTACATACATATTTCCATCTCTTATACCAACTGTAGGTGATTTTTTGTATAAAGGAGTATAATTTGTAATTGACCATTTTGACGTTATTTTTCGCTATAAATTCTATTGCAGTTTCATTAAAGTATCCTTACAAATTCTTATAAATTTTATTAGGAACGGTAAAATGCCTTTAAAATCTCATATTATGGGCAGTTCATATTGCAGAAAATTTTAAAACTAGTTGTATGTGTCTAACTAGCTTCAAACTTGAGATATTTGCTGTTATAGATAGAGTAAATTTTTAAACAACTAAAAAAATTCGGATTTTTGCTCGGGGGTACATGTATGCAAAGGTCTGTAAATTTTATTAGGAACGGTAAAATGCCTTTAAAATCTCATATTATGGGCAGTTTATATTGCAGAAAATTTTAAAACTACTTGTATGTGTCTAACTAGCTTCAAACTTGAGATATTTGCTTTTATAGATAGAGTAAATTTTTAAACACACCCAAAAAACTCGGATTTTTGCTCGGGGGTACATGTATGCAAAGTTCTGTTTTTTTATAAGTATTTGTCCAAAGTGTGATCTTATTGTTCTGATTTATCATGACATGATTGTGTAACAGGAAAATTGGTTAAAATTTGAATATAGAACAGTAGAATTTGAAAAAATAGTACTTTTTCAAATTTTGTTCCAGCACAATTTACGGTGTTTTTGAAAATCAAGGGTGACTTTATAAAAATGTACATAACTTGAGTTACAAACGGTAAACTTCCTTAAAAATTCACCGTAAGATGTGTTTTATAGTATAGATTCAAGAAACAGTATCATTATAAGGATTGTGGAAGGTCACCATTACAGGTCCAGAACCTTAACTTTGTTTAGAAAGTAATGGTATCAATGTGTTTACCACTAATATTTTATAATTATTAAAACTCTTTTGTCACTAACTTACAAATTAAATAAACTATTTTTATGCTTGCATACTCATTATTTCTTTGGAAATCTTTTTTCAATTCATTAGTAGGTGCTGTTGACACTTGACTTGTTTACACTATGTTTGGCTGTTGTTGTTTTTGTAGGCCACAAGCTTAAAACCATAGCATACAATTTATGTCTAGATAGTGAACTAAAAAATGCTAGATATATTCCAAAATTCATTTTAAAATATTGTAAATAACATTTTTATCACTGAAATTACTATTATTATTAATAAAAAAGACAAAATACTGTTTTACAAATAGAAATAAGCCACACAGTCAATTTAACGCGCATTCACGGAAATCTCCCTCCCTGGAACCCCAATCTCGCTCTCTGGGAGCCTAAGTCTCCCTCTTTGGGACCAAGGGAATATCACATGTCTGTGTTACATTAGTTCCTGCATTACTCAAACGGTAGATTTTATCCTGAAAATGATTTAAAAACAACATGACAATTTTTTCTTATAAAGTCAAAAGGTGTACAGCTGCTAAGTTTAACTGAACTTTATGCAACAATTAGAGTGGTAAATGGTCTTCTTTCAACTTTTTTCTTCTTCGTTTTTGCAAATGAACCATCTGGCTGGCAGAACCTTTTTAAGCTGTATGTAAGAATGCAAAGCATACTAACCACTTCTCGTTAAGTCATACTATATGTAAGTAAAATAGAGCATTATTAAAAGGAGTTTAAATTCTTACTTTCTTGAAAGAAAAAACCTTTGAGACTGGGTAAGATACAGAGTAAGATGAAAGCCTTCATCCAGGCCATGACTGTGTTTAGTGACTGTGTGTATGGTTAATTCTCACACTGAAGAAGCATAACCTGAAAAATAAAATCAGACATCATTAATCGAAATTGGCAATATTTTCCTTCAGATAATCAAAACACAACCAGAAATACAACAACACACCTCATTACCTGAAATAAACAATGTTTTTTTCTCACATAGTATAAACATAACCTGAGATATAAAGCCACATATCATTAACAGCTAGATAATAAAAATAATTAGAACCACAGATCTAAGTGACATGGTTAATAGCCAAAATAACACCCGTACAATTAACTGTGTGTGTGACAAATACAGTCTTACTGTTTCATTTGATGCCAAAAAACTACTGATTTGACAACTGAGCCATTATTACATTATTACCTACCTAGTCTTCATACTATACAAAGATTAGCCTTAAGGGCACATATATACATGGACCATATCTATTGGTCATTTGCTACAACTGGTGCACGCATACATGTGCGTGGTCAGAACAGGACAGGTGACATAACAACACAGACGACTGAACAATACAGGCAACTGATGAGGCTATATATTAACTATACTATGTAATCTTCAAATGAGTCTTTGGAGTGTGTTTAGGTCCCCACTTTATGTTACACAATGTGATGCATGTTACAGGTATGTACATATGGCATTTTAATGCTATATCATTAGACACAACTTACATGTTAACTATAAACTATAAACAGTGAGTTTCTAGTCACAATATATAAGTATACAAAAAATTGCATGTAACAATGGCACAGTTGGTAGAACAATAAACCATTGGGCACACTGTACTGTGTTAATATCAAATAAAAGCAATACAACAGTGGTCTACCTCAACACATGAATATTCAATGAGGTCCAGGCAAATATTTATTAACAACACCAACATGTATGGTTACATAAGAAGTCTGATAACATTTGCGGTATCAGGCAGTTGATCACATGATTAATGTTATCCATCAGTCGACCATGTGGCATATTAATGAATGAATTGCCAGACTTCTTTTTTACTACTAAGTGTCACTGTAACACTGAATACTATAATCTCCTTCGACTCATCCATCATCTATAGGTATTCCTCGCCTTGCATAAAAAACTTTTTCATTCCAGGACACCAAACCATTTTTCTTAATTGACCTCTTTCAAGCCAATCAGTGTATTGTTACTAACTGATGTACAGGGTGTATTCACTTGATATTTATTCCTGCATGCAAAGTTCAGATCTATAACAGGTTGTATTGCATCAAAATGGCTAAAATAGTTGAAAAATAAAATACTTTTGATTCTCCCAACCTAAACAACAATCCACAATCTCATATAAGACAGAAAGTTAAATTAATAACTTTGACAATAACTTAATAACTTTGACAATAACTTAATAACTTTGACAATAACTTAATAACTTTGATAATAAATAACTTTATAACTTTGAAAATTAATTAATTACTTTGATAATAAGTTGTTCAGATGTCATATTATAATCTATTATTCATTGTGGATAAACAAAGTTTTTTTCTTTTTTGACCAATTGAGTCCAGGTAGTTTTAAAGCAATACTAATTCCAATGCAACAATACAATTTGGTCAAAACAGTTTAAAAGCAGAGTTACATGGCATACAAGTCTGACCAAAACAATGTTGGTTGATCCCTTCTTGGGCCCCACTTGAAACAAGATAAATGGGTAAGAGTCAGTTGAAACCCATCAAAATTATAACATAGGCTATGTTAAGTTGTAAACAATGAGAAAATGTATAATAAAACTATACAACACATGAATGTACCAAGATTCAGCAGCGCAGTTGGTAGAACAATAAACTGTCAGACAAGAGGTCCCAGGTTCGAGTCATGTAAAAACCAAGCAATTTCTTTAGTGTTACATTTTGTCATTTTCTTCCACTATCATTCGCAGCTATCATTGTTTTCAATAGTGTAAATTAATTGTTCCATAAGGAACTGTAGAAAAATATTTTCTTTATAAAGCTTAACCTTAAGTTTTCCGCAAAATGCCTTTTTCTGTAATTTAAACATTTAGCTTTTTAAATAAATTATAATTCTTTATAGCGCCTTAAAAATTAATTGACAAATATTTTTCCTAATATTATATTTAACCATTTTGAATTGTTAAGCAGAAGGTAAAGCTAAAGTGTCTGCCAGAGTTATTGACTTGAATAATACAATGAGTGACCTTACTTGAGACCCCTTTTTATTATAATAAACCCTATTAAGTTACATGAATGGAGGATGTTTGTCAGTGGCCTAAGTTAGTAACAAATAAGAGGGTTTAGTTGTCCTGGCGAGGGCAGGAACTTTCATGTATGGAGGTTTTCTATCTAACCAGTGTTGCATCGGTGGTTCCACCCAGACATTAGCCTGGGGTTGTCCTCCACCAAAAATTAACTGGACATGGCCAATCTTACCATAACTTATGTTGATGCAATGTAACAACAAAAACAAAAAAAAACTTCATTTTTGTGCACTTATAAAAAATGACCACATGCTTACAGACAGATCCTTGATCATGGGAAAGTTTACAATAACCATAACCCAAGTGCATACATGTAAGTGTGCAATAGTCAGCTTTGATATATGTGTTGTAGCATATATGAGAGTATGATAGACTGTACATTCAACAATGGCATGTTATAATTTGAGTGGATAAAAAGATCTCTGAGAAGATATTAATGCAGACTATTATCTACCTCAAGCAGTACAAATACAACAACACTGACACCAACAAATACAATATCTACTACCACAAAATCTACAACTACAACAACAACATAAGTAAAACTCTGACTACCAGGACAAGTACTAATTGATTTAAATCTTCACTGTTTTAATTACTGTTACAATAGCTTGTCAAAATGTCATGGTTCATTATAAATCTTACCTCACCATACTCCCAATTCCCATTATGACACCACTGGTTATTGCCTCTTTTATATACTGGATCTCTCTTTCTCTCTCGCCCAACAGGAAGTCAAGACTTCAGCAAGACGTATTCTATAACATCCTTTTAGCAAGCAACTGTCCATCCACAATTATAGGGGGCACTTATATCATTATTCAACTAATCAAGAGAAAGTTGTAGTAAACAAAAATGTGGGTGCATATTCCAAGGCTCAAATGTCAAGTTTCTCTATTAAAGGAGATTGGTCACTGTCAGTCAAATTTTCATTTTTTTATCTTTGGTTCAAATAAGGAAAAGCTTGTTGAACCACAATGAATAATAGAATAAAATGTTCCTTGACAAGGGCTCATAAAACAACCTTTATAAGTTAGGTGTTTAGGAAAATTTACAAAACTAAAGGCATCCACCTCCAAGTGCAGAAAGTCCTCAGTTTGATTGAATGGCAAGATGCACCAGCCCTAAATGGTCCTGAAAATTTCACAATACATGTAATGTATTTTGTCATTTAATTCATCCTTTAAGAGTTGTTTTTGTATATTATCCTTTCATATACATTGGACAGTGGTACTCAAATTCCAACTATTTAGGAACAGGCTACAACAACCCCTTAAAAGTGGTATCGACAGTTGGCATATAGCAAGTACAAATAATAATATTTTACCCCTGTCTTGGTGAATTTGGGCATCAAATTAATCATAAAACTGATTTTTTAGTCTAAGTACACCTGACAAACAGTCAGGAGTGTAGATTTAAGACATCAATAAATAGTTCTTTTCAGGTAACAACTTTTATTTTGTTCTGTGAACAACAAAACTTAGAACAAAACTGTTGGATGCCACCTTTAACCTCTCCCTGTTGTGTTTCATCTTTAATTCAAGCAAGTTTTTATTTCAGAATGTAGAATTTCCTGTTATTTCTAATGTCTAATAACTGTAATACCACTCCTTTCATCCAATTCCAAAATGGACTATATCATTAAAAATATTTTTAATGCAGTTTTATTTTATGATACCATTGCTTAGTTCTAATTTTATGGCCCCATTTAGTCTTTGTTATTTAAAACTGATATATTCTTGGATTGTTTTGTTTCAAGCTGATGTATTCTTTAACTGTTTTGTTTCAAAGTGATATATTTTGGGATTGTTATGTTTCAAATTGGTATAACTTTTTACTATTTTTATTTGAGGATACCCTTAGAAAGTGTGATATTAGGGTTCAGTTAAACTAGTTTAAGGACTCCAGTATGATCTTTAGCCAACGGATCAATTGTAGCAATGAGAAAGTTAATACACAATTTTTTTAGACAAAATGCTTATAAAAATATCTCAAATAGCCATCAATATCCAGCTTTGCTGATATCTTCAAATGAAATAAAATAAAATTTAAATGTATTATAAAGATGAAATAATACTTTTGCAAGGATTGCAAGCATTCTATTCAATGTCTATATTCCATATATTTCATTGTTTTGTTTGTGTTATAATAAATTAATATTATTATTTTACTACATCTATGACTCAATCATAATACTGGACAAAGCGCAAGTTAGAATGAAATATAGTAAAAAATATCTAAGGTTGCCAAGATAAGAGAAATGCAGTGGGGCCTCACCTGCTCCCATTTTTTTAGCTTAAATGATATAATGGTGTTGTTGTTTGTTTGTTTTTTGTTTGTTTTTTTTGCTAGTTCAAGATTAGCAACTAACTGCTGATTGTGTGATGTTCAATGTCATGTATCTATGCTAAATCATGACCAAGTCAGTTTGGAACTGAAAAGGTGTTGTGTTTACCTGATTCACTGGTTATTTGAGTTTACAAAAGACATTATTAGTTTCTTTCTAAAACATTGAAGATATCATAATAGCGACATTCAATAAAATGGTTTGTTAATGTAGATATTTGAGGTCATAAATATTTCAGAAGAATAACTACTTTAATAAATACCTTGTTAACTGATATTCCACAAACAACCTCCAAACTCTGTGATCTTAAAAGCTGCATCATTTATCCATACAAATCTTCAATGACCAGGGGCTTAAATGCTTTTGTATCATTCTTGATATAAGGAGTTGTGCCATGCACTATAATAAGGACTGTTTATTGATTGTTTACTGACAGGCAACGTTGCTGGATGATTCCACTGCCAGGTAAGGCGAAATGGGCCATCTACTTAAGCAACTGAATTCCTTAACCAGATCCCTTAATCAAGTCCTTCAAACAAGTCCCCCAACCAGGTCTCTCAACCAAATACCTCAACCAGGCCCCTAAATCAAGATCCCTCAACCAGGTCATTCAACTAAGTCCCTCAACCAAGTCCTTTAACCAGGTCTCTCAACCAAATACCTCAACCAGGCCCCTCAACCAAGTCCCTCAACCAGGTCATTCAACTAAGTACCCTCAACCAGATCACTTAACCAGGTCCCAAAACCTAAGTCCCTCAACCATGTCTCTCAACCAAATCCCTCAACCAGATCACTTAATCAGGTCCCAAAACCAAGTCCCTCAACCAGGTCCTTCAACTAAGACCCTCAACTAAGTCCCTAAATCAGGTCTCTTAACCAGGTCCCTCAACCGGGCCCATCAACCAGGCCCTTAACTAGGTCCCTCAACTAGGCCCCTCAACCAAGTTTCTTCATCAGGTTCCCCAACCAGGTCCTTCAACTAAGTCCCTCAACCAAGTCCCCAAACCAGGTCTCTTAACATGTTACTAAACCAGGTCCATCAACCAGGCCCTTAACCTGTACCTTAACCAAGTCCCCCAACCAGGTCGTAAAACCTATTCCCTGAAACAGTTCTCTCAACCAAGTCCCAAAATAAGGTATTTTAACCAAGTCCCTCAACCAGGCTCCTCAACAAGGTCCCTCAACCAGGTCCCTCGAATAACTTCCCTTAATTAACCAAGGGGCATTCAAGTCATTTGATGTCTAAGAAGCTTGTCCCTTAAAACTTAACAATCTGCACTTTATATGTATCTATTATTGTATTATTGTGCCACAATCCAGCCAATAAGTATATTGTTTATGACTGACTTATATTGTACATATATCATGCACAGTTCTGAGATGTACTGATTGTTGAAGAAAGGCAATAAAAAATGTTGAAAACACTTTGATACTCCTGATGTTAAGACAAAAAATTATTTAAACACAGCATGTCCATATCAATCTAATGATAAGAGATTCTGGCAACATTTAAAAAAAGGTGTCTTTTCAACAAATTTATTTTATTATTTTAATAAAACTTTAAAAAATATTGACCAGCTATGAATAAATTGCTGATAAGTTAAATATGTTTCTTTTTACATGCTTTATGCATATTTTTTTAAGAGACGATGCATTGTTCACTGCAGTTGGGTGAGGTGGTGGGGGTTTGGGGCTCTTCACCACTAACAGCTGGAGATAAAGTTGTGAGCAGAAATTGCACTAAAATCTATTTACACTGACAGGCTTTGTCAATGTCACTGATATAACAAGAAGGTTGAGATTAATGAAGACTGGTTTAAACAGATCAGGGATTGGTGGTTTGTACCAATCCCATAACCACAAGGCAGACCAAAGAAGGCATAGCATGAAATACCGGTACTGAAACAGAATGTGATAGGAAAAAAGTCCCCCAAGTAAATGCATAGCGATGATAAATGTGCTGTTGTGTCAATACATAAAATCAAAACCACAATGTTTGGAGTGAGGCTGGAAAGTGGAGACACTGAAAAATTGTATTAAACCATATTATGCTGGTAATTATATGAATAACATTAATTTCAAGGTTTTCTTATTTCTTTTAACCCTTTACTAGCTGGAAACCCCGTTCTCCCTATTTAAGTAAATAATGTACAGTAAAACTTTACTAAACAACCACCCCGCTAAGCGGGACAGCCCGCTACGCTAGGACACTTTTTTTCCAGAACCGTTTGTTTCTTTATTTTAATGTCCCACAACCTCGGAAAGCTGGGTACCCCACTACCCGGGACAGTTATTTCAGAACCAATTAACAAATTCACACCTTTATTAATCCTTGCTACAGAACCAGGTAGTCCAGTTATACAAGTGCCATTAATTAGTTTAACACACGTGCTCAAGTGAACAAGATTGTTTGCACACTTTACGACATGCCGACTCATTTACTGTAATATCATAAAGAAGTCAGCGATTTTTTTTAAGTTTACAAATTGATACCAGATCATAAGTTGCATACGTTAATCGTTAAGCAATAAGTGTCTTTCATTAAATAATTGTTAATTGTTTTACATTAAATGAAAAATGAAAAACTGTGTTCGTAATGTTTCAAACAAAACAATACAAAAAACTATGAAGTCAGAGGAGAAACAAATTGGTGACACACTAGGCCACATCAGTCTCCTTATAATATTAGATAATGGATCATGAGTTATCTGGGTCCTTAGTTTATCAGCAAGTATTTTAACCTTAGATGTGATAAGTCATGAGTGACTACTTCCTTGTGTCATAAAAACAGGCCTGAAATGCAAGTCTGAAATGACAAAATATGAACCTTAAAAGACCTCACAATTAACCCTTAACTTGCAGGAAACACCATTTGGGTGGGGTATGTTGGGTGGGGAATGTTTTATGCCAATGGGATAAATGGTATTTCCATCAAGTAAAGTGTTAATAATAATGATTATCATCAATAATCATGTGGCCTTCTAGAATATCTACTTTTTTGGTTTCAAAGTGACTGATAGGCCCATCTGGGCCAGGAGATACTTGTTATATACATGACTCCAGTAACTGTTGGGATTAGCCAGCATTTTTGTCGATACTGTGCAGTGACATTTCTATCATTATAGCACAGGGGCACTTATGAGGTGCCCAGGGACTAGAACCGGCTGGTCCATTATACTGACATTGACGAGTCAGGCGTAATGCTGTACCCTTAGCCCCGAGCATTAGGAGGGAAGCCACTACTACCAACTTTGAAGTCTTTGGTTTGACCCGGCAGGGGTTTGAACCCACAACCTCCTGATCCACAAGTCAACGCTCTACCACCTAAGCTATTGTGGCAGGTTAGTAACTGTTGGATTTGCTCTATTTAATATGTCTCATTACAGTTTTGTTGTATTGTTACTTTTGACTGGCATGCAAATACCTTTGTCTAATGCCTTTTCAAAGTTTAATATATGTTGCAGCACTCATAGGACTTTGTCATGTTTTTTTAATACAAAATCACTTGTATGTATTATTGTTCTCAGATTATAATTGTATCACATATCACAATAGTAAAAGAAGTTTCTGCTGGAAAAAGTCATTTTGGGAGAAGGCATTGACCTATGATACACCATCATGTTGCCAGTGAGTGCAACTTAAGATGCTTAAGTCCCTACAGCACTTATCAACCGATACATGGATACATGTATATATGACAATGAAATTTGGAAGAGGGGCTTTAGTCTTGATCAGGTTGAGAACTTTATGTACATTAACAAAATAAGCTCAATGTTGCCAAATGACCATAACTGTGTAAACATTATGTAAAAAATCAACAATGAAATCTGAAAGAGTTGATTTAAAGAAAAAACATTACAGCTGGAGTATATAATTAAAAAATGTTTGTTTTTTGGTTTATGCACCCTTCCTCATGTAATGAATGGCTTTGACATGTTGAACAGAATCAAATTAATGCTTTTATCATCGATATTTAAATAAAGTTGAACTACTTTCCCAAATTGGGAATACATACATGTATTATAGCATAAGTAGATGTGTGCATTTGATGCATAGTTATGGCACTGATATTGATGCTTTGCCCGTAAAGACAATGTCACAACAGACATCTTTTCTGAGAGTGTTGCTTATTTTCTTACTATATAAATACTATAGTTTTGAGACTTCTCTTAGGTATTAATAAAATGTGGATTATGAAAGAAAAACAACTGAGCACTAAATGAGAGCATTATAAAAACTCTTCAAGTAGGCTGAAGGGTCCAAAGTAAGTGTGTAAATACTTTTCCTTTTACAAACTACAGTAGTTTTTTGGCATTCAAAATTTACTTGTACAATGCACTTTCAAAACAAAACATTGTCATCTAGATAAAGAAGATATTAGAGGGAAACAGTAACAGGAAGTGCCGATTGACCTAAATGTAGGCGAAACTTTTCAATGTGCATGCCATTGAATGCTTGGGTTAATTAAAGAAAGATTTGTTTACCTGGTGTTTTTTACTTGCAGGTGAAATGCAATTACTTTGGGTCTTTGTGTACAAACATTTGTCTGCCTAAATACATCATTTAGCAACCTGTTCTAGTACTGACAGAATACAATTAGCAACAGCAGTTAGGTTTTTTTCTCCAACAATTATTTTTGATCGGTTTCCTACCAAAAACATTTTTTTTATGTGTTAAAGGTGGTATCCGACAGGTTGGACCAACATTCTGTTTCTCAAACAATCAAATAAATTGTACTTAATTGAAAGGGTAACACAAAATGCTATGTATGGATGTCCTACATCTCTGTGAAAAGGGAAGCATAACACCCCACTTGTCATCACAAACATGTATTTTCTATCTGAGCCACACTGCACAGTTAGATATTTTTAATTAAAGAAAACCATGTGATCATTAAATTTTAGGTTTACATTCTATCATCATTCGGGTAACTCGCTCTGACGTTGATGTCTATCTTTAGCAGAAATCCCCATCGTGCTTATTAAGTCATTGATTGTTTTTGATTCAGAAAAGAAATGTAGAAAAGGTCAATGTACTTATAAACATAAACTATTTGCTCTGATGTGTAGGCTTGTTTGCTTCAGATTAGATGTCTTTTAAGTTATAAATCACTTGCTTTTTTTAATCATGTTATTAGGAAAACATATGACCTTAGATTAGATTAATTTAAACAATTATGTCATATTAATAGAAAACTTCGTTGCATAATTATGTATATGTTTGGTCTGAAAACAGTTAGTGGTTATTTGTTCATGCTCTTCTTGACTTGCTATACTGTTTTTTTTAAATTTTCTAATGAAAACACTATAGTGTCATGACAGTAGAATTTATTATCATCGAACTGAGAATTGATATCACATGAATTAATTAATTAAGCATCTGGATGCATGTTACCCGACTGAAGACTTTTATGAACGTCAAACAACAATATCTCAAAGTTTGAATTATAATTGAAATAATGTACTAAGAGATCAATTGAATGAACAATTTTTTTTACCCATTCATTTAGTTAAAGCCTATTATGTAAAAGATAGGGCCATAACTGTGGCCTCTAGCATGTTCACAAGGTATTTCTAAAATTTGACCTTGTGACCTAGTTTTTGACCCCAGGTGACCAGGAAACAAATTAATCCATGATTTATCCGGGCAAACATTCTTGCTAAGTTTGGTTAATATTGGGCCAATAATGTGGCGTCTAGCATGTTCACAAGGTTTTTCTAGTGATGTAGTTTTTGACCCGATGTGACCTAGTTACATCCAAAAGTTTTTGCAGACAAACATTCTGACCAAGTTTGGTGAAGACTGACTAAAAACTATAGCCTCTAGTATGTTCACAAGCAAATTGTTGATGACACCTGACAGAACAAAGGGGTAGCAGAAAAACTCACCTTGAGCACATTGCGTTCAAGTGAGCAAAGAAAGGTGCATGTGCAAAGACTCAGTGTCACAGTTTGAAGAGCAAAGAGCAACCAAACAAGAGGACCTGGATTTAAATCATAAAAAAACAAGAACTTTTCTTTAGTAAGGCTTTTACTCCATTGTCTTTTATTTTCTTCCGCTTCCACTGACTAGCTTATTTACAGCTCCTGAATTTAGTGCCAAATAAATTTGCTACATGTAGGTTTATATTCAACCACAAATCTTAGGAAAGTAAACAATGTGCCTGCAAGAAATATTACATTCTCCATGTCAGTTGTAACATGCCATTCAGATAACAGTAACTTTGCCACCTGGAAGAAAAAAGGACACAGGGGTTGACAAACAAGATTTAAATAGATGTATAATATTTTGGGGGGGGGTTTATGTTCATAAAATAATACTTGGGACTATGTGACCCAGACAAATGCTATCTGATCCTGATTGGGACTGTCTGACCCTGATGAAAGCTATATGACCCTGATTGGGCTATCTGACCCAGATTGGGGCTATCTGACCCTGATTGAGGCTATCTGACCCTGATTGAGGCTTTATGACAATAACGAGGGCTATATGACCCTGATTGGGGCTTTCTGACCCTGATTGGGGCTATCTGACCCAGACGAGGATTTTCTGCCCTAGACGAGGGCTATCTGAACCTGACTCTGGCTATCTGATCCTGATTGGGGCTATCTGACCCTGATTGGGGCTATCTGACCCAGACGAGGGCTATCTGACCTAGATTGGGGCTATCTGACCCTGATTGGAGCTATATGCTCCTGATTGGGGCTATCTGACACTAACAAGGGCTATACGACCCTGATTTGGGCTATCTGAAGCTGATTGGGTCCATACAACCCTTTTGAGGGCTATATGACCCAGATTGGGCTATACGACCCTGATTGGGGCTACATAACCCTGATGAGGGCTATACAACCCTGATTGGGGCTATCTGATCCTGATTGGTGCTATCTGGCCCAGACGAGGGTTATCTGACCCTGATTGGGGCTATCTGAAACTGTTTGAGCTATCTGACCCTGACGAGGGCTATCTGAACCTGATTGGGGCTATCTGACCCTGATTAGGGCTATCTGATAACCATCTTTAACCAGAGTTACTTCCAACATGCTAAAAACTTGGCAAGTATAATTTAACTTTATTGAGGTACAATAAAAAAAGCAGGACATAAGACATTGACAGGATGTTATTTTTATCTATATGGGGCTATCTGACCCAGGCAAGGCTATATGACCCTGACTGGTGATATGATTGGGGCTATCTCACCCTGATTAGGGCTATCTGACCCAGACAAAGGCTATCTGACCCTGATTGGGGCTTTCTGACCCTGATTGGGGCTTTCTGACCCTGATTGGGGCTATCTGACTCAGACGAATGCTATATGACCCTGGTTGGGGCTATATGACCATGATTGGGGCTTTCTGACCCTGATTGGGGCTATCTGACCCTGATTAGGGCTATATGAACCTGACGAGGGCTATATGACCACGATTGGGGCTATCTGATCCTGATTGGGCTATCTGACCCTGATTGGGGCTATCTGAACCTGATGACGGCTATATGATCTTGATTGGGGCTATCTGACCCTGACGAGGGCTATATGATCTTGATTGGGGCTTTCTGACCCTGACGAGGGCTATATGATCTTGATTGGGGCTTTCTGACCCTGATTGGGGCTATCTGACCCAGACGAATGCTATATGACCATGATTGGGGCTTTCTGACCCTGATTGGGGCTATCTGACCCTGATTAGGGGTATATGAACCTGACGAGGGCTATATGACCACGATTGGGGCTATCTGATCCTGATTGGGCTATCTGACCCTGATTGGGGCTATCTGAACCTGATGAGGGCTATCTGACACTGATTGGACTATCTGACCCTGATTTGGGCTATCTGACCCTGATTGGGGCTATCTGACCCTGACGAGGGCTATATGATCTTGATTGGGGCTTTCTGACCCTGATTGGGGCTATCTGACCCAGACGAGAGCTTTCTTACCCAGACGAGGGCTATCTGAACCTGACTGGGGCTATCTGATCCTGATTGGAGCTATCTGACCCTGATTAAGGCTATCTGACCCCGACTGGGGCTATGTGACCCAGAGGAGGGCTATGTGACCCTGATTGGGGCTATCTGACCCTTTTGCGGGCTATCTGCTCCTGATTGGGGCTATCTGATCCTAACGAGGGCTATCTGACCCTGATTTGGGCTATCTGAACCTGATTGGGGCTATACGACCCTGACGAGGGCTATATGACCCTGATTGGGCTATACGACCCTGATTGGGGCTATATGACCCTGACGAAGGCTATACGACCCTGATTGGGGCTATCTGACCCCGATTAGGGTTATCTGACCCAGCCGAGGGTTATCTGAACCAGACGAGGGTTATCTGACCCTGATTGGGGCTATCTGAACCTGATTGAGCTATCAGACCCTGACGAGGGCCACCTGACCCTGATTGGGGCTATCTGACCCTGATTGGAGTTATCTGATAGCCATCTTTAACCAGAGTTACTTCCAACATGCTTAATACTTGGCAATTATAATTTAACTATATTGAGGACAATAAAGAAAAGCAGGACATAAAACATTGACAAGATGTTATTTTTATCTATTGAACAGCCTCCTTGTGCTTCTGCAGTCATTTTTTTCCTGGCAATTGAGTGTAATTCTTTACAATAGTTACAGGAAATTAATCTTTTATTTTCAGAGTAATTATGTATTGAAACACAAAGAGTTTCAAAACTTCCCGTTTGTATACAAGAAACACCCACAACAAAGCAATTAAAACCTGCAAAACACTCCCAGAACCTAATTAACAATATCTATTTACTCTCAACCTGCTGAGCACATATTCATAAAGCTATCACAAACAGTATAGATCCAGATCAGCCAAGTTCTGAAGCGGATTTACACTATTTGCTGCTTAAGTCTTGGATGTGAAACATGAAATTGTTAGCAAATATCGAACAATTACAACATATTATGAGTTATTGTCAAATGCAGCAGGCAAGGAGTTATAAGCTGTATTTATTAGTTTAATTAACAGTTATTTACTAGTTACTCTCTAGTATTCATAACTAACACTATTAGCAGCAAAATATGCAGACCATTATCAGTCAGTTATCCCAGATAGAGCTTACTGATCTGGAATAAAACTCTTTGCACTGGCCTGATCAGGTTTAGAGTCAAGTACCATTGTTGACCTGATTTAAACTTTGAAACTACTATCAGACATAATTGCCTTGTGAACACAATAGAAATGTTGGTCAATTGCATATCTATTTAAATCCATTGTTCTTATATGTTTTGTTTATTTTAAAGAGGGGCATTGCTACAATGCAATTGTGGTAATAGAAGTTATTAATAGTGAAGGAACACCCCAGACTTACGTATATGTCTTAATTGAACCACTAGCACGCCACAGCTTAGCTGAAAAACTTGAGAACATGAAAGTTCTCGCCCTGACCAGGACTCGAACCCATGCAGTGACTGAGCTGAGAAGTTACTAGTTGCTGACTCTAACTGTTCAGTCATGGGCGCCCATCGACAGCAATGTGGGTCAATTGCTGTTACCAAAAAAACATTATTCTTAAATGTTTTGTTTTATTTTGTTTTTGAGAGACACTGACACAATTTATTATAATTATAATATATACATTTATTATTGGTGACTATAAACAAATGTCTAGGTAGACCCACCAGTACTTGGCACAACCAGTCAGCTGGCAGACCTCATTAAAGGTCTCACCCCAACAGAAACTCAAAACCCTACATATTGAAGACCAGAGCGTTAGAGGTGTTACAGATTAGCGACTCTACCCAGTAACTCATGGACACCCAGCTTTAATATGTAATAAATATACAACATGTATCAACAATAACTGACTCACAAACCAAACAGCATTAAAATTGGCAAGTTTGTAAAATAACATTCACCAATCACTGTGAATTAGAACAAAGTGTCCATGTGATATGCATGATGATGATGATGATGATGATCCAGGCTTTCATATGTCATGTATGTTGCACAATTCATATTGCACATTGTCTAAATGATGTAAATATTTCATTTAATAAATTGACTTATCTTATATGGAACCAATAAAAGGAATAAAGAATGAACACCAGTCTTAAACCCTTGTACTTCACTGCCAACAAACAACAGCTATAATCTACTTAACCCATGTGGTTAGAAGTTGCCAAATTTGGTAGATAATAGACTTTGGCACAAAGCTGACTTCAATAACAGCTCTGTCACAAATTTCTGATTTATTCAGCTTCAATGCCATTAAATGTGTGACTTGATAGCTGAACATAGCAAGCACATACAAAAGTTTCTCTTTTAGTAATAAAACATCTAGATGCTTCATAAGAATACATAATAATTCTTTTATAAGACCAATTTGTTTAACAGTTATCCATAAAGCTTATAGAATGATATACAAAATCTTAAACCAGACCTAGCTGCACAATCTTTGGGACATCAGCTCCAGGTACAGGAGGCCCCAGGTTCAAACCCTGGCTGCAAAATACCAAAGTAAGGAAAATAGCTCCCTTGCTAATGCTAATACTGGAAAACAATTTGAAATGGACTCTATAACTTCAGCTGTCCTTGCTAGTTGTGGGTTTAGCATGTCTGTTAAGTCAGCAAAGACAGTATTCCCTTAAAGGAAACAAGAAATGTCTTTAAAAAGACAAACGGCGTCGGATTAAAAAAAAGAAAAAACAAGAAATTTCTTTTAAAAGGCTCTGCGGCGTTTGTGAAGCCTTAACTTACACATTTTTATCGTGTTTATGTTTCTATTGAATATAAATTTGTGAGAAGAATGGCATGAAAATGGTGTACATTTTTAAACTAGTCACTCGCTCCATCTGCGCCTCATAATTCTCACGTAATAGGCACTTAAAGTTACAAAGTAGTTAGATCGTGCCGGAAGTGAACGGTCTGCTTTGCGGCATATGACAGAGATGATGTTTAAACAAATGTAGGATCAAGTGACATTTTATACACTATATACAATAATACTGTAGGAAATGGGGTACATTGGTAAACTGGAAATTATCTCCCTTGTTTGTTAATATCCGAGGTATTCCAAAGAGTAGGTAGGTCCTTTATAGTCGGAATTCTTGGACTTTATCGCCCGTTCTTTTGTAGATTTTGCAGTTACAAACGGTGAAATTTCTTTTGCACAAATATAAGCTTAAAATCCATTTAAATACTTATAGAGATTTGTTATTTAAAAAAGAAAATGGAAGTGTTTGTTGATGATGGTTAACTTGAAAGTCAAAGAAGTCAACATACACTCCAAAAAGAACAAGCATAAAAACCGAGTAAAACAAATGAAAGGACCTACTTGCATTTAGGGGTTATTCAGGGGAGACTATTCATTAATGTCACTCATTGATATAGACTTGTTTATGACTTAAATACCTGTATAAATAACTATATATCGCCACCCCGAGGACGTTTATTAGAAACACTACAGTATATGATGCTATTAGGAATTTCTACCAATGGGAATCGCTCTGATATTCATTCAGGCTAGCCTTGAGTCAGCATTTGTAATGAGATCAAAAGTGAGGTTAGACAGCTACGCCGAAAAAAGTGCTACTTTGACTGTAGGTAATATGATGATGGTGGTAACTATTGAGGAATGTGATTATGATAACGATAATTGTGGTGGTGATGATAATAAATATAGTGTAATGATGATGATGTTGTAAAACTGACAATAATGATGATGATGAGGGGGAGGAGGATTGTGATGATTCCATACATAACAGATCAACAGGTCCGTGATTTGCTCACCTTTGCTCACCTCACACCTGCCTTGTTATGCAGAATTTTTACTACAAATGAAGATAACTGTTAAATAAAATATGACAAACTAAATCAATTATTCCAACAATTAACAGTACGTCTATTTATAGATCCTCTGACATCTTCACAGGAAGATAAAACCTCAAATTACCATTCAGTATGAGTTTTTTGTGATGATAAGAAAGTATTCACTGTATCTAGAAATTATAAATTCATAATGGTTGCTTGTGGCTTAATGTAAAGGGTAGCCAACTTGAAACTTCTCTGAATCAATAGACCCTGACAGTGTTGTTTCAAATCCTTTTACAGGGTGAAAACTTTGATGTTTGAAGGTTTTCCAGCTGACCTGTCCCAGTGTACAGTGGTTCTACCTAGCTATTTGTCTGAAGTCTGTCCCTATTAAAGTAGCCAGATGTCACTATCATAAACATGAATGTTTGGCTGTTATGTGTGACTCAAACCTAATTATCAGATTTTATGACACTCATAAAATAGAAAATTGGAGAACAAATAAAGAAAAACAGGTTTAAAGTGTTATAACAGCCATATATACAATATATGTGCATAATTATGGTATTATATTACATGTGTATGTTTCTTTAAAAATACATTTATGGCTTAATTGGTCTATCTTCATTAAAAAAGAACTTGGCCACAGTTTTGCATAGGAATAAGACACATAGATCTAAACAAGTGATCTGCCACTTCATATGTATTTAAATTATTGAGGCATTATCAGTCAATCAACATACTGTTAATGAGAAACACCTGCACATGACTGATTTTACAAGCTACACAGTTGGATGATCTCTATTTATACCAGCTAATACCCATAATTTGCACCTTTTGGTGAATTGTAATGCTGAATTTTACTTATGTTCTAAAGTTAAATGTACATGTATTTAGACACAATACAGTATGGTTCACACCTGGATAAACTCAAAAAAAGAGGGTAGAAATATGCATGCGCATATCAACAAGTTATTAACATCAATGTCTGTTCTTTAGGAAGTTGGTTTGCAAAGCAATGCATGTTGTTGTTTTTGTTTCGAGATGAATCATTATCTCTCTACCTTATTTCTAACAAAAAATAGCTATACAATAGACATATTTTTACTATAAATAATATCAACATGATCATGATAATAGGCAAATATTGTTGTGTGTGCACTGTTATTTTGTTTTAGTCCAATAAATAATCAGCCCTGTAAATAAATGGACATGACATCAAGAGCTAAAGATGACATCATCATTCAATAAACTCACTGAAGGAAAATGACAATTGTCATCCCATTTTCCAGACACTCTTTCCATTCAAGCAGCCATTTTAGGATAATTTATATTTATATGTTGTTGTTTTTACAGCAAAGGTTTCTTTCCATGAGCACAGTATGTATCTTAAAGGATAATATGCGGGGGTGGGGCCAGCTGGAACAAACACTGATAATTTGCCCATGCCTAAAGACCCTCAGTGTCGATATTTTGCCTTGATAGATAAACCGGGGGTACACAAAAGCCCCCCCCCCCCCCCCCCGACAAAAGCCCCCTCATTAAAAATGATTTGGTGGACAAAAGACCCCCCATCATTTTTGCAGATAGGAAAAAAGCCCCCTCAATAAATTTTAAAGGTAGGACAAAAGCCCCCATCCCCTTATCTATGGAATAAACAAAATTGTTGTTGATAATTTTTGATTATTTATAATTATTTTAAAGAATATTACAGAAAGAATGAATCTCCGTAGGACACCTCCCCGGTTTCAGCCAGTGACGTGGAAAGTTAGACAAGCAACACTGACAGACCAACATTGGACACACAAAATGTGCGAGAGTTGGAACAGTTCTTTCAAGCACCTGGTTGGCCACTGTACTAATTAATAAACATACAACCCTTATTAGACTTTACTTATGTCAGTATTTCTTTTGCTGAAAACACATCAATAACCTGTACATATACAATTTTTTGCATTCTGTTGAGACATTTTTTTGTCTTGCAAACATCCTGCACATTTGCTTTTTCATTGAATAATACACCAGAGTAATTATATACAAGCCGATGCAACAATAAAAAATGTTTGGTTAATTGATGTATAAAAGGTGACTGTTCAGTCCTTATCATTGTATATAATAACCAAATAACGTGATCTAATTATAAATTCATTGAACCTCATTTTGACCAGACTGGTTCCATGATATTACTGTCCTACTGGGTTGTACAGTATGAAAGCGGGTAACCAGTTGCTATATTACGTTATCGGCTGCCGTGAATAGCTTGAGGAAATTTCCCAAGTTGAACACTAGCAAAGTGGATACAGTTAATAGTTCATACGCCACTGAAATAATAGAAAAAACTACAATAATATAAATGATCTTCCTTTTCTGATGCAATGACACTGGTTATTACCTGACCACCACAATTTAACACATCTTAACTGGCAGCAGGTGTGAATGTTAAACAATTAAGGTTTACGTTTTTTGGTTATATGATTTCAGTTTAGTGAAAACAATTTTTTGGAATAGAATCATATTTTGTTTACCAAACATTTGAATGCTAAAAATACATTTGAACAATCAGTATCTATCCATTCGTTTGAATGTTCCCTTACATCCCTAGTGGTAATTAAGCTTTATGAATAATGAATAATTACATTTTGATATAAATCCAATAATTCATTGCAAAAATTACTCAAATACATTGAAACAATATATCAATACTTATGTTTTTATTAATACAGATATCTCTGTAACATAAAGTGACTGTGAGGCTTCGTTATCGCTGTATGGGTTCACGTTTCAGGGTGAGATATTCCATGTGGGGAGGCTTACCTGCTAACCTGTGGTTAAATCTAGGGTCTTCCTCCACCAGTAATTAGCTGGATGTTGTCAACAGGACCATTACTGGGTCAGTACAATGTTACAAAAAGAACACAATTAACTAAAAATTTAGTTATTCGTGAGGACCCTAAAACTGTTGTAGCAAAGGCTAATCCAGGGCAACTTTAGGTTGTACTGGTGCTGATGATAATGCTGATGATGAGGAACAATTACAAACAATTACATTTTTATAATTGACAATTCTGCTAGTGACCTGGCAGCAAATAGTTCAGATCCCAATCAGACACTGCAAAAACAGTAGACAGCTGAACTACATTTGCACATTTGTTGCTCCAACATGCACACTACAGATTGTTGATGTCCCGACTGCACTTCTCAATGTCATGGCCACACATAAATACAGCAGGAAGACATCCACTAATGCATGTAAGGAGTTGTGCAACGATTTGTCTATATCAAATAGATCATTACAACTTGAAGCAATAGCAAACCATTGTCTGATGGAAACGCTAATTGACCATAAGTTCAGTTTTTTTTAGGTTCAGAGGATTTTAATTACAACTTCATGAGTAACATAGTTATCACCTATGCAAGAAAACAGTGAACATGAACAGAGTTTCCAAAATTTAATTATTTGCTTTGTGCATGTCCATGTTTGAGTTGAGCCATGATTGAAAAATGAAATCTGGATGAATGCAGATAACTGAGGTGGCATTAATGAATTTAATTTTGGCACAACAGTTGTTTTTTCTTATTGAAACAAATTAATATACCGGTACTGTGAAAGCATTTTATTTCGTGGGACAGAAATTTCGTCGTTTGCAGAGGACGGGCATATTCGTGGGTACTTGATTTCGTAGATTGCCCTACCCACGAAATTAAAAAAAATACCTTTGATTTTTGACAGATGCGAAACTGAGATCTAACATTGAAACAGGGTCAATTGCGAAACTACGGATTAGCGAGTGACTCTGCCTATTGTCTTACGTCACGCCTGATGATATTGATCCACGGCAGCCGGTCAATGTTTTCACAGCCGAGTCTCATCAGACGACTTTTATGACACCAAACTGTCAATTAGCGTGTCATTTAAGGGATTATATTCATAAAGATGTTAGGTGCGCGGGTTCTTTTAAGGGTCTAATTTAACGAAGCCATTGACTGTCAATTAACGCCAATTAGCGTACTATGCAAACTGACACAAAACAGACCCTTGAGTAAACACCCTTAGCGAAGTCTGAGTTGATCGTCGCGGGGAAGGCAGGCCTGTGCTAGTGTGATTGTGTTGTGACAAAATGTTGTAAAATTACCTGTACAATGTGCTTTAGTTTATAGTGCTCGTGTATATATTACAGTATAAAATTACTTAGCATTGATCGTTTTTCATAATTAAATGGCTTATGTTCGTAAACATGTTTTATCATTCTTTGTCAATACAATGTAAATAAAGTGTGGTGAAATCGTCTGTTGTTTGAGCTTTATGTCCTGTTTAGACACTTTACAAGTAAATCTAGCATTCGAAAGTCTAACCGAGGGAATTTTATATTGTTGGTACTTAAATTCGTGGATTGTCTTGCCCACGAATTCCACGAAATGAAATGCCCCACGAAATAAAATGCTTTCACAGTAGAAACATTATAGTAGTTACATGTTGAATAAATGATATAGAAATAAATTAGTCATTATACAAAAAAAATCATGACTTTTTCTTATGTAGCAGCAGCCAATATGATCATCTGGGTGATGTTCAGCTGTTTTGGTGGAGAAAGACCCCAGAAAATGCCCGAGTAGAACCACTGGCACACCACAGGTCAGCTCAAAGGCCTTCCCACATTAAGTACTTCACCCTAAATGGGACTTGAACCCATGCCATTAAAGGCTAAGAAGTCAGAGGAGATACAAATCCCACTTTCTATCACTAAGCCACAGGCACGCCCACAATTCCCCAATTATACATTAGTTTTGATAGTGAGAAACATCATATAAACACAGGGTCCGGACAAGTCTCCGTCTGGACATTTCTCCGTTCGTGAAATTTGCACAGGTGGACAATTCTCCATTCGTGGATTTGCAGGGCCGGACAATTCTCTGTTCATGAGTTTGCACACCCGGACAAATCTCCGTTCATATTCTCATTGTCATATGTTAAATAAAGCGGACTATAATTCGCTCATGATATCAAAATGTAATAAAGTATATAAACGTCAAAAAAAAGTCGAAAGAAGACCGCAGTCGCACATCAATAGAGACTGAAGGGACTGTTTTAGGAACTACACAACGGTGACAAGGATGTCCGCGAGTTCCTGAAGGCAATTGGAAAGTGTGTCCGCCTGGACCATTAGAAACCAATAAAATGTGACAGTTCTTATGTGTAGTGCTAAAGATCTTGTGCTTTATATACAGTTCTATTGTTCAGTAAAATGTTTATTTTGTATGTGTTCTCATTATTCAGTGCTTAGTATGTTTCTTGTGTTTTGTACTTTTAAATTTGTATTTATTTTTTATGACACGTACCTTGTCTATTTCAATTAAAACAATTAATTAAGTATGTACTAGTCTTGGATTTTGTTCTTCAATAACTTCTTCAATAATCACTTCACTTTGCTCTAAAAGTGTGTAAGTGACCAACAGAGATGTTTGTTGATTGTAAGCACCAAATGGGCAGTTGCTTTAAATAAATCCACCGATCATAGATAACAATATAAAATACATAATAATGAGATCATAATGTGTCGGTTTAACAAATGGCGATTGACTTTAAAATATGAACAAAGATTTGTCCGGCCGTGCAAAGCTACGAACGGAGAATTGTCTGACCCTGCAAAGCTACGGAGAATTGTCCGGGGTGTGAAAAACAACGAACGGAGAAATGTCCGGATGGAGAATTGTCCATGATTCTATAAACACACTTCATGGTCTAACAGTAAATCCAGCTGCTATTATTAGCTGAAGACTCCAAATAGATAACTACGTAGAACCACCGGCACACTGCAGGTCAGCTGTAAGACCTCTTTACAGTCATGAAAGTTCTTGCCACAATCCAGACTCCAACTCACATAAAGTCAGAGGTGTCGGTGACTCTACCCACTAGATCACAAACACTGCATTAATGTATCAATGTTATGGTTAAGCTTACCCAAGATTATGAATACATGATAATGACAGCTATGCCCATGTTGGTAGTCATGATGGTGATGGCTTACTTTAACATTAACACTATTTGATGAAAACACCATTCAACCCATTCACATACCCAGCCCTAATGGTGTTTTCAGCACTTAAATGGTTATATTATAAAAAGATTGTTTTAAAAGTTTTTCAACGTTTCAAGCCATAAGCAACTCTTTCTATATACGCATATTTCAATATTTCGCCAAGCGTCCATTAAGTTTATCATATACATCAGTTTAATTAACTTATTTCACAAGTGGTTGGACATTACAACCCGTTTTGAAACAAAAAAAAACATTTAAGTAGTTATTTCAAAATGGGGTTTTGTTTCAAAAAGGACTGTAACAGTGCTTATTCAAAGATTTGGAAAGAATGAACATCTAGACTGATTTATTTCACATTTTGTACTGTAACAGTTGTGGTACCGGTAGTGTTTAAAAATCGTCTTTGTTTAGAATTTAAGGATGGAGTCTATGCAGAAATTATGCCTAAATTTCCTCAAAACAATGAGCAAACATTACCTGTATTTGATATAGGCAAACTGTTAGATACCACCTTTAAGCCTCAAACAAAATGACACATTGAAAAGGTTTTTATCATTATAACTGACATTAAAATATGTCTGTCATATGTGTTGTTGAATTAACAATACTCTTTTTCTGTTATAATAAACCCTTTCAGTTTGCAAAATCAGAAAAAAATATATTTTAAGAAGACAACAACATTATTGTCAATTGGTCAATCAAACTAAGCACATAACAAACCATTTAATGATGTTGACACACAGTGTGTATATAACATTTTACAGCATATGTATATGTAACATGTATTATAACATAACTTTATTTATCAGCATAGTGTTTATATTGTTATCAGCATGCAGCAATGTAAATCTGTCCTACTAAGCTCAAAAACACTTACCTGATCCGGTTTGACATGCATGTGGTCCTCAGGTAAATGCACAAGCTAGAGATACATTGAGTCTGTTAACATAGCTTATCCAGATCCATCTTGCATACACAAGCTACACTTCAGTTGTGGCGTAAATCATTTTCTGTTGTCATCTAAACAAGATGGTTGTTTGGGTGCCCATTTCTCTGAAGAAAAATGCAGCCCTAGATAAAACAATAAAGCATATTATAGGAGGTAAAGCATATTATAGGAGGTAGAGTTTTAAACTTGAGTATAAATAATTGGTTATTATATTGAAGATTTCTGATTAGTTCTGTTGATAAATTGATCTGTTCATATTGTCTAATAAGACTATAAATAAAGATGTTTTCAACAGTCTATTGTCATTAAAATTATAAGTAATAATAATAATTAGAAAAATGAATGTGGCGGGGACATGCTAAACAAATCAAGTGATATAGTAAAAATGTTTTTAAAAAATGAACTATCATTTTCTATATTATATACATTATATAATTATATAAGAGAGTGTTAAATGCTTGCATGTATAATTTTCAAATGCTCTTAAAAAACATTATCTGAGTATTCAAAGGAAAAGGGAAATGTAAAATAAAATCTGCAAACAGTGAGGTAACATGTTTTCAAGGTCACATGTTGCAGTTAATGTGGATATGTACAGCATTTAATTGCCTGTCTTCTGCTGATTTGAATGTTATCTTTTTATGGTTAGAAAGTTTGCTTGGCAAATTATCTATTAAAATATTTAATACATTATTTTAGGTGGGTGGTGGGGGGTGGTGTGCAGTTGCAGGGGTGTAGGAGTGTCGGACTTAATGTGTAGAGGTCTTCTAGCTAACTGGCAGTACAGGAGCAGTTCTACTCTACCCAGACTTTTTTTTCAAAGGTCTTCCTCCATCCAAATAGCTGGCCATAATAACTATCAGTGGTTTGGTAAAGCCATAAGTGCACACCCAGATCAAGGTGGTTACTTCCCTTAAACTTCTCACCAAGATCTGGACTCAAACCCATAGGACAGATAACATGTCAGAGGAGTTACAAATTGATGATTTTACCTATGCCATGGGCTCCCCCATGCAATCTGTGTGTTCACTGTACATTTATTAATGGGATAATTTCAAAGTGAAGGATAGCCAACTATCTGCTTCTAGCAAATCCTGTTTCCAAAAGACTGAAGATAATTTAAAAGAGTTTTTTCTCCTTTTTTAGTCCATTAAAAAGCAGAAATTTATAAATACTTGCATGCATATTCTATAGGCTATTTTGTCTTAATACCACTGGCAAGCATGTTGTATACAGTTTAAAATAATACTAAACCTAATCCCTGATAAAACTTGGGAGCTGTAAATTTGAAAAAGGAAAAAATGTAATAATAAAAAAGGCTTGGTTTGTGTAGGATTCAGACCCAGGACCGTTTGGATGGCAGTCAAGTGCTCTGCTGATTGCACCACTGAGTTTTGATACATATCTGTTTTGTATGATTCTATCATACATTGTGACAAGTATAATGTCTACATTCAAATTTCAACATATAGGTCAACTATGACCTCTGAGCTGTGACCTTTGGGTCAGTCTATCTGCGGTCGCTAAGATTCGTTAAGCAGAAACATAACAGACGATTTCATGGCGCATGACACTGTATGAAAAAAAGGCCCAACTTATGTCTCCTTAAATACCATTCTGTATTCAAAATGCACCAGAATCACACGCAACAATAAAAAACATATATTTCCTGTGGGTCTGAGAAAAGTAAAACAGATTATTTAAAAAAATTGATTTTTTTTCATTATTAACATAATTATGCAGCAATAAAATCTGTAGAAACACATGTATACCATTGTAAATAAGTATAAAAAATCAAAATGCACACAACAAAGTAAAAAAGTGTATTTTAGGAGACTCGAACCTATGACTCATAGATCAAAACATGAGCATCATAGACCACTGGACTACTCAAATATAAAATATACTATTTTATAGCAGGATTTATTATCATTTATACATGGTTCTATCCCTTTTACCTGGACAAGTCCAAATTATGTAACTACTGCACGACTCAATGCTTGTGGTAGACCTATATCCTTTGTTATGATTTTGAAAGGGTCAACCAGCATTAATAAAAATGTTGAACTTGCCCTCAGTGCATATTTGGTTAAATCTGTAGGCTACTCTCGGTTAACTTGTTAAACTTTTCATGATAAAATGCTAGTAGCCCTCAGTGTGTAAGTGTCCCATATTTGCAATGAAGTAACTAATGGGTCGCAGGTTCAACTCAAGATAAAAAAAAAATTTTTTTTTTTTTCTAAATAAAAATTTGCTTGTATTTTTTCTATCCTTGTAAAATTTGTGCTGCTCATTTTATGTGTGTGTGTCTATATAGTAAATCTATAGCCATAAATTGTAGGCAATCACAGTCTTACAGCATATATAGCCAAGATGTCTTCACTAGGTCACATTGAAAACCGATTAAATATAACGTTCACATGAAAAGCTCAATATTTTTCAATTTTTCGAATATTTTCAGACTCATATGGAGAAAAAAAAAGGGTTCTGGTACATCAACAGGGTGGCTTTATTGAGCGGTGTCAGTTGGAGAACCATCATTAATATATGGGCATTAAACACAACAGACCAATCATAAATCTTCAAACATTTTTTCAGCAAAACTTATTGTCCACAGCTGGACTCAAACTGATGATTTGAAGGTTAGAATGGCCAGTAGACCACATATCTCAATAGTGAGTGACATATTCCAAATTGATGGTTTTTAACCTAATGATAGAATACGTTCGTTTGTCGAGTTTATCGGTTCAAGTTATTTGAGGGCAAGTTAAACAGTGTTTACTTAGAATCCTCATTTGGATTAAAATTTGGCCCAGTGAGGTTTCAATCTCTTTTGTTCCTACCAGACATGAATGTATTTCTTGAAATGAATTGACATAGCTCTGAGAACTATCTATTACTATAATCCTGAACAGGAAAGCCTCTTTAGTTAAAATTAGTTACAATTTACCTGAGATACATGACTCACTTCCACACTTCATATATACACATGTATTTGTATTTAAATTATTGTATTACTATCAAGTCAATCAGCATAATGTCTTTGACTGATGTATAGACATGGCATATATATCCACATGCACAGTTCAGAGATAGAGTAGGTTGCTGAGCTAAAACCATTAAAGTAGTTAGAAAGTGTCGCAATAATTTTGATATCTTCCAAGTTAAAGACAACATTATATTTTGAAGGACAGCCTGTCCACAAAAATCTAGTGATCAGGTTATATTATATTCCATTATTTAATTTGTTTCAACAGAGTTTTGCTTTTCTTTAAACAAAATTTTTAAAAATTTCGATTTGACCAACTATGACCAAGTGGCTTTTAAGTTTCTGTATACTGATAAGAATTTCAAGTACAATGACTAAAAATAATTACTACCTTCAATGTCATGAAGTTATACAATAAGAATAACTAAGCAGTCTGCGTAAAAATGAAAGGCGCCACAATGAAAGTGTCAAAGGTGATGAGAGACACCATGGACACAGTGTATAAAATGTCAAAGTTGATAAAGTTCTCTCCTAAACGTGATGTGAAACTACAAGACATAAAACAGGAAATGCGTCCCGATATGCCCCGGTTTCGCACCCTGTGCTAACTAGATGGACTGTAAGCTTAGACAGTGTTTTGCAGAACTATACAGTGCCCTTTGGGAAGTGTGCCACTAAAGATGGTGAAATTCATGCACGTGTAACTGGTGTAGAGACTAAAATGAGGTTATTTGATTTCTTGTTTGGAGCATGTCTTGGTTATGAAGTTCTCCGTCCTACTGACAGCCTGAGCAGGTCTCTGCAACATAAAGACATGTCCCCAGCGGAGGGTCAGACGCAGGCAGCCATAAAGGTCAACACTCTACGTGAACTCTGCACTAAAACTGAGTATGACAAATTCTGGTCTCACGTAAATGAGCAAATTGACAGGTGTGAAGTCAACCAGCCATCGCTTCCTCGAAAACAAAAAATGCCTAAGAGGTTTAGAGACTGGGAACACTTCGTCAGATTATCCGGCTTCAAGGGAAGATATGTACCGACAGCAGTACTACGAGGTGCTGGACCTTGCTATCATTAACATCACTGACTGTTTTGACCAGCCCAGTTACAGGACATACCAACACCTAGAGGACATTTAGTGAAATCTGTCACAGGTACATCTGGCTATGAGGAGGAGATGAAACATGTGGTTGACTTTTATGGAATTTATCTGGAGACAGGTCCACTTGAAGTAGATATAGTGCTGCTGGCAATGTGTATAGCATGCCATGAACACCTAGCATGATATCATACCCAGTCACATTATCTTGACACTGGGCCAACGCATCATGGAACTACCCTTATATTTGCTTGAGCATTAGCAAGGCAGCAATATCACAACTATTTTTGACAACGTTGGTATTTCATGGCCAGGAGGCTCTGGTACCAATTGCACTACCAGACCTTATGACTCTGTGAAATGTTTTATATATTTCTTTCATTGATCTTATTTTTAACAGACTCAGTGCATTTTGCTATAAGATGTAAACTTGGTTGCTAAATCAGTGAGAGAAAATTTCTCCACAAACATGTACCTACATGTTGTCTAAGTAGACATCTGTCATTTGCTAACCATTACTGATCATGCTTTTGAACCATGGGTAATTCTCTGAAGAGCTGACAAACACATTAATACATCGTTGTACCCTTAATCTACTTCATGCATGTCATATTATAATTGCACAGGTTGTTACAGGTAACAAACATGTATGAGTCTGATGTCCCATCATCTCAGCAGGGACTTATATGGCAGTCTGGTTGGATCAACTCATCTACCATGAGATTTCTGAGGCTGTGAGATTTTGAAGGTGGGGTGTGTCCAGGCAAGCTGCTGTAGTATAAAGGTAGGGGTGGGATTAGTCTTGCTGATGAATTGCAGTGTAGTTAATAACCCGTCCATTTGTTATCTAACAAGACACAGCATGGTGTTATCTTGGGAAGCCCTAAAGAAGGCCATTTTGAATGTCTTAAAAATAATGTTAAGTTTCTTCCTTAGAATAAAGGCTAGGGAGAATTACACTTAGAGGAGACTATGAGACTATAGTACCTTATTATTACCTCACAGACTGTGTGCAAGTTTTTGACAAATGTATCAGACTCTTTGTTAACTAGAATATAAATGAACAATTTAACTTCCTAATTATTTCAGGAGTAAAAACTCAGAAAGGGTTTGCCATGCTCTGCTGGAAAAGTAAAAAAATGTGTCAACTTAGAAAAAAATTGCAATTTATGTTAAAACTTTAAAAGTATTACTTTTAGCAGGCATATGCTATGGTCTTGTGCCGAATACCTTGGATTTAGAAGTAGGGGGCGATTGAGGGGAGGTGGTGTCTCAGGTTTTCATTTTTAACTTATCAGAATGTTTTAAAATTAGTTCTAGAGCAAGACTACCGGTATTCATGCACATTGCTCAAGGTAGTTACTACCTTAGTACTTGTTCTACCCAGGAAGTAGGCAATCAAGTGGAATTAATTAGCATGAGTTTTAACAAACTTCCCAATTGACCTTATACAAAAAGTTCCAAACTATAAACAATAAGTGAACTTTTGTGAAAAAAAAAAAAAAAATTAAAGTGTAATTTGAGCTACATGATCAAGGACATAAGCATGCATACATTCTAATATATAGTCAGAAATTATCTATATGCATAAAATGTCGTGGGGAAAATGAGTAAACCAACAGAAATAACTGAACAGAAAGTCAACTGACAACTCCTAAAAGAATGTGTTTTAAACTAATATGAAAACAGATCTACTTGTAAGGCCATAAAGTAAAAATGTACTTACCTTAATTTTTAAACGGATGATGTATGTATGTGTGTAAATGAAGAAATCAACTTGTAAGATCACAACTTGTTTCCCCTTGTCAGGCTTGTGTTCGTAACACCATATACTATATAGATCAACATAGATATATTTTGTTTTATGAATTACATCGTTCTTACACCAGTCACGGCAACTGAGCGTCTACCACATGTCAAATGACACCGTTTTTACCAAAGAATTGAATGCAAGTCCTACGTTAATCGACCGATCTATAAAAGTACGTGAACAGTTTACACTGTCAGTGCATGAAATGACATCGACAGGGAAGTTTCAAATTTCGTCTGCAATCGATAGAAAAATTCCTTTTAACTTAATAGGTACACTACCTTGCCAAAATTGAACATCGTGACATCCCGCCAATCATAGCTACCGAAACTGTTCAGGGAATTCCCCTATTTTACAAAAAATCTCAAAGAAAAGAAACGAAGGTCGCTCATTGACTACACAGAGTTTTGTTTATCTCTACGCCAAAAATTGGTAATCAACATTAATTGTACAGGTGATATAGGCGGAGTCATGGTCCGACGTGGGCGGGGTTAAACTCGTATCCAAATATCAACATCTAGCGAAAAGTGCAGCAAAGGAAAATAATGAATGCCCTGTACAATTTAATGATAACATTAAACAGGTAAAACACAAACAATAGGATTTAACTGGCAACATAACTATCTAAATACAGTCAACATTGTGAAATGATTGAATATTTAGCGATAGTTGTGTGTGGCTACACACAGAATATAACGACTGAATGAAATGGATGAATAGGCTATGCAATGCTTATAAATGTTAACCATAAGACAATAAAACAATGTACGTACTTTGTTAGAACGTAAACGGTGTACATCTACGTGTTACAGTATATGACCACTAAAAGGCATACACCGTTTATGTCATCTGTCTAAACGGTGAACATAGTATCCCATATGACTACTAAACGTCGTACACCATTAAAGTCAGATGGAAAAAAAGTGTACATGGTGTCCCATTTGACCACGAAAAGTCGTACACCATTGAAGTCAAATAGGAAAACTTTGTACATAGTGTCCCATTTGACCACTGAAGGTCGTACACCATTTAAGTCAGATGGGAAAACTTTGTACATAGTGTCCCACATGACCACTAAAAGTCGGAAACCATTTTTAAAAGTCAGATGGGAAAAAGGTCCCATATAGTGTCCCATATGACCACTAAAAGTCGTACACCATTTAAGTCAGATGGGAAAACTGTAAAGTCGGCTGAACGAGCAATAGCTTGAAAGCAGACTATAACTCGGTATTACCTTTGTCGTCGTTATAAGCAGCAGGAATTTCCACCTGACTTCAGTGGTGTGCGTCTTATAGAGAAGAATTGTTTACACCTTATTCTATAGCTCCCTTGCTAACGCTCAGGCAAATATAAGGGTAGTTCCACGACTGGTTGGCCCGGTGTCAGGATAATGTGACTGGGTGTGGTATCATGCCAGGTGTTCACGGCATGCTATACACAGTGAAGGCAGCACTATAACTGCTTCAAGTGGACACCGTCTCCAGATAACTGAAATACTGTTGGTGGGACGATAAACCCAATAAACAAACAAACAAACACCTTATTCTCAACGTGGCCTAACGGGACACTGTGTGCACCTTTTACTCATCCGACTTAAACATTGTGTGGCTTATACAGGCCATAAGGTGCCATGTGTCACCTCTTATGTGTGTGTGGCTTAATACGGCAATAATACGACACAGTGTACAACCATAATGTGCCCTGTGTACACCTTTATCCACCTGATTTAAACGGTTTGCAGCTTATAACGGCCAGAAGGTGCACCGTGTACATCTATTACCCACCTCATTTAAACGGTATGCGGCTTGTAACGGCCATAAGGTGCACTGTGTACATCTATTGCCCACCGGGCTTAAATGGTGTGCGGCTTGTAACGGTCATGAAGTGCAATGCGTAGGCTACATCTATTACCCACCTGACTTAGACGGCGTGCAGCTTATAACGGCCATAAGGTGCCATGTGTACATCTATTACCCACCTGAATTAAACGGTGTGCGTCTTTTAACGGTCATAAAGTGCAATGTGTACATTTATTACCTACCTGACTTAAACTGTGTGCGTCTTTTAACGGTCATAAAGTACAATGAGTACATTTATTACCCACCTGACTTAAACTGTGTGCATCTTTTAACGGTCATAAAGTGCAATGTGTACATTTATTACCTACCTGACTTAAACTGTGTGCATCTTTTAACGGTCATAAAGTGCAATGTGTACATTTATTACCTACCTGACCTAAACTGTGTGCATCTTTTAACGGTCATAAAGTGCAATGTGTACATTTATTACCTACCTGACTTAAACTGTGTGCATCTTTTAACGGTCATAAAGTGCAATGTGTACATCTATTACCCACCTGACTTAAACGGTGTGCATCTTTTAACGGTCATAAAGTACAATGTGTACATCTATTACCCACCCCACTTAAACGGTGTGCGTCTTTTAACGGTCATAAAGTGCAATGTGTACATCTATTACCTACCTGACTTAAACGGTGTGCATCTTTTAACGGTCATAAAGTACAATGTGTACATCTATTACCCACCTGACTTAAACGGTGTGCGTCTTATAACGACCATAAGGTGCACTGTTTACATCTATTACCCACCTGACTTAAACGGTGTGCATCTTTTAACGGTCATAAGGTGCAATGTGTACATCTATTACCCACCTGACTTAGACGGTGTGCGTCTTATAACGACCATAAAGTGCAATGTGTACATCTATTACCCACCTGACTTAGACGGTGTGCAGCTTATAACGGTCATAAAGTGCAATGCGTACATCTATTACCCACCTGACTTAGACGGTGTGCAGCTTATAACGACCATAAGGTGCACTGTTTACATCTATTACCTACCTGACTTAAACGGTGTGCATCTTTTAACGGTCATAAAGTGCAATGTGTACATCTATTACCCACCTGACTTAAACGGCGTGCAGCTTATAACGGCCATAAGGTGCACTGTGTACATAGCTATTACCCACCTGTCTTAAACGGTGTGCGTCTTGTAACGGCCATGAGGTGCACTGCGTCCACTTTTAACCCACCAGACTTAAATGATGTGCAGCTTATAACGTGAAAAAGATCACTGTGTAGGCTACACCTCTTACGACCTTACTTAAATAGTGATATTGACATCTGTTAAACTGTTGGATTTTTATTATAACTAATGCTTTCAGATCCATAATAATGTTTAATAGCTGGTCCATCGACAATACTGCTAGTTGACGTTGTAACGTTACTTGTATTTACCCGTTTTACTACTTTTTACCATACTTCCAAGCCGTCGAAAATATGGTATGCTTACTTTATGAAGTAAATAAATCTATTATCAGTAAATAGTTTTCACTGTTATGTATATAAACATTATTTTGGCAACCACCGTCTGTTGATGGTTCTTTTCGATGAATACTGCGCCTGCAAAGAGAATGCATGGTTAACAGTGACACCTTATTAAAATGGCGTTGAGATGACGATTTTCCGCCGATAATTTCAAGTAAATTGTTAAATTTGAAAAACAAAAGCAAAAACGCTCCAATTTGTATTACTAGGACAACATTTATTAATTCAAAATGTTAAACATTGTTTTAAGAATTTTTAAACCTTTAACTTTTATACACTAAAAACAAAACAATTTAACAGTCGATTTTGTTATCTTTGATCAAATTTGCATTTTTTCTATAAAAAAACACACAAAAGCAAAAATGTTGAACCACAATGATAAAGAGAATAACATAGTATCTGTGATCGCGAGATTTTATGTGAACATTTTGTCCATCAAATGTGTGTGTGTGTAGTACCTAACATGTATCTGGTATAGACATAGTTCTAAAAGCATGCGGTGGTAGAGCGTCGGCTTGTGGATCGGGAGGTCGTGGGTTCGAACCCCGGCCGGGTCATATCAAAGACTTTAAAGTTAGTAGTAGTGGCTTCCCTCCTAACGCTCGGGGCTTAGGGGACAGCATTACGCCTGACTCGTCGGTGTCAATAATGGACCGGCCGGGTTCAGTCCCTGGGCGCTTTATAAGTGCCCCTGTGCTATAATGATAGAAATGTCGCTGCGCAGTATCGGCAAAAATGCCGGCTAATCCAATCCAATCCAATCTAAGAGCATGCACAGTGTATGTTATAGTCAGCTTCCATATTGAACGGATTGAACTACATCTCCCTTGATATAAAATTAAAATAATAACATAGGATGTATATGGAAGTTTTAAAGTGGAATGATGACGTTTTGAATTGAAAATAAAATATTACTCTTAAAAATACTTGCATTAGCAATTAACACAATAGTAAAAACCATGATAGTGCATGCATTATTATTAATAAATGGGCTGTAACCAATATTTACACTAATTTAAGTTCAATTGCACCATTTTTTTATATTTTTATTATATATTTAGAATGCAATGACCGTAACTTTTCTATTTACTTGCAGCGTGTACATTACGGTCCAGTAAATTGATACGTCCGCGAACCTCATAATTACCGCATTTAAAACGTGAATTGACCGATATTTACACGTCCAGACAACCGCATCATACCGCAACAAGATGGCGGCTTCGGGGGATGTCAACATGTGTGAAGAACATGAGAAGCCTAGTAAACAAGTTAAACTGAAGAGAAAGAGTACAAAATGTGGAATAATTTATTTGAGTAGAGTACCCACCTTAATGAATGTGAATATCGTGCGCAGACATTTCGAGAGGTTCGGAGAAGTTGGGAAAATCTTTCTGCAACCAGACCGTAAGTCACCATTAGGTTACACGACAATAAATGAATTTGTTCTTTATTCTATAGTAAAGGTAACAACTTTGGAAGCAATTTAAGAGCAAGCCTTTCTTTGGGAACCCGAAACTATATATTGTGAGAAAGACCAATCCATTATCTAATAACAGGCCTGCGAGGAAAAGTTATGTACAAAGTCAATCGGAATGTTTCACACATTCAGAAAATTCCTCAACAACGAAAAATGACATGTTTTTGTTAATTTTAGGACTTGGATTGTTGTGAAGACGGTTATACCTGGTATGACTATTTATTTACAGGATACGAATTCATATCTGTGGATATGAGTCTGGGGTAGGAATATAGTATTTCTACTTTACCATAAAAATGACATTTTGCTTTAACATGGCTTGTCCACAGTTTGTCATTTTTGTTTGCTTTCATTTTTGTCTACAAAGTAAAAAATTGTTGAGTCACAATTATAACTGGTTAAAAATGTTGTATCTGATCACTTCATTATGTATATGTGAGGGTTGCAGGTCACTTTGGTAAATGACCACTTCCATAAATTCATCTTATGTAAGGATGACTCTGGTCGTTTTGGTAAGTAGGTAAACATATAGTATAATATAGACTGGCACCCTCTGTGAGTATGTTGTTCCATAAAAGACTGTGGTGTTTAAAGGGAATTAGAATAAAAAGTGTCAAGATGTTTTTTAACTATTTAAGCCATTTTAATATATTCTGTCGTTGCAGTAAGATACATAATTTAGTCATAAAAGCTGATTGGCTTGAATCGTCAATTACCTATATGAAGTGCGAATAATGTTATTATAAGTGTCCTACTTCCCATATACACATTATTTATTCTAATATGATCATGTAAAAATATCTATACAGCTGCACATTCTGGGTGTTGCATGAAGCATGTGCACAGGTCTTTCCATCACAGAACGACCATTAACTCATATAACATATATTTGACTTATGACACCATTTGTTTCCACTTATATGTTTTCGCCCAAGTATTCATTCACACAATTCGTACATATGAAAAAAAAACATTTCTGTCACAGTTTTTGTTAACACTGAAAATTTTCAATGTAACACAATGTAGGAAATCAAAGATCAATTTATATGCAGACAAAACACTGTTAAGTGGATACTATCTGGATAGTGTAAACAGGTATCCAGATAGGAAACATTTATTCGTTGACATCCCAACAATTTATTGAAGGATCCCAGGGAAATGTTGTTTGTTTTCATAAGACAAGTTTTGATTCAATAAGTAGTCTACTGCTTAATTATGCACATTGTCAAACATCCAACAAAAATATCAATTTAGATTACATTAATGTCTTTTTTGTTAAGCATAAAATCCGATGATTGTTTGCTGAAAAAAACCCAAATGTGATGATTGTTGTTTTCTATCACGAAATGCAACGATGATTGACAAAAATAACAACAATAGGCTCTTTTTCAGAAAACTGGAAAAAATAACAGCCATTACATTTTTATGTTTAGTTTCAATCTGTTTGCATAAATTGTATTATTATGGTATTTTTATTATATATTAACTGCAATGGTATTATTTAAAAAAGTACATGGCTTTGTGTTGCTTGTCATACATACATAAAGATCTTTATATTGGACTTTATGTAATTACTAGAATACTGAATATAAATTATTTAATATACCACCATCTCATATAAGGCTATCTAAACAAAGAGAAAAAATCTAAAGAAGGGATGGTAAATTTTTAGTTTTTACATTCATATCTGCAGATAGGAATTCATATCTGGTAATAAGTCATATCACAACCTGAAAAGGATCAAAGAAAATGTGATGGCTTTTGTGTCAGCCCATTAGCCCATTTTAACATTGCCATGTTTGATTTTTTAAACTACTTAATTCAGTTTATAATAGAAATGGGGGATTTCTTAGTGCAATTTTAGCAAATTTAATGTGTGTAAGTGAAATTAAAAAACATATCGGAACATATTGATGCTAAATTCAGTCACTGAAATCACTGAAACATGAGATTGTTGTTAATGGTATCTTTATATATAACTCTGTTCGATTTTTTATATGTATGTTTAATTAGTTTTTATAACTTGAACGTTTGGTTTTCAAATCTGCTAAAACAATGTAGTTTACGCGTGTATCCTTAACTATAACTATATTTTTTATATAGATCTGTATGCTTTTGTCTTTTAAACAATATTGAATGGAAAAAATGCATATGTAAATAAATGCTTACATTAAAATCATATTGTGTTACTGTTTTCTATTTAGATGTTATTGGTTACACATAACACTAAGACTATCAACAATACACATTTGCTGTTAAACTGAGTTGCAAAATGTCTAGGTGCAAAACATCTAAGGTGGGAAACATAATGAATAACTAAACAGATGGTAGTTAAACGTCTGTAAATCTTTTAAAGTAATCTGAGTTGCAACCATTTTTAAAGACATGAATCAAACTTCTCTCTGCTGTTTTTCCAGTATTAATTCAGTACGCTGTATAAGCAGGAATACTTCAGTTTGGGTTGATGATATGTCTGCAGAATGGTATTGGTGAATAAAACATCAAACATTTACAAGCAACATTAACGTAAATAAAACATGAAATGCATATCAGCAATATTAGCATAAGAAGTAAATCACTTACGTTTTGGGTATCCAAATAAATCCATTTACATTGTACTTGACCAATTGAAATTCAACACATTTGACCATTGTAACACCATTCAAATCTTTTGAAAATTGCAAAAGTGTTCCAAATGATGTGTTGCATAATTTTTATGCATCATCTTTTATGCAAATTATTTGCCTTTGCAAGTTGAATGTAGCAAGCAAAAGCATTCACAAATTACATTAAATATTTTTCCAAATTTTGTATTTTATAACAACTGCGCTAAGTTGGCCCACAGTAGTAAAAACATTCTGATATAACAAATGAAAACACTGGATTCTCATTGGTCAGTAAAGACTGAGAACTTAATGTTTTTATACTTCTGTTTAACATAATGTAGGTTTGGGGTCTGTTGTGGAGACGAATCTTATGGCTTGATTCATTATCTAGTTTAACCCATTAAGTCACATATTTGTTCATTAATTAACAGGCTTTAGCTTGCTGCTTTTTGGTATAACACCTGACTGCAGAGGAGGGCTTTTCCTTTTTTTAATTTAAGCGAATTAAAAGCTCTAATGTGGCCACACATAATAATTAATGCAGCATGACTGCATTATAGATATTCATATATTTAACCTAATGTTTTATTCTCTTTGTCACTCCATTCAAATATGTCATGTTTTATGATCTTTGTCATTTTAGTCAAATATGTCATGTTATATTATCTTTGTCATTTTAGTCAACTATGCCAACTATGCCTTGTTTTATGATGTTATTTAGTCGGACATGTCATGTTTTATGATCTGTGTCATTTTAGTCAATTATGTCATGTTTTAGGATATGTCATTTTAGTCGGACATGTCATGTTTTATGATCTTTGACATTTTAGTCAGACATATCATGTTTTATGATCATTGTCATTTCAGTCAAAGCTCCCAGTAGGGGCAAAAGAAACCGAGCATTTTCTGAAGGATGGGTTGAATTTATGGATAAAAAAGTTGCCAAGTTTGTAGCTGCCTCCCTGAATAATACCATCATTGGCGGTAAGTGTCATTTGTTTGTATTATTTTGTCTTTTTTAATCCAGCAAGTTATTGTGGCTGAAGTTGCAACTTACCCTTACACCCTCAATACATGGTCGACCCATTTGGGACGGGTCTTTATGCTATCTTTAAGTTTTGAGATGGTTCACCCTAAGCATTTATCTGGAGTCTTTCTTTTGACAGTTTTATATCACCATAATGATTGTTTTTAAAATGAACAATGTTTATTACATCCAGCTAAAGCTACAAAACATCTGTTTATGTTGTACATAAACTATTGAAGTAAAAGTACAAAAATGTTATTTTGACTCATGAATTTATCAAATAAGTTTCACATTCAAATTTTTTCTATAAGAAGCCAAAATCATAAAAAGTAATACATGATTATTTTTTTTTCAGGAAAGAAAAAGAATAGATGGAGAGAGGAAATATGGAACATCAAATATCTCCATCGTTTCCAGTGGTCTCACCTTAATGAACGCTTGGCCTATGAAAAGGCAGTTCATTCGCAGAGAATGAGGACAGAAATAGCTCAGGCTAAGAAGCAGGCAAACTTCTACATTGAAAATGCCGAGCGGAATGAAAGAAGAAAACGTCAAGATACGAAAAGACTGCATCAGGAAAAAGAAGATGGTGAGAATGAGGATAGGGTTTATGAATTCAGACTTAAAGAGACAGAAGATGAAATAGTGTCTAAACAAAAACGATCTGAAAAGGATTCTTTGAAGAAAAGGAAGAAACAAAAGAAAGAGATTAATGAGGGACCTTCTAAGAAGTCTTTCTTGACAAAAATATTTTCCAGTGGTTTAGATGGGGACGATGATAATGATTGATATTACCTGTAATGTGAATAATGAAGAAAATTAGTGATATAGAAATTGTCTCCAATGTCAGTGTTGGACACCACTAACTTTATCAAACGATCCAAAGTGTATAAGTTTGAAAACTGAGTAATTTTTAAGTTGTTTATTGGAAGAGAAAGGTTTTGAATATTGTTAAATACATGTACTATGTATTTTCCTTATTGACATTGAAGTGACATTGTTAAAAAGGCAAAATGAGTCGCATTTAATATTCATTCATTTTCATCTCTTTGGCCGATCCTGATCTGGAAATGTATTTGGTACTTATCACTAGTTTTTGAAATTCCACTGGAAAGCTACACTTGAGTATTAACAATATCCATCTTTTCTGAAGCTTAAGAGGTCTTCTGAGTTCCATTGTCTGTTATTGTTGGCGTACAGAAGGTAATCACTGCCACAAGAAAGTCATGATCAGTCAGTATTGCTCTTGTAAGTTTACGGATTAGTTAGGATGCTGCACTAGTATTACTAGTACCTATTTAGTACACACAAAATGAGGAAACTTCAAACAAAAGGTGATGAAATCTTGCTGATTTCTGGCCTTAGACAATTGGTCGCTGTGTCATTTTGTGAATTACCAATCAAAACACCTGTATTGTACCTAGTGATTTTACAGACACAGTCCCCCATTGTTGTAAGAAATTGACTGCAGATGTAGCTTGATTTCACCAGTTTTTTCATAAAAGTGGGGGAGGATGTGTGCAAACACTACTTCTGACTTTGTGTGTGTAGAGTATTACATAAACAATACCCATTGTAAATATAGTAATGTTCATCATTGTTACCATACACATTTTTTGAGAATATTTTATTAATAAAATTTATGGCTTTTCCCATTTACAGTTTTACATATATGCACCTGCATTGTTACTATTCGCATTTTTCTTTCCCTAGAAGTATCTGGGAAAATAAAAATAACATGTACAAGTTATTTATGGCAGTTGTACTTTGGATATTAAAATAAATACATTAAACAATAATTTTATAATGTAATTTACTTAACAAAAATATCAATGTTAATGTTAACAGACCTAAAAATAAAACTAGCATAGAAATACATAGGCTTGGATATGGATGTTTGATTGGTAATCTAGATATACATGTATGTACGTTATATGTAAATTACAGTAACATGTATTAGGTGGGTTTTTCTCATTCTTAAGTTCAGTCAATGTATTAAACATCCACTGAAAGGTTTTCTCCAAGTAAATAGTACCAATGATATAAAACCTGGATTTATGGGGGGCGGGGGGATTCGCAAAATGTACTACAAATATAATGCCAGTACATAAATACCCATTCTTTAAAAAAATTGTTTTAAATACTAATGATAAAATTGACAAAAGATAACAAAATCTTATTTGTGATGAAAACACAATACATGGATTTATGGTGGGGGGAAAAAATCAGAAAAATTTTCAAAAGTTTTTCTTTATTAGAGGCTTCTCACATTAACAGAATTGGTTGACAATTGGAAGAACATTTCAACATTATAAAGAAGTCTAAGGAAAGTGATTACAGCTTTGTAAATACATTAATAAAATTTCATATGTCATTGTGTTAATATGGAAAACGTGTTAATATGGAAAACTAAATGAAACATGACAATTAAATACTGAAAAGGTATACAAACAAAAAAGAAACATCTACTGGACCAAACAAAAATTCAAGGAAGTATGTGAAGGCTATTTTTGCAGTCCATGTTTTATTGATTCACTGTATCATTTTATAAATATATGGTGAAGTCAATAGATTTTAGTCACCTATATACTTTCACCATCACATCTTGCCAATTTTGGAGATGCTTCTGTACTGTAAAATAGTTACGTGTTGAAAAAACATATAAAACAATCTTTAATTTAAAAATAAATAAATTTATAAATAGCATGAAAAGTGGCTAATATGCATACAGGCATCATCAACTTTGTTTCATTAGCAATAGTTACTCATGCCCATAATATTTTAACCACTTTCATACAGACTGGTTGATCTGTCTGGTGTATACACATTGGTCCATGTATTTGTACCAGAGAATATTAACCCACAGATCAGAAAAACTATACTGAACAAAATGGCTAAAGCAACAACAAAAGACTTTTTTAAATAAAAATCCCAAAATGTCTGAGTTGAGTTTTCTGCTGCAGGGGTTCCAGGTTCTTGTTAAAGCAAGAAACATAATATATACACATCACAATTTAGGTATCTTGCCATCCACAAAATATGGAGACTGACACTAGGTTTAAAAAAAACGACACATAGGCATTTAAATTACTTTGTGTAAGTTAAGGTGTTAACAAATATAAAGAATTTACAATATTACAGTTAAACAAGTGCATTTGGAATTTTGTTTATTATATGTACATGTATCCAATTCTATTGGTATTATCCCCAGTTTTAGCAAAGGAAAAAACAGGCAACTTCTGTAGGCAGATACTCATTTAATTGCTTTGTAGATAGTAAAATGTCATGTTTTATGATAAGCTATAATGGAAAGCAGCTATTGTTGGAAACAACCTCAATCATTGTTCTTATAAAACAGCCTACACAAGACCTACAACAGAGCATTTGTATGTTTATTGGGTCTATTGTCCCACCAACAGTATTTCAATTATTTGAAGATGGTGTCCACTTGAAGCAGATGTAGTGCTGCCTTCACTGAGTTTAGCATGCTGCAAACATCTTGCATGATACAACCACAGACATATATTAAAGGGACTGCCGACTCGTGACATCACACTATTAACTCTATATCAATAGGCTAAATCCGTCACAGTGCCCCCACTGGTAATCATAGGAAACTTCCGGTGTAAACTTAAAAGATTTAAAGCTGTGTTAACATTAATGAAGAAATGCCTAAATCTCGTGTTAAAGGGGGTACTAGGATGTGAAATTTTAACTTCCAAAGGGTTTTACCAAAAAAGAATGGCGGTGGCACTGTTTCTTGATGATAAACGTTCAGATTTTAGTGTTAACCCAGACACAATGCGCATCTGCTCCACCCAATTCGAGTCTGCAGTCATGGTAAGATATTTCTTTATTTGTTTGTTGTTGTGTTTAATCTGATGACTAGGGTTTATCTAAATATATAATCAGGCTTTTTACATTTATTTCCATGCTGCATAAATAGCTACCGGTAAATCGAAAATCAACACATCTATAGCAGTTATCAGAAAACCATGTTATTATTATTATTATTATTATATACCAAACTTTTTAAGCACTTTTTTCATGTACAATTAACACGTTCAAAAGTACTGTACAGTGTAACCACATAAATAATACAATATTTAAAAACAGATTAAAACATAGATATTGATCAAGTCACACATAAAAATAAAAAAGATAAATGAAATACAGGTAAGACTTAAGAATTTGTTAGAAAGCGACTGGTACAAAAATAATCAGTCCAGATAAAACCTCTTAAATAAGTGAGTTTTAAGTGCTCTCTTAAACACTGTTAGAGTTTCACAGCTTTTAAGTGATTTAGGTAGGGCATTCCAGAGTTTAGGGGCTGCCGTCATAAACGCGCGATCACCGTAAGTCTCAGTCCTACTGCGCGGTACAACCGGCGTTAAACAATCATTCTGGGACCTAAGTTGTCTGGATGGGATATAAATGTCTAGCATGTTTTGTATGTAGGTAGGTGCCTGTCCGTGAAGCGCCTTAAACACATATGTGAGGAGTTTGTACTCGACTCTGATGTGTACAGGAAGCCAATGTAGTTCCTTTAATACAGGGGTTATGTGGCTGTTATGTGGTGTCCTGGTTACAATGCGAGCAGCCGTATTTTGAACATTTTGGAGCTTGTTGAGAACGTACTTAGGAGATCCATATAGCAGCGAATTACAGTAATCTAGTCTTGATGTCACTAACAAGTTTATCAGGGTTCTGGTTGAATCTACGGTCAGGTATTTACGAATTTGACCTACATGTATCTGTCGAATTTGTATGAAGCATGAACGAGAAACTAAGTTCACATGTTGTTCCATGTCTAAATGAGAGTCCAGTATGGCACCAAGGTTTCTAACTGTTGTTGATGGTTTTATTACAGAATCGCCTACCCTTACCGTAAGATCTTCAACGTTACTTCGTTTTGGTACAAAGACAATCACCTCTGTTTTGTCCGCATTTAGTTTAAGAAAGTTATTATTCATCCATAGTATGATGTCATTCAGGCATGCTTCAATCCTTCGCAAGGTCTCATTGCGTGAAATGGTTTCTTTTGGTTTAAACGCCATGTACAATTGCGAATCGTCGGTGTAGAAATGATGTTGAAGATTATGCTTCCGACAGATCGCGCCCACAGGTTTAGTGTACATGATGTAGTTTTTCGGGCCAAGAACAGACCCTTGTGGCACAGAAAATGTCATACGTACAGGTTAAGACAGTTCTCCATTGACGCAGACAGTTTGATGGCGCTCACATAGATACGATTTCATCCATTTTAAAGGTTTGCCTACTATGCCGAAGTGTTGTTCAAGTCGGCAAAGGAGGGTACTATGGTCGATCGTATCAAAAGCAGCGGATAAGTCCAACATGACTAGCACAGTAGCTTCATTCTGATCAAGAAAAAGGAGAATGTCATTTTTTACACATAATAAAGCAGATTCTGTTAAATGAAACTGCTTATAAGCAGACTGACGCTCTTCATGAAGTTTATGTGCAGATAGGTGTCTTTCAAGTTGGGAATCGACAGCTAGTTTAAGCTTGACCCTTAGATGTGGCCTTAAACAGCTGTACGTACATTGGTAGTTCAATTTCTTGACAACCCTTAAACTGATGGTTATACAATACTGGTCTCAGAATTAAATTAGTGGGTTTAATTGGTTCATGGGACTTATTCACAGAAAAGGCAGCACTATATTTGTTTCACATTATTCATTGATAACAATAGTTACAAAAGTGGTGGGTTTGATTCTATAAATGGTTCTATTCCATGTTAAATATAGCAAATATATATAAGAAATAATACACTTTTTTAAGTTCGGACATGATTTGTTGATTAGGATAATCTAATCCATAAGTTCAAAATTGTTATGAACTGTTCCTATTTATCACAATGGAAACCTCAAGACTGTGCATTGATGAGCTATCCTAGCATTTTTATCATGAAATGTTATCATGAAATTAAAAGTGTTACCGATGTGCAAATAAAGTTTAAATATTCAAATAAAGGCATGAGTGTGAGTAGAGTGAACATCTACAAGATTGTAAGAAAGTGTGAAGAACTTTGGACCATAACAGATGCTCTAAAGTCCGGCCGACCAAAGACCATTAGAAGTGATGAAAATGTAAGCGTGCTCCATAAGAGGTTCTAACAAAATCCTGAAAAATCCATCAGACGCACATTGACAGAGATAGGTATTTCTAAATCATCTGTGCATTATATAAAGAGAAAGGATTTAGAACTGTTCCTCTTACAAAATACAAATTATGCAAAGCTTATCCATAACTAGTCAAGTGGAAAGATGCTCCTTAGAAACATAAAAAGAGGAGAAAGAAAGATCAGTGTGGACACTACTTCCAATGTTATCAACCGTTTTAAAGAGCCAGTGAAACTTTCTTTTTGGACACCCTCACAGTCTTCTGTCTCACTCCTCTTTTTTCTGCGCAGACCTTTTGCCAATCTTTTGAAAGCATTTTGGTCCACATAGAGGCATTTTCAACATATTAAACCTACTACCAAGAAGTTCAAGAAAAGCAAAGAATCATTCGAATGTAAATATCTAATAAATATCAAAATCAACACACCTATTGGGAATTTCTTTAGTGTTAATCAATGCCATTTTACTAAAGAAAAGTATTTATATACAATTGTAATTGTATTCAAAATTACCGGGTAGTTGTCTGGAGATGGTCCTAATGTTGTATTATTGTTTTATATTTTTTTTGGTCAATGAAGGTGCCAGACAATATATATATTTGTCCAGACTCGGACTGGAACCGAAGAGGTTAGGTGGGTTACTGCAACTTTTCATATAAAGCCAAATTCTGTAATGCATACTTTTATTTTTTCAGTTACTATGAAAATCACCATTTCTTCAGAGACAGTAAACCTTTAAATTCAATGCCTAGGGCCAGCCAACAAAAACACAACTGTCAGGAAGGCAGAGGAAATGTCAGTTCTTGGCAGTCCATTAAAAAAGATTAAATATTATTAAAGAAGAGTCAGGTAGTCCAGTTACTATACGCTATGATACAACAGCCAGTCGCATTATCCTGACACTAGGCTGGCCAGTTGTGGAACTACCTTATCATTTTCTTGAGCGTTACCCATGGAGTTATACCATTATAATTTTTAACAACTTTGGTATGTCATGGCCAGAGATCCAACCTGTTCCTGAAGTGTATCAGAAAAAGATTCTCAACTATTCAAGTTCTTGACAGTTTGATGCAAGCTTTTTAGTAGTTGCATCTTTAACTGTACCCAACATGAGTGTTTAAAATATTTCTAGATTGAAACATGTCCATATTTCTCACAATATCCAGTCTAAATAAATCAAACCTGATTATATCCGTGAGTATGATCACTAGGAAGATGAATGGGAAGTTCCAATCTATGTACAGGTTATTTACATATAAAATTGATCATACTTTTATGCGAAATCTTTAACTGGAGCTTTACACATATGGCTAATGTTCAGGCAACTTAAAAATATCACCTTATTCATAGAATAAGTGTGCTAAAATGCAGTGATTGTGATAGTTTCACAAACTTTATAAAAAAAGTACAGGGATGCCAGTGACCAAGCAGTTATGGGTAACCCACTTGTAACTCCTCTGCCCCTCACCGCATGAGTTCAAGTGCTGATCGAGCAACAACTTTCATGTGGAGAAGTTTTCCAGCTAACCTGTTGTGTGCTAGTGGTTCTATCCAGACAAAAGTCTGGGTTCTTCCTCCACTAATATACACAGATAGCTAGACGTTAGTGTAATGAATAAAAAAACAATCATATAAGCATGTAATCTTAAAATAAGCACTTATATAAACCAAGCAAAATCTACTAGCACATTAGCCAGACATTTTAACAATTTAAAAGGTATACTTTAATACTAATCAGTATTCAAAAATCTATCTACTCAGAGGCAGGGTTATTATGAAAATAGACTTTCAGACAATGCAACTCATAGTGTTGCATTATTTCAAGTATATAAACTATGAAACAAGAAATATAAATACTAAAAAGAAAGACAACTTATAATTATGTAGTTGCCATTTTGTATTCACTGTGTTGCAAGTGAATACAGCATTACTGCTTCACACAGAAAGCTGCTGACCTTACAATTTAAGACTATTCCTTTTTCTTGCGCAACAAAAAGTAGTTCTATATATTTCCATGATTTGATGTGAAACATACGACAGTCACACAGTTGAAATCTTCGAGCAACAATACCATATGCTTATATGAAATGCAATGCTAACACTAAATGAGCTATGAATTTATAAAAAGAAAGCCCGCTCCAGAGTTCACAAGAATATGGCATTCAGATACCAGTGATATATGTGAAGATACAAGCAAAGGGTACCAGTGACCCACTCTGCCACAGTAATGTAATTCAAATAGTTACCCTTTAGCTTCTGCTTATGTCCACAACATTAAAATTATAGTTATTTTGACAAGATTTCATTGAAAAACTATGTATGGCAATTTCATCTCAACCAGTTGTAATTATCTCAACATGCCATTACTTGTATGAAGCAGTGAACATAACATTGCTTGCAGTACTTTAAATTAAGTATTGTTGGTGCACCATTTCATGACAAAACACAAATACCATGATGTGTGCTGTTAAGTTAAACAAACAAAAGATATCAGTTAAAAAAAATTATCAAAGAAAACACTTAAAACAGAAAGGGTATAAATTGCCTTTCTGACAATAAATGGAGTTTTGCTGTACTGTTGTTTTTAACCTAACTTATGCAAGAATAAATTTTTATTATAATTATAACGCACAAAATTTACCCCCTCAAAATCTTGTATAAATATGGGAAACATGAAATATACATGACCGTCCAAGATATAAAAGGGCAGGAAAAAATTAAACTGTTTGAAAAATCAAAATTGCATTGTACATGTATATGATAAAATTTCTGGTCTGACCTTGCACTTATTACAAACTAGTTGTATATAACATGCAAATTGAGGCCTGTAACTAAATCCAGTTGCCGAATATTTGCTTATAAATGTTTAGTATCAAGTTATGACATTGATAAGGCTGGTAATGGATTGTTCTGTTGTGCTAACTAGGGTTTGGTAGACTTGGGATTTTGTAACAGTAGCTACAAAGGGCACGATGGAGAATCCCATTCATACACAATTTTTTATATATTTAATTATATAATGCATATGATATAGTTCAAATGTAACTATGAAAAGATTGTGCTTTCGTTAATGAAATCAATTAAATATCAATTAGACTGAGCTCTCAGCTGCGCAAAATAACAGGACATTTTCAATGCCTTTAAATAAAAGTAAATCCAATATTTGCTCTGTACATTGTTCATTTGTTTTGTTTTTGCAAGGTAAACTCCTAATTCCCTGCCTGCATGTCCAAAAAAAATGTAATAAAAATTAATTGAACAGTTTGGGGCACAATTCTGATAATTACAAGAACATGTTATTATAAGATTGCTAAGCTACACAGAAAATTGATAAAAGCTTGACAAAAGATTTAATATTCACTAGATTCACTCTTGTAAAAATCAGTTGATGCAATTTTGAAATGTAGATAACAATTCAACAAAAGACACATCAATTGACCGTTAATACTATTAATTAATAGGTTGTTAACCATTTTAAATTTTTGCAATCTTCTCTTTGCTATAACTACTCAATATATGCATTTAAATGCATAAATATTATTGCATTTTTTTCTTTTTTAAAAACTAAATGCAGTTTTGGTATTTTTCACTGCCAATGAAGTGCAACTTATAGGTGTAATTGCCTCAAACTGCAAAATTACCTCATCTTTGCATCCACACTTGTTAACAAATACAATTTATGAATTCATAAAATCATGTTTACACTAAATGCTAATGGTGAAGATATTTATTGATATTTATAAGATTGTCTAGATTTGTCCATACACTACACATAAGGAAGTTTCGAGAATTTTCATAAATCTATGAACATCCTCAAAAGAACAGTACAATGGGGCTGGAGCCACACGAATCACCCGGGGCTTGCGTTCATCACACTGAAAATATAAAAATACAATTTGACTGCAAAGTCTCAAAAACTTCAACTTTGAAAACGCAAGGGCATGTGTACAGTTTATCTGTCAGGAGTGTTTCTCAATATGGTTAGAAGATAAATCATCCTCTAACATCTGACAAGTAAGATTTCAAATTTTATTTCAAATTTAGCAAATCAGGATCCTTAAGGTAGGTAGATCTCAGACTCCAGCTCAAAGTTTTATAACTTTTATCTGATTGGTTAGATTTCCAATATTATTTCAAATTTAGCCAATCAGGCATCCTTAAGATAGATCTTGGACTCCTGCTCAAAGTTTTATAACCTTGCATCTGACTGATTAGATTTTAGACATTACTTCAAGTTCAGCCAATCAAGATCCTTAACATAGATTTCTGATGCCAGATCAAAGTTTTATAACCTCAGACCCTGGCTCCTTAGGAAGAAAGTATCTGAGAAGAAGGCACATGCTGATAATCTAACGATTAGACAAGTGTGTGCAAAGAGGTTCACCCTGCACAGATCAGATGCTTAAAAATTAATGACTGGGTTAGAAGACCTCCCATCTGTTGTTTTTTATTTTCATCTGGACAGGGTAACTTTCCTTTTTGAGGGATTTGGCAGCATTTTTGCTGATACTGAGCAAAAACATTTCTATCATATAGCACAGGGGCACTTATGAGGTGTCCAGGGACTGACCCTGGCCAGTCCATTATACTGACACTGACGAGTCGGGCGTAATGCTGTCCCCTTAGCCCTGAGCATGAGGAGGGAAGTCACTACTACCAACTTCAGTCTTTGGTTTGACCCGGCCGGGGTTTGAACCCATGACCTCCCGATCTGCTAGCCGACACTCTACCACCTGAGTTATTGCGGCCGTTTTTCCTTTTTGAAATTGGGTCCCTTTACTGACTTGCATTTGGAAACTGTGTATATTTATTTACTGAGACTCGCATTTGGAAACTGTGTGTCTATGTATATATTTACTGAGACTCGCATTTGGAAACTGTGTGTCTATGTATATATTTACTGAGACTGGCATTTGGAAACTGTGTGTCTATGTATATATTTACTGAGACTTGCATTTGGAAACTGTGTATATTTATTTACTGAGACTCGCATTTGGAAACTGTGTGTCTATGTATATATTTACTGAGACTTGCATTTGGAAACTGTGCATATATATAAAATTTCTGAGACTTGCATTTAGAAACTGTGTGTATAAATATATTTACTGAGACTTGCAATTGGAAACTGTGTGTATATATATATCGGAACTTTTAATTGAAATTTAACAATTTTAATATATGGGTAACAATTTTTAATGTAGATCTAAAGTTTACTCACCACAACGCCTCTCTTCCTTAACTCTTCAAAAACCTGAATGATACTGACAGTGAATGAGAGGGACAACTGGGCACCACGTTGTTCTATATCACTGGGTGTCAGTATCTTTACATGTACATGCCCGTCCTCAGATCCTGGTAGAGTGCCATTTTTGATGCCACCATTTTGTGATGTCCCAATCAGCAGATTCTATATTATTAGTGCTAGAAGAAGGATTCTTGTAGCCATATTGTAGTTTGATTCTCTCCTCTAAGTAACCAGTCAGCAGATGGCATTTTTTGGTTACCTCAGACATGCTGGTCTTGGCAAAGATCTGAAAGATGAACATTTAAGTAAGCATTCAAAATTCCATAACTTTGTAATACATTAAAAGAAGTCAAACCTCAGAACATAATTATTTATTTAAAACAACGTTTCGGCCATATGCCTTCATTAGGTTATGACAAGAATGTTATGATGACATGACTGTCAAAATACATAATATCATAATACATAATTTGGCATACTATTTAGTATAATATAAAGGATGCACAAAAATATACATCATACATGTAATATGGAAATTAAAAGCAACATGTTAATAAATACAAGTATATAGTTCTTGTACACCAGAGACAATACAGATAATTAGTAAAGTAACTTTGTGTTCATACCATCAGGCAAAACTGTACAAAGTTTGTACAATCCATTCAGTTTCTTTCAAAAGGCATTTCCAATTGTAGTTAACTTTATCAATTGGCATGAATGAAAAATCATTCATTGAGAGCCCCTTGGAATTAAAGTGTTCTGCAACAGTTGTGATTGTATTTGGAAAATGTTAAATACCAAACTTATGGCCATTCATTCTTACACTGCATTTTTGACTGGTCTGGCCAACATATTGTAGTTGACATTTCTTGCAGGTAATCAAATAAATAACATCAGAGGAAGAGCATGTCAAAATATGCTTCACTTGAAAGTCTTTGCACAAAACACTGCTAGAAAATTCTTTAGACTCGGTAATATATTTACAATGAGAACAACGAGTCCTACAACATTTTGATGTTTTACAGTCTTTGTTAACAGAGCGATTGTCATGAGAATGGACTAAGACATCTTGTAAATTACTAGGGCGTTTATATGCAATAGCAGGTTTACAGTTATGTATTTCTCTAACACTTTGTTTCGAAGAGTTCTTCAAAAGTCCCCAATATTGGTTGACAGTTTTTCCTATATTAGGTAAAGATGGATTATAAGTGCATACGAAAGGAATAATGTCAGAGTAACTTTTTGTCGTTGGTTGAAGTTCCTCATCCATGCAGAGTCCTAATGCCTTGGTTATAGCTTGGTCCACAACAGAGTCTGTGGAGTTACAGTTCTTGAAGTGTTCTTTAATATTATCACAGTCACTATTGAATTGATCAGTTTGTGAAGTTATTCTTCTATAACGTTTTGCTTGGCTGAAAGGGATTCCAGATTTACATGATTCAGGGTGGCTCGATGAATATTCTACATACTGATGGCAGTTGGATGGTTTATTGAAGAATCTGGTTTCAAGTTCCATCAAGGAAATTGACACTTGTTTTGGAATATTCATGTGAAAAATTGATTGTTGGGTGGACATTATTAATATCTTTTATGAACTTTAATAATTCAGCTTCACTATGGGTCCAAAAAAGGAAGACATCATCAATGAATCGTAGCTACATCAGAGGTGAATTGCTGCAATTTGATAGAAAATCCTGTTCAAACTTCCCCATAAGTAGAGATGAATAACTAGGAGCCATTTTAGTCCCCATTGCAGTTCCTAAAACTTGTAGATAGTTTTCTTCTCCAAACTGAAAATTATTTTTTGTCAGAACAATAGTTAACAAATCTTCAATGGACTTCATAGTATCTTCAGACAAGTGTCTATCTTTTGTCAAGAAATCTATGCATGCTTCAATGCCATCTTTGTGGGGTATGTTGCTGTATAGTGAAGAAACATCCATAGTCATCAACAAGGCATTTTCAGGAAGACTTCCAACTGTTTGTAATTTCTTTATAAACTCTGTTGTGTCCTTAATAAAGGATGAAAGGGTTTCTACATGCGGTTTCAAAATGCTGTCTAGGTATGACGAGATGTTTTCTGTCAGTGACCCACAACCAGAAACTATAGGTTGACCAGGATAACCAAAAGGCAGATTGGGCTGATGTGGCTTATGAGTCTTGGGAAGAACGTAAAACACAGGCATTCTAGCTTCATTTGAGGAAATAAGATCTTCTTTTACTTTTTCATTTAAACCAGCCGAATTTAAAATAGTATTCCTTATTTCTTTTTGAAAATCTTCTAGTGGGTTACAGTCTAATTTCTTGTAATATTGCACATCATTTAACTGTCTTAATACTTCATTACTATAATCACATTTATTCATTATAACTAAAGTAGAACTTTTGACAGCTTTGTTAGCCTTTTTTATAACAAAAGACTCATCTTCACGAAGTGATTTCAATGCTTGATGTTCCTCATGAGAATTCAAAATTCCCAGACACCTTAAGATGACAGGATTAGTATCCATGTTAAAATTGATTATAATTAGCAGTTCTAAATGGTTTCGACTAGACACTACCTGAGATGTTTAGACTCTTGGCATGATGTTTACCATGCATTGACCAATTTTTGGTATCTTTATCATAATATTCTACAAATGGAAACAGACAGGGAAGATCAAAAGGACATGTTTCCCAATAAAATATTGACCTATCAATTTAAAACAAGATTCTCTTTACTTAAAACAAAACCAAAAACATAAGTGTCATAATCTTGATAACCAGCTATTGGGAGAACATGACCCCAGACAAATTTCTGTGGCACATAAAACACCTCTCTAACAAGGACTCACAGCCACAACCTAACAGCTATTGGGAGAACATGACCCCAGACAAATTTCTGTGGCACATAAAACACCTCTCTAACAAGGACTCACAGCCACAACCTAACAGCTATTGGGAGAACATGACCCCAGACAAATTCCTGTGGCACATAAAACACCTCTCTAACAAGGACTCACAGCCACAACCTAAAAGACTGAAGAAGAATAAACAAATGAGCCATATTCATCTTGCTCACCTAAATGCCATAAATTAAAGCATATGCGTGGTGGCTAAAAAAATCATCTTACCTCTAGACTGGCTTTGATTGGCGGACAAAGGAGCCCGGGGGTGTTGCTGAGTCTGTATGACAGAGCACCAGGGTATGGATCAAACTCTACAAATACAGGCACTGGTTACAAAACACAAAATAACCTGGCACAGGTTACACAACACTAAACAACCTGGAACAGGCAAAAGACTCTTAATAACATGGCTTAGTTTACTCAACAATTAATTACAGTTTACAGAACACTTAATTACCTGGCAAAAGTTACACAACACCAAGTAACTTGGCACAGGATACACAACACCAAATAACTTTGCACAGGTTACAAAACATGTAATGGCATTACACAGGCTAAACAGCACTTAATAATCTTTTTTTCTAGGTAAAAGGTTATATCACATTGTAGTCTTCTTTTAAGTTAATGATTCTTGCCTCTTTACATGTGTAACCATTGGTCACTGGGTATACACATAAATCTAGTAGATACGTAACAAACAGAGTGATCTGGGAATTGAACGAATGGCCAAAAAATGGCAGGGTCTTATTTCTATATGCCTGGGTAGTGTGGAAAAAATCAAGGTTATTTCCTTACTCCAGGCGAGAAGTGATGATGGTGATTCTAACCAGACAAGAGTCTGGTGATCTACCACTTGACCATCCTACTCCTTCGTCTTTAGCACATAATGAATAATACAGTTTTCTGTATATATACATCTAAAAGGAAACAAAGACACACACAAATGAACAATGAGCAGGCTAATTTTAATTATAATGTACAGAATAACAATTTTTAATTGTCACATTGTCACAAATTTTAATGAAAAATGGCAAGATGGTATGTTGACGGTAATGATGTTGACAATAATGGTGAAAAGTTTGTTTGTTTATTTATTGGGTTTATCATCCCACTAACAGTATTTCAGTTATCTGGAGACGGTGTCCACTTGAAGCAGATATAGTGCTGCCTTCAGTGTGTATAGCATGCCGTGAACACCCAATCTCATTAAAATCATATCCTAATTTCCCTCATCTACTGTCCGTGATTAGGATCTGACTACATCGCATAAGAGGTCGTGTCAAAATGACCTTTGTGTAATTGAATATGCATAGACAAGTGCCCGTATTTCGACCAATGCAATTGCTCCTTTCAAAACTACTATAGAATCCTTCCCGATACAGCAGTCAACACATACCACTTTTTAAACCGCTGAATCAGCCATCCTTTCTATTGGCATGCATTAATTTTTACACATTTTGTTCAATCAACAATTTATCTATCGGTATCTACCATAACATTTCATAATTCCATTTTTAAGTAGAATACGAAAGGATTTTCAACGCAACCCACTGCGAAAACGCTTTCGTTATCCGCCATGACAATTGCAGCGAGCGAGTTGTGAATGTATTTACCAGTGTTACTAAAATAAGGATTTCTAGTTCAAAACTTCTTTTTGTTGGATGGTTTATACATATTTGTAGAGGTTATATATGTCTCTTTTGAAATATGTAAAGTTAAGTTTAAGAATGTGTGTAGATTGCATGCAATCACGAGTTAAACGCGACCCTTTACCATTAAAATTTTATAGCGTGTAGAACGTTGCTCGCAGTATACCACAAGATTTTGTTGCCGAGAATTTCATTGGCTACTGAAAAGGTCAATTTGAGGTGAACCGTAATGGGAAGTCATCAGATCCTATTACGCGTAATACTGGAGCTGATTTTAATGAGATTGGTGAACACCTGGCATGATACCACACCCAGTCACATTATCCTGACACCAGGCCAACCAGTCGTGGAACTACCCTTATATTTGCTTGAGCGTTAGCAAGGGAGCAATACCACTACCATTTTTAACGACTTTGGTATGTCGCGGCCCAGGATTGAACCCGGGGCCATCCGTACCTGGAGCCGACGCTCTACCAATTGCGCTACCAGGTCCGGTATGGTGAAGAGTGGAGGTGGTGATAATGATGACAATGACAGTGGTGGTGATGATCATGATAATGTTTATGATGTAGGAGATAATTAAAATGGTAGTGATGATGATAATGATGATGACTATGTTGTTGATGATGATGGTGATGATGACAACTATGTTGATGATGGTGGTGGTGGTGGTGCAGGAGGTGGTGATGATGGGTACGATTATGATGATGGTAATACAATGGCTTTGGTAGTGATGATGATTTTGATGATGTTGAAGATGATGATGAAGATGATGGTGATAGCGATGATGATAAAGATGTTGATGATGATTGTGATGGTGAAGATGACAACTTACTGTTGTCCATATTGAACCTAGTCTTCAACTGATGTCCCCACCAACCCTGCAACTTGGGGTAGTCATTGTTGAAATGTTTCTGGTGAACAAACAGGCCCGACAGGCAGCCAGCACCACAGTTGAGGTACTTAAAAAATCAAGATGATATATATTTATTTTTTTAAACATTTACCTAAATAAGAGCAGAATTACTCATTTTTAGAAAATTTGAATGGCAATTAAAATATACTAATCATGTAGCAAAAACAGATAACAATATAGTGCCAATTTGAGAAAATGTCTGTTTTGTTTACTTGTTTTTTGTACCAACACAATTATGATCATATTGATGACTACCAGACAATAATTAGTGCAGGCAGACTCCAGATTTATGTCAAGGTAGGACCACTTAAAGCACCAAAGATTAGCTGGAAGACCTCCACATATCGAAGTTCTTGCCCTGACCAAGAAATAAACACACAGTGATGGAATAAGGAGTTATAAGATGGCTACCAATCCCTCGGCCACGGCCGCCCTGTGACTGTTTTGTGATGCAGAGTATTATATGTGTAGTACTGAAAACTGACAATCAAATGTTTGAAAAAAAATATAGCAAACACTAGTTTAGGTAAATGAATAAATATACCTTATAAGTACACCAGCAGGCGAAGTCTACTCCCCAATCATGAAGCTTTAGTTCCACATTACCAGCAGCATGAGCAAGGTCCCATCCGACGACACATCCCTGAAATAAATGGTTATTGTAGTAGTGGAGATTAATTTGATATACATAAGTGAAACTTGGTATCTTGGCCTCGGTTAAGTTGTATCTGTTGATGCAAACTTGCTGTGCCAACTTTTACATTTATAGTTTCAATGTTATTTTCTGTTGATATGTTGATGTTCATACATTGTTGTTTTTTATTACTCGACCTTACTTTTCAAATGTTGTGTTGTGTACCCACATTCTTCAGTGATAAGTGTCAACTAGTAGTTACATTTATAAACCTCACCAATCAGTTGTGTAGTCACTCACATACCATTTCTAACAAAATCAAATTCTTTGCCAAATGTGTGGACAGGTAAACCAATGTACATTTCACATAAGTTTCATGGCTGTGCTTTTTTGGCTGGTCAACTTATACATTGTTGTATGCTTTGTTGGGATGAACAAGTATATGAGAAAATGTATGTTTTTTACTGTTTTCTGTTTAGTGTTTTTATTCCCATTTAAAGAGCAATATGCCAACAAGTACTGATATATAAGTTGCTTAATGTTAAATATTTAAATGGTGAATATAAAGTTGCTTAATGTTTAATATTTAAATGGTTAATATAAAGTTGCTTAATGTTTAATATTTAAATGGTGAATATAAAGTTGCTTAATGTTTTGCTTAATCTTTAATTTTTAAATGGATGAATATAAAGTTGCTTAATGTTAAATATTTAAATGGTGAATACATACTGATTTTTCTAAATATATATTTACCAATTATTAGTAGTTTAGATTCAAATCACAAGTAGAAAATGGCAAAAAGTATTACGGTACATTTCATAATTCATACCACGGATACATCAATTTATTTATGGTAGTCACCTCGAATTGTGTTAAAGAAATTTGACTGTATGCCTTTTTTTCATATAAACAAAACACTAAATCTAAAAGGTATCGCTATTAAATTTTTGTTTTGATTACCGCCATTCTGAAAATTAATCTCATATTATTTTTATTATAATTGTTAATATTAAATAATGTCCGTATGAAATAATCTGATAAATAAATATACTAGATAAATAAAAAATGAAATAACTAAAAACAATGTATATAGAGAAATAAAAATAGTTAAATACAACAAAATCAGTTCAAATTAAAATCAATTTATAAAACCTTTTTCAACCAATAAATAAACAGATATTAAAAGTTTTTTATCTGTTTTAATTTAAAATGGTCTCAGTGTGCTCACTTATAAAATTTAACTGTTTTGAAATTTGTAAGTTAAATTCCCCAACCCCCATTTAAAGTTCCAACAGTTTCTATTCATACCTCGGTCAAGTGTTCACAAAAAGTGTCACAAGAAAAAGCATATAATCCTTTATAAAAAGTAGGTTAGCCATTCACTATGTGCTTTACACAGTCACTTGTACTGATTGGTCAAAACAATTTATGTAAAAAATCTTTCCGGATAGTGAGAAACTTCCATCATGTTGTCTCCAAGTACTGGGTACAAGGTTAGTAAAACTCTGATGCTGACTCATTAGATGATCATCCTCATGCATCAGAGTTTGAGCTTTATTTAAATCATGACCAATCAGTTGCCTGAGACCAATCTCAGACTTGAACACAAAGTTTTAAAGCCTTGAACACAAAGTTTTAAAGCCTTGAACACATGTAACAATTGGTTTACTGTTGAAAAACTCTGTTATAGTTTGTGTTTTTAATCAACAAAAGTAACACAGCAGCCATCACTTCCTCTTACCTTCTGTTGACCCACTCTGGTGATGGTCTCCATGTCAAATTTCTGCCCCGTGTAATACTGAACCCCTGAGAAACATATCAGTGCAATAGAGTCTCCCTGTTTATCTATAACAGAGAGGATGTCTTCATGTTGGATCATGTGCTCGCCCTGAAATCAGACATGTGTTGTTTGTTGGGTTTATTGTTCCACCAACAGTATTTCAGTTATATGGGGATGGCATCCACTTAAAGTAGAAATAGTACTGTCTTAACTGTGTATATCATGCCACTATATATCACCATATGTCTATGATACCACACCCAGTCACATTATCCTTACTGAAGTTTGGCCCGTCTTTCTTAGCCTCCAAGGTCAAAGAATTTAAACATTTATGCGGACATTTGTTACCATACTTGTGGTGAAATTCTTTTTAAATATATATAACAAGAGCCATACATGGTAGGTTTCATTTATCTCAGTGCTTGATAGTAATATAATAGAAATACTAACTAAAAAAGAGGGCATAACTCTAAATAAAATAAATGTTTGATTACCTGCCCTCTTGAAATGGGTTTTCTTTTCAATAACTATTCCAAATTTAAATGAATACCTTTGATGATTTTCAAGATATGGAACATTTTAAAGAGGTTAACCAATGCCAATGCCGACGCTGACACTAGGGTCATGACAATAGCTCCAGTGGGTTTTTTTTGAAAAGTGAAGCTAAAAAAATTAAAATAATGGATATAGTAAGATCATTACCTCCCTTGGTTTCATCAGGATCAAGGCTGTAGCAGGGTCATAGCCTTTCAGTCTCACCTGACTCTCAGCTGCATACTATCAAGACACAAGCAATGGGAAAATGTTATGCATTTATATCATTAAGTTATACTGAGATGGTGTTTGCTTAAAATGGTTACTGTGACAGAATGGTGAACACCCAGTCATGTTACATGTATCCTGACACCAAGTTAACCAGTCATGGAAATACCTTTATATTTAAGTGCAAGCCAGAAACACTTACCACTAGCATCTTTTTTTATTAAGATATCCAAAGATGTGCTTCAGGCTGGGTTTGAGCCCGAGACCTTCAATACCTTGATCTGTGGCTCTAATAATTGCACAACCAAGGTGGATTTCAATTAGAGATATCAGTGGATAGTCTCCTCTTAAGACTCATTAAATGCAAATCGGTCATTCTATTTTGGATTACTTGGGTATTAGGCTTGCTTATATTATTAATAGAAAAAAATGCAATTGCATGGAAAAATGTGTATAAGAAATAGTGTGAGACAAGTACCTAGTATATAGTACCTTGTACATAGGCATCATTAAATAATAAGGTACAGGTGTCGCCATCACTGACTTGTGGGTTTGAGCTCAAGAGAAAAACATTTAGGTAAGGAAGTTTTTAAGTTTGACTGTGGTGTGCAGGTGGCTTTACCCCAATGTTTTGGCATACATCGCAGTGACCAATTATGATCAATATAGCTGTAATGGCAGAGGCAGACACCAGAAAAATGTCTGGGTTGAACACCCGGCGCACCGCAGGTCATCTGGAGACCTTCCAACATTAGTTCCTTTGCCCTGAATGAGACTCCAACCCAACAAGCCTAGCAGTCAGAGGAGTTACAAATCGGTGACTCTACCACTACACCACTGGCGCCCCTCTGTCTCAACAATGACTTTAATTATTTTGCTGTGATGTAATTACCTACAATAATATAACCAGGGCCTACTCACATGATCTGAAGGAAAGGCATGATCTTCCATTAAAATCTTATATCGTGTTGGTGTGGGTCGATAAAATGAGATCTGAAAAACATTCCCTATTTATTACAACAAAACAGAGTAAAAATGTACTGACAAAAATAATAATGAATGCCTCAAAGATAAGATTGTGAAAAAAAATATAGTTACATGTAAATAATACAAAAAATGTTTGATTTATTATTCTTAATTACAGTGTGATGTATTGTAAAAAATAATAATTTTCTTGCTACTGGTATATTTTTGATTCTTGAAAATAATAAATACAATAATAATCTAAAAAGAGATTCCTATGCAAACATATTTATTTCTTCGTTCTATTTATAGAGGATAGCACTAGACAGAGAAAACTGTAATCATTTCTTTAAATAACAAAGCAAAACTCAGCCATTTACAGTTTAAGGTTATACACTATATGCCTATACCTACCAACAGTAAATGAAGGTTAACTGTCAAACCATTCATCAGACCTACTTCACCCTCCTTAGCACCTAGATTAAACATAAAATATATAAAAAATTACACATGTAAACATTGTTCAGTTTAATTAAGTTTATTAATTTAAAATGATATTATCATCATAACCATCATCAGAAGCCTGATCATCAATCATTTTCATTACCTTCATGTGAATTCATTTTTTGACAATGTATGATGTAAACTGGTTTGATCTAGTTGAAATGGAAAATATGTTTTAAAATTGTCTATGGTTGGCATTTTATTTACTATTCATGCACAAAATAAAATGGTATCAACTGTCACGAAAACCATTTACTTTTATGATAAATGTATATTTGATGGAAGAAGACAAATTTTCTTTCCAATAGAAACAACACTATTGTAAAGTAAAGAAACAATTTACTCCTCTTAGAAAAGCTCAAGTCAAAGTAAGCTTAACATAATGTTGGAAAACTCATGTTCTCCATTTCTTAGATTTGATCTGTTCCAATGTTACTGTGACCCTTGCAGATTTGTCTCATAATTCCCACCCCTGACATATTTCAGGGCTAGAAGCTTGCCTACATGTCTTACACAATGTGTTGTTTTGTAAGTGTCTATAATGTTCTAAATAATAGCAAAATGTCTTACAAAGTATCAAATTAAAATCAGCGATTGTTTTAGTAGCACAATGCATAAATATACATGTTACAAGGTCTGTGTATTCAGCAGTGTTACTGTTTCACACATTCATCTCTTTCATGCAAACTTGTTTTTATGTTAATTTCATATGCACATTATTACTTTTACATAATGTATACTTCCAACCGTGTTAATTACATGCAACAAGTTCTTAGTATAGGTTTTGAATCTAAATTGGTGATTCTTCCAGTCACTCCATTTGGATTTCGGTTGGCTCATTTTTTTAAATATCTTATCACATATTTACTTTCTTTATCTGGCGTTCTTGTGAATACCTTTGTCCTGTACCTTTTTAAATTTAAGTATATATTGCAATGCTCATAGGACTTTGTCATATATTCTTATTCATGGAATTGAAACCACAGCCGCTCGCTTCGTTTGCTCCCTTTGGGTTCTAATTCCAGGATGAGCTGCCCATTTAGACACTAACCTTAACATGGTAAAACTTTACCCAACAGTCTCAGTTTAAGAAAAAGAAAATCAATACTAGAATAAGTTTTATGAGTACACATGAGCACATCAGTTTCAACAAATGCTTAAGTCTGCTGACAAAAAGGCAATATGACACGATGACATCACACATATAATTAGCACTAGTTTGTTTTTTTGTTGGTAAGGCACGTATGCAGGTCAATTGGTAAACATTTTTTAATTATTCTGTCATGTTAGTTGCCTGCATTTAAGTGCATGCATGTCCATTTTACTACATATTTACTTGATTTACGTAGTGTATTTAGAGTACCGAGGTAAACAGAAATCAGTGTACTTTTTTGCAGTCAGGAGGTTTGTCAAATGCAATAATAATGCTGGAAATTAGTACCTTGGCTCAATTAGGAAAAAAATTCAAGACGTTCAGTCTAATTATCCTGTGCTTGAGTAAATGCAGACAATTCTCATATCACCCTATAAACAGGTTATTGAACATTTAAAATGTCCAATCTCAGTCCAATGCCAGTGTCCACACATGCATTAAGTATTGCTTCCATTAGTTGTGTAAGTAAATAGAACATGTGACACTGATTGGGCATTATCTCCACTGTTTACTAAATGGGTATGATTATATTGTCAATCAAGGGATTACAGTTTGTGGCGTTTGCCTTTTAACACCTGTAGATGGGGCACGAAATTATCGTTGCGACCTATGAACACCCTGTACGTTCAATGATGGGCAGTGATCTGTTCTGATTAGGTGCACACATACACATGCAGATGCTTGTCGCTTGCAGTAGGTTATATTTTGTAATCAAATAATCGGCTGGTAGCTATTGACTGGGGCAGTCTTTAGAAGGAATGAGATTAAGTCTGTCGGGAACATCATAGCGGGAGAATTAATGTGCTCTGAAAAGAATCAAATTATTGCTGGAATCCTTCTATTGGGAGATCTTCAAGGTGACTAGCGATGTGCGATATGGTTCTATCCAGATATTTGTCTGGAATCAACGTCCACCAAAAATAACTGTTCTTCACTGCAATAGCCATATTTGTGGTTCTGTAATGTATTTCAAAATCATCATCATCATTAGCAGCAGCAGCAATTACATACCTACAATGAGCCTTCCCATCTGTTCATCTAGCCCCTCATCACACCAAGCCCAGGGTAGATCTCCATTAGTATGACCTTCCAGGGCACTATGCAAACATTCATTGGGACATGTAGTAGTAGGAAACATGATCAAATATAAAATCTAAGATAACTAGTATGAAAGTAGCTTCGACATAGTTTGTCAACAAATGGCCCTTATTTATTTTAAATTGCAGTAATACAATAAGTAATAGAACAAAGTATTATCTCGGATCATTAGCTTATATGTGAACATAATGTCCTTCAGTAGATTGTGTTGCTTTCAGGTTGGGGGAATTCAAAGCATTGCAATGATTTTCACCTTTAAGCTGTTTTTTTAGCACAACAATCCACTTTATCTCCCAACTGCAAATGCATTAATATACATCAAGACATCACATGTAAGTTGTCAACACATTTGGCCCTATAGCAACACAATTTCAATACATATTGGGTATGAATTGTTTGGTTCTATGTGCTGTGTATTTAAGCAAAACAGTGACCAAGTCACTTTAAACATGATTTAAGAAGTGAAATTAGGTCTAAAGTATTTAACATACCAGTAAAGAAATTTAAAATTTCAATTAAAAAAATAATGATGAATGGAAGAAACAATTCAAATATGTAAAAGAAAAATTAACTTTTACCTATTAATTTCAAAGCATGTGTCTTTGTGAAACTGGTACCCTTCCAGTTTGGTTAAAAATAACTTAAACAAGGGCCATAACTCTGTTTATGTTAGATAGATGGTAACAAACATTGATCTTGATCTGTATTTTGATATTTCATCTTTAAAAACCACATATTAAATCTGTTGAGTCCTTTAAAAAAAATTAATAAAAAAATTAAAAAGAAGCATGGATACACAGAAAATTTATGTTTTAGAAAATTTATGTTTTAACAAACATTTAGTTAGACTTACGTTTTCTCCCATTTATCCACCTCCACATTGACATATTCTCTGGTCTTCTTCGGACAGATTCCAAGACTGTTGCCGCAGAAGTATACACAGTCTTCGTTGGGGTCTACCAAACTTTGATCCACTGGAGAAAAATAGCAACGAAATATGTTTTAAATGTATATGTAAAAATGAATCTCCGTTAGCACTGTTTCCAATTAACATATACTGGACCTGGTAGCAAAATCAATAGAGAATAAGCCCCAGTGGCAGAAGGCCCTGGGTTCCAAAGTAGTTAAAAATGGTAGTGGTATATCTCACTTGATAACACTAAAGCAAATTAAAGGTTATTTCATGAATAGTCAGCCCAGTGTAAGGATACTGGGTGTGGTATCATGCCAGGTGTTCAGGGAACTACCCTAACTATTTTTACCTTGAGGAAAGAAGTCATTACCCTGTTTTAACCTTGAGAAAAGAAGTCTAACTGTTTTATCTCAAAGTAAGAAGTCATTACCCTGTTTTATATCGAAATAAGAAGTCATTACCCTAACTGTTTTATCTCAAAGTAAGAAGTCATTACCCTGACTGTTTTATCTCAAAGTAAGAAGTCATTACCCTGACTGTTTTATCTCAAAGTAAGAAGTCATCACCCTAACTGTTTTTACCTTGAGGAAAGAAGTCATCACCCTAACTGTTTTTACCTTGAGGAAAGAAGTCATCACCCTAACTGTTTTATCTCAAAGTAAGAAGTCATCACCCTAACTGTTTTTACCTTGAGGAAAGAAGTCATCACCCTAACTGTTTTATCTCAAAATAAGAAGTCATCACCCTAACTGTTTTATCTCAAAGTAAGAAGTCAATACCCTAACTGTTTTATCTCAAAGTAAGAAGTCATTACCCTAACTGTTTTATCTCAAAGTAAGAAGTCATTACCCTAACTGTTTTATCTCAAAGTAAGAAGTCATTGTCCTAACTGTTTTATCTCAAAGTAAGAAGTCATCACCCTAACTGTTTTATCTCAAAGTAAGAAGTCATCACCCTAACTGTTTTATCTCAAAGAAAGAAGTCATAACCCTAACTGTTTTATCTCAAAGTAAGAAGTCATTACCCTTACTGTTTTATCTCAAAGTAAGAAGTCATCACTCTAACTGTTTTATCTCCAAGTAAGAAGTCATTACCCTAACTGTTTCATCTCAAAGTAAGAAGTCATTGTCCTAACTGTTTTATCTCAAAGTAAGAAGTCACTACCCTGACTGTTTTACCTCAAAGTAAGAAGTCATTACTTTAACTGTTTTACCTCAAAGTAAGAAGTCATTACCCTAACTGTTTTATCTCAAAGTAAGAAGTCATCCCCCTAACTGTTTTATCTCAAAGTAAGAAGTCATTACCCTGACTGTTTTATCTCAAAGTAAGAAGTCATTACCCTAACTGTTTTATCTCAAAGTAAGAAGTCATCACCCTAACTGTTTTATCTCAAAGTAAGAAGTCATTACCCTGACTGTTTTATCTCAAAGTAAGAAGTCATCACCCTAACTGTTTTATCTCAAAGTAAGAAGTCATTACCCTGACTGTTTTATCTCAAAGTAAGAAGTCATCACCCTAACTGTTTTATCTCAAAGTAAGAAGTCATTACCCTGACTGTTTAATCTCAAAGTAAGAAGTCATCACCCTAACTGTTTTATCTCAAAGTAAGAAGTCATCACCCTAACTGTTTTATCTCAAAGTAAGAAGTCATTACCCTAACTGTTTTATCTCAAAGTAAGAAGTCATTGTCCTAACTGTTTTATCTCAAAGTAAGAAGTCATTACCCTGACTGTTTTATCTCAAAGTAAGAAGTCATTACCCTAACTGTTTTATCTCAAAGTAAGAAGTCATTACCCTGACTGTTTTATCTCAAAGTAAGAAGTCATCACCCTAACTGTTTTATCTCAAAGTAAGAAGTCATTACCCTGACTGTTTTATCTCAAAGTAAGAAGTCATCACCCTAACTGTTTTATCTCAAAGTAAGAAGTCATCACCCTAACTGTTTTATCTCAAAGTAAGAAGTCATTGTCCTAACTGTTTTATCTCAAAGTAAGAAGTCATCACCCTAACTGTTTTATCTCAAAGTAAGAAGTCATCACCCTAACTGTTTTATCTTAAAGTAAGAAGTCATTACTTTAACTGTTTTTATCTCAAAGTAAGAAGTCATTACCCTGACTGTTTTACCTCAAAGTAAGAAGTCATTACCCTGACTGTTTTACCTCAAAGTAAGAAGTCATTACGCTAACTGTTTTTATGTCAAATAAAGAAGTCATTACCCTAGCTGTTGTATCACTGACACTGCCAAATGTGTTTGTTTTTAAGATCAGGAAAGGTAAAAGATCAAGATTATGCAAAGCACTGACAAAAACAAAGATTGACAATAAACGTGGAAATCAATAAGCATGGCGACTATTTTTTATGTAATAATAAAAAAGTCCTGACTGTCACTTGATCAAATTGCCAAAATTAATTATCACCCTAATTGATGAATAAACATAACTGAAACATTTTAAATGATGTACTTTTAACTTATTCAAACACACATTTCACATAGTCTTAAAATTATTTTTACATGATTGTAACATTCCTCCAACATTTCTTTAATGAACAAAATCTAACTTTTGCTTCAATGGCTGTGTGCATGATTGTTTATACTGAATGAATATTCATACATGCAAACTTTTTCTGAGGCCAAAGTGGGAGATTTTCACTTACAAAGCGGGAGATTTGTTATTTTCTTATAAACAAAGAAGGAAATTATCTGTTTCCAAAAAGGGAGATTTCTGATAATGTGTAAAACACCCCTCATTTTCAAGTAATTTTGAACCTTAAAAGTGGGAGTCTCTCTCCAAAAGTGGGATATGAACATCAGGTCCCTAAGTATCATTTGATAACTGGTACTTATGCTGATTCAGATATGTGTCCAATTTTATGACCAGGAAAGATTACTGTAGTCCAAGAGCCTGGCTCATATATCTATCAATGTCAAAGCTATGTCATTCATTGTTTTAGGGCCAAACTTGAGAACGTTCCCCTGTAAAAAAGGTAGATTTTTTCTCTTTCAACTGTCTTAAACTTTCTCCAAATTCTGAAAACTGAAAATAATCAGTATTGTGTTATAATTATTAATTAGTGATAGAACCACTTGCCACAGCAGATCAGCAAGAAGTCCTTGGCTCCCACTGGGACTCAAACTCATATAAGGAGCCAAAAATGTTATAAGTAAGTGAATCTTCCCCTTGACCATGGGCACCCTATATTGTTCTATGCTGAACCTCATTATAATTTAGTCACAAAAAAAGATAGAAAGAAAGTTACACTGAAAGTAGTCTATCTGACAAATAATCCAGCCACCTTCTCCCACAGGTAAAAAACAACAAAATAAATGTTTTAAATATGTACGACATTTATACACCACAAGTATGGTGTTTTCTGTGCAAGAAACATAAATTTGATAAAACGTATGTTTTCTCCAAGCAAAAAAAAGTGCTTTTTTATATTACATGTATTTTACAACAAAATACACAATCCAGAACAACGATTTACTGTAAACCTTTTATTATCTGGAAACATAATAAGGTATGATGTATGTTTTGTATGTTAATGGTGTGAATGGTGTTTCCAGCAAGTAACAGGTTCAACAATCTTTAAGTCCCTTACCTTCCCCAAGTGTTCCCATCTTTGGATAACAGAACTCATTACGAAGCGGACGAAGCGGGTCAATGGAGTCCATGTGACGAGCAAACTCGACTGTGTCCAAATCATGACCGATCTCTTGCGATATTCGCTGAAGCATTATGGAAGGGTGAAGCTCCCCTGTTGACATTTTTGCTTTCTTAACTGAAGATCCGTTACATATATCTCCGATCTGATGACTAGAACGAATCATCCTGAAGAAAAGAAAAATGGGAATCATTGGTATTGGCATCTGATTTTAAACCGATTTACCATCGACCAATTTACAAACATATAGAATAGCATGATCATAATTCCTTGCTAATTTTACATAATATCTAGCTTCCTTACAGCTCTTTTACGAATGCTATATATGAGAGTTAATTTCACTGTTTTTAGTTAAACAGCTCCAACACAATTATTGTAATATTAAATTTCTGAGAATAATCACCACATGTCATCTGGGGACCTCCCCACATGAAAGTTCCATCCCTAACTGGGACTCTCACCCCCATGGTATGGCACACTTTTACTTATGAGGATTAACTGTACCATACTACTCAATGAATGCAACATCATCAGGAATTTACCCTTAACAGATTAGAAAGGAAAGACTAACACAAGATACAACTTTAAGTTTATTTTGTTTTTTCTATTGGACAAAGTGCTAAAAAAAGATCAAGAAATAACCAGAATTATCCAGCTTTTAAAAAATGATTGCATCTCAATATGTTATAAAGCTGAAACACTGATTTACATGATGCCATAAAAAATATCTTAATTTTTCTTGAAGGTTTGTAAAAAGAAAGTGCAACAAAATGTTGAGTCCTTCATCACTATTTTGAAAAGGGCTGACCAGGCCAAAACATCAAAATGATCATAAAGAGTTTAAAGATACAGTTTTATTGAGTAAATTTCCCATCACAATTATACTTACTAAGGATTACAATTTTATGGAACAAAAGATTAATAAAGTATTGTATATATTTATTGTTTCTTTATATTTGTTAAGAATTTTGCTGTAAAAAAGATCTAATGGCACCAAAAATTAAAGATGAAGAAAACTGTATCTTTTTAGCCTAAGAACATATTCAAACAAAGAGCACAAACATTACCTCTTCATATGGATTGAGCTTTACAAATATATTATTAAAATGGACAGGAACTTTTGTTATATTAACTCAAAGGATTGAATTAATATAAACTTGAATTAAAGTAACATTATAATTTGTAAATTTCTAGAATTGACAATATTTTAACCATCAATCTATATTTACTTATAGTTTCCGTGTGATGTCAAAGGCACTGATAAGACAGTTTAAGGCAGCCATCTTTGAAGGCAGAAGCTAATGAATGCCTAAATCTGAAATATGTGCTGTTTTAAACTCACCACAGTGTTTTATTTTATAGTCTATTTTACTGAATTGTGTATCAAATGTTAACAATTTTTTAAACAGATTTTTTGAAGTATTTTAAACATCAAAACTATATTCTGATAGTTTAAAAGGTAAAAAAATAAAACCAAAAAGATGCACTGTTCATTTTGTTTAAGGATGAGCCGATCATTTTATTTATTTCTGTGTATTGATTCTTTGTGTATTTATCAATTTTCAAAATATTATATTCTCAAAATATGAATTTCAGGAGCTTTCCAATGGTGAATTGCTTTTAATTTTTGGACCACAAAAGAAGAAATTACAAGAGAATAAAATTAATGCTCCTATACATTTCATCTGAAAATCCCTTGCAGTAACCATTAAAGATGGCTGCCAAAATAAGGGATCTTATCTAATGTGGAAACTATCTATTACCATAAATAGGGATTATTTTTATCAAGAGGGGAAGTTACCTATACCAATCACATTTGTAATGTTTGCACACACACAAATATTTTTGTAGATTCTGCTTGGTATTCTGTATATTTGTTAATAAATCACCTTACTAAATAAATCTTGTTTCTTGGTTATATTTTTGTTACATAACACTGACACAATTATGGTGATATTGCCAATATCCAGCTAATAATTGGTGGAAGAGACCCTAGACTTATGTCTGACTTACAACAACTGGTGCACCGCTGGTTTGCAGGTGAGGGGCTGAGAAGCTACAAGTCAACTATTCTAACCTCAAGCATTCCCAATAAATCTGGTGATCTCCAATTTTAGAACTGAGTTTAGTTAAGACTGTTCACTGACAGTTTTTAATTTATCTAAACTACCTGCTCCAAACCAGTGAACATGAATGGATAGTTTCCATGTGATGTCATCGACACTGATAAGACAGTTTAAGGCAGCCATATTTGTGGGTAGAAGCTAATGCAGGCCGAAATTGGGAAATATGTGCTGCATTAAACTCACCACTGTGTTTTTATTTTTCAGTCTATTTTACTGAATTTTATATCAAATTTAACAGCTTTTATGAAGTATTTTAAATATCAAAACTATATTTTGATAGTTTAAAAGGTTAAAGAAATACAACCGAAAATGATACACTGTTCATTTTGTTTTAAGTATGAGCCAATGGTTATATTCATTTCTGTGTATTAATTCTGTGTGCATTTATTAATTGTAAAAATATTGTATTCAAAAAATATGAATTTCAAGAGCTTTTCAATGGTGTATAGCCTTTAATTTAGGGACCACAAATGAAGAAATAACAAGAAAATAAAATTTACCCTTCTATAAAATTCATATGAAAATCCCCTGAAGTTACCATCAAAGATGGCTGCCAAGATAAGGGATTATCACTGATGTGGAAACTATCTATAGCCATGCACATGCACACGACTAGAACGTACAAACATGACGTAACTATCTTATTTACCTTTCTTGGGTTATGCAATTAGCATTTAGAAACAGCTGAAAATGTCTTCAGTTTCCTTGATGAAGACGCTCTAACATTAACTTTGCTGAATGGGAATGTGTAAATAAGCTCTACCCACGTGCTTTATGGAACTTCTGCTTTACCCTGTGACCATACGACCTGTCCTAAGTATAAAACGAACTCTCACCATTGCTCAAAACATGCCTGACCTAGACCTATAGTTCGCATCGGCCTCATAGTTTACACAACGTTTCGGGCAGTATGAGTTCGTGATGAAAACCGAATTGTTCTGAATGCAAAAAATTATAGCGCGGCGTCTAATACTTGATCATGCCTTCTGGTAACATTTATGAGGCTGTCATATTTTTCTTTGTATTTCCAAGAAAAGCCTGTTTTATTCAGTCAAAAACAATATCTACACAAAACTACGAGTCGGTATGGGCACCTTAGCTCACTCAACGCTTCACAACCATGCGTGGCTATTAGGGCTGTAACAGTCGCAAAATAGGGACTTAGTGGATTCACCACAAAGGCGAGGGGTCCACCAGCCAACACACCAAACCACCATCACAGTGAAAATGCTGTTGATGATAATAGGATAATTCAGACTGTTTAAAGCTCTGTAGTACGATGAAAGGTGGCGCAAATGATGAAAATTTCATTTCATGTTTTTATTAACAATCATTTATAAACTAAATTTACATAGATAAAATATACGCACGCGTGTGTGTGTGTGTATGTTTTGTGTGTGTGTGGGGAGGGGGGGGGGGGGGTGCTGAGTGGTATAAAAACATAAATCCACAAAAGCTTACAAAATATCAGACACCGTTTTAAATTATTTGGCAATTTTAATAGACATTACTTTATTGTCAGTACACCTGTGTGAAAGAAGCATTCGACGGGGGTAATTCAATACATCAACGTATAACGTCATTAACTGTTTTGAAATGTAACTCAAACATATTACAACCGAATGTGTTTCAGTCGCTCAGGTAGACCAAACACGCACACACGCGCGCACGCGCATTCACATACACGCACACACACAAGGCGCCGCAGGGAGCATGCGCTTTAAATAAGAAGATGACTATCCTGGGACCTAAACACGCTCTAGATTGCACTTCGATTCAGCGATCCATTGCATTACAAGCCATAACTCGGACTTAAACTAAACTATCTGCTACTCTGCTTTCTTCTATGGTATCCAGCTGCTACATCTGTAATTGTTCACATAGGCATAAACGGTTTCTTTTAAATGAAAAAAAACAACAACCAAGAAACAGAGAGAGAGAGAGAGAGAGAGAGAGAGAGAGAGAGAGAGAGAGAGAGAGAGAGAGAGAGAGAGAGAGAGAGAGTGAGAGAGAGAGAGAGAGCGCGATAAAAACAAGAAAAGAAAAAATACCTTGCCAAACAGAGGCGATTTCCTATCGTAGGCTTCCACTTTTTTTTGTAACTCTAAGCTACACTGTTAAAAAAATGGAATGCTCGGTTCTTTTCTCTGAAATAGATGTCACAAAACAGCTGCGATTTCCTGTTATTGCATGATACATAGGAATGCATTCCATAAAGGTACATCTCTCCAGACCGACGAAAACAAGACCTTATCAAACATTGATTAGTGCTCGTCGAACATCTGCTAATTCGCATCGTTGCATGCTACATCTTTTTATAATTGCAAACTACACTTTATTGTTGCAGGCTGCACTGTTAGGAGCGGAATACGCCATTCTTTTGCTAAAGATCTCACAGAACAGCCTCGAATGGTATAACAAGAGGGCATGGGGAATAAAAAAATCGATGTTCCCGTGCTAAATTGGCGCAATATAAAAAGTCTTAATTGTCTTGTTGGTGTCCTGTAAGAATAAACATGCTGGGAATCCTAATGTTAATATTTGTTGATTCTGCTACGGTAGTCAAACTGTGTGACTCTACCTTTCGTTTCATGCCCTGTCCTGAATATACGTAGAACTACTTTTTAACGCGCATAGTACACCTGTTCTTTGTTAAGTCAGCTATAATACTTGCATAAAATTATAACTTACAGGATTTTCTTTTAACGTCGAACTTTCGATAATAGTTAAGCGTAATAAACACATCAAAAATGTTAACAAATAGCAAATATCACACGCGCTCATACAACACTTGAACGAAACACACAGCAGAAACTGAAACAAAATTTAAACTTACCATTCACAACCAAATAAATGTCCGATATTTTGTCCGGTGTGTTGCGACTGTCAACGGTGAAATTCGACAAGCTAACTCTGACAGCCCAGTGTGACCTTTAAAACAAAGCGGCATTAAAGTTGCACCGTGCCAAGTTTTAACCTCTACCGATTAGGTACGAAAACCAGGCGCGTAGCTGCATGTACGCAGAAAACGCAGCTGCATCACATTATCCCCGAACAAGAAAACATTAAAAAAATGAATTTGCAATAAAAATCTTACCCTACTAAGGGTAATGTGTATATTTATTGCGACCAACTAGTACCCCTTGTTACATCATGAAAATTTTGTAAAATTGCTTAATCGATTGTCTAATTATTTTGTAGCTCATGTGGTATAGGACCAATTCTAAGCTTCTTAATGTAGAATCAGAATTTCGCAGATAATTCCGCGCTCGGGACGATCACATGTTGAAAGTATCTGGTGAAGGGATATGTACAGAATTGCAACTATTTGTCGTTTAGCACTTCCCTTCTCGTGTTTCGTTTGATATACAATTGTTAAAGCATTTTATTACCATATAAATGTATAAACATTTATCTTTGTCGTTAACACATCATTTAACTTTATAAAATCAGGTAATATCTTGATACCGAAACCTCCCTCGGAACTCACCACGTAGATCTACTATCTAGAAACACAAAAGTTTCCAGGGGAGCACGTTCTAGTGCACATGCGTACACACCATTTCATGCCTAGCTACGCCCTTGAGAATTATATATATGTCCAAACAGTTAGAGTCGTAATTCTATAGCATATCAGTCAGGGCCTAGCCCAGTGTGACCTTTAAAACAAAGCGGCATTAAAGTTGCACCGTGCCAAGTTTTAACCTCTACCGATTAGGTACGAAAACCAGGCGCGTAGCTGCATGTACGCAGAAAACGCAGCTGCATCACATTATCCCCGAACAAGAAAACATTAAAAAAATGAATTTGCAATAAAAATCTTACCCTACTAAGGGTAATGTGTATATTTATTGCGACCAACTAGTACCCCTTGTTACATCATGAAAATTTTGTAAAATTGCTTAATCGATTGTCTAATTATTTTGTAGCTCATGTGGTATAGGACCAGTTCTAAGCTTCTTAATGTAGAATCAGAATTTCGCAGATAATTCCGCGCTCGGGACGATCACATGTTGGAAGTATCTGGTGAAGGGATATGTACAGAATTGCAACTATTTGTCGTTTAGCACTTCCCTTCTCGTGTTTCGTTTGATATACAATTGTTAAAGCATTTTATTACCATATAAATGTATAAACATTTATCTTTGTCGTTAACACATCATTTAACTTTATAAATCAGGTAATATCTTGATACCGAAACCTCCCTCGGAACTCACCACGTAGATCTACTATCTAGAAACACAAAAGTTTCCAGGGGAGCACGTTCTAGTGCACATGCGTACACACCATTTCATGCCTAGCTACGCCCTTGAGAATTATATATATGTCCAAACAGTTAGAGTCGTAATTCTATAGCATATCAGTCAGGGCCTAATGTTTATATTCGAATAGCTAGCGAACGAGTTACAGCGATTATCAACGGTGCTGCTATCACAGCGACCTATGACCTTAAACCTGGGTTTGGGTATAGGTCAAACGGGTATTTTGTTGTTCAAAAATGTAAAACTTTGTTGAATAACCGTGCATAATCATAAACCTCAAGTTGCCAGTTTGACCAAATTTTACCAAGTTGTTTTAATACAAGTCTAAGTATTCATAATAAGCTCGTGATTTATCTTATACTGATACATGGTGCAGAATATCAGAAACTCATTTGCAATTGCTATATCGTGCATGTACCGGTGAATTGATAACAGTTGATAGACTAACAACTGATATAAGCACCCACTACCCCTTCATATACTATGACAATTAAAGTATTTAAGAAAAAAATGCCACCGGTAGAAACAGTTCGAACCAAGAGGTTTATGGCACAGAATACTGACAAAACAATAGCGATTGGCACATGTTTGGTCCCGGCTTTACACTGATAAGCTCTTGTAAAAAACCCACTTGTATGCCTATGCAAGTTCATAGATATAGATACATCGTTGAGCTAAAAACGGCCAAGAAAACGTAGAAACGCATCGCAATGCGTTTGTTTCTCCAGACTTAAAGAAGAAACAAAATATTTGGACGGGCAGCACGTGCAAGTATAATAAAGTAATCAGAGGTAATAACTGACCCCACTACTCTTTCAGGTTCAACAAAGTTTTGCTGTTTCACAAAAAATATAATCAAGGAAGATAAACTGGAATCAAGTCAACATCAGAATTAAGAACTCTTTCTTTAGCATGAAAGACTAACCTTTAAATGGCCCGTTCAAACACGTGAGCAACAAATGCAAGACCTTATCGTTAATGTTTATCCAGAGAAGACAAATTGTTACTAACGAACTAGGAAGTAAGGTCTCTTGTGTGTATTTTCCATTCAATATTCCAAATATATTTGTCCATTAACCGTACCAGACGAATTAATACGAGCAAAACGTTGAAAAAGATTGTCAGGCCCATACATTGCTTAAAACAAAACAATGAAACGTCTAAACAATAAAGTTGTGGTCAGGAAACAATTATGACACGCAGCAACGTAAAACGTTTCACACAAAACGCCTTAGCATTTATCGCCACAAATCTGCCAATCTATGTAGACACATACAAAGCATGTATTTACAAAGGTCTTTATACGGACACTGTTTAGTATTTACATTTCATACGTAAAAGCCAGTGGCAGATTAACAATGCACTAGGCGCAGAGCCCTCTTTTAATATCCCCGGATCATGCGAAAAATACACAACCAGCACCACTCAGTGTCGGATCCTGGATTTCTGGTTGAGGGGTGGCGTGAATGTTTAATCATATTTTGTCAACCAGAGCTAATAACATTGATAAATGCTTGCTAAAATCACTGATTTTTATTCTTTCCTAAGTTGTTTTGCTTTATTTGGGAGACGTTTTGAGTGTTCACTATTTCGATACTATATATTAACAGTAATTGCATGGTGGGAAAAGATAAGCAATTATGATTTCAGAACTGCAAAACAAAGACAACCCATATTTTTATTCTGACAACGGGTCCATGGAAAGCATTCGCCGAGGATATTTCATTGCATAACTGTTAGTGATTTGTCCAGTTTAATGTCACGGTGACATGGCAGTACCACCAGAGCGTTAAAGTGCAGGGTGCGCTAGTGCCACTTATATCCTCGGATCATACAAAAGATACATACGTGATCTGTTCAATATTGATATCCTAAATATCCATTTAATAAACAATTCGCCCCTGCTGGCGGCTGAAACCCCCTTATCAGTCAACTGAACCTACACTGTAGAGGGCAGTGTGCGGATTATTTGTTTGAATATATTGTTCAATGTAATCTTCACAATGAACAATAACAAAAACTGCTGGTAGATTAGTTGATTGAGGTATTGTTTGATCCCTACTTCAAAACCTCGAACAACGACCGACTCCACTGTAAAAATTAGTGTGCAGACAGGTGCTGCCAAAATTTATTGAGGAACCGTCGTGGTGTGTGTGTGTGTGTGTGTGTGTGTGGTAGAGTGCGCTTGCATTTAAAAAACAAAAGAAACGTTCTATACAATTTACATCCAATTTAGTATAATTAATTTTTCTTTCGCATATAATTGAACATTTCTCTAATAATTAAAATAACAATGTATTATTTCTTCGCTTGGTAGGAATGTAAAGTTTATCTATAAATATTTACTTTTTTAATTGCTAAGAACGCATAGTACAGCAACATTCGCATACAATTATATCTGGTTAAGTAAGAAATTAGTAGCAGTGCTTAAACTATTGGCGATAATTTTTCATGTAATGTATAGATAATATATGTCCACATGGTAGGGAGCTGACACATTTCCATCTATTTAATTAAAAAAAGGAACTTTGCATGTGGAAATATATTCTAACCTGTTAAAGGCTTGCATTCTTATGATGCTGTTTAAAAGGGAAGCAAGCATGTCTGTAGGCTTAAGCATGGACACGCCTAGTTGTCTCCCATTAGAGTTCCTGCATTAGTTAAATGACAGGGGACATTTAACAAAAATAAATGACAACAAATTCAATATTCCCGATTCTTGTTCCGTGCTGCCGATGACACCAATGCCTTTTTGCAGGCTGCTGGTGCTTCTGCTGCTAATTATGATAGAATGTGAGGCAGTCATAAAAAAAGGATAAAAATAGAAAACAGACAATGCGCGTACGTTCATAGCATTATTTCACGTTTTCTGTCGTTGCTTTGTTAGTTCGAGAAGTAGTCACCTGTCACTATAAATTTCACAAGAATGGAAGCGCCAACGTCGAGGAGTTCCGAATAACCACAGAAAAACTTTATTGGAACCGTATGACGTCACGCAAATAAAGCTTGGTGCGGGTAAGCCGTCATCATAAAGTAATTCTTTTACAAAAAAAGATCCGTGTCTCGATAAATACCCCCTAAAACAGACTGTCTGTTGTTTAAAGATTAATGTTATCCAAAATCAGTAAACTGCTATTCCATACTTGGAAAAGGTTTTAATTAATTTAATGTTTAGTATGAAAACTTCCAATCCTTTCTAGTCTGCGACTTTTTTTTATATGATAATAAAACGGGAAAAGGTATACAAACTAAGCCGATACGTTCGTTTAAATGTCTCTCAACATACTCAGTTATCATACCAAAATATGTACGCGACAATATATTTTTTCATGGCAACGAACCATTTAAAAATGCTAAAAATAATTGCAAGAAAACGGATCATAATGCACCGTCAGTACTGTGTTAGTGAGTTTTCCTATCATATAAAAGCAGTGTCTCGACTTTTTAAAACTAAGCTCTGTCACTGGTTTGTTACTCAAATGTCATTCCGCTTTATATACCTGTTGTACATTCACATCACTGACTGCACTTCTTTCCATCTGTTTGTATGCCTGATCGTCCGTCAGAAATAAGATTAAAGTAAATGTTTTGTTGCACTTCTGTTTTTCTTTCCTTTTTGGTAATAAGTAGATCAACTTATAAACAAATATGAATAAATAAATAAATATGAATAATTCGGTGATAATCAATAGTTTACAACAAATGCATTATCACGCTTTTATTTGGTGATTTTGGGGCTGCATGTACTATACTAATGAAGTATAACCGTGTAAAGTGTAGTATGGTCACACTGTAATTTGTTATCTGTCAACAAATACCTATAAAGCAAGTACTTTTGTGAGTCAATAGGATTTTCCTGTATACGGCTGGCAAACTTTTATATTAAAATGGGCTTATTGTTAAAACTAAAATTTGCATTGATCATTGTTTGATATTAGGACTGTCAATATGTGTATTTCCTCGGCTCATGCACGCAAGGTTTTGTACATTTTAACCTAACACACAAGTAATGGTGTGTGTGTGTGTGTGTGTGTGTGCGTGTGTGTGTGTGGTGTGTGTGTGTGCGCGCGCGTGTTTGTGCTTGTGTTAAATAATTATTAAATATTATGTACGAGCCACTACGACGCATCCATGTTGCAGAACGTATAAACAAACTTCCGTAAATATGTTAACCCTATAATAGTGGCCATAACTGCATATAATCGCCTGGATTTAGTGCATATCTTCCGATTAATGCAATGCAACTCTCAGATTTGATCAGCACATTCCGTCACTTTTCGTAATATACAAGTCTTGCACAAACATCATTAACAACAACGCATGATCCAAACATGACGAAAGGTGTCGTAAACTGGCGATGTAAACAGATTGGTGTTTCGGACTACGAATAGCGGATCATCTAAGAACATGTTGCGCAAGTCAGAGCAACACGGCGACGTCTCACTCTAGGTAAATGTGCCTGATCGCGGGTCATGACAGCGGGCGATCTTTGTAGCCTGAAGCAGACATGATGGAAAATGTTACAGATTACGAAAATAGTACATGTATCTCACGTGCCAGTGTAGACTACTAGCATGTCTCGTGCAAAAATTGTACGTCCGCATTTTTAAAGTAACGCCGCCGAGTTTACTGTAAAATAAGAACTTTGTCCGATTTTGACAATGAAGAAAATAAATGAACATGTATCTGTTCAATTTAAAATTTCTGAATATTGTCCGTTTCAATCTCATTCCATATGAAGAAAATATACATAAAACGTATGTTTACGCAGGACATTTTGCAATTTACATGACACATATATTTTTGTCTTTAAATAATTATAATGGCGATAAATCGGTAAATACAGCTAACATGTAGTGTTGAGCAGTACACGCCCACCATCCCCCATTACGAATCGAAACCTGGTTACTCTTGGAAGAGACCTGGAATACTGTAAACAATTGACTTTCATAAAGGTGGATAAAAAACACGTGTATATTAATACGTTTTAGTGTATTGACGTTAACGATCATTTAGTATTTACTAAACAGACTCTCGGCAACCCAGTCACCATGTCTTATGAGTGTAATCTACTTTCGGTTTCGAATTACGCATCACATAATTTAAACTCAATCTTTCGTCGACTTCAAACAGTACGGCCGGAATATTATGCGCTAAAAGTATTAAAACCATTTAGTCAATACTTCAAGTTCATTAAATACAATAATATGTGGAAGCACAATCAAATAATGCAGTTTTAAAATCGATTTTATCAATCTTCTTTTCATAACGGAAGTAGTGTCTGCACGCATGCGCACATATCGTACTACATCGTACTTGCAGATTTCACTTGTAAATGGCGCATGCTAGTGTAAATGTGATTTTGGACTAAATATGTCAACAGACAAGGTACAGGTGGCGGTTCGAGTCAGGCCTGTGAATAGGCGAGGTTGGTTTTCTTTTCCACTTACACTTTTGCTACTTACAAACTCCTGAACTCGTCAGACGAATATTTTCCGGCTAAATTACATTCGGCCTAGGACTGATGGTGACTGACTAAATCGATTTTCCACAAACTGTATTTTTATTTATTGCAAGTGTTGTACAGACTGTGCTGGTACTGCGCATAAAATACGAAGAAATCAGCCTTGTATATGCATTCCAATTAGAAGTCCCAAAAAATTTGGTTAGCAGTACTTGTATTTGCAATTATCTCACTCTCTTACGCAGTTTCAGGGGAAGCGTTTAGCAAGCCTGTCAAATTATTTATAAAGTTTTTTTTTTGTCTAATCGGATTATCTATTGAAAAGTAAAAAAGTGTATGTTGTTATTTAACTTATAGCACAAACCATTATATATGAAAGATAAAAAATATGTACTCATAAGTTGTAAAATAATATATTAATTATAAAATAACTAACAACAAAAAACAGCAACAGCTAAGCTGTCAGTTATTTTAATGAGGAATGCTAGACAACTTGCACCAAAAGTTACACCTGGTGATATTATAGCAGTACTGGAAATTTGTCCAAGTCAATCTTTATATTGTATATTCTTAAAGTCATTTTTAAAATTGATAATAATAACTAATCTGTAATTATTTGTTAACAGTCACTTCCAAATAGTCAGATGTTGATTACCAGTCCCTTACAAGCTGGTAACAGTGATTTTATAACTTAAGGCAGTTGGTATCTATTTAAACCTTTTGGCAAACTGCATCTCACTTTTACCTGTTGATGTGCTTGAAATGTAGACTGTTCGTGTGCATTTGCAATTTACTCTTCTATTGCCAAAGTTCTTAGTTTTACTTGCATATGTATTCATTATTTATAACAAGTATTTTGTTGTAACTGATAATCAGTAACAAATAATTAATGCTTCAAAGGCAATGAAAAACAACAAATAACCTCTAATATGTTTTAAACTAAAGCAGTCCACAGTCTTAAATGGGTAAATTTTAATCTTCTATATATTTCATGATTTGTTCAGGGAACAACTGGCACACTGCAGGTTAACTGGAAAACCTCTTGCATGAAAGTTTTCATCCTAACTGGGACTTGAAATCCACATGGTGACTGGTCACAATAGCTTAAATGGTAGAGCGTCAGCCTGCGGATCAAGAGGTGTCTGGTTCAAACCCTGGCCAGGTTATACCAAATACTATAAAGTTGGTAGAAGTGGCTTCCCTCCTAACGCTTGGGGCTAAGGGGGCAGCATTACACCTGACTCGTCGGTGATGGAATAATGGACCGGCCTGGTTCAGTCCCTGGGCACCTCTTGAGAGCCTCTGTGCTATAATAGTTAGAAAGGTTGTTGTACTGTATCGGCAAAAATGCTGGTAATTCCCATCCCATCCCCATATGGTGAAGGGCTGAATTTTTTAGTAGCCACCTATAACTACGGTCACAGACACCCCAGAATGTTTTATGACATATGCCCTCTCAAAATGCTCTATCTTGGGCATAAGTTAATATCTGAATGGTCAAGAGTGAAAAACATAAACTGAAAAGTATGATATACTAATGTGTTTCTAGAGCCAGTTAGTTTTTAAATGTATGCACAGTTTGCAAAATGTCATAGCAGTCATAGTGCAGATATTTTTTAGAAAAGTCATGTTTTTTATTCAAGAAATCTCAGAAATAGCACTCCAATATGACATCATGACATGATACCAAGCATCTGCCCTGGTGGTTCAGTGCTTATGGCAATTGACTGAGGGCTTATGTCCCATGTCTTGCAATTTTTTCTTTAAAATTCTTCTACATGTTTTTTATCTTTTAATTTTTAATTAGAATGAAGATCTTATTTCATTTGTTTAAAAAAGAATTTGTTGTGTCATTGAATATTGAGACCAGAATAAAATTAAAGACAGTCTGAATGATAATACCTTTAAGTATGCATTTAAAAATAAGTACAATAATACAATAAATATAGTCCTGTGTGACAAGACCTTGTAGTTTATGTTTATATACTTATGAAGAAAAAAAATATAGACAGTCTGAATGACAAGACCTTTAAGTCTGCATTCATGCACATGGCTTGTGTTATCTATGCTGTGTTTCTGTGTTTATAGATTCATCTGTATCTAAAAAAATATATCCTAAGGTCTATATTTTCCCTATCAGGAACTCAAACTGTCCACAAAGTTTCATATACGTCTATTTACTTTCCCCTTCAGAACTCGAACTATCCACAAAATGTGTCATCGATATGGACAAAACCCAGACCATCCTCTACCATCCCAAAGGACAGGTAAGCGTTAAGGACCTTTGTTTGAGTTGAGAAATAGCTCCAGTTTCCAGATAAAGGGAATCATTCTTTAGGATATAATATTCCTCCTAGCAATGTACTAATACATTTAGGGATTGAGAAAGAATTTCTGATACTGGGACAATGTCCCTTTTTTAGACAAAATGTGACATTTTCAAAATTAATGTGACATTTTTTAAGTAATGAATGTAAGGGTTTTAAAAAGGAAGTATAACTTAATAATTAAAAGCATTCTGTATTGTTTTTCTGTTGTGCAACTAATTTTTATTAATAATGGAACTATTTCTTTCTTTGATAATTTGATGTAGCATTGATTTCTTTATTTAAAATTGGTTTAGGCCATGATTTTAAATGTATGCATGCATACATGTTAACTTTTTCTGAGGCCAAAGAGGGAGATTTTCACTTGCAAAGTGGGAGATTTGTTATTTTTGTTTAAACAAAGAAGGAAGATATCTGTTTCCAGGTAGGGAACAGGGTTCGGCATTAAGGCTTGACCAAACAACATTCACTAGTAGATCAGTAATCCAGTCTAGCTAAGTTCTAGGTTACCTGAACCGACTGGTTGTGTTCTACATCGGACAAAGTTTTCAGAAAATCCGCCTGTGAGCATATCAAAAGTCAAAAAAATATTTATAATGGTTAAACTCGGTCAAACTATTGACACTTGTTGATACAGTTCCTTGGGAAACCAGCTTGTGCTATATTTAGCAGTATATTTAGTTACAACCTTGACATGCAGTTCACTCATTGGCTGGTGTTTTCAGAATGAGGCTTTTTCCCTACACACTTGTCAAATATCCAATGTCCTAATTGCAGGTATAAGAATGCTTATTTCTTCATCCAACTTCTTATTTTCTAATGTTTACAGATTTTTCCTATTACTATTTATACTATTTATTTAGTAAAATGCGAGGGATACAAATGGAGAAATACTATCTGTAATGATTGGGATCCCAACTACTACGACAACAGACTATAGATTGTTTCCATGTGATTGTCATAGATAGCACAATTTAAGGCAGCCATCTTTGAAGGCAGGAGCTAGTGCAGGATCAAAATCTGGAAATATGATGCTGTATTTAAACTCACCAGTATGTTTTTATTATTCTGTCTATTTTGCTGAATTTTATATAAATTTTATCAAGTATTTTAACTATCAAAACTATATTTTGATAGTTTAAAAGGTAAAAAAATACAACCACAATGATACAGTGTTCATTTTGTTTAAGGATGAGCCAATAATTTTATTTATGTCTTTGTATTTATTCTTTGTGTATTTATCAATTTTAAAAACATTGTATTCTGAAAATATGAATTTGAAGTGCTTTCTTTTATATTCTTTTATATATTTTAATTTTTGGACTACAAATGAAGAAATTACAAGAAAATAAAATTTACGCTTCTATACAATTCATCTGAAAATCCCTTGAAGTTATCATCAAAGATGATTGCCTTGATAAGGGATCTTCACTGATGTGGAAACTATCTATTATACAGTTTGTTTATAAAGCACTATGTGCAGATGACACAAAAATGTCAAGCAATTTATTTAAGATGTTTTTTGTCCGACAAAAAAAGACAAGGAAAATACGAAATGAAAGGGGAAGGATGCTTATGTATGACATAACAAAGCGTATAAGATTGTCCAAAATAAACAGATTAGTTTAGTTGGCTAGGGGTGACACAACTTACCGGAATCCACAAAAGATACCAGAATCCACCAGAATCCACTTTAACTTACCGGAATCCACCTTAAAAATGGTTTTATCTGTCATAATCTGCATTAAATGTGATCAAATTCCATAAATTGTATGAACCTTTTAAGTTTATACATTGAAAGTCAATTATTTTTTACGGGAATAAAGTTTTTTATGACTCGTTGTCTAATCACTTTAATTGACGGGAATATGTTCATTGCGCGGCGCATTTAATCTTATAATATGCAACAGATCATATGGTGTTAATTTGTATTGTTTTGATACATATTTGAGTTTGAGTTTGTATTTATTATACCAGTATCGGTTCGTTTTTTATTATTATTTTAATTTTTGGGATAACAATAATTCGCATGTACAGAATAAAATCAATAACTGTCAACAATTTTCACTTAAAATGTCAAGAGAAAAGTTTTTAATTCTTGGCAATGATATATTAATGGTTATCTTATAATCGTATATTTTGACGAAATAAATTATTATATGAACCAATAAAACTGATTGCTAAGAAATAATTATAACAATGGATACAAGAATGAAAATAGCTTATTTGGAGACAGCTATGAGAAATGACTAGGAAGAATCACAAAATGTGGTAGTGTATAAAAAGTGTTGATAGATATACATGCAGAATAAATAAACATAAACTTCAGTGCCTTTAAAGTGCACACCTGCATGTCGAAGGACTTTTGACAGGGATATAATAAATAATCGCAGATGAAAAAAGGTTACATATTTTACTGTCATGAAAATTTCTCCCCTTATCTGGAACTCTAGGATTAACTCTCTCTGGAATAGTTCTGGCATTTAATTTTAGAAATGCACATGTTGATAACACTTTTTTTTTTTTCAGCAGACAATTAGTTCCTTCTTCATGAGCTATTTTTGCCTTAGTCATGCACATCTTGCAATTGGGTCAAAAATCAATTATGCTCAGCAACAGTGTGTGAAATTTAAGTCAGTATCACGTTTTAAGCTTTAATCCTGATTGAAATAAGTTAAAATTATGTAAAATTCATTTGTCTTTCCAGAATTTTGTCTGAAGTGAGCATCATTGTCCCACTAAACCTCACTTGTGCTCAGTTTCTTTTAAGAAGAACCTGGCATTTTTTCCACCCCTGACAGAGTTGGTATTAAGATGAAACCTTATCATATATGCAATGATACGAGTTAGAAAAATAAATAAATCAAAGAATCATTTGGAATTTTGAAAACAAACATAATTTGCTTTTCCAATATTCTGAGATACGATGCAGCAAATTGTATTTGTCTGCATCTTCCTGATGCTGAAGACATCAAAGATCATTGTAGGCAGTATGTGTTGACATTGATTTGTTTGTTTGCCGAATTTTAGGGAATATTAAGCAGGGCTCGGTCATATTTCAGAATAGTGTTGAAATTCCTGGTACATTTATAAACAGGGAGAAATTTTGATAGCAGTTGCTCTGTTCCATTCTCTTATTTTTGTGTATCAGCCATTACTTCTTTTTTGTATTAATTCAACTAAACTTCACCATCTTACAGATATTATTAAAAAGGTGTGACACTCCTAATATTTGCAAGTTCAAAACTTAGGTCAAGGTCATATATAAGGTAATATCTAGGTTATTTGATATAAACAGGCATGTCAACTCCAAGCACATTTCTTCTTTCACTGTGCATCACAAGTTTAATGATGTTCATGTCCTATAAAACATGAGAGTGGATATGCATTAGAATATTGGGTCAATGTGCTTGAAATATTTTCGACAAATCAAGTCAAAATTGACTCTTTTGCAGGGAAATAATATTAATGTACAATATGTAACTACTCATTTGATAAAATTCTGAACCAAATTTGTGAAAGTAAGCTATATGTCATTGATCTTAAGAAATAATAACTAGTGATATAGTGAAAATGTTGTTTCTTAAAAGAACCTCATTGTATTGGTATTCTCAACATGATACCAGCTTTGAATAGCAGACATTTGTTTCTTTGCTTCCTGTGTTCATCACCTCACACTTCATCACCAATATTTTATTTAAAAAAAGAAATGAAAATTTAATGTTTTGTCCACACACATAGGACCAGTATTGGTGCTGCTTACTGCTGTATCAGGAACTGGATTAACACCTTGGCTACCTATTTAGTTACTTCATTTGGTGTTGACAACATCAATCAAAGTAGCAATAATTTAGAAACCTTTGTATAAAGAGATCAGAAAGGGTCACATATGGCCAAGCGACTTGTCACTAGACAGCATCTCACCACATATGTTTATGTCTCGGTCAAGGCAAGAACTATGTAATAAAAATGAATAAGGAAAAAGTCCATGCATTTCCCTGGTTAATGATATAACTTGATAGCAGGCATGGCATATGCTCCTTGCTCTCCATTTAATTACTTCATTGGTGTGTGTGGTGAGTGTTGACAGAAGGTCATCTATGGCTGCTTGTATCAGTTGCTGCAAGTCTCTGATGGAATCCTCAAATAATTACAGACCAACCAGTGAAAGACAAGGAGCAAGAGAGGAGGGGGGCTCCATATGAGCTTTCTCAGTTGTAATTGCAGACCCCAACTTGATTGATTTCTGACATTGGACCTCCAAGTTGGACATCTGGTCTGTGTCACATACTCGACAAGTCTTTGTAAGGTCTGTGTTTGAGAATGTCCCTCTTTTACCTAACACAGCCTAGTTTTGACATTTTGGGATCAAAAAATAAATTATTATATGTTGTAAAGTGTTCCAGAGGGATCTGTATTAATTATATTTTTTCTAAAACACTCTCACTTCGAGTAAGTTTTATAAAAAATATAAATTGTTATAACAGTAAAAACATCAGTATAATTATATAGTAGCTCAGGTCTTTCAGGGCTGGTATTTTGTAATTTCCCTCTATTAGAACTAGAAGATGCTACTTTTTGACATCTCAGAAGCAGAAAAGGTAATGCTAAATATTATTATAACAGAAGAAACAACAGAAAATCACAACAACTTAATTATGTAGTAACTTGCAAAGTCTTTCAGGGCCTTTATTTCATACTGTCTTTCTCTTCAAACTAGCAGATGCTATTTTTTGACATTTCAGAAGCAGAAAGGATCATCCTGAATATGTTAAAAACAGAAAAAATAACAAAAAGAAACAACAGTATAATTATATAGTAGCTTGTGAAGTCTTTCAAGGCTGGTGTTTCATGTCTCTCCATTAGAACTTGCAGATGCTAGTTTTGATATTTAAGGAGCAGAAAAAGATCCTCAATAAAATTATAAGGGAAAGTAACAGAAAAAAGACAGTATCATTATAATTATAGTAGCTTGTGAAGTCTTTCATGGCCTTTGGTAAGGTCTCTCTTAGCAGAAGTAGCAAATGCTATTTTCGGCATTTCAGAAGCAGAATTAAATGGACATAATTTTAACAGAAAGAAACCCAACACAATATCATGTCATATCTCATGACATTTTTCCTGGCCTATGGAATGGAATGTTTAGGTTTTTTAGAGCTAGTTTAGATATTTCAGAAGATGCAAAATAAATTGTTTTGTTTGATATTTTAGGGATGAGAAATAATAAACTCAAATAACTGTTACATAATATTTTGTGTTGTTTTAAGGAGGAAAAGGTTATAAATTTAAGCCCTGCATGAACTAGCAACCCTTATTGCTTAAGCACTGCTTGAAAGCATATGTTGTATAAACAAAGCAAATATTATAATATAGCATTTTCTTCATATATTGAGTAAATTAATTATGTAAACAGCAATAGGGTGTCTTTGTCTTTTTTGACAGGCATTCAATCATTTTATTTCTAAACTTATAACTTAAAATGCAGAGGTTTGAGAAAAATCCTTCAATTTTGAAGATCACACATTTTGAAGAAAACAATAAATATGCCTTATACTAGACTAGTATATAAACATAATGTACATTGTATATCTCTTCTTCACATAAAATAGTCTGTCTTGTGTAAACTTCCAAATTAATTAAATATTGAGGACTTTACCATCTTTAGATCAAATTTTATTTGATAAGTGTCTGAGAATGCACTCATCAAATCAGTTTTATTACAAAGTGAATGACATAGTTATACTATCGCTCTGTATTTCCGAAATTTTTTTGTGTGAGATTGGAAAATTTAAAATTTACATGCCTCCTATGTGTTTCCTATGTGGAGAGTTCTGTGAAATTTGTAAAATATATCAACAAGTTTAGATTCGTGGAAATGATTAATCCTGTTATGTGATAAAAGATTTATTGCCCCATCTGACAATTCACACACATAAGCCCTTCTTGCATAGAATGCTTCAAAATTCATTAAATATTGAAGGCAGAAAAGTTTGATCTGCATCTTTTAATCCACTTATGAGTCTGTGGAGAGGTATTTTTTCGAAGAACAACCTTTGAAAATAAGAACAGAGCTGTTGTCAGTATTGATTCCTTGCTCTTTTGTCTGTTGTGTACTTTCATTTATGCTGTAGTTTTCTCTGTATTTGTACCTTGTTATAACTGGCCTTTTTTTGCTTTATTCAGAACCCCAGAATTGGGGGATAGAACTCCTTCTAAATCCTTTATTCTTCTCCAAAACCCTTTTTAAGTGGTTTATCAGAATTGTCTCCATTAGACAATTCCAATAAGTTCTTATCATTAGCTGTTTATTTTTATAGATGATTCATGATTCAAAGTGTCAAATATATGTACTTGGTATATAGATCTGTTTATTGCCAAGCATAAATAAAAATGGTTCATAATGATGGTTAGCTTTTTCTTCATCGCATTCATTTGTATATGTGATAGAAATGTCGCTACATAGTATCGGCAAAAGTGCAGGTAAATCCAATTCCAAATCCCACTAAAGAGACTACAGTTTTGATCCAACATTCATCAGACTTGGTCATAATGTATTATTACTTGAATGAGTTCATAACTGGGTCAGGTTGGGTCAAAAGTAGGTCACTAGGTCAAATTTTATTAAGACATTGTGAACATACCAAAGATCATATTGATATCACAGCCCCAAATCTTCACCAAAACTTGTTAGAATGTTTTTCTCCATGAAATCTTTGATGAGTTTGTAACAGGGATTTGTACCAAACAATGTTATGCTGTAAAAGGTTTTTTGTTTGTTGTTGGGTTTATATACCACTTACAATCTTTAAGTTATCTGATGACAGTGTCCACTTGTAGCAGTTATAGTGCTTCCTTCCCAGTGTATAGCATGCCTTGAACTCCTGTCATCATACCATACCCAGTTAAATTATCCTGACACTATGCAGACTAGTCAAAAACTACCTTAGTTTTGCTTAAGTGTGGCATAGAAGCTATGTCTTTAACATTTGTAATAACTTTGGTACTTTGTGGCAAAGGGGGCACCAATGGCTTAGTGGTATTTTCGCCGATTTGTAACCGCTCTGACTGTTAAGCCTCTCACTATTAGGGTTCTATCCAGACATTTGTGGGAAGGGTTTGAACCCAGGGCCTCAAGTTCTTGGAGGCAAAGGGTTTAACATTAGAAATATTCCTTGTCATTCAAACCTGTGTTTTTTTTATTTAATCAATCTCTGTACATGAGAGTTTAAAGCCCTGGAATTGGAGTATGGTTATTAATGACATTTGAAATTTGATAACTGTAAAGGGATTTTCATGAATAACCATTTCCCTAATTTGAATATTCCTTTTGTTTGTGTAATTGGATCAGTTTTGTGACATGTATAGCTGTATAAATACACAAAATGCCCATATTTGATTTATGAATTCCTAAAGATGTCAGGAATTTATTATAATCGGGAAAAATCTAGTAACTCTTCTTTTATGTTCTTGTGAAGTCTGAATACATGTTTGATATAATTCTGATTTATGACTATGATATTTTTAGGTTTCTTTAAAAAAATAATCTTGATTCCTTACAGAGAATGCGTCCATGAATTCCCAAATCAGATTTTTTGTTGTTGGTTGATTTCCAAGGGAAAGTGTTGTAACATGGTTATAACATTTGGAAGGAGGACGTTAACCAAGCCAATAGCTGGATTCAGCTCCCTCTAGTCTCTTATATGTCCATGGTAATCTGATTTCGAGACAGATTTGTTACTGTACTAACTCTCTAGAGAATATCATAAACATGATCCACAGCCTGCAGATTAGTAGACAGAAGAGAGCTTTGAAACTGAAAATGATACAAGGTTACTGACCAAGTTCCTGGCCAATAATTGACTTAGTTAACCAAGTAAGGTAAAGGTATGGATATGATTGACCAAAACTTTAATTCAAAGGTGCTTTTGATCCATTCTGATGGTATACTTTAGTGAAAGTGAAAGCATTGACTTTATTACCTGGACTAATTTGGCTTCTTTTTAAACTAAAGATTATGTTGAAACATTTCTTTAGGTTTTTCTGTCCTCTGAAGAATTTACAGTTTACCAAAGTCAATTTAACTTCCTATGGCAGTTTCCTCTTAGACCAGCTCTAATTTCAACATATATGTCGATTGTTCAATTTTGATCTTCTGCACAAATCTCCAATTGTCCAGCGACAAATAAAATACTTTAATTCTTCTCATTGTCTGTTAGTTATTATTTATACATTGGTTGGGTTGCTTTTTTTATTCACAAAAGCTTAAGAAAGCAGGCTTAGTAAAAAGTTCTTTAAATTAAGAAGGCGGACATTAACCAAGCCAACAGCCTGCGGCAATTCCCTCATGTCTTGCAATTTCCCCTTGTCTCCAGTATGCCCTTGTTAGCCAATTTCTCGACAGATTTTCTCAGTAATATCCTAGAATATAATCATGATAGACATCTTGCAGGTTAGGATGTCACTGACCAACAGTAGAGTTGACCAGTAACTGACCATGTTAAACATTATTTCAATGCAGGTTAGGATGTCACTGACCAACAGTAGTGTTGACCAGTAACTGACCATGTTAAACATTATTTCAAGCAGTTTTGTGATATTTATGTAAGGTCAGTTTGGGGCTCTAAAGATAAACATTAGTGTGTTATTTAATTGAAAAAAACACACAATTATTTAAACTTCTACAGCTGTTAAGCTCACCTGAGCACAACTTCCTCATGATACCCTTCTTCCATTGTTTGGTGTCCATCATCCTTGATGCGACATCAACAGTTAGCTTGTGAACACACTACAAGGTACAGTTTTATCCAGTCTTCATCAAACTTGGTCAGAATTTTTATCTGCAAGAAATCTTGGATTTTCACCTACTATGTTTGCTCACAAATTGCAATAAATAAGTAAAATACATATTTCATAGCAAGTACTGAATTTTTCTAAGCAAATAGATATAAAGTAACATTAAATAGCAAGTTCTCAATTTCTTGTGCATTGTGGGCTATTAACTTACCGTGAAAAATGATTGATTAGTCTTGTCACTGAAAACTCAAATGACATAACGTTCTACAACATTGTAAACAAGAAATGTCAATGAAACTTATATAGACTTACACCCTAAAGATCCAATGACCTTAAATAAAACCTTGATGGCGCTTGACAAGAAGGGGTTCGCTTATGCAAATAATGTGTCTGTATGATAGTGGGGTCAAAATCTAGGTCACTAGGTCATATTTAGAATAACACCATGAGCATGCTGGAGACCACATTTATGGACCAATCTTCACTTAACTTGGCCAGAATGTTTGCCCACATTGAATTTTAGATGTGTTTTCCATTGGGTCACATGGAGTCAAAAAGTAAGTCATTAGGTAAAATCTTAAGAATAATGTTGTGGACAGACTAGAGGCCACATTTATGGCCCAATATTCAATAAACTTGGCCAGAATATTTGTGCTTGCATGAAATCTTTGATGATTTCATCATTGGGTAATGTTGTGTCAAAATATAGGTCACTAGGTTACATTTTATCTTAGAAAACATGCTGGAGGCCACATTTATGGACCAGTTTTCATCTAACTAGGCCAGAATGTTTGTCTGCTTAAAATCTATGTTGAGTTCATAACTGGTTTACGTGGGGTCAAAAAGTAGGTCACAAATTAAAATCATAGAAAACCATTGTGAACATGCTAGCGCCACATTTATGACCCAATCTTCACTGAACATGGCCAAAAGTTTGCCTGCAAGAAATCTATTATGAGTTGGTAATTGGGTCAAAAACTAGGTCACTAGGTCAAATATTAGAAAAACGTGAGCATAATAACGACCACGTTTATGGACCTGTTAACCGTTTAGATAAAAATAATGGTTGGACTTAGGACAAGATATAATTAATAATAATCCACATCGGTTATGATACAGTTATAGTATTGAGGAAATTCTTTTTCCACAAAGGGTAAGTTACCATATTATCAACTGATGTAATTTTTAATTTTTTTAAAAAAGGGATCTCCTTCACTTTCAAACAGCTGTCATCATATTTTCAAATGTTCACTGATTTTGCTTAGTGAACACTTAATTTTAATTTTGTAAGGTCTCGTATAAGTAAGATGAGTTGAAACTTTAAAATTTCCTTAAACAATGCTTACCTTGTTTATGTATATGTATATATATTTAGTGATATTAGTGTGAACCTTTTCTTAACATTTAAAAAACACCACAAAACAAGTCAATTGTTAAAAGATCAATCAATATATGTATATATATTGAGTGATATTAGTGTGAACCTTTTCTTAACATTTAAAAAAACACCACAAAACAAGTCAATTGTTAAAAGATCAATCAATATATGTATATATATTGAGTGAATATATGTACATATATTGAGTGATATTAGTGTGAACCTTCTCTTAACATTTGAAAAAACACCACAAAATAAGTCAATTGTTAAAAGGGAAATTTCTACCCTTACACCACACTTTCCAGGAAGTGTAAAGCTAGCCAACATCAAAAACACTGTTATTGAATTTCCTCAATTTTCCCTGACCTATTTGTTGATATTTTTCCTCATATCCCTTCCACTTCTTTCTGCCAAAAAGTTGCTAGATTGATTTTTGTCTGCTCTCTTGTTTGTTAACTTATTCCATATTTGGTGCAGGAAGAAGAGAATTGAGGGAGAGAACTGAGCTGTCTACATTACAGGCACCATATTTAGAAAACGTGACAGTATCGGTCCAATTCTTGAACTCAGGTTTTCACTAGACTGATGTCGTTTTTTTTCTACTGGCAGACTTAAATTTGGGAAAATAAAGGATATTTTAGGCACAACGTTTCAGACAAAGGGATTGAACAGTGACTTTTTGAAGAATACAATGTATGTCGTATAATTATCTATTTAACTCCACACTGTGGTTACTTATTTTCTAACATTTAGCATGTTCTAATGAGTACAGAAATATCAGGTTTTGGGGTTGTCATAAAGTATTGAACATTTCTCATGCTGCACAGAAAAGTCCTATGCAGGAGGCAGTTGAAGGGTTTTATTATCCCGGTTTTTGAAAGTTTCTTATCGGTGCTTTCCCTTGCGTTGGATCCCTGTAGTCTGTGCATTCCCTTACATTGGATCCCTGCAGTCTGTGCATTCCCTTACATTGGATCCCTGCAATCTGTGCTTTTCCTTACATTGGATCTCTGCAATCTGTGCTTTCCCTTACATTCAATCGCTGTAATCTGTGCTTTTCCTTACATTGGATCTCTGCAATCTGGGCTTTCCCTTATATTGGATCCCTGTAATCTGTGCTTTTCCTTACATTGGATCTCTGCAATCTATGCTTTCCCTTACATTGGATCCCTGCAATCTGTGCTTTCCCTTACATTGGATCTCTGCAATCTGTGCTTTCCCTTACATTGGATCTCTGCAACAGACCAAAACACATAGTGGGACAGTTTTGGTCCTATTTCTTACAGAAGTTTTTTCTGGAATATAGACTAATATATACAGTACAGTTTTTTCACTGAGCACAGGCTGATATTTTATCGGTGGTTCAATAGCTGTCTGACTTACAGATGTGGAAAAGTAGGCTTATCCACACACACACACACACCCACTCGCATGTCTTCTTCATTTTATAATATACAAGAGGCCAATCCTTCTGAAAGTGAGCAGAAACAATTTTGCCAAAATGGTCTTGCATCTCTTTTTGACTTAAAATAATCCTGTTTGAAGCACATTTGTGTCATAAGAAAGGTTTCGGTTTGAAGTTTTACTGTCTACATTAGGTAACTCGATTATTTTGTCTTCGTGTGTGGATTAAGATTTTTTCTGCTTCAGAAGTGTGTTTGAAATCCATTACACAGTTGTTCCTCCATTTGTCTGTCTTTTGTTACATCCATCTGTCCTATTTGCAAGTCCCAGCCATAACTAAATACATGTAACGTATAAGTTCACCAGCTTGTAGGTATACATTTGAAGGTATGTTGTGCATAACATTTACAAGTGCAAACATTAATGTTAAAATCAATCTCATAATTAAGGTCATAATTACGGGGAAGGCAGATCTTACTGTTTCACTATTTACTGTGAAGGCAGTGCTATATTATGTTTTAAGTGGATAGTGTCTTAAGATTACAGAAAGTTTACTGATTGGAAAATAAACATGACAAGCAAAAACAAAAAGGATATAGGCAATCAACACTATATGGCCTAAAATCATTGTACAATGATATTATGATCTAATAAGCTTCTTTTTTTCACCTATATCTGGCAACATCAATTAATAATCTATACTAATTCTAAATGATCCTGCATTGACATGCAAATGTGCCAAGACATATTGCTAGAGATTCAGCAGCAAATAGTGCAGATCCTGATCAGACAGCTCCTAGCAAGGAGATGGCTTACCTGGATCTACACTATGTGCCAAAATCATATAAATATATGTTAAGTAAGCTAAATGTTCAATCCTGTAGGTTTCTTCTTCCTTTTAGTAGTTTTCAAAAAGGCATAAAGAAATGGCAACTGGAGACCAATTTCAGGCAGACATCTTAGTTTACTGACCCCTTCCTTCTTTGGGAATCTTCAAATTGATGACAGCTCATTTTTATTCAATTTGTCATGGTGGGATTAACGTATTCTACATGTATCCGCTGGTTGTTTGATGCTGGGAGCATCTCTTTTAGTGCATGTAATTCAGCCACAGTGTAGTTCAGATCAATATAGTGGGGCAGTTTGTTCAGACATAGAGAAAAAACAGATATTGTGAAAATAGTAGAAAGGAAAGTTGACCCTTGGAGCATGTTTGAAGCCATTTGTGGGGTCTATTGTTATGTTCCACTAAAATAATTTTCAGTAATAGATATGTCAGATAAAGTACTTGCTTTAATGATTTTTACTTTGACCAATTGGAAACACATTTGTTTGCTGGCTTTATCTTCACATCAAAAATCTTTTACTGTACTTATCCATAGATTGTTTCCATTTGAAGCACATATAGTGCTGTCTTCACTGTGTATAGCATGCCATGCACACCTAACATGATACCACACCCAGTCACATTATCCTAACAACAGAACAATGACTTGTGGAATTACTATTATATTATTTTGCTGTAACAATCGAGCTATACCACTACCATTTTAATGCCATTGGCAAGTCATGACTTGGGTTTGAACCCATGACATGGTGGCTATGTTCTGTTTATGATCAGTCCTAGGGGCATGTGATCATAAACAGGTCCTAAGGCTGATGAAATGGCACCTAAAGACTAGATCAAGAAGCTAAAACTAAGAGTCATTGATTCTGATTAGTTATTGAGGGAGTCTAGAGTTTAAGGGGCTAAAAGTCAGAGATTCTGATTGGTTGATAGATTGATTAGCAATGCAGTTGATTGGATGTGCAAGTCAAGAGAACTAGGGACTAAGAGTCAGTGATTCTCATTGGTTGATGGATGAATGAACAATGCAGTTGATTTGATGAGGGAGTCTAGAGATAGAGGGGCTAAGAGTCAGTGATTCTGATTGGTTTATAGTTGGATAAATCATGCAGATGATTGATTGAGCGAGTAAACAGACCAGATGCTGTGAGTCAATTAATCTGGTTGGTTGATGGATGGATAACATTACAAAAGATTGGATAAGTGAGTCCAGAGAACCAGGTGCTAAGAGCCAGTGATTGTGATTGGTTGTTGGATGGATAATTAGATTAGTCAAGAGGACAAGAAGAGGGACAGATGAATTGTTCATTTTCTCAGGAGGTCAGAGGTCAAAAACTTAAAAAAGTCCTGCTTATAAAGATGGTCCGTGTTTTGATAGATTATTGATATTTAATAGCGGTTAGTCACTTCTTCATCTTTTAACTATAATTTTGCATTTAATACTTACATTCATAATATTCTACTACTCTAAAAGTAAGGCATTTTCTCCAGTTTACTGACTTAAGAAACTTTAATGGCTCTTGTTCAGTATTTAGAATAGAATCGAAAGGGAAGAAAAGAAAACCCATTAAGTAATAATTATTGATATATAATCATTGTGAGACTGATGTTTTCTGCAGAAAAGGTCTGCCATTAAAACCACTTTTCTACAAGCACACTATGTACATCAGCCAATCACAGATAATATTTTGTAACATCAGCTAATTTCAAACAACCCAATTTTCTCTACATTGTTCTATTTTCTCTACATAGTTAAGCATTCTTTGACCTTTGAAATTGTTTTAGCTGGAGCATTGTTTTCTCTCTTATCCCTCCTGATTGTTCTTATAGAAACCCTTTACAAGAGCTACTTTCAAGGAATCTTTAAAAGACTGATCTGTCTAAGGTTTTGTTTATATAAAGTGATTGCTTAACTAAAACAAAAGATTTCAAGTTAGTAGTAGGAGGAAGCCAGTAAAAATCTATTAGGAATTAGTTTTAGGAGTTCCTGAAATGTTTTCTTTGGTTTCTTTTAGTGTGTACATTGTTTAATAGTTATGTTGTGCACTTTGTTAGACTTCTTTTTAGTATGTCCATACTTTTGTCTGTCCTATTTCTGTGTCTCAGCCATAGTTTTCTTATTATTTAATTTTCATCAAACTTAACTACCTTCCAGAAATTCATTACGATCAATATTATTTTTAAGGTCACTTTTAAGGTAATTCCCTATAATTGCCTTTCATGCATGGTATTAGTGTTTTGGCCATAATTTTGCCATTATTTCTAGGGTTTCAAACATTTACTATTATACAGACACATTATTTGCATAAGTGAACCCTTTCATGTCAAGCGCCATCAAGGTTATATTTAAGGTCATTGGATCTTTTGGGTGTAAGTCTGTATATGTTTCATTGACATTTCTTGTTTACAATGTTATAGAACATTATATTATTTGAGTTTTCAGTGACAAGACTAATCAGTATCATTTTTCACTGTAAGTTAATAGCCCACAATGCACAAGAAATTGAGAACTTGCTATTTTAATGTTACTTTATATATTTTTTCGTAGCAAAATACAGTACCTGCTATGAAATATGTATTTTATTTATTTATTGCAATTTGTGAGCAAACAAAGTAGTGTAATTCCGTTCACTAGGACTATGTACATGATGTCTGTGAGCATGTCCTTGTGAACCCCAAATATCATTGGATTTTTAGGGTTTTACATTCCTTGAAAGTTTAGCTATTAGCAGGTCATTTTCCTGCTTAATCCAGAACTTTAACCGGCCTCCAAAACTTCAACTGGTCCTCCAAAACTTCAACTGGTCCTGTATTTGAGCTAATTTAAGTAAAAGACTTAACATGAATACATTTTACAGCTATTTACATAAACGAAGGGTTCAAAATAAGCTGACAAAGAGGTCTGCGTTATCCAGACACTTGCCAGTAACTTTTCCTTCGATAGTGCAATAAGGGGGATGGCGATTAGAAGCGAAATAGGGCAAATATTACATTTTAATTACACCACTTAAACAATTCCTAAGTCATTTGGGCATATTTCCAAAAGCATTTTGTGATCTTTTTTGTGTGATTTGTGACTAGAAAATAAAAATACTTTATATTTCTACTTTAGCTAAAAAGTCACTTGTTATTATCAAAACCTTTTTGTCAGTTACTCTGTTTTTAGAACAGTTGCAATTTCTGGAAGCAACTGCTTAATTGCAGGCACTTAGAGAAAAAGGTAGTTAAAAACTTTTCTGCGACAGTTTTCATCAATTAGTTTTAAACTTTCATCTGCCTCATTGAATGGCTCAGCGATTCCCATGCAGCAAAAATGTTAATTAGAGTTGATGTTTTCATTAAAATCAATACAGCTGCTTGTTTTACAAAATAAAAGCCAAGAATTAAAATAAATGTAATGTTATTATTCCCAGAAAAAATGTAGGCAAATATTCCTTCTCAGTTTGTTTCTTTTTTTTGAAGTACATCACAGCAACACAATCATGACCATTATAGCAACCTGTTGCTAATATTGGTGGGGGAGATCAGCAACTGAGATGTTTTCAGTTTTTAAGTTTTTTTTCAAACTGTTTAACTTGGAAATGATTCAGCTATGTAGGATGTTGTGACATATCCAAGCTATCTGAACTAACAATTAAAAGAAAGGGGGTGGGGTCATGAGCTTTAAGCAGCCAGTACCTAACAATTGAAAAGAAAGGGGGTGGAGTCATGAGCTTTAAGTAGCCATGACCTAATCAATTGAAAAGAAAGGGGGTGGAGTCATGAGCTTTAAGCAGTCAGTACCAATCAATTGAAAAGAAAGGGGGGTGGAGTCATGAGCTTTAAGCAGCCAGTACCTATCAATTGAAAAGAAAGTGGGTGGAGTCATGAAGCTTTAAGCAGCCAGTACCTAATCAATTGAAAAGAAAGGGGGTGGAGTCATGAGCTTTAAGCAGTCCAGTACCAATCAATGGGTCAAAGCAAACAATGGTTTATGTCTGAGATTCATCTCTAAAATATTATCTATTCTAGTCATGCTTTGAAAAATAGAAAAATCCACATAGTCCACACCACCACCACTATCTCAATATAGTTAGGTAATACAATATAAATGATGAAATTTCATTTGAATTGATCTAATTGCATACATTTGCATTGAAAAATTGCATTCGAATTAATCTCTGTGTCAAAAGTAACCTTGTGGTTTATGTCTGTGAAACGCACCTCTTCATCTCTCATCAACTCTGGTGTGTTGAGAAAAATATTTTTCTAGACTAACCATCCAGATGCTTTTTGATAATAAATACCTCAAATTATAGCAAGGGGAACCCACATTTATTTGCTAGAACTCGTTATCTTTAGGGTGCCCTTGTTCTTTATGGCTTCATTGGTATTGATTGATATTCTGAGAAAATTCTCAGAAGATAATATAGTCTGGCCATGGTGTTAGTTCCTAAACTGATAAACAGAGCTCTAAATACAGGGTGTACATATTTTTTGGTGAAACAAAGTATCTTCTATTTCTTAACCAAACCATACATTGTGGGTACTCTTTAAATTTGTCTCACAGAGAGGATTGTAATAAATAATTAAATGAAAAATACCCATTTTAGCTTGTGCTGTGCTAGTAGGAATGAAATCATCAGGACTAGGTATACAGTGTTGATCCAGATTGGATGTTTCCTGTCCGGGAAGTTTTGATATATATATACATGTATATATAAATATGCAATTGTTGTACATTAAATTATAGTAAAAAATAGTCTTTAAGTTTTTTCAAATTAAAAAAAGTTTGTCCATGGCATAGTGGTAGTGTTGTCAACTTGTAACTCTGCAGCATGAGTTTGAGTCCGGATTGGGGCAAAGGCCTTTATGTGCCAGGTTGGTCTTCTAGCTGACCTATAGTGAGCTGGTGCTTCTATAGGGGGACTCTTTAGCCAAAATAACTAAATGAGGTCAATATGACCACAATTGAGACATTACATGATATATCAAAACCAAACCAAATGAACTGATGCATGTATCAAAGCAAACATAAACTGTGCCCAGATGTTTACTACAGTATCCTATGAAGCTGTGAAAGATGCAGATCACAGTGTTGATCACACACACTGCATCTTCTGTTCTTTTACCTCCTTTGCCTATTCATAAACTCTCATGCTGTACTTTGTGCAATCATGTAGATAACCTGCATATCTAGCTCGGAGAGTTGATACAAATACAACTTAAAGGTGGTACTATAAAACGTATCATCCAACTTTATTTTTCTAACAACCCATGGCAAAACTGGCACAGTGGTACAAGTAAAAGATCGATTATTTTAGAAATGGCTGACTTCTGGTTCATACCAGGGCCATGACATGATATCAAACTTGTTATACAGTGATAGTCCTATAGCTCCTTTGTTAAGGCTTAAGTTAACAATTATAAGGTTACAAATTAATCTGTGTAAAGGTATTGCTGGCAACTGAATTATAAATAAGATGCCCACTATAACAACTGTTTAACCTAGTTTTTCAGTCAAATTTGGCCTTAGATCCATTTCTTATTTGAGAATTAACCACAACTAGTAGAGCTATCAGTAGAGACCTGGATCTAGACATATTAAAGTCATTAAGAAAATAGTTATGTTGTGTGTTAGATGATTAGTAGGGTCATGCGTCTCTTGCTAATGCTGAAGTAAATATTACGGCCGTTTCAAGACTTTTCGGCACAATGTCAGTAACACAAAAACAGGCACACTAAACGCTTTATATCCTCACCAATGGTGCAGATTTTTTTTATAGTTTAAGGATAATTCCTGTTTAAACTAAAGTATGTTTATCATGAAAGAATAAACTAGATAGTTATTTTATAATTTAAATTATTGATATAATTTAACAAAATTAACTAAGTCAAACCAGGTTCTAAGAATGAAACTCTTAATAGTCTCATTCTTTTGTTGTCACCAGCCGTAATAGCTTAATTGGTAGAGCGTCTGGCTTGTGGATCGGGAGGTCGCGGGTTCGAACCCCAGCCGGGTCAAACTAAAGACTTTAAAGCTGGTAGTAGTGGCTTCCCTCCTAACGCTCGGGGCTATGGAGACAGCATTACCCCTGACTCGTCCGTGTCAGTATAATGGACTGGCCGGGTTCAGTCCCCGGGCACCTCATAAGTGCCCCTATGCTATTATGATAGAAATGTCGCTGCAGAGTATCGGCAAAAATGCCGGCAAATCCCAAATCCCATCTCTTTTGTTATGACCTCAGTGCAGCAATATCGTACTAAAATGACTTGCTTGATGAAACTGGGGAAGTTTGCTCTGTTAAATTCAATGCAAATCCAATTTGTTAAACACAAATGTCTTCATACTGGATTATTTTCAGCTAACAAGACCGATTACAACACACTTTATCTCTTCTCCTAGAGTAGGATTGGTCTCTTCTGTATCTGAAAACTTAAGAATATGTGGAGACAGGATAAGCTTTTCCACATCTTAATGTTGGCCAGTTATTGACTGAAAGGTACAGTATAGTATCAGTCTGCACTCAGTGATTACTGGAGTTCAAGAATAGGACTGATAGTGTCACGTTTTAAGTTAGTGTGTGTAATAAAGACCTTGGCACATTGCACCAGACCTGGCAGTGGTTTATAGCATCTGCACCATTTGTGTATGGCCCGACCTATAACTTCTATATTATTTATATTACTGTATAGTACATCTTAGACAAACATTTAAAGTGTGTCATAACATTTAAAAGAGAAATGTCAAGGTCACATTAATGCTAACAAGCTCAATCCTAGTCAATTAATACTCATGCTATATATAGGTATTTTACCCATTTGTTTGCCATTTTTTTTAAAGGTATTCAATTTTAATTTTTATAATCTGACTAACATACACTTCAGACCAGACCTGGTAGCGCAGTCGGTAGAGCGTAGGCTCCATGTATTTTAGGCTCCGGGTAGGATCCCGTGCCAGGTTATACCAGAGTGGTTAAAAATGGTAGTGGTATAGCTCCCTCGCTAACACTCAAAGCAAATATAAGGATAGTTTCCACAACAGGTTGGCCCGGTGTAAGGATAATGCTGACTGGGTGTGGTATCATGCCAGGTGTTCACGACATGCTATACACAGTGAAGGCAGCACTATCTGCTTCAAGAGGACACTGTTCTCCAGATAACTAAAATACTGTTGATGGGATGATAAACCCAATAAACACAAACACTTCATAGTAAGTCCTGCATACAATTTGCAAGTGCAACCTTTAAAGGTGGTATCCAACAGTTTTGACCAAATGCTGTTCATTGATTTTCTAGATCTGTGTGAACAGCAAAGAATAGATACACACTTGTCTGTGCAAACAGGTTTTTTATTTATTGCTTATTTATAGGTTTTAAAATAATGAACATTTAGAATTATTTTCTGGCAATTGTACCTCAAAAAAAATTATGTTCCAAATCATCTTTTACTAAAACTAAAGTATGGGTTTATGCAGAAATTATGAATAAAATTCACAGAAACATTGGGAAAACATTATACATTATTACATGCATTTGATACTGGCGAACTGTCAGATACCACCTTTAAGATAAAGACTATATTTAAGGTCATTGCATCTTTGAGGGGCATTAACAATCTCAACTAAATTTCTTGTTCATTGTGTACTAAACCTTATGTTACTGCTATGCAATAGAATTTTAAATGAGTACTCTTAAAAAAAAGGTGTTGTTAAATGAAAACTTAGAGGTATCTGGCCACATGATTGGGTCCCGATAAAATACTGATATATGTGCTGACTTGTAAATAAACCAGTTATGGCGATGAGGATGGATTCATGTGATCAAATTATATTATGTTGACTACAGCTTTTCTTCACTGCTTTTAAACAAAAAGTATATTGTCACCCTATATTTATGCTTGCAGTTAATGTTATTTTTTTAGTACTGTATATTAGGGCTTCCCATGGACAAGCTGTTAGAGTTGGCGTCTTGTAATTCTTCAACTCCACATCTTGTAGGATTGCGAACTGGTATTACGAAGGACTTGATGTGACTTTTTTCATCTGACCTGCTGTACACTGGTGGGTCTACCCAGACATAACCAAAACAATATTTAATCATTTTGAAGAAAGTGTATTTTTCCCTTTTAAGTACACATGTATTTATCAATGTCTTCAATGGTTGGTTGGTTTTGTTACAAACATTACATATTATTGTGTAATTTGATGTTAGCAAGTTCAGGATGACTAATGCTTTGAAATTGCATTGAGCTTATGAATTGGCGTATTTTCTTACATGTTTACTGGAGGATAAAGAAGCATGCCTATAATTTTAAATATGGTTACAGTAATTGTATAGAGGACATATCAATAATTTCAGGCTTGTTAAAGTTTTTGTAGTATTTACTATGCACATTTAAGTAAAGAATAATGTGTGTTATTTTTTTTATTGTAGTGAAGGCAAGCTTTATTTTGATGTAAAATCTTAACCCCTAACCTGCTGGAAACACAAGTTACTCCAATTACATGAACACATACCCCTGCCAAATGGTGTTTCCAGCAATTAAAGGGTTATAGTTACTGGGATAAGAAAACCCTGCATCTTGATTATAGGGATATTTAAGGTATTGGGATGTAAAATGTTAATACTGGTTAACAAACCAATCATTATGAGGCAGATTTTTGGGGTTACAATTACACAGATGTGATGGAATGGTGTTTTCTTATAAGTGTCTAAGCATTATCTGTGATCAAATTAAAGTCCCATTGCATTTGAACTATGTTATGTTGGATATTAAACCATAATATATGTTAATAATGGAAAGGTAATATCACCTATTGATAGAAATTAGGCAAAAGATAGTGTGGATCCAGATTTTGATTCTTTTAAATTACATATTTCTTTTCAAAGGAAATTATCACCAATAGATTTTTTCTGTCGTTTTCAGTAAAATTTATGTAAATTCTCCCCTGCAATCAGCAAAAACAACCAAAAAACGTGCACCACAAATATTATTGATATACATTTGACGGGCTGCTTTAATGTATGACACACTTAAATCCTCCAACTTTCTCAGTGTCTGTAAACAAATTCTTTGTGTAGTTGTGCCTGGAGATAAGACAATTCAAATTGCTTAATTCATTTCAGAATTATTGCCCTTTGTTTTTTCTTTTAAGCAATTACCTGTGTGAACAATTCATCCTTTAAATGATGCGAGACAACTCAGATTGCATTGATTTTTTCTACGGTTATTGCCCTTTGCCATATCTCTTGGCAAATTCTTGAGTGGATAACTCCTGCTAAATTTTTTATTAAAATTTGATCACAGGTAAATCATATTAACTTGACCTTGTGGCTTCACTTTTGGCCATATGACGATCCGCCTTGTGCTGTTATTGTTTTTTTTGTAACCTTTTTTCTTTTTCTTGATCTGAACTACCATATTTACACCTCCTCAATTTATCAACATGTTAGTTATCTGGCATTATTTTAAAAACCACAAATCATTTAAAACCACCATGGAGAATGTAAAACAATGAATGTGCTGGTGTCATTATTGCTTTATCTTGTTATGACTGTTCTTAGTTGTAGAAACAACTCCAGTGGTCGAAATTAGCGCTAGCCCGACAGCAAAAAGCATTGTAGATTTTCTCTCAGGCTAGTAAAAATTCCCATTTTACTAGCCCGACGACTTTTAAGATCTAGTTTGTTGAACAATCATAATAATTTCATTTACAATTTGTAAACAAATTTTTGAGCTGCTTATTTCATTCGGCAAGCTGTTGTATCATAAACATGTTATGCCCACTAAACCGATATAATGTTTACTGAGCAGGAACCACACGGTTTTATGGTTCCCGCATGGAACATAATGTTCTTTACCAAATTAAAATCAGCTTGGCCACAGAACAAAATGGCAGAGAAAATGAAACTGAAATATGTATCCGGTGCAAAACCCAGGAAAAAATACCCCAAAGTTGAAGGGTGAATGATACTTAAATGGTGTTTTTTTTCTATATTTATCTTCGTTTTTTAGATTTATTTGTAAATTAAAACAGAATTTAATTTAGACTTGTGAATTTTCTTTCGGGCTAGTGAAAATTGCTTACTTACTAGCTCGACGTGCTTGTAAATTTCAATCCTTATATCTATGACTGCAACTCTCAGCCTACTGCTGATATTTATGTCTGAGACATGTCTGTCATTACTTCAAAGAACTAGTTTTAATCATGCATCTCAAGAAACCAAGGGCCCCAGCTGGCATGATTATGTAGTTGGTCTCTTAATTGATATCTGATACAGAATCAGATCTGATTGTAAACCTAGCATGATCTGCACAAAAATATGAATTCTTACAGGAACGAAATATCAAGCCCTTTATGTTCTCTTTTGCAGAAATTTCCTATTCATTATGGACATTTTGTTGGTTTAATGTATTCATTTTGTACCAGTAACTACTTTCCTTTTCTTTCTTTTTTTTTTTTAGATCTATTAAAGTTTTTTTATATTAAATTTTAAATATGATATGCATATTTTTGGTTATTTTTTTTTTCAAAGAGACAAAGTGGAGATACAGGTACCGTATTGTTATGACTCATGTTGTTGTCAGTTTGGATGAGCCTATTCTATGAGGGTCCATGTCTTGAAACTGACATTCACTGCAAACTTCATCTCAATAATGAGAGACATTAATGAATACCGGCCGCAATAGCTCAGGTGGTAGAGCATCGGCTTGCGGATTGGGAGGTCGTGGGTTCAAACCCTGGCCGGGTCAAACCAAAGACTTTAAAGATTGTAGTAGTGGCTTATCTCCCAACGCTCCAGGTTAAGGGGACAGCATTATGCCTGACTCGTCTGTGTCAGTATAATGGACTGGCCAGGTTCAGTCCCTGGGCACCTCATAAGTGCCCCTGTGCTATGATGATAGAAATGTTGTTGCACAGTATCGGCAAAAATGCTGGCAAATCCCAATCCCATTAATGAATAGTCTCCCCTGAATAATGCCTAAATGTAAATAAGTAGGTCCTTTCATTTGTTGTACTCGGTTTTTGTGCTTGTGCTCTTTGGAGTGAATGTTGACTTTTCTGCCTTTATATTTTTATACTAAGGTCAACCATCATCAATAAACATGTCCATTTTATTTTTTTAAATAACATATCTCTAAAGGTATTTAAATTAATTTTAAGCTTATATTTATGCAAAAGTAAATAATTCACAGTTTGTTATTGCAATATCTACAAAAGAACAGGCGATAAAGTCAAGGAATTTCAACTACAAGGACCTACCTACTGTTTGGAATACCTTGGATATTAACTAACAAGGGAGACAATTTCACCAATGTACCAAATTTAACTCAAATGACTACATATTCTGAAAGGTTCTGAAAAAGGGAAGGGAATAAACAGAGCAGCAATACTCTTGACAAATGATGTAAATTGGAATGATTTAAGAATATGTAATTGTCACTCATTTTTGTTAAAGGTTGTATCCAACAGTCAAGACCAATTTTCTTTCTCTCGTGATACCAAATAATTTTTTTGTCTGAAAAGACCCTGCAAAATGCTATTTCTTTGTGCTCTATATTCATTTGAACAGTAAAGCATAACACCCAACTTGTCATTACAAAAATGTAATATACTATTTAGGCCACCATGCATTGTTAGCTTAGTTCTTAAACTAAGAAAACCACTTACTTACTTTTGAGGTCACGTTATATGATCATCTGCGTAATCAGCTCTGATGTCTGTATCTATTTTTAGCTAAAATCCCATATTATTTATGCCTATTTATAGATTTGGAAATAATGAGCATTGAACACAATAATTATATTTCACATTTTGTACTGTCTTTACAATTGAGGTAATGTTATGAACAGCCTTTACTTAAAGCAAAGTGTACATTCATGAAGAAATAAAGCACAAATTCTTCAGAACAGGGGTAAGATGTTTTAGATATTGGCTGTCAGATACCACCTTTAATTCTCACTGATAATTGAAAATGTCTCAATAATCCATTTCAAACGACTATCTAGGTTTGTTAGCTTTGGAGGAGAAATAAGTTTGCACTCTACTTCCATAAATTTTACCTCAGTTGTCGGTGAATACATCACCTTGCTAGATGAAGATGGTCATGCACACAGCTGATCTATCTTTTTACACTAAGTGAAACAGTTCTCAGTTTGACAATCCAATTTTCCCTTCCTGCTCAGAATTGACTTTATCACAGCTATCTTGAGTACAAATTGACCCAAATGTAACCAGGATGTAACTGCCTAAATTAATTGGCAATTGACTTATATTTATTTCCATGATTATTTTATTTCTTCAGATAATTTTACATGACTCATCTTATAGTATTTCTTTATATTGTGGTAACTGTTTTTCATGTTTTTTTTGTTTGTTAGTTTTGCTTTTACAAGGAATCATAATTGCAGATTTCATAATAACCAATTAATGTATTTCAATTTATATTTATGATTTCTCTCAGAATTAAGGAATCAAAGTAACTTGACATGTATGCTATTCCCATGGTAAAGATTACTTGGCATTATTCCAGTTTAATCTGACTAAGACATCTTTTAAGCTATGCAGTGCTTTTGTTATTTTTCCTAGATATGTCTATTTCTAGCTTTACATTCAGGTTTAGGATCTTTATTCGCATTGTGCAGCCTATTTTATCACCCTTTAAATATACGGCAGCACTTAATGCTGTCTTTGCATAATAAACTGATTTTGTGAACACTGTAATGTTCTTCCTAGTGCTCCCCAGTTTCCTCTTTTCTAAGAAAGTACTGTCCTTATGAGTATAGACTTGAATCATTTACGTCATTTAATGACTACAGTTTCCTTACTACATGTAAGTTGAAGGGAAAAAAAAACAATGCCTTAAAACTGTGGAAGATGTTGTTATTTGAATACTTATACAATTATTCGCACATTATCAAGGGTGGAAGAGCTAAGATCTAAGACGATCTGAATATTTTAAGCATTGATTACAGATAATTTCTTTCATGTCACTTTAAATCAAATACATGTCATTCAAGGGAAATTCAAGTATTACTCTTCGCTAATGCTGGGAATACCATTTAGAGTGGGGTATTTAATTGCATGAACAGTGTTGTCAGCAAGTAAAGGGTTTTAATACCAGTTAAATATTTTGTGTAAAGAATAATTCATAATAAATGTAAGCCATTCTATTATTAAGATGACAGAACACAATCCAAGTTCACTTTGAGCTAGATAATATTTAAACCACTTGGTTTTTATTTCCACAATGAGCCTGTCTAAGTTGTACATGCACATTTAGAATCTTCCCAATGTGCAGTGACCTTTATTGCTCTTTAAATATATCCTTTGCCATCTTTGTTTAATAAACAGATTTTGTTTGTTTATTGGGTTTAACGTCCCACTAATAGTATATCAGTTATCTGGAGACAGTGTCCACTTGAAGCAGATATAGTGCTGCCTTCACTGTGTATAGCATGCTGTGAACACCTGGCATGACACCACACCCAGTCATGTTATCCTGACACCGGGCCAACCAGTCGTGGAACTACCTTTATATTTGCTTGAGCGTTAACAAGGGAGCTAAACTACATTTTTTTATGACTTTGGTAAGTTGCGGCCTGGGATCAAACCCTGGAGTCAATGCTCTACTGATTGCGCTACCAGGTCTTTAAAACAGATTTTGTCATTTTCTCCTTATTGCCACTAATCTCTTTCAACCTAACAAAATACATTTTGTGTTTGTACTTTTAAAAAGTAAACGACTGGTATGTGGGCTTTCAATTATTTAGACTTAAAATTTTATCATCTGAATAATTTGACAAAATGTTATGACTTGCGGTACGCAGGGGCTTCTACCCAGATATGTGTCTGGGGTCTTCCTCCACCAAAAAGCTGAACATTGCTATAATGATCATAAATGGTCGCTATGATGTACTTCAAAAAACAAAAGAAAATGTTATTAAATTTATTAATTATGGAATGCAATTCTTATTTCAAGCACAATTCCTGTATTTTTCAGCAGAATTGGTCACAGGCTGTTTGTCAGCTTGTACGGTTGAGCTTATTGTTGTGAATTTATAATTAGGCCAAAGTCAAGCTCACTGTTACTAAAAATAGTTTTTATACAGGTCATACATTGGAAAACCTGGTTTTCAAGTCATTTGGGTTCTTGTGGTTGGATGCTTTGATGTTGCACTTCCACCCCCTCTTCTTTCCTTTTACTGGTTACTGGTATTTTTTTTGAAATTGAATTTATTTACTTCATTTAGTAATTTAGAACTGGATTTTCTAATAGCAATGAAATAATGAGACATTAGTTGTAATTATTTTGATAGTGTAATGTAAATGTTGACACTTGAGCATTGTTTGTTTTAGTTTAATGGCCCTTAATTTATTTGAACATCATAAAATGTTAATGCTTAAGCTTTTTATTATTCTTTACATGTACTTAGTTAGGTCTTCAGGTCAAATTATATCGCATGTTAGCTTTATTTATGCCTGAAGCTTTTTTAATAAATTTTTACTATTTGGCTTAGTTTTCACTGTTGATCTTGTTGACTAGCGCTGTCGCGGTATACCGGAATAATTGACGGAAAACCTAGTCTGAAGTCAAATACATGTTAGGAATGTTCATTCTAAACTGTCCAGGAAGTACAGCATACTTGATTTGCATTTTTAGTATTCCTTTCAATAAGAGTTTAAAAATAGGTTTTTACTTTTGTTTTGTCAATTTCATTTATGGATTTAAGAAAAACTTATTTTGTTATTTAATATGTTGCATTAAAGTATTAATCTGACTCAAATTAAAATTAACAACAAGTAGTCACTTTTTTTTAGGATAGTTCATTGCTTAGAGTACTTAGAATATAATCATTACTTTTTGTTTGTCAGTTTAATCGAGCACAACCTTTGCAAATTGTGAACAATATGGCCAAGCTGAATGATTTTTCGAAAAAATGTCAAATGAAATTGCACAAGTGATGTTTTGTGGTCCACTTCTAGGTAAATGATGACAGATTAACAAAGAAAATTATTGAAGGTGTTGCATTTTGTCGACATTTTGATGCGCATTTAAGATGCATTGGAGGTCCAACCAACCTTAATACACTTGTGAATCGTCATCACCTGAATTAATAGGCTCATCGCTCTACAATGTTGTGATCTTTTTACGGTTAATTTATTGTTTGGTTATTTTTATTTTGTTGCCTTCTAGTCCCATTACTTACTTGTTCCCGTGTTTACTGTACCTGTTATAAAGCTGTATCATATTACACACTGGCTATTTGTTGTTCATTCCTGTGAATATTATTGGGTGAAAAGTTCCTTAAAATAGTTTGATCAAATATGGCAATGTATTGTGGTATGTATTGCAATAGCCTCAATATGTATCACAATATATCCTGGTATGCTTCAGGCATATCGAGACAGCCCTATTGTTGACATCTTTGAACAATCATATTATTTGTTAATGGTGTGTTATCACACATCGTTGGACACCCATGACTGATCTATTCATCAATTTCTCACCTGTGGGATATTTCTTGCAATTGTATTTCATTGGTCGTTAATGGTGTGTTATCACACATCGTTGGACACCCATGACTGATCTATTCATCAATTTCTCACCTGTGGGATATTTCTTGCAATTGTATTTCATTGGTCGCTTCATAATCTGATAAAGATTTCAGTCCATTGATAAAGTTTGTTTCTTTCAATTGTGGCATTGGATGCAGCCATGTTATATTTTAGTCTCCACACTGAAGAGTATGGATTCGTAAGCAGTATCATGATTGGCCAATTCTTGTTCTATTCAGTTTGATAAGACGACAGAAAATTTACCCATATACCCATGGTCGACGAATGTAGTTAAACGGAATAGTCGAGCGTGGGTATCCCATGATGGTTATCACAGTGAAATCTGAAGCTGAAACTGGGATAAAAAATGGGAAAGCATGCTGATTGTGCATGCTCCGACTTGATGGTCATTAACCTAGTTGAAGAAACGTGTATAATACATGATCTTTTACGGTACATATTTTTACTTTTTGGATCAATTGTTTTCTGTATAACATGAATCTCAATAATTATTAACCAGACATAATTATACAAAAGTACATATGGAGACTGCTTCTTCATCATGAAGATAATTTGATCTCATTGGTTTTAATAATTTAATTGAAATGTTATTTTTTTGTCTGTATACCAAGTTAGGTGTTCATTACCTCCCTAAAATAAATTTAAGAAGTCACTAATAAACAAGCTTGACTTTTGTTTTTTGATTTTGTACTTGTTAATGATGTATCATTTTCTAGATAAAATATCAGTTAACTCGCCTGAGACATGATGGAGAAGCTGTACAAAAGATAAAATGTTTCATGAAAATAATTTTATGATGAAAATTTATTATTTTCCATTAGAAATAGAATAATATAATCAAGATGACTTGTAGAAATTTTATACATACCATTGTTCTCATTTTTGTACTGTTTTAAATAACTTAAATTCCCAATAACAAAAGCAAGAAACACTACTCTCTATACAAGAAAAGGGGATGTGGGTTTTTTCATCTTATGAAAAAGTAGTGTGTAGGAAAGTTAAGAGCAAGAGAAATAATAAAGTCAGTTTTGAGCTAGTATCTGTAATCACACAGGATGTTATCTTCATCACTTCCCCTTAGCTTCTTTAAACTTCATGTCGGATCAGTAATGAACCTTTTTTGCAAGAGTTTCTGGTGACAATCAGTGTGGTGCTTTAGCCTTATCAAGAAAGAACATTTATTCTCAAAATAAATTTATTTTGTGCTATTTAAGAGGCATTGAAATGGCCCTCTTTTGAGTCAACCTTTCTCTCACCCAATCCTGCCCCCACACCCCTCAACTTAACACCTTACTGTGAGATCACAGCCAGATCACCTCATTTGTGTGTTATACACAGGGATGTCATTTGGTCACACTTGACGCACATGGACTTACTTTGCACTGCCATTGTTTAGCAAGACTCATCCTTTTTTGGAGCTTAATTATTCCAGTATACTTTCCACTTTTTGCTCAAGCTCAAATTATGACTTCAAGAATATTAGTTTCAGGGGCTAAATATCACATTCCTTTTTTTAGCTCACCTAAGGTTATGCTCAGGGTGAGCTATTGTGATTGCCTACAGTCTGGCACCCATTATTGGCCATAAACATTCTTTAAACGATATCACTGAAACTGCTAGGCCAAATTCATCAAAACTTTCTCAGAATCTTCTGCAGGCAGGAAGAACAAAAAGTTTTTCAAAGAATTTTGAACCATCCAGGGGCCATTTAGGAAAATTTTGATGAATCTTTTTATCAGCACGTACAAGAGCTAGAGCCTTGATATTCGATATGCATGTTTCTTGGGCCATACACTAAAAAGATGAATCTGATTGTCAAAATGTTACTTATATGCACTCGGGTGAGGGATATAGGACCATCATAGCTCTCTTCTTTTATACACTTGTCATGTATTGTAGGAGCTGGTAAAGATACTAAAAGTAAATATTAGGCTGTTTAAAATTTTAGCTTCTGCAAAGTCTCAACTGAAAGTGGGGTCTGAGATTTTTTTTTCTAAAGCTTGCATCTTTAACCCTTTACTTACTGGAAACACTGTACTGGGGTATGTTTTATGTTAATTGAGTGATTATTGTTTCAAGCAAGTAAAGGATGAGTTATACTTACTGTCATAATTAAATGTGAAAGTTCCATCATTGATTTTCTGAGAAATATGTTCAAATTTATAAAATGTTTGGTTAATATACATGCAGATTTACCTGCTGGAAACACCATTCTTCCAGTAACATAGAACAATACCTCCCTAATGGTGTTTCCAACATATAAAGGGTTAATAAGGCAGGATGGAGGCTAATCTTACACAACTCCCGCTAAGGTTCTCTAAACTTAATTTTGGGTCAGTAATGAACCTTTTTACAGGAGCTTAAGGGATGAGGGTACTTTCTCTTCATCATGACAAAGCTATGAGCTGGTGAGAAAAAAATGTCAATTTCCGAGCTAGTATCTTTAATCAGGCAGGATGGATGCTTTTCTTCCACCATTTCCCCTCAGGTTCTTTAACCTATCTGATTGGTTCAATAAGATTGGGTTAGTAATTAACTTTTCACAATGCCATTTTTTGCTTCATTTTTGGCCTCAGTTCTCTGAGCAAAATGAAAAAGTATACTTTTCCACAATATTTTGTGAAATTCCCCAAAATTAACTTTGAATTTTGTAACCTTTTGAATTATTTCTGTTTGCAAATTTACCCCCAAAGTCACTATTTCAATTTGTGACTCAGACTTCCATAGTTTCTGTCAGATTGGTTTTGTGCTGTAATGAACTGCTTGACACAGCTAGCTGGTGACAATTTATAAATATAACTTTGGTTCTTTTCTCAAAGAGAGGAGAGATATTTTTTGTTGAAGTTTTATAAGTAACCAACTGACAGTTGAAATCATCTGTTGAAATTGCATGAACATAAGGGGTTGGGGTTAAAATTGGAGCAGTCTGTGGCTTGTTGTCCTACAAAATCCCCTGGTATAATTGGTTGCTTTGGGATTAAAAAAATGACTTCTATGACTTCTATTCCCTGTTGATGTATTTTATATTTTCTGACATAAATACGCTATGACCATTGTGGTTTAAGGGTGTTGTTTGACAGTTTGGACCATTTGACAAATTAAGTATTGTTACCTGGAAAGGTCCTGAGAAATGCTGTTTGTATGTGAAATGTAAAGCAGTAAGCTATGAAGCCATTCCAAGGTGACAAATTGTCTTTTACTGTTTTTACTAACAGCATGCATTAACCCTCATCATGTTGCATCTATTACATAGCTATACAAAATCTGATATTTACCAACAAAACTATGTGCCTATCTAAGGGGACATATTGAAAAAGATCCTTTAGCAAAAATGCAGATCCTGATCAGCATTTTGTTTACAGTATGCACTAGATGATCAGGCTAACAGTTAAAGAAGGGAATCTGAGGATGGTCATAATTACCAAGTCTACTGAGACAAAAGATGGACAGTGTTCAAGGGTCTTTTAGATTTTTCATAGAATTTTAATATTCTGATTGAGACATTAAAGAAAATAAGTGGACTTGTAACTGTTTAACTTAACATTTCAAAACATTGCCTATTTGTATTTTTGTACTCCATAATTACATTTATGAACAGACGAATAAAAGGCAGAATTGAGAAAATCATTATTTATGTGCTTTATTTGTTGAAAGATTAAGGGATTTTCTTGTAGAATCTTCCTTTGAGTCTTATTCTGATTCTGACATAGAAGAAAATGATTGAAAATACATATCTAAATATTCAGCTTGAAATTTTAAACATTGCTTACTTATATTATTAGCTCACCTTAGCACAACAAACTCAAGGGGATCTTTTCTGATCTTCACCAAACTTGATCAGAATGTTTGCCTTCATGAAATCTTAGATGAGTTTATAACTGGGTCATGTGTGGTCAATGAGTAAGTCAGTAGGTAAGATCTTAGAAAAAGCTTGTGAACACACTGACAGCCGTGCCGGTAGGGACCTTAGAATTCTCCGTCTGCCGCAACCTGTAATGGGGTAAAAACCCTCCAAAGGTAGCCGACCTGTTTGCCGTGGGTGGCGACCCAGTATCTTTACGATGAGGGGATTCTGGTGGTTGAGGTCTTTGTTGGTTTATCATGATATTGACACATAAGTCAACCTTAACCAACACACTACTTTGGCCCTAAGTTTTGGGGTAGACGGGCGGGGTACTTGTCCTGTATCCTCAGTTGGCTAACCCCTCGGCCAGTGGTGGGTTAGCTTTTACTTCCTTTCGTCCCACTTTCTTGCCTCCGACTTTCCACTCCTTTTTTTTCTTTTTTTATCTTCAAATATACCGTGTTCTGCAAACTCCTTTTCTAATATTCTCCCCTGTTAACTATTACCCAGCTGCCGGTTGACACCCCCTTAACGGATCACTCTGGCATTTTGTATGCTTTTTAGTATATTTTATGTTGGAGTATCGTATCCTGGTATCACTGGCATTGGGAGGTCGGAGATCCACTCCCATTAGGACGACCCTTTGTTGTGCTCCGCGGTGGGTGGTGAGCCAGGATGCCGAATAATTATAAAAATTTCTCATGGAATGCAAACGTAAATGCAAGGACCCGATCCCTACTTTATCGTCGAAAGATTCTGATAGCGAAACACTTACAAGTATGTGCTTTCCTCACTTTAATGTTGTTGAATCGACTGAGAAAAAAAAAAAACGATAATCAAAGTATCCCCTTTTGTGATAAAAAAATCCATCAAATGTCTTATTGACAATGTTGTTTCAGTAAAAAAACTAAAAAATGACTGCTTACTAATTGAAACTGATCGTAAGACTTACTCCAATAAACTTCTGAAACTTACTGATTTCTGTTCCTTAAAAGTAAAAACGTACCCTCACTGTTCTCTGAACTTGTCGAAAGGAGTAATTCGATGCCCTGACCTTGCTGGTGTCTCTGAGGAGGATATCCTCAGGGAACTCACGCCACTCTAGGTGTGTGGCATCCGCAGGATTTCATTCCTGAGGGACGGCCAGCGAGTTCCGACAAATACTTTCATTTTTACTTCGGACAACCCATCACTCCCTACTTCGATTAAGGTCGGTGACCTCAATGTTAAAGTGCAGGTGTACATTCCAAATCCACTTAGGTGTTTCCATTGTCAGCAGTTTGGCCACCACGAATCCCAGTGCAAGGACGATGACCATTGCCCACGTTGCAGTGAAGTGTCCGCCTGCACAGGGAGGACATATGTCCCAACCTACTTAAATGAGTTAATTGTGCTGGAACACATGAAACCAAATCCAGGGATTTCCCTGCCTGGAAACTGGTTAAAGAAGTACTAAAAATAAAGTACACAAACAACATCTCCTTTCCAGAAGCCAGAAAGTTGGCAAAAGACAAGGCAACTCCTGCTAGAGGCGCAACATATGCCTCAGCAACTAAAAAAAGCATCTCAGAGCACAAGGACAATTTCACCCAGTATGAGGTCCTGACTGGTGACCAAACGACTGACACAATCATGATTCCTTCGAAATACAAGGTATCTGAATCTTCTCAGACTCAAATTTCTTCCTTGGTAAAAAACACTACCTCTTCAAGTCATTCTGTGAGGAATAATGCAAAGGCACAAAACAAGCCTGCAGCAAAGGACCAGGTCTCCTCTAAGGAGACTTCTGGTCCTTCGGGGCAGAGAAGAGGACAGAGTCCTCCCACTGCTCCAAACACTCTTCACTAATGGAGCCTCCATCTGACACTGGAAAACCACCAAGGTCACCTGTAAAAGCACCATAAAATATAATCTACAAAAATTAAGTTCAATTATGAATAATAGAATCATTCAGTGGAACTGTCAAGGTCTTAAGGCCAATTACAATGAAATACTTATTCTATTATCTACACTAAATCCCGCTGTACTTTGTCTTCAGGAAACCTTTCTTAAAGACTGATAATCATATACATAAAGCTTGCGAGAGATATCTAAACTTACAATCAATCATTTTCCTGGAAAGAACTTAAAGATGCTCTAAATAAATTGCACGATACCGCTGCTGGTCCAGACAACATACCATACCAATTTTTAAAACATTTACCAAATCGATCTCTAAACTTACTTCTGTCAATCTTTAATGAAATTTGGATATCCGGTAAAGTACCCGATTCTTGGAAAAATGCCTTCATTATTCCAGTTAGTAAGCAAGGTAAGGGCCCAACAGATCCTCTAAGCTATACACCTATTGCTCTAATGAGCTGTATTTGTAAAACCTTAGAAGGAATGATCAATAATAGACTTGTCTGGTATCTTGAGTCCAGCAACTTAATTTCAGAATATCAAAGTGAATTCAGACACCAACGCAGCACAGTCGATCATTTTGTTCATTTAGAAACACTCATTCGTGATGCCTTTATCAAGAAGAAACACCTTGTAGCTGTGTTTTTCGATCTTGAAAAGGCTTATGACACGACTTGGAAATATGGGATTTTAAAAGATTTAGTCCTTGGTCTCAGGTGTCGTTTACCAATATTCATTGACAGCTTCCTTTCTGACAGAAATTTCAGGTCAAGATTGGGTCCACTGTGTCATCTGTCCATAAACAGGAACAAGGTGTCCCCCAGGGTAGTATTCTATCTGTTACCCTTTTAAACATTAAAATAAATCATATTGTAAAAATCCTTCATGAAGGGGTTGACTGTTCACTTTTTGTGGATGATTTCGTTATTTGTTACCACTCTAAAAATATGAGCACAATACAAAGACAACAAGGTCTGAATAACTTGCAAAAATGGAGCAACACCAACGGTTCTAAATTTTCTCCAACCAAAACCAACTGTAAACATTTCTGCCAGAAACAAGATCTTCATATTGACCCTGAATTGTTTTTAAAAATGTTTGTATTCCTGTTGTCCAGGAAACTAAGTTTCTTGGAGGTATTTTTGACAGGAAACTGACTTTTCTTCCAAATATCAATTACATCAGGAGGTAATGTCTTAAGGCTCCTAACTTGCTTAAATATTCATCCCATACAGACTGGGGAGCCGATAGGAAAACATTGTTACTTCTGTACCATTCCCTCATTCGATCTAAATTAGATTACGGAAACATAGTCTGTGGTTCTGCCAGGGGGTCCTATCTCCAGATGCTGGACGTCGTTTACAACCAGGGACTTCGTCTAGCTCTAGGAGCATTCAGGACCTTACCAGTGCAGAGCCTTTACATTGAATCCAACGAACCATCATTATACTTGCATCACGAGAAACTTTCTTTGCATTATATAAACTCATGCAGGGTTGTCATTAGGAGGTGGCTGGCGGCCGATTTGACCGCCTCAAATGAAAATCGGGCCGCCTAAAATTTGAAGAAAAAAATGAAAATCGGTCAAGAGCATGCCCCAGACCCCCCTAGCAGCACTTCGTGCCTTTGGCGCTCGCATAGCCTAGCCTCCTCAAAAGTTAATTGAGCCTGCTCAAAATATTTCTATTGACAACCCTGCTCATGTCTACCCCAGATAACCAAACGTTTAATTGTGTTTTCAGCCCTAAACATAAAGAGCTTTATGATAGATAACCTAAAGCCATCAGACCTCTTGGTTTCAGGATTAAAGGTAGCATAAACACATCAGGTATAAAACTCGATAGCATTTCTGAAAACCCCACAATTGAACATCCACCATGGCAACTCCGTTCCCCTGAAGTGAATTTGGAACTCTGTAAAAATAATAAGCTGAAGATGGATCCTTTGATTTTACGATCTGAATTTCTCGAACTCCGGGACAAGTATTTGGATCACCTTCATATATATACTGATGGTTCAAAGAAGGACACTTACGTTGGCTGTGCCTCCGTAAGTTATAGCCACTGCATTAAACAAAGACTTCCTAATAACTCGTCTATCTTCACAGCTGAAATCCAGGCTATAAATCTAAGCCTTAATTTCATTTCAGAACATTCCGGTGAAAAATATGTTATATTTTCAGACTCATCTGTATTGCATTGCATAAATTCACTGTATTATTTAAATACACATGTTTGCACTGTTTTTGTCAAACTTCAAAGTTTATTTGACACTAACGAAATCTCCTTCTGTTGGCTTCCTAGTCATGTAGGCATCCGAGGAAATGAGGATGCAGACAAGAGTGCAAAATCTGCCTCAGCCCTCACTGAGACAGACCTTTGCATCCCACACACTGATTTTAAATCACTTATTAACCAATATTTTTTAACCAAGCGGCAAACAAGTAGGGACAGTATTGTCTGTAACAAATTACACGTAATTAAGCCTAACGTCGGTGCTAATGTCTCTGCTTGCAGAGAAAGTACACGGGAAGACGTAGTTGCTGTTGCATTGGACATACTAGATTAACTCATTCATATCTTTTAAAAAGAGAAGTTCAACCTGAATGTGCTCCTTGCCAGGAACCACTGACAGTCAACCATATTTTATTACAGTGTGTGGACACAGACCACATTCGGTCGAAGTATTATAATGTCAATAACATGTACGAACTGTTTAGCACAGTGTCGGATTCTAAACTTGTTTGCTTCTTGAACGAGATTAATATTCTTCATAAGTTATAAATGTTAAACTACTTATTTACCAACTGTTATACATTTTAAAACCGTTTAATATATTAACCTATTTCGAATGTAGTTCACATTATTTTAACCTCATAGACTTTTTTTTTTCTTTCTATAATTTACTAACATAGTTTAGTTTTAACCTGTTTATTCTTTATTCGCATTAAACTAGAGACCACATTTATAGTGCGTTCTTCACCAAACTTGGTCAGAATGTCTGTCTGCTTGAAATCTTGGATGAGTTCATTATGGGGTCAAAAAGTAGGTCACTAGGTCAAATCTAAGCAAAAGCTTGTGAACACACTGGAGGTCCTATTTATGGCCCAATCTTCACCAGACTTGAACAGAATGTTTGCCTTCATGAAATCTTGGATGAATTCATAACTGGGTCACTTGGGGTAAGAAAATAGGTCACTAGCTTAAATCTTAGAAAAAGCTTGTGAACACTAGAGACCTCATTTTGAAAAAGCTTGTGAACACACTAGAGACCACATTTATAGCCAAATCTTCAACAGACTTGGTCAGAATGTTTGTCTGCTTGAAATCTTGGACGAGTTTGTTATTGGGTCACTAGGTCAAAAGTTAGAAAAAGCTTGTGAACACACTAGAGGCCACATTTATAGCCCAATCTTCACCAAACTTGATCAGATTGTTAGTCTGCATGAAATCTTAGATGATTATATTATTGGGTCACCTGGGGTAAAAAAAGTAGGTCACTAGGTCACATTTAGAAAAACCTTGTGAAAACACTTAAAGGCTACACTGATGGCCCAATCTTCTCCAAACTTAACCAGAATGCTTGCCAGTATGAAATCTTACATATGTTGTGAAGGGGGTCATGTGGATTCAGTAGGTTACTTGGTAAAACTCTGGAAAATGTTATCAACCAAGTGGCCACACAAATGGTCCGGTCTTCACCAAAGATTTCTAAAGTAAATAACTCTTAATTACTTGATGCCAGATTTGAGCCTACTAAAAGCCTGTGTCATCAGGTGAGCAATTAAGAGACATCATGGCTGTCTTGTTTTTTTACATCATTTTTACATGTATCAAGAGGCAAATAAAAGCCTATATTGTGAAAAACAGCTATATTTGTTGTTAGGTTTTACTTAATTATTGCCTATTTTTCTTGTCATGTTTGTAAAAAGACAAAAAGAAACATTCCAGCACCAGAAAAAAGAAATTAAAGTAGAAAAGAAAAAAAGTAGTGTTTGTTGACCAAATGTTTTAGGTCTATTTTTCTCTGCCATGAAAGGAATATTCAGACATTTCCAGATGATGATTTAAATAAATGAAAAAAAATCTTTTTCATTTTTCCCCATTAATTTCAGAATTTCAACTTAAATAACATAATAGGAACTATTTTATTCTTTTGCTGTTTTGATCATCAGGATTAATGATTTGTTATATAATATTGTTTTGTGGAGAAAACAAAATGTAAAAGAAATTCCTTTTATATATAAGCCACTGAAAACATGCTATAGCAACAGGTTTCTGTAGATTTCACTTCAGCATGTTTTCAGTGACAGCCCCCATAATATTACTTAATTTTAGTGTTCACACCTTATTTTCTGTTGACAATCCAACGTAATTCAATTATAGCCAAAAAACAAACACAATTTCATAATACATTTAAGCTGCCAAGCAAGGAAATATGCCATTGTAGAGTCTAAATGTCTCATTCTTATAATCAATATATTACCATTTATTCTTGAGGGAAGTGGGTTTCAAGCAAACATCAGATTAAGATAAAGGGTCATTAGGGAGCGAATGTGTATTGAAATTATTAAAATTAAGTATGAACAATAAAGAAATATTATTGCAAGGATTATGGGTTATTCTGGTTTTTTCAGGTATCAAAAGAAATATTATTACCAGGATTATGGGTAATTCTCTTTTGTCAGGTAAAATTAGTATTTTTTAGAATTGAAACAAATGGATTATTGTTAATTTGGTTATTTGATTTTAACATTTAAAAAAAGTAACAGCTTCAAGCAAATACTGACCATGCAATCTTACAAAACTTAATCACACAATCCTAGCTGTGTGTTCCATGACCTTAACGAGTATGAGACCATTCTAAAGCATGTGATTGTTTAGTTTTGAGCACACCTAAATATTTACTGACCAATCTGGAGCTGAGGTTATAAATTTTGACATTGTTTCTCAGAGTACAACATCTACAGCATCTCCTTAGTAAGAAATTGGCTACGGTTTTGAATCAGACCATTCAGATACTTGAGAACGATTTCAGAATCGAGCTTAAAGCAAAACTAAATACCCTGGGCCAAGGGGCTTTATAATGCCTTTAGGATTAAGTTTATATAAAGTTTACATAAAATTGTATGCCTGAACTTGGTTTCTGAACGCTGAATAATTTTCATCAGAGCAAGCTTTCCACTGTATATTGTGGTTTATGATGAGTTGTGGTTCTTAAAGTCACCAAGGCTCATTTATATATCTCTGAGTTTAAAAAAATAGAGATAAAGCTAAGACAACAGTAACTGTGCCTTTGAAGATTTCAAGTCTTAGAATTAAACCTAATACAGGATTGGCAAAATCTGCCAAAAAGTCATTTGCGCTCAGACAACCAGGATAGAAAATGAATTTTCCCATAGAAGTTGGCCTACCTGTTCTCATTATTTGATTGAAATGGTTGTGACATTGTCTGTTTTTGTGCACCTACACTTAGTTTTTAGCTTTTAGATGTGAGAGTATGTTATCTTCTTGGTTTTTTTTTTAACATTTTCCGAACTGTTGGTTGTTCATGATAAATTATTTTTTATATTATGTTTGGATATGTTGATTATTTTCACACACAAATACTTGCATATTGTAAACAAAGTCGTTTGCCCAGACTAAAATGTATGACTCTTTGACAGTTTGAATAATTATGATTTTGCCATCCTTGATATTCACTTTTTTGCCCATTACCAAGCCATAAATAACCTACTGCCCTGAAAAGCCAAAAAAAGGAAAGTACCTGTTTTTTTTCATGAATGCTGCGGGAATCATATTTATGCAGAATATACCAGCAGATTATCCTACGTAGAAGAGACAGTATGTACAATGTAACAAACATGCTACTGAAGTAGCACCAAGTGACTATAATATGAGATAATGCTTTTTGTGCCAGACAGTTTTTATTGAGTGTTTTCTATTTAATATGTTAGATGGGTCTGGTTTATGGTCTTTGACACTCTCTTTAGTTATAGGCGCCTTTCTGAGTAATTGTTGATATATATTTAGATATCTAGTGTGGACTGGAATCTGTTAAGCAGAATGTAATCAAATTTAATTAGTAAAGTGTACTTCTAAGAATGTCAAGCTAGACTCAAAGTCAAAGCCTTTGACTTTTCAAACAATCTATAAAAATAATTTAAATAAATAACACTTAAACTCATAAAGCAGTTAGACTGCTCTCTCTCTCTCTCTCTCTCTCTCTCTTCCTGTCTTTCTGTCTCTCGCTCTTCTCTCTATTTTCTCTATCTCTTCCTCAATATCTTTCACTATCTCCCTCCCTTTCCCCCCTTCTCCCTCCCTCTCTCTGTCTCTCTCTCTCTCCACCACTTTTAAATCTTCCCTCCCTCCCTTCCTCCCTCTCTCACTCACTCTCATTTTTTTCTACCAAGACTGTTTAATTATTTTTTTCACTAATTCCAATTTTTACATAAACTTGCAAGGTCAGACTCACAAATCCAATCGCCAAACCACCCAAGGTATAAAATCAATTAACTGATACTCAAATATTTGTCATATTGAGTAATTACCTTAATTGGAGATTAATGTCAGAAAATTCCTGGAAACTTTTCTGTTATTAAAAAGTTTCCCATTCCTTGGATCAGCCACTTAAAGCTGTGTGATCAGAACATGCATTATTTGCTGTTGCATTGCACTGAATTGTTATTATATTTGTGGTGTCCAGCTTAATATTGGTGGAGGAAGACCCCAGACAAATGTTTGCATTGAATCATCAGCCATGTTTTTTTGTTAAAGTAGTACATTCTAAAAAAGGAAATGCAGTTATTTGTAGCAGATACAGAATTTAATAAATTTTTAAATGTAATAAAATGATAGACTAACTTTTGATAAAAACTATGATCTTGTTTTATTCATAAATAAATATGCAAAAAATAGGAATGTAACTGTATATCCCAATATAAATTGAACATTTAAACAAAATATTGATGATAAAAAATAAGTTGCACATGGTAGAAGAGTAGTCTCTATCCCAGCTCTTTTTAAATTGAGAAACTGTCTACTCAGCCATCAGTAGCATTACATTTTGTTACCATGGTATAAGTTGTTAGAAAATAAGAAAATACAAGACATGCTCTAAGTTATAACATATTTTGAAATTAAAACAGGCATTTTAAAGTTATCAAAGGTGTATACATTTTTAACTGGCTAAGGTTTAATAGATATTTATTAACTAGATTCACATCTCCCCACCCCACAAAGAATGTTTGGTTATTAGATTGCCAAAAATGGCCTGCATTAAACTTTTTCTTCTGGTGTCAACTTCTGACACTTCACAATGGAATTTGGCCAAATGTGCACATATTTCCTACCATGTGCCTGTTGTCTAGATTTCATGAAAGGCTCAAGGTCATTGTTACTTAAGCTATATTTTTAAATTGTATCAAAAGATTTGTGTAGGGTTTATGTATGAAAACCTGATTTAGTAGAGCTATATCTTATGGAAAGAGAAAGATTTAAATTGACGGTTTTCAAATTACCTTTATACTTGCTAAAGTGTTTATGTTGATTGGTCAATATGGCCATGGTAAAGGTCACTGTCACTAAAACTAGGTTTTCACATAATTAATTGGTTGGTTGCTTCTTTTGATCTATTGATAGTTTTACAAAATGCATCACGGCATTAAATCAAAGTTTTGCACTTTCACTAAATTTAAACTTCTTTTCGCATTGAACAATAAATGAACATGTTGAAAAGGTATAGCGAACAGTATATTTATGGACATGTAACATGTGTTATGTTTAAATTATACAAATGTATGTAACAGTCCCAGCATTTTAATTTCCCTTGATTAAGCTTATTAAAATTTTATGGCTTGATAACAGTTATTTAAGGACTATAACTCTAATTTGCAGTAATTTCAGACTGTAATCCTAGACCTGTCTGTGAAGACGTGTTTTGAATTGATGAATATTTTATGAGTTTGAATATTTAAATTTCAAGCGAATATTTTATGTAAGCCATGTTATTGCAAAATATAATTTAGTTTGTTGACTAGGAACAAAAATTCAACAATTTTTGTAAATTTAATTTTCTTCTCAATTTTTAAATAAAAAAATAAAATATTAAATCAAATTGTGCAGAGCCTTGACAAAAATGACATTTTGCAACTTACCTGAGAAACAGCTGTTTAATATTGTAGATAGTTAACATGTAGTTATAATGTCTCTATAAGGGGTTGTCCATGGCCAAGTGGTGACTGTTCCAAATTTGTAACTCATCAGCATCCTACTTCCAAGTCGTGGTTGCAGCAGGAATTTCATGGATAGAGTTCTTTCAGTTGCCTTTCGGTTCACTGATGGTTCTACCAAGACATATATGTCTGGGGTCTTTTTTTAAAACAAAACATTACATTGACAATATGACCATAGTTGTGTCTGTGTGATATAAACAAATAAACAAGCAAAAAAATGTTCATATAAGCAGTATCACAACTTAAATTGCAATGAAGAAATTATTTAACTGATGGCAGTATGAAAAATTGTACCTTTATTGCACACAAAAGCAACAACAATAATTTTTTCAGTGCATACAATTTTATTTCATTCTTCTGCATGAAAGAGTGAGAAATTCCAATGATGGAAAACCTTATCATTTTCACTCTAGGTTCCAAATTTGGTAATAATTGAATGAGATCAGAAAAAGTTTAAAGACAAAATAAGCAAAGAATAATAAGAAACTGCTAGACTTGTAAACATATATTTTTCTCTGACCACTCCTTAAATAAAATACGATCATACACCGAAATTGGTAAATATCCCTTATTTCTTTGACAAATCAAGTCAAACTTACAAGTACACTTTTATTGCAGGCAAGATTGTTTAAATCTCCTTCTGCTAAACACTAGTGCTAAACATTCATTAAATCAAAAATATTTTTCTGTTTTTGACTCATATGTTTTGGCAACAATATCATTTAAGATGGCATTTATCAAAAGCATGAAAATGACATTCAGAAAATATCACACTTTCATCAAGAGCTAAAAAAGAACTTTCTTGGATCAATGAAATTAAGGAAAGATAATCGAGTTCAGTGCAGACAAAAATAATAAATCTTATCTACAAAATATCAGCTTTTACAAATCTGTGATCTGGGTCTGAGTTGCAGACTTGTTACTTTGACTGCTAAGCCTAGCAACACGTATGAGTCCCAGTTGGTTCGAAGAACTTAGTGTGGGAAGGGCTTTGAGCTGACCTGCGATGCACATGTGGTTCTACCCAGGCATTTATATCGAATCTTTCTCCACCAAATTATCTCGACATTGCTATAATGTCTATAAGTTGTGTCACTGTGTAGTAATTAAAAAAACACACACAAACAATACAACATTAGATGCATAGGCTAAGATAACAAATGTCACAGCACAAATGATGTTTATAACAATGATACCGTGACATTCACAAGATGTGAAAACAAAAGTCTTTGACAAATGAACTGATGACAATAAACTCCTACTTGGATGGAAGAAAAGTTGTTATTTAAAAAAATATCAACACAAATGACATTTATCACAATGACTTATGGTGATGGCATTCATAAAATGTGAAAATTTGTCTGGCTGGTTATTGCAATTGTTTCTTGATGAGCTTTTTCAGGACAATGAAGGATGTTTTGTCTGCTCTTGAGGAATATCAAGCATATGTTTCAGCTTTAAAACAAAAAAGTGAACAAGGCATCTTTGACCAAGGTCATAGAGTTGCTGTTTATAACCTCTGATCCCACTCCTCATGTCTTCCAGTTCGAATCCTAGCCGTGGTGAGAAATGCTTCCAGGAGTTTTTTTTAGCTGACCGGTTGTGCATCTGTGGTTCTGCCCCGCTGTACTTCTGCACTTTTCCATTTTCATCGCTCATCAATTGTAGATGTATTTTGCAAAATTTTGTCAGTGAAAATAGTTATAATTAGAAAGTAAATTTTAGTTTCATATATATTGCAATTGAAACTTGATGTGCTTTCCTTGGACAGTGAAGAATGTTCTGTCTTAATTCTTAATTCTTGTAAAATGGGATTTTTTATTATTTTTTTTCGATTTCCCATGTTTTCTTCCCTATTTCCCATATGTTTTTTTTGTGCAATTTCCCATGTTTTTTTTTACCCATTTTCTTTTTTTTTCTCCATTTTTTTATTTTTGGATTCACATTATGAAGAGAATAAAAAGCAGTTTGTACAATAATGTTGGGATATTCATCAATAATCTCAACAACAACAATACTTTTAACCCTTCTGTGAATGCATATGCCATTTTACCCCTTGCAAATCAATCATATATACATATACCAGCAGCAATAGCTCAAGTGGTAGAGCGTCGGCTTGGGAATTGGGAGGTCTCGACGGGTTAAAACCCTAGCTGCACAGTATCAGCAAAAATGCCGGCAAATCCCAATCTCATATATATATATTATTATATATATATAGAGAGAGTTGGCTCTTCTATCATTTAAATGCTGATGATAACATACTTACCTTCATTTTGTTATCATGTCTTAATATGGTAACTTATTTAAATGAAAAATAAGCCTAAGTAAAGTTAAAACTATTTGTTACGTAAGCTGTTAATATAAAAATATTGTTTTTCCTGGATCATCCTTGGATAACAGTTAAATAATGTTTCCTGACATTAAGTAAGATAAATTAAGATACTGCTGTTTTCTGCAAGTAATTGAGAACCAATATTTTGTTAAATTTGCAAGTGTTAACACAAATATGCAAAATTAATTATTTGTAAATATCTTTGTACTTCTGGAATATTTACATGGTGGATGTAATATTGGAAGTCAATTTCTCTTGGGGGTGAGTTTTAATCATAGAATTCAGAGGAAAGTAAAATATTCATTGGCTTAATTTGGTTAGTTGGGTATGGTTTCCATCATAATGTTATTGATTACGTGCAATAACATCAGTTTAGTCATGCTTCATTTAGATAATTTTTTATCATTTAAAATTGTCGGCTGTTTTCAGTTTTTCATCCCCCCATCTTATAGTTATCCATAAATAGTATCCACTTAAAGCAGATATAGTGCTGCCTTCACTGTGTATAGCATGCTGTGAACACCAGGCATGATACCACACCCAGTCACATTATCACACCAGGCATGATACCACACCCAGTCACATTATCACACCAGGCATGATACCACACCCAGTCACATTATCACACCAGGCATGATACCACACCCAGTCACATTATCACACCAGGCATGATACCACACCCAGTCACATTATCACACCAGGCATGATACCACACCCAGTCACATTATCACACCAGGCATGATACCACACCCAGTCACATTATCCTGACACCGGGTCAACCAGTCTCGAAACTGTCCCTTTTTTAGCTTCAGTGTTATTTAGCAATGAACCTATTTTGACGCAGATATTATTTAAAGGGAAATTTTATGATACAGGAAATGGTAGAAAAGTAATTTAATGATGGTGCAGCTTTTGTTTGATAATAGTTTAACACAATGACATATAAATATAATGACTAAATATTGGAAAAAAGTAAATTTCATAACACAAGGATAAAATTAGAAAATTATTGAAATAAGTCAGTCTTCTCAAGTATTTAACAAACAACATGATAATTTGTTGTTTTTTGCAAAATAATTGTGCTATTTTAATTATTTTAGCTGAAAAGTGCCCTAGTTTACAAAAAGCCAAAAAAAACACACAAAAAAAAACACACCACAATAACAACCAAACAAATATTTATTTGATCAATAGTTGATAAACCTGTTCCAAGGATTAAATACACATTTCTTTTTCTTTAAGTAGAAAAGAAAATGCCCTTATTCTTAACAAATGATTTGTAAACCAATTTATATTTGTTCCAGTATGACAATAATGCAAGTTTATGTAAATTTGTTCAGAAACATCTGATCTATAATTTTCTTGGAATGATTTATTATTTCTTAGCCTGTCTTATAATACTCTATCCCAATGGCCTGTTCTGTAGATTTGAAAGATGATTGATGGTTCCTAAATGTTAAAGTTTTTTAAATTGTTGATATACATTTAAAGAAAAGAAATGAAATACACATATACTGTAAGTTCTTTTCCTTTTATTGAAACAAAAACATCAACACACACTATTGTTGAATGACATAACAGTAAAGTTCTTAATAAAATAAAAAATTATTGTAAGTGTTATAAGTAACATATATTACTTTGCTTGGATTTATGTTAATGTGCATTAAAATAATACTATTTTTAATATCCACAAAAATAAATTCAGAATGATATTTAAGGAAAAGTCACTTTGTGAGAAATATTTCTCTACATGTTTATTACATCCTACTTATATGGATCATATCTCAGGCTGTTCGTAGGTGTAAATATAAACATTCAGATTCAAATTGTCGAAAAAACATTTAATTAACTATTACTGTTCTATAGCCACCACAACAAATACATAATTGTGCATAATGAAAATAGTTTTTTTCTCTTATGGATTCAAATTTAACATTTACATATTGTTGACTATACATTTAATTTTTTTTTTATTTTTTATATCCACAAAAATAAATTCAGAATGATATTAAAGGAAAAGTCACTTTGTGAGAAATATTTCTCTAAATGTTTATTAAATCCTACTTATATGGATCATATCTCAGGCTGTTCGTAGGTGTAAATATAAACATTCAGATTCAAATTGTTGAATAAACATTTAATTAACTATTACTGTTCTATAGCCACCATAGCAAATGCATAATGGTGCATAATAAAAATAGTTTTTTTCTCTTATGAATTCAAATTTAACATTTACATATTGTTGACTATACATTTAAAAAACTTACGAATATTTATATTCACCAAAAAGAAAACATAATGCCTTGTCCATAGTCAAGTAGCAGACTTGTAATTCCTTTGAATCTTTAACTTCCCACTGCATGTGTTTGACTACCAATCAAGGTGAAGGACTTATTGTGAAGGGTCATTCAACCTGCATGGTTCTACCCAGACATATATCTGGGGCCTTCCCCCAACAAAATGGCTGGATGCCACTGTAATGACCATGATTGTATTGGTGCAATGTATTTCTTGAGACAAAATAAGACTGAAGGGCATAGATTAAAACACAGAGGATCCATAAGAACATGAATGTTTAGTGATTGTTAAGAATATCATTTTTTTGACATAAATTATTTAATGAGTTTGTAAGAAGATAAATGTTCAATTATGGTTAATTTGATGGATGAAGATTTAGGAAGATATAACCCAGTGACATATGACAAACATGATATTTGGGCATGACTTATTTCTGTTATTTGTAGTCACCTAAAACATATTCCTTACAATTATAGACAGTGGCATATAGGTATTTATAAGTTGATGTTTTAACTTTTTGTCTTGAATTCATCAGGCTTATGCCAATATCATAGATGTAGATCATCCATCTCCTGTTAGAAGCTACTGGAATCTACACCATTTGCTGCAAAGGCCTTGTCAGTAGGTCTTGTGAAACTTACCATATTGTTATTGAAAAAAAGAAAAAAGATTAAGGCAAATGGTATTAACAATATGACATGTTATGGGAAAAGCCCTTGCATGAAGTAAGAAATGATAATGTCAGAAAATGTTTATAGCTCTACTTTTGAAAAAAAAAAAGGGGAGCTATTGTTATGATCCTCTTGTTCACATTGGTTAACTTTTATGTAAAGGTCCCTTTGTTGAAAATGTCAAGATATTCTGTAACACTTTGTACTTTAAATTACATGTTTATTAAATTATCCAGCACTGAGAAAAGTGAAGCAGGCTGTCTATGAAGGTGTCTTGTTGAGTAGTATAATAGTATCAAATACAAAATTGTTGAATATTCATACAGATAACTGTCTGGGACTTATTTTACAAATTTAAGAAGGTGATCCTTATTCATGACATTTGGAATTTTTGTGAAAAATTTCAACTGATATTTGGATGTTTTCCCCCCAAAAATATAAGAATATTAAATACTTTATTAAACACAATTTGTTACAGAAATCTTGCTTTTGTATTAAGGTTAGGAATCATAAATGTCATTTTATCCTAATAAGGAATTTCTCTCTTATTCTTAGTATTAATTTTCCTATGACCGACTAATGGCTATTAAGTTGACTCTAAAAATCCCTTATTATTAACATTTCCTATTCACCAAATAAATCACTGTAGCAAAGAAATATAAATATTCATAAAAATGTTAATTCCCCTAATATTGATAAAGACCCAGTGTCAAAACATTGGAGTCTTCTATATTCAAGACAAGTATTATCACTCCCTTGAGTAATTTGCTTTATTAATTTGCTTGCATAGAATGCTGAATATACTGAGAGAAATATTATAAGCATTTTCCTAAAACTTGGGAAACTCATAACATCATGCTTACAAGTCTTTGATTAGTAGATATATAATAGAAATACAATCATCATGCATTCATTTTTTTCCACTATGAATATCAGTCACCAGTTTTAAGGAAATACTTTTTTAGTTTCACTTTTCAAAGAAAAGATTAAACTATAGTTGATGGTTGTCTGAAGTTGATGCATTATTTGAAGTCATTGACTGGTCGCGATTTTTCCCTATGTACTTTAATGTAGAAAACCTCCTATTATTTATTTGCATTAATCAGTTTCGACATTATTTGAAGTAAATTTTGGTTCTCATTGTTCAATTTTAATGCTTTCTTCACACATCCAAAGCCCAATCACTTCACCGGTCAATTGTTGTGTATTTTCACCTGTCAAGTTGCGAAGATAATTTGCTCCTGTAACATCGGCATTTAGCTTCGTTAATTGGTTGGTTGAGGTTGTTAATTGGATATGACATGTTGATTGGTTTGACAATTATTTACAATGTATCATCAATTAGGCAGAGTGACAGTCCATTTAAAGATTGACATGTAATCGTATCAAGCACTGAGAAAAGTGGAGTGCGCTGTTTACAAAAAGTTCTTGCTGTTATGTATAACTACCTTTCAGCACTTTTATGTCCTTTGCAGGAATCTTAGTAGAGTTCTGGAAGATCCAAGAACTGGAGAATTCAGTTATTTCCTTGAAATTTTGCCCAATATCTCTGACAAACAGTGTTTTATTAGTATTTCTTTCAAACTATCCTGAAATGTCCAATTGGCATGACAATTGGCATGATGTTCAAAGAAATAAATGACTCTAATGAAGCATTTGTCTCTGTGTAGGAATACAATCTTGGTACAATAGAATTAATGTAAAGGTATTGGAGGCCCCATGTTCTAAGTTCTGGGCCACATCATACCAGTCATTCAAAATGGTAGTCGTATAGCTCCCTTGCTAACACTCAGTCAAACATAATGATTGTTACTCAACTGGCTGGCCTAGCATTAGGTTAATGTGACTGGATTTAGGTGTTCACTGTGAAGGCAACACTTTGTCAGCTTCCAGTTAACTGAAATACTGTTAGCAGGACTTTTTAATAAACCCAGCAGGCAAACAATCTTAGTACAACAGAATGGATGTAAAGCTTACTAGTAGATAAGTTTCCTCTTTAGATGCTAAAAAACACCATCCATCCCATAAACACAATACATACCCCACCCTAAATGTTAGGGCTGAGTATCCATCAAAAGAATCAATATGATATTTGTAGTGATACAACATGATTGATATCTGGTATATGATATGATATATTCATAAGTCCTTAGGTAGATAAGTTAATGCAGAGGGCCATAAGTCCTTAGGTAGATAAGTAGGGCCATAAGTCCTTAGGTAGATAAGTAGGGCCATAAGTCCTTAGGTAGATAAGTAGGGCCATAAGTCCTTAGGTAGATAAGTAGGACCATAAGTCCTTAGGTGGATCAGTAGGGCCATAAGTCCTTAGGTAGATAAGTAGGGCCATAAGTCCTTAGGAAGATAAGTAGGGCCATAAGTCCTTAGGTAGATAAGTAGGGCCATAAGTCCTTAGGAAGATAAGTAGGGCCATAAGTCCTTAGGTAGATAAGTTAATGCAGAGGGCCATAAGTCCTTAGGAAGATAAGTAGGACCATAAGTCCTTAGGTAGATAAGTAGGGCCATAAGTCCTTAGGTAGATAAATAGGGCCATTAGTCCTTAGGTAGATAAGTTAATGCAGAGGGCCATAAGTCCTTAGGTAGATAAGTAGGGCCATAAGTCCTTAGGAAGATAAGTAGGGCCATAAGTCCTTAGGAAGATAAGTAGGGCCATAAGTCCTTAGGTAGATAAGTTAATGCAGAGGGCCATAAGTCCTTAGGAAGATAAGTAGGGCCATAAGTCCTTAGGTAGATAAGTAGGGCCATAAGTCCTTAGGTAGATAAGTAGGGCCATAAGTCCTTAGGTAGATAAGTAGGGCCATAAGTCCTTAGGTAGATAAGTAGGGCCATAAGTCCTTAGGTAGATAAGTAGGACCATAAGTTCTTAGGTGGATCAGTAGGGCCATAAGTCCTTAGGTAGATAAGTAGGGCCATAAGTCCTTAGGAAGATAAGTAGGGCCATAAGTCCTTAGGTAGATAAGTAGGGCCATAAGTCCTTAGGAAGATAAGTAGGGCCATAAGTCCTTAGGTAGATAAGTAGGGCCATAAGTCCTTAGGTAGATAAGTAGGGCCATAAGTCCTTAGGTAGATAAGTAGGGCCATAAGTCCTTAGGTAGATAAGTAGGGCCATAAGTCCTTTAAGGTAGATAAGTAGGGCCATAAGTCCTTAGGTAGATAAGTAGGGCCATAAGTCCTTAGGTAGATAAGTAGGACCATAAGTCCTTAGGAAGATAAGTAGGGCCATAAGTCCTTAGGTAGATAAGTAGGGCCATAAGTCCTTAGGAAGATAAGTAGGGCCATAAGTCCTTAGGTGGATAAGTAGGGCCATAAGTCCTTAGGTAGATAAGTAGGGCCATAAGTCCTTAGGTAGATAAGTAGGGCCATTAGTCCTTAGGTAGATAAGTTAATGCAGAGGGCCATAAGTCCTTAGGTAGATAAGTAGGGCCATTAAAGTCCTTAGGTAGATAAGTAGGGCCATAAGTCCTTAGGTAGATAAGTAGGGCCATAAGTCCTTTAAGGTAGATAAGTAGGGCCATAAGTCCTTAGGTAGATAATTAGGGCCATAAGTCCTTAGGTAGATAAGTAGGGCCATAAGTCCTTAGGTAGATAAGTAGGGCCATAAGTCCTTAGGTAGATAAGTAGGGCCATTAGTCCTTAGGTAGATAAGTTAATGCAGAGGGCCATAAGTCCTTAGGTAGATAAGTAGGGCCATAAGTCCTTAGGTAGATAAGTAGGGCCATTAAAGTCCTTAGGTAGATAAGTAGGGCCATAAGTCCTTAGGAAGATAAGTTAATGCAGAGGGCCAAAGTTATATACAAAAGAATAAATTAATGCAATAAAAAAAAGTTTTTTATAAACTATTCCATTTTTTTAAACAGTTGTAGCTCTGTATATGTGGACTGTGTACAAGTCTGGACTGTGTATGAAGAAATGAGAAATACAAAATAAACTACAGACTTGTAAATATTACAGACAGTCTGCTAATGTCATTGAATTGACTGGATGAAAACTGAAACACACATGACGTTAATCCACATTCTGAATGCTCAGTTAATAAAGCATTTAGGGAAACACTGATATCACAATTGCTGTTTATTTTAACTTCCTGTAAATTGTAAACAAAATGGACAGAATATTTCATGATTTCGATGAAATGTGAATGAGAAACTGGTAAAAAGGTACTTTCTTCCAATTTTGTTTGATATTGAAAAGACAGATACGTTTTTTTTAACTGAGTACTGTATACCACCAGTATGTGTGCTGATATGAGAACCATCTAAAACATCCCAATGACAAAGCAGTGAGGGCATGAAATAACTCAGAAACATTTCATTTTCAATGTTTTGAGCAGTTCATGGTCCATCCCTATCATCTATTCTGGCAGAGGAAACATCTTCCTAGGAATTATTAAAGATTCAGTTTCAAGGGAAATATAAACCTTTTCTACAGAAAATTCTCAAAATAAATTGCTTTCACAGCCAGTCATTTCTCATATAAGTAATATGTATTACAATTTTACAATTTAAGAAAAACATTCAAGAATTCTTTAGGTTTAATCTTATAGTTGGACATATAAAATCCATTTCTACAGAAACTTCTCAATACTAGAGATTGATGATCAAGAATAATAAAAAAATAATTTAAGGCTGCTAAAAAATTGATTATCAGTTATGTTATATAATAATCAATTAAACAAATTTCACTTCTTGTTAGTAATTATGAGTCCTTGATTAATGCTGGTGATCATTTTCTATGTGAAATGTCTATAGAGAATTACAAATTTACAAATTTGAAACATTTTGCCAAAATACAAAAAAAAAAGTATTTAACAAGAAATGCCTAGATTTATAATGTGTTTGTCTGCTTATTTGATGAGATATTTTAGTCTTTCATATAAGTTGCTGATTATTTACTTTTATATAATTTATTATATATACTATATTTACTGTTATATATTCCAGATTGATGGTTGATAAAAAATTAGAAAATTATTTTTCTGATTGTAGATTCTGATTTTTTTAGCTGATTTCAAAACTCATATTAAGAGGATTGTCATCGGTGCCTTCTGATTTGACCATATCTCTAGCATTCAAATGTAGATAGGCAATCTCAACATCTCCCTTCAAGAGACTTTGTCCAGTAAAAAATGTATTTTTTTTTTAAATTTCTTGAACCACAATTTATTATGCAAAAAAATATTACATCTGAACACAAGGTTTTATGTGAAAACATGGGTCCTAGGTTGTATATCTCTGAGGCTGAGATCATTCTCAAGTATCTGATTGGTCAGATGTTGAGCTGTATTTAAGTTATGAGAGATGCCTTACACAGCACAGTAAATTAAAGTTTTCTAATCTCGGTCCATGGTGTCTCGAAATATTGTGTCATCATTATGTTGAAATAATTAAAGAGCATCACAATTTTTCCAACTAGTTTGGGTACAGCTTATTAAATAAGTGTATCTTCAAACTATGCATACAGTTTTATGCACCATGTGTATAAGGTTTTTCATAAACAAATACCTTGATAGTGAGGCAATAATTTAAATGCCTTTGTGTGCCAATCACATGATTCTAGGTGTCCTAACACTTGTACATATGTAAACGTGGCCAAGTAGTTTTAAAAAAGAGCTGAAACATCAGAAACTGACACTGTAAACATTTCTCAGTAATCAGTCTTTGTTAACTTCATTTTTAAGACACCCATTCCTTATGCTTTTTCATCTTTTCAGTGCAAATCTCAGCCCATTCAATCACTATTGAGTACTCAAAATGTGTTTCTTTATGCAGTTATGTTGTGAGAATATCACACTATTGTTTGAAAGCACCTAAGAACCCCCTTTACAACTGTCACAATTAAGAATTCATAGGAATCCTTAATCTTTGTTTACAACACTTAAATGAATTTTCCTCATGCTTTTTTGTTTTTTCTCCACAAAATAACAGTTCATCAGCTCAGTCTTGAACAATTCCTGTCAGGGGAAACATAGCCCTATTCTGGGAAAAGCCTGAAAATATCCTGTTAAAATTGTTGCATTAAACATTTCATGGTAAACCATCTTTGTTTTCTTCATTTTTGAAAGAATAAGAGTCTCTCATCACTCTTGCCTATTGGTGATATATATATACTTTTTTCGATACAAATCATTCTGTATGATCAACTGTCCAGAGCTCACTGTCAAGGGATACATAATCCGAGCTTTCGAAAAGAGCTCAAAACATTAAAAATCACTTTGAATGATTCTAAGGAATCAGTTTTGATCTACTTCATTTTTTACAGTTTTGTCACATTATCTTTCTGGTTAATTTTCTCAAAGACTATCAAATCAATCATAAAGACGCGCTATCTATCTATCACCTAACAGAATGTTCTAAGAAATCATTTCTGGTTGATGATTCTAAGAAAAACAAATCTACAACCAGTATAATATAAAAAAATTTCCTTCTTTGGCTCAATCTTTACAACTAAATGTAATGATGTTTTGGATGAACATACATGGCATTTCCTGTTCTTTTTGTTCAGTCATTTGAGACATGAAAAATGATTTCAGAGCAGTGATAGCTACTTACTCACCTTGTATGTATTCCATTTGGTTATTTATGCCCCAAATCTCATCTCATTGCATCATAATGCCATAACAGTCTTCGACAAAACGTAGTGAACGATGGCCTGAGTCCAACAAAATCTCTGTCACTCCAGTTATAGTTAAATGGGCAAATGTCCACCAGAATTTTCGGCAGCCACATTTATTTCAAAACTTTAAATTGTTATGAAAACATATATAATAAACTAAACTAAACAACGATTTACAGCCTTTTTTCTGAACCCAACCAACCCTAATATCCTGGTTAGCTTTCTAACCTTTTACAGAGATTTTAGATATGTTTTCATATGTCAGATTTCACTGTTACAAACTTCACTTTAATAAACGCTTACAAATGCATACTGCCTGTGCACATCTGTTCTTATTTCTGACATAGTGTTGTTTACATTATGGGTCAGAAAGCAACTGTGTAAACATTTGATATTCAATGATATGAAATTGGATAATAAGTAAAATAATTAACTGAAATTTCAATCTATTTTGTGTTTAGAATGTATGCTGACATTATATTTTTACGAAGTTTTGGTCTATACAATTTCACTGGTTTGGAACATTCATTTAATGGCAACCATGTTTTATACTAATGTACGTTTCCAGTCTGTTGTAAACATCATCATACTTTCAGCATTTGAACGATTGAAAAACGGTGTGCCTCAGCATCTGAGAGTTCCGATACAATGATAGGATGTCTAATAAATGTGTCATGTCTAAGCTGGCATCACTTTGTAAATAACAGAATAAAAGCATGACTGGCAAAACTAGTTCTTTTTGTGTCAAAATGCCAAAATCATTCAGATCCAGTAAAATTTGGTCCGGACTGGTAGATATTGCTAGCTTGGTGGACCCAAGGTCTAGTTTTTTTTAATATCTTTCGTGAAGAAAATTATTCATGAAAAGGTTTTCTTTTTCTTAAAGCAGAATGTGACACATAATCACTTTCCAGTAATTTTAGAAGTAAATAAAAATTAATTTTATATATTTTTGTGAACCTTTTGTCTCCCATTTAAAGGTGGTATCTGACAGTTTGCTTGTATATAACAATATCCTTACACTGTTTAGTGGAGTTTCAGATTGATATCTGTATATTTAATCATTACCTGAATTGTTAGACAGTACAAGTGGTGAGTAAGTCTATACAAAGGTTCATTGTATCTATAAATAAACCACCATGGGGATTTCTGCTTAAAATATATATTGACATCAGATCAGATAACCCAAATGATGATACAACATGATCTCAAAAGTAAATGTCACATGGTTTTCTTCCTAGGGTGTCAGCTTTACTTTTCACTTGGATATAAGACACCATTAAACATCATTACAAGTTTATAAAATCTTTTGGGTGGCAATAATTTATTTGGTTGCATGAGAGAAAATCTGTTGGTTACCACCTTTATGCATTTTTATGAATTTTAGTCTAGAGAACATTGTGTGCCAGTATTTGCTTTAACACCGACTCTGTATAATGCCTAGCTAAAACAAAAAAATCACTTCAGACAATTTCTAAAATAATAGCAAACCACTCCTCTTACTAGATTGTCTGTTTTGTTATTTCCGCCTAAATCTCAGCTTATTCCATCATTATACTAGAAGGAAGTTGCTTTTCTTTTTTAAGATCTGAAATTATGTAACAGCTTTTCTTTTAAGAAAAACTCTATGTATGAGGGCCATTCCAAGAGTTTGTAGACAACCATGAACACTATAACTTAATGGAAATGACAATAATAGTAGGGTGTCTTTCATATCACCCTAACTTCAGCATGAAAAATTCTGATAATTTTTTTCAAAGCACTTATTTAACAAGAAAATCGCTTCTTTTAATTAAAATCCAGTATGCAGTTTTTCATGTACATGTAATTGGGCTTTACAAATTAAAGCACCACTAAAAAGGCAAATGTGAAGAAAGAGAGATCTTCGTTAAATCTTTGACATCGTATGCTGTCAGAAGTGCCCCAAGTGGCAGCCATGTATGTATCATAAGTATCATTAAGAAATATTGGACATGTTCTGAGCATAGTTTTCTTTTTGTGAAGGGTTTCTAAAAGTGTTTGAATGGTCCTTGTATTTTTGATAGTTGAGATCTCTGGATTCACTTGGTTTTTAAAGTTATCCACTTTAGTGCAAATCATTTCTAGTAATGACACTCACTTCCGTCTCATATGACAGATGATGTGTTTTTTTTAATGTAAATGCTTTCTATATATACTTTCATAAATTTTTAAGAATATTTTTCTCACTGAACCACCTTTAGCCATTATACATCTTAGATGTTATGAATTAATGTAAATTCTCTTGTAGAATTTTACTACACTTTATCTTGTATTTCAAACAATGTTTTCCCACTAACACACCAACAGATTACATGTGTATGTATGTTATATCTCTATGCTTACAAATTACAAAGACATGATGAAAAATGAAGCTTTGGGAGACTTTGCTGAAAGCTGTTGTTAAAATTGCAGGCATTGCAATGATTGATCATGGATTATTAGTCAGTCTGGTTTTGTCTGTACCATTGTGTAAATGACAGCACACTACAAGAACAACAAGGTTACCTTATTTATTTAATGTTGATTCTGAAACAAATTCCTTTAACATGTTTCTGTCCCTCTCAACTGTCTTTTTCTTTAGTATAGAACCAGTATTCAGGTATCAATTACCAGGAACAATGTGCTTTAAATATTCATGCTAAAGGACTGACACAGTGTGGTTGGTTTCAGGGTTCAACCTGGGTCCTCCGATTCAGAGTTCAACGTCATAACGACCACACTTAATGTAGTATGTATATGTATGTTTGTTAACGCGCAATTCTTTTTATTTTAATATAGTTTTTGTACATTGAATTGAGAATGAAAAGAAAACAACGTGAACTTTCTTTTTTACGTTTTATTTACATAAACATTTGTACATATTTTATATATTAATCGACAATCCGGTATTGTCCAATTAATGATCGCAACAAACATTTGCCTGGCTGCTTTATTATCGTCTCGCAAATTTCACTAATCCTTCCCTGAGGCGATGTTTATTCGGCAGTTATGTACACAATATGTCAACACAACAATGCCCTCAATGTGAAGGCCGCCGCGCAAGTTTGACTGGCTATCGAGTTTCTCCTTGCTAGCGTATCACAGTGCGCGCAAAAATGGTTACCAGTCTTGGCCGCTTAGCGATTCACAAAAAATAATGCCGAAAAAATCGTGCGCCATAAGGATGCGCCAATTTTGAAAAAAAATGAGCCACTTTTTTTGTTTTTGCGCCAATGGCGCATTTGGCGCATGGCAGCGGGAGCCCTGCTTAAGAACAACTTCTGATACTTAAATAGTGCATAAGTCTTAGTAGTGCAAATCCCGTCCTTTGTTCATTGGCCATGAAAAGAACAAGATCGGAGGTTATAAACCTTTGAGGTTGAGTATAAAATCATCTTCAAGCATCTGATTGGTCAGATTTTAATTATCATTTAAAATTCAGCAAATCAGAGGCTTAAAAATGGCCTAAGGTTCAAGCTGAAAACTTTATAACCTCAGACCTGAATATAAATTTATTTTGATAAATGGAGGACATCAGCCCTTAATTCATTGTATTGAAACAAATCATAATGAGTTACTTTAAAAATGCAGTTTGCCATCAGTAAATATTTTAATTGCATTCTGTAAAAATGTCACAGTTTGCAACCAAAACTAACTTTAAATTTTAGATATTCTTTAAAAATTGCAGTTTGCCATGCATTAAACATAGCAACATGAATTTTCTACACTCAAGACTGCACAGATTTGCAAAACGTCTGTTAAGATTGGTCCCATGGTATTTTATGTAGTGTAATTTATTTTTCTCTTGTGAATACATTAGATTTGATTTCACCTGAAATACAGAAATAGCTTCCTGCTTAAGCACATAATTATTTTCCAGTTATGTTTTTTTATCACTTATTTTTCTTTTAAGATTTCTTCTAGAATAAAAAGTAAATATTCATTGGAGTCAAAGAAGTTTGACTGGATCCAAACTTGTGCTGGATTTTGCCAGTCCTTGTCAGGGTTTCTTGAAAATTTGTGTCACAATTTCATTGGTTCCACTGGGGAACATTTTTTTATTCATTTTGGTTCAGTTCTTTTATCAATTGTGAAAATATTTAATTTTCAATTTCTGGATGGTTTGCTTGAACTAGGATTTTGGTATTATTTTCTTTTTGTTTTGTTCAATTCTTGTTTAAGAATTTTGTTCAATTCTTGTTTAAGAATAATAAAAAAATATTTCTTTCATCCCAAGCTGTTGTCTCTGAACAGTTTTCTGAATTCTGTTTTGTTCTTTTGTGCTTTTAAAACTAATTTAAATATATTTTCAAGTTTTAGAAATTATTCAACTCAGAATTTTGTCTATCATGCAATGCTTAAGTTTCTGTGTTATAGTAATGTACATACAAATGTATATCACCAGATATGAAGTATGTAGGGTTTATATTGGTGATATGTCCAACAGTAAGTCACTGTTGATTGGTCACTCTTTGGCAAGATTTGTCCACTTTATTTCTCATCGACCATTGTTTGACCTTTGGTGAAACTTTACAGTATTGGTAAGGACCATGCCTACTTGTGCATTTTGTTGACAGATCATTACTGACTTAAATTTGTCCTGGCTGCCCCCTTGTTATGTTTAAACACCAAGAAAATATCACATGTCTGTGTTTATTGAATGTATGACCATGGCTAAGCAGTATCTTTTGGGTATTAATTATCTTAGATGATAAAGTGAACATAAGACAAGATCCTATAAGTATTGCCAATTGTATTAAAATTTGCAAAAGGCATATGACAAAGGTATTCATATGCCAGTCAAATGTAAACGTAGAAGTCTAACTGGTTGATGTTAACAAATTTGTTTCCATCTTCCTGGTACATTAATCACTTGTTGAAATCGTCTTGATATTAAAAGATGTCTGAAGACGCAATTTATGTAGAAACAATTAATTTCCAATTTTAGCATGGCATCATAATGATCACTACATGGTCTGTAAGACACTGCAGACTGCCACAAGATACTGTAGACTACTATAGTCCATCAATTATACATTTTGCATCAGTTTGCCAAAAAAGCAATTAAGATTTTGACTCTGTTGATGTATGGCCATGATCAAATTTTAATTACTTTGCAGACACACCTTACTGGATTTGAAGTGGCGGAGTCATAAGAATGGAAATTGCTTGTTTGTCATGGAAGGGCAGATGGTGATGGCTTTAAATTAAGTACTTGGTTTACTTTTTTGTGTCAATTTGAATATAACTCATTCAGTCTATTATTTAAAAACAACAACAACTTAATTCAGTTAGGGACATGATTCTGGGGATGTTCAGAGTGAAAAAGGAAAAAATAACTTAAATTATGAGCCAAAACTTACTTTGATAATTACATAAGGGATGGTTGCCATTGGCAATGTAACTAACAGTGGGATGTCCCTAGGAATCCATTAAAAGATCGTTGCCGGTGGCAACTTATCTCACAATGGGATGTCTTTTGAATCTATCTAAAGTTCGTTTCCAGTGGCAACATAACTTACAATGGAGTGTTCTTAGGAATCCATTAAAAGATAGTTGCGAGTGGCAACATAACTTACAGTGGGATGTTCTTAGGAATCTATTTAAAGATAGTTGCCAGTGGCAACATAACTTACAGTGGGATGTTCTTAGGAATCCATTTAGAGATAGTTGCCAGTGGCAACATAACTTACAGTGGGATGTTCTTAGGAGTCCATTTAGCGATAGTTGCCAGTGGCAACATAACTTACAGTGGGATGTTCTTAGGAATCCATTTAGCGATAGTTGCCAGTGGCAACATAACTTACAATGGGGTGTTCTTAGGAATCCATTTAAATATAGTTGCCAGTGGCAACATAACTTACAGTGGGGTGTTCTTAGGAATCCATTTAAAGATAGTTGCCAGTGGCAACATAACTTACAATGGGGTGTTCTTAGGAATCCGTTTAAAGATAGCTGCCAGTGGCAACATAACTTACAGTGGGATGTTCTTAGGAATCCATTTAAAGATAGTTGCCAGTGGCAACATAACTTACAATGGGGTGTTCTTAGGAATCCATTTAAAGATAGTTGCCAGTGGCAACATAACTTACAGTGGGGTGTTCTTAGGAATCCATTTAAAGATAGTTGCCAGTGGCAACATAACTTACAGTGGGATGTTCTTAGGAATCCATTTAAAGATAGTTGCCAGTGGCAACATAACTTACAGTGGGGTGTTCTTAGGAATCCATTTAAAGATAGTTGCCAGAGGCAACATAACTTACAGTGGGGTGTTCTGAGGAATCCATTTAAAGATAGCTGCCAGTGGCAACGTAACTTACAATGGGGTGTTCTTAGGAATCCATTTAAAGATAGCTGCCAGTGGCAACATAACTTACAATGGGGTGTTCTTAGGAATTCATTTAAAGATAGTTGCCAGTGGCAACATAACTTACAGTGGGGTGTTCTTTGGAATCCATTTAAAGATAGTTGCCAGTGGCAACATAACTTACAATGGGGTGTTCTTAGGAATCCATTTAAAGATAGTTGCCAGTGGCAACATAACTTACAATGGGGTGTTCTTAGGAATCCATTTTAAGATAGTTGCCAGTGGCAACATAACTTAGAGTGGAGTGTTCTTAGGAATCCATTTAGAGATAGTTGCCAGTGGCAACATAACCTACAGTAGGGTGTTCTTAGGAATTCATCAACAGATAGTTTCCAGTGTTAACTTAACTAACAGTGTGATGTCCTAAGGGATGTCCCTTGCATATCAGTTATAGATGTGGTTGTCACTAGCAACTGACAGTATGATATCACAAACCTATTACTAGTCTTGATTTGACTAGTTGTCATGGTAATAGATTCAATTTTCTATTCATTGGGCTGTGAACCAGTCACCTGCCTGATAATTGATGTATGTCAAATCTTGTTTCTCTTCACAAGGAATGAAAAAAAAGCTCAAGTGACTGAAATGGCCAGAGAAAACTATTGATGCTTCCATGTCTTTCAGACATATGTCATTTTTGTTGACAAATGACAGGGCAGCAAGAAACAAGAAACAATTAGTGTTCATTGTAAGTTGCTCTTCTTTAAATCATTGGGAACCTAGTGTTTCTGTGATGGCATTTCTTTCACATTTTCATCTTCCTGACATTTTGTTTTTTGCAAAAAATATTGTGTCTGGAAAATGTTTGACAGAAAAAATATGTTCTGTCAGACTTTGTAAAAGGACAAAAAAAAGTGCCCAACTGCGCTCAGACAATCTGTCTGACAAAAGTGCCCAACTGCGCTCAGACAATCTGTCTGACAAGTAAGAAAATTTTTGTCAGACAGAAAGGAAATATGTCAGACAGAAAATATACAAATATGTTGCAATAAAATGGTTAATTTTTTTTCATTGCAAGTATAATCTCATTAGTTATTTACTTTTAACCAAACACTTTTCATTATAGTTTCTTTCTGCATCTAATGTCCAGTGTTTAATGTTTAGAAACATTACTTAAATAATTTGTCTGTTAGCTGACACAGTATATACATTGTCATTTTTCTTATTAACACCTATACTGTGAAAAAAACAACAATAAACAACACATCATTTACTAAGCATAGCCTGCTTTTGTAATAGTATTTTTTAATATTTAATTTTGTTTTTATTTTTATTTTTACTTTTCATTAAATATCAGGTCTTAATTTCAGTTTTGATCAATGTGTTTTTGTTACAATACAAAGTTTATAATTTCCTTTCATAATTTCTATCCAGATTTCATGGCATACTCTCCTTGCCACTTTATCTCATAATCTACTGCTGTAAAAATGTCAGTAGGCACTGGAGACCCTAGACACTCCTGTTGTCAGCAGTTGATTAAAAATGATTTTGACGGGAAAAGTCAAACCAGAATATCTTTATTTTTTTTCAGAAATATTGGTGAAATACTTTCACTAGTGAAGTTGTCAATAATTCTGTTTAAATAGAAATATTTGAGGAAAAAAAAAGTACCCATTTACAAATGTTAACATTAACAATTCTATTTCTTTTATCTACATAATTATGTTTTTCAATACAAATGCACAAAATAGCCATGAAATTCTGATTTTCTTCACTAAGATCGCAATTTTTTTACTTTCTACCAATTTGAATTATTAGACTGGAAAATGTTGCATATTCTAATATCATAGATATCCCATCCAATCAGTTAACTTTGAACAGGTTCCAAGACAGGATTGAATTAATACAAAAGAATGCTAACTAATGACTGACTCGTTGACTTGCATTTGGCCAATCAGAATGAGCGATACATCAAGCAATTTAACAAGTAAAATACATATTATAGAAATTGGTTTCCTTAAGTTTCATAGACGCTGAACAGAAGGATCTGGAAGTTTTTCCAGATGAAATCTATGGGACATGTCTGTCACCTTTTGCGAAGATTCTTTAGTAACTTATTGCGTGGTAAAAAAAAGAGAATTTTAAAAAAAGTGTTCAGTTTAAATGCAGAAACCTAAGATTGCACTATTTTCTCTTAAAGTGGAAAGATTGTTTTTGTTTCATATTTAAGTGATGTAAGATTGCGTTTGTTTAATGATTAAATAAAGTAAGATTATTTTTGTTTTAAATTCTAGAAAAGTAAAATTGTTTAGTTTTAAACCATTAGAAGTTAAAAAATTCTAAAAAGTACATATAAGATTGTTTTTGTTGTAAATTTCTTGGAAAGTAAAATTGTTTTCAAATTCATGTGAAGTATGATTGATTGTGTTTGGTAAGATTGTGTTTGTTTCAAATTCTATAGCAGAAAGGTCTCAAGATTTAGCTCATTGTTACATAAGTCATTTGGCCATTTGTAAAGGCCTCCCTACCAAATGAAAGTCAGATTTTAGCCAAAAATTGTTTTATCTTAAAGTATTTATCAGTTCTAGAATTAAGTTCAAAATCTTAAGCTCATGAACTTAAAAAAATCAGGACCTCATGTTCATTTTAAATATGGTTAGAGACTTCATTAACTTCTATTATCTTGTCATAGTACTACTGCAAATTGAAAATAAAGCCACAAATACCATTCCTTTTGCTTCCACTATGTATTATAATGTTTGAGGATAACAATAAGTTTCAGATATTGCATGATTGGATGTAACAAAACGGTTTCAAATGTTGTAAGGAAGCCCAGGAGTCCATAGTTTTGGTGCGAAAAAGATTTTAAATGGCTTATGCATGGATCTTTGAGATATTGCATACAATATCATAGGCCATTTTTATTGTCGTTCTAACAGTTTAGATCACCTTCAGAACTTCTTCATCTTCATCACCAAATATATTTCCCTATGGTCATCCTATTTTGAATTCTAATATTCCTGCCGGCAGCAATTTTATTGAAAGTGTTTTTTCTGTCTTTGACTAAACAAAATGGACAATTACATTTTTTTTCCTTTACTCTTTTCTTCTAAGAAAACATTGGCATCTACATTTTTTTTTTCTTTACTCTTTTCTTCTAAGAATACATTGGCATTTTACAAGTACAAAAAGGTATACCATTACATCTTTTAGAATTGGGTAGGAATTAAAGTAGGAATGATAGAATCACTTTTTCCCAGAGCACCTGCTAAAAGTGTGTATTTTCATTCAAATCATTTTTTTCTTCTACAGACACTATACACCTGGTACTTATTGTCTTAGTGAGACGTATTCCAAGAGTACTCACAATGTATGGTTTAGTTAAAAATTATAGGATATAAATGGTTCACAGAATAATAGTCACCCTACATCTGTAGCTCTTATTTCGTGGTGTGTGCATCGTCTCAAACTTTTTACAACATTTCTGAGATTTGATATATTATACAATGTACATTTGAAAAGGGATGGAACACTTTCAATTTTCTTTTCCCCAAACTTTAACAATAATTTGTACATAATCATGGCTTTCCAATTACTGAATTGCCCAATAGTTTACTATGTTAATGGCTCAACTGTGGTGCGTTATTTTCTTTCATACAGTTTGCTACAATCTCTGCTTTTAATCCAACAAAAACAACAGCAACCAAATAAAATCAAATTAAAATGTCATAACCTCTTTAATTGTGTTTTCTATTTTTGCTTTAAGGAGAAAACAATCAATTCTACAAGGAAAGTTTTTGTGATCAGACTTCTAGATGGTCTCGCAGAACATTTCAATTGTTAATGCAACGAAAATTTATTTTTTATTTATGATTTTTTGTTTAACTTCAAGTTCCTTACCTTGAAACTGTATGTTTCTTTAAAAAGTGTGTAAGTCACCATGCTATTTTTTTCTCACTATGTTAGCAGTGAACACAGTGTTACTGTTTTAAGGAAAATGTGCCTATAAAATGCATCACAAAATTAACTATTTTATACATAGACACAGTCTAAAGCATAGAAGTACAACATCTTGTGAAATGTGGTACATGTTATGTAGCCAGTACAGAGCAATAGGGATCACTTCATGCAGTTCTGGATTCTGAGCATTCTCCCACTTCATTGAATGTGGAGTTGTAGATCTGTTAATCTCACAAAAAAACTACGTGGAACAAGTTCATCTATCCAATTGTCATTCTCGCAAAATGTGACTGCCTCATTCAAAGAATTGAATACCTCAGTGCTTGCAAGACTTTCATTGTTATACATTCAGTCTCAGTCCTTTTCACTATTATCTTGGATTCCCTAAATTGCAGTAAGTTATTTGGAGGAGAAGTAGTAGTAGAAATAGCGCAGATAACTAGCTTTTCTCCTATACATTTTATCTGTGTGACCTTGGACATCCCCAATTACTACAAAAACGAGGGGGTCCAGTCTGCAATCACCAGAATGACATGCAGAATCCCAATCAGTGTCCTCTAGACGTTTGCCGATGGGAGATTGTGTCAGGAAAACAGTCTGATTTATCATACAATCAATATCCTATAGGTGTTTGATTGCAGATGCTGCACATGCAGTCATGGTCAAAGAGATGCTTTGTTGAAACTAGAGATAAATAGATGGTTTGGAGGTGAATAATTGACAGGAAACTGGATGCAGTTGTCATTATAATGAAATGAGTCAATTATAGACAGTCCAAGGCTTTCTATACAAATTGTGGCAAAATGCGAAATTGTGGCCTTGATATATGAATATGCAGCCAGTTTACTTCAATCACCTACAGAGGTATATGACTGATTTGATGTGGTGATGTGTCCCGATGATTTTTGACCAAAGCATTTATTATGGGTGCTTACTAGAATTGCCTCATCAAAATGATTAACATGGGATGCCCTTGATTGTGAGTAGAATCACCCACTTGTAACTCTGATGTCTTCTCAGGCCCTCATAGTGTGGGTTAAAGTCTGATCAAAAGTTTCATGTGGGGATGTTTTCCAGCTGACTGTGGTGTGCCGGTGGTTCTAATCAAACATTTGTCTGTGGTCTTCATCCACTAGTTATAGATGGACAGGACTTTAATGACAATAATTGTGTTGCTGGGACATACTATAGAAATCAAGACATACAAAATTTATTTAAATGAATACTAGCAATAAAGTGTTTGGAGGTGACAATTATGAGTTTTTGCTTGGTAATAACTGCTACTTGTTATCGTTTTCATGAGTTGAACCTATGATAATAAAAAAAAAATGTACAGTTGGGGGCTTCTGGCCAAGACAAAATGTTACTTGAGAAGCTCTCTTGTTAGACTCACTTAAAAAATTAGAATAGAGCTATTGTCGTAACACTCTCATCGGCATCATGTTGGTTAACATTTTTGTTGAAGTCCATTCGTTGAAAACATCTAAACTAAAGCTATTCACCTTAAACTAGAAAATATTTGGAAGTCATTTCTAAAATGTAGTTAACCTGCAAATTCTTTTTGGCAGTGTTATGCCCCCTTCTTGACTTGGAATTTTCTTTGTGAAGTATTTTGTTAAGGCCCGTTTCTCAAAAAAACGTTTTTCAGTTCGAAACTTGAATTAAATGTTTGCTATTAAAAGCAGAACCCACTGTCTATAAGGCTTGCAACCCAATACTTTATTTTGGCACAGTTATGCCCCTTCTTTTGTTTTAAATTCTCTGTGTTAAGGTGTTTGATAAGGTCCACTTTCTATACAGTCTAATCTCGAAACTATGAATGTCCATCAGACCGTCCAAATTAGTCGTTCTAGCATAGAATCCGAAGTATCTTAAGTTACCTCAGTCACTTTGTTGATTGTGAGCTGTCAGCCATTGTTGTTACCGTAAACCAGTTTCTACTTGTCATAATACGGTTGTCATTGTTGTTACCGTAAACCAGTTTCTACTTGTCATAATATGGTTCTCATTGTAACAAGCTCATTGTTTATTTTATATATACTTTATTAAAATGTGTGTAATCACCATTATTTACAACAAAATAGAAAACATTGTAGTACAAAGCAAGCAATGTGACAAATAGCATGTACCTTTTTTACTACATAAAAAGATAATAGTGCTTAGATGGTAGTATAGTGAAAGTGTGTAACACGTAGTACACAGATGCTGATTTGCAGAACAAATGGCATTATTTACTCTAACCTACCACCTTTCAGCATAAGGCAGCTAATTTACATATAAGATATACAAAGTTTATACTCTTGCTTAATTTACTCAATATCAGGTCAGTGCCAAAACAGTGAACAACATGCTTATTGTTTGTGGTAATCATGGTCACTTGTGCCAATTTGCCAAGCTTATGTCGGCAAGCAAGCTGAGCTTCTTTCACTCATTAAGTTGTGAAAACATGGCGGCCGATTTTAGTATTTGTAAAGCTGTGGACTTAAGTGCATAAGTGGTTCATACTGTTGAGTGCTGTTTTCCAAGTTATCACGAACCGGAGTATCGTACCATTTTTTACAGAGATATTTAAGATGAGGTCTTTGCATGCGACTGAAGACTTGCTTGCTTTCCAACTTCCAGCATGTTGTTCATTTGATTAACATTTGGAACAATATTTTGACCATTGTTTGCACACTTGTAATTGCTTTTAGGGGCAAACTTACACTACCCAAACAGCGCTTTTGAGCACTTGGATTGTTAGGGTTATTGACAACGATATGGTATTCAGCACTGAGAAAAGTAGGGAGCTTTGTCTATGGGCAGCTCTTGTTCAGTGTTCTGCTGAAAACAGAGGTGGTGATAATCAGACAAGACAGAACTTCCAGACTCGTCACGCAAACATGAAGCAAAATGTTGCATTGTTGTGGTGAGAGATGCAACATAAAATATCATGCAATTGTTGCATAGTGATGGTGTTGTCATAGGAATGCTGTCTCATGAGATTATCTGCAGAGTAAATAACCTTTCTTCAGTTCAAGAGCACATGTGGGCTTAAATTTGAATCTAGGATAATAGTAAACCCTGTTGGTTTCAACTTTTTCTAAACAAATACAGCTCAATGTCCAATATATCTCAGAAAATCTTTAAAAATCATTCTGGTATTACTAAAAATATAAATAAATAATAATAATAATAATAATAATTACAATAATGATGATAAATACAATAATTTATACTGAAAGAATTACAAAACATACAAGCACTTTAGAAACACAATGAGAACTGCTACTGTTTTTCGACAGAAATGGTGTATACATGCCAATGCAAATCGCCTAGGGCGCCAAAATGGTTCAAACTTATCAGTAGGCGGCCATGAGTTTTATTCTTGGAAAAAACATAATGGAGTCTTCAAATGCTACTATAGAAGCTTCCTAGTTCTGTGGTCTGTTTAACACAGAGGTAATTGAGTGGTAGCATAATCATATGTCTGTTTCAGGCACCCTGAACCTTTTTTTATCCAATAATTATTTATAAGTGTCATGGAACTCACTTGCCTCTTATTAGGGTATTAGATATACGTTTTGTCCGTTTTTGTTTAATTGTTGTATCTATTATTGTTGTTCTACAGATACCTTTGATTGGTTTTCATCTTATTTAGTATTGTCCCTGTAAAGGGCATTCATCATTCTCAGGCACGACAATCTCGTGCACACTAAACCACGTGACCTGCTGTGTGTCGCTGTCTGGCGATTTTGCTATGCATAGTGGCATTCGCCGACCGCCATCTAACCTTGATGGTCACTTATCCGACCTTAAATAATAAACCTCTATATATCTTCTAAAATAGTTGTCACGGTCACTCTGCGGTAGAGCAGGCTTGTTGTGAACAACATATTTTAGTGTTGTGATGTAAGCCTTGGGGGTGTGGGTTGTTCGAACAATGGAAGGCAACTGCAACAATAACAAACAATATATCAAAGATATATAGAGGTTTATTATTTAAGGTCTGATAAGTGACCATCAAGGTTAGATGGCGGTCGGCGAATGCCACTATGCATAGCAAAATCGCCAGACAGTGACACACAGCAGGTCAAGTGGTTTAGTGTGCACGAGATTGTCGTGCCTGAGAATGATGAATGCCCTTTACAGGGACAATACTAAATAAGATGAAAACCAATCAAAGGTATCTGTAGAACAACAATAATAGATACGACAATTAAATAAAAACGGACAAAACGTATATCTAATACCCTAATAAGAGGCAAGTGAGTTCCATGACATAAGCAGTACAAAATCTTAGTTATTTGTTAGCAACTACATGCAAAGAGAACTAGACATAACAATTAATGCTCTGCAGCAAATAGTCCTGATCCTCATCAGACCTCTCCTGCTGGGGACTGGTTAATCAGGAGCTACACTAGTTGTCTGATCCTCATTAGACCTCTCCTGCTGGGGAATGGTTAATCTGGAGCTACTCTAGTTGTCTGATCCTGATCAGACCTCTCCTGCTGGGAGCTGGTTAATTTGGAGCTACACTAGTTGTCTGATCCTGATCAGAACTCTCTTGCTGGGAGCTGGTTAATCTGGAGCTACACTAGTTGTCTGATCCTGATCAGACCTCTCCTGCTGGGAGCTGGTTAATCTGGAGCTACACTAGTCGTCTGATCCTGATCAGACCTCTCCTGCTGGGAGCTGGTTAATCTGGAGCTACACTAGTTGTCTGATCCTGATCAGACCTCTCCTGCTGGGAGCTGGTTAATCTGGAGCTACACTAGTTGTCTGATCCTGATTAGACATCTCCTGCTGGGAGCTGGTTAATCTGGAGCTACACAAGTTGTCTGATCCTGATCAGACCTCTCCTGCTGGGAGCTGGTTAATCTGGAGCTACACTAGTTGTCTGATCCTGATCAGACCTCTCCTGGTGGGAGCTGGTTAATCTGGAGCTACACTAGTTTCCTGAGCCTGATGAGATTTATGCTTAGCAGGTTAAGAGCTAGCCTTGAAATGGCAAATGTGGCAAGATGCAACATAAAAGTCATGCAATTGTTGCATAGCGATGGTGTTGTCAAAGGAATCTTGTCTCAGGAGATTGGCTGCAGAGTTACTCACCTCTCCCAGGTATAAGAGCATGTGTGAGCTTAAAATGATTATTATTAGTAGTAGTTATAAGTGTTATAATTATTATAATTGTTATTAATAGCATTGTCATAATTATTTTCATTATTATTATTATTAATAATATTATTTTAAAATAATAAAATAATAATAATAATGATAATTTATTATATTATTAATATCATAATTATCATTAGATTATTTGAGGATCTAGTACTGTTGTTTCTGTAATCAGTCAAAATCAACAGCAGCTGCCTGTATGATCATGGTGATTTACATACACCTATGTTCAAGGTCATTTAAATTTAAAATAGGGTCAGATGAGTTTCTGCTATATGATGAATGAAGGCAAATTTTATGAGATTACTATTGTTAGAAGTAAAACAAAAGTGAAAGAAAACATAATAGGAGATCAATTACTTCCGTTCGCACAAATGGGTGGTCTTTAGAGATTTAAGGATACCAGTAACTATGTATTAATTAATCAATCATAGCAAAGGTATTTTGTTTATTCCTTTATGTGTAACCTCACACCAACCCAGTGATGGTCATATTGACAATGTGCAGCTAATAATTGGTAGAGTAAGTTCATAGACAAATGTCTTGGAAGAACCACCAGCACACTGCAAGCCAGCTTGAGGACCTTTCCATATGAAAGTTCTTGCCATGACAGGATTGGGATTGGGATTAGCCGGCATTTTTGCTGATACTGCGCAGCGACATTTCTATCATTATAGCACAGGGGCACTTATGAGGTGCCCAGGGACTGAACCCGGCCGGTCCATTATACTGACACCGACGAGTAATGCTGTCCCCTTTGCCCCGAGCGTTAGGAGGGAAGCCACTACTACCAACTTTAAGTCTTTAGTTTGACCCGGCCGGGGTTCGAACCCACGACCTCCAGATCCGCAAGCCTGACGCTCTACCACCTGAGCTATTGCGGCAAGTACCATGACAGGAACTTGAACCCATGCAGTGAGGTGGCCGAGGTGTTACAAGTTAACTCCAACTTATTAGCTAGGGGAGCCCTGAATAAAGGGGTGCTTGGTTGTTTGACTGAATTGTAAGTTATGGAGCAATACCTGCAACCCACATAACCATTAATATTACATAACTTCTTACAATTCAACTCTGACTGTAACTGATATGACTGAACTGAAACCATTGACATCAAATTCTTTAGAATTTCCTTGATTAATACTATCTTGAAATAATTATCAAGCGATGCCATCAACTGCATGGTATTTACACAACTAAAAGCAATTCTTTTTTCTTGGAAGCTTAGTAAAAATAAATGATATTGATTTAGCTGCTGTAGATTGCAGGAGAAGCACCACATCCGTATTCTTCATTGTATTCAAGCATGCAACTGCTTTAATAAGTTTTAAACTGTATCTGGTAGTGCCATTGGTTGAACCCTGTTTTCATGTATGGGAGGCCAACAGGGTCAACTCCTACAAATATTTACCATCATCTGTATGGGAAGGAAACTATTCCTGAAGAATCAGAAGCAACTAGAGCAGAACCATGGATCAAAAAGCTCCTAAGATTCATTTTGAGGTTTAGTTCCACTAACATTGTTACTAGAATCATGGTGTGAACTTAAAGCCATACTAACTAGGGCAGGTATATTGTTTTAGCTTCTCCCTAACAATTTTAAGTAGACAGTGCTTAGAAAATAATACTAGAAAACTTATTTATGTATAAATTTAGGGCCTGTAAATATGTTGCCATTAAAAAAGGAAGGAAATGCCAAATGAAATTGTACTAAAATAAAAATAAAATGCTTTGGTTTTGTATGATTCAAACCTGGGACCTCTTGTCCAATGCTCTGCAGACTGCACCTCTGGTATATGCAGCTGTATGTTGTGTTGTAATGATTTATGCAATTCAACTGGCTCAAAGTTTACATTTAGATTTTTACATAATCAGTTTTCTGATTTAGATTGGTTTTATCTGGCACTTATCAATTTATAAGATAAATGTTGGGGCCAAAAGAGGGGTCAGTTGCTTTTGTTTAGATCAGTTGTCTGTCTTTTGTTTTTACTTGTTTTGTACTGATTACAGTATTTCACAGAAGTAAGCAAGGCTTTGAAGGTGATATCTACCAGAACACCTATATCAAATGCATGTAACAATACATTAACTTTTGGGGGGACTCTCTAAATGGTCCTATATTGTTTTTTGTAGTTTAAAAAGTTAACTGTGCAAGATGGTTCAGATAGGAAATATGTGTTTGTAATTACAATTAGGGTATTTTGCTTGACTTTTCACATATATGTAGACCATCAATAAACTGTATTTTCCAGGATCTTTTCTGGTTACAATAGTTAATTCTGTTGTTTTGTTTGGGGAAAATGGCCCTATATTTCAGATATTACCTCTAAACCTGTAAGTCTCCATTTGATAATACATGCCACAGTTGATACTTAGGTGTGATGCATCAGGCAGACAGCTGGATTATAGAACACGCAACTTTTCTGATGTCTTAAAAGATTAATGAGCTACATCATTAGTGAAAATCAATAACTTTAACAGATTCTTTGCCTTGACTGGTTAATAAATACAGATCTAGACTGATTATAGAATATGTAATTGGACTGGCACACAATCAATAAATCAACAAAGAGTATCTCTTATTGCTATGGACTTTATGGCAAATAGTGCAGATGCAGATCAGATAGCTCCAGGACTTGGTAGTAGACAGTGCAGATTCTAATCTGATAGCTCCTTACTTTGTTCCTTCTGCTACATTATCATTTCCCCTACAAACTCTACATACCTGGTATTTATAAGAATTGACTCAGTGTGACAGATACAACTCCTCTGCTTATCACAAGGGGTCCGAGTCCGGGTCAAACAACCTCTTTATGTGTTTTATCAATCTTTTATATATTCTGTCCTCACATAAAAATTCCCACTGGGCATTTTTTTTCAATTTTGTTATAAACACTTCCTAAATCTAATGAAAATACAATTAATTAAGAACCACTAACATCATGTTTCTCTTGTCATTAATAAAGAAGCCAACAATTATTCTCCCAGAAACCCTCAGAAACCTCAGGCATCAATCACAATTTCCAAGATTGACTTCTATAAAATGGCTTCGCTGCCCAAACAATCATGTTTCTTATAATAAAAATGGTCTTGCTTCATAATTTACCCATAATCCATACAAAGCAGTTGGTATTTTATTTTTAGCTCACCTGAGCTTATGCTCTGGGTGACTGTTGTCATCACCCTCCATCCAACGTCGGCATTAGGGGTCCATTAACATCTTTAATTGACATCTCCTCTGAAACCTATGGGCCAAATTCAGCTTAACTTTCTCAGAAACTGAAGTAGATAGGGGGAACAAAATGTGGTTCAAATAATTTTGATCTGTCAAAAACCATGGCTGCCAGGGGCATAGCCATTTTCTATATAAGGCTATATGGAATTATTTATAAAATGTTCTTATCAGAAACTACAAGAGCTAGAGCCTTGATATTTAGTACACATGTTCCATGCGTGGCCCTGTATCAAGATTGTTCAAAGAATTTTGATCCATCACAAACATGGCCACCAGGGGGCATGGTCATTATAATTATGGCTATAGAAGAAAACTTAGAAAATCTTCTTGTCAGAAACTGCAAGAGCTTGGGCCTTGATAATTGGTACACATGTTCTTTTTAGGTGGCCCTGTATCAAGTTTGTTCAAAGAATTCTAATCTGTCAAAAAACATTGCCACCAGGGATGTGACCATTTTCCATATAAGGCTATATGTGAGAACTGAAAATCTTTTTGTCAGAAACCACAAGAGCTAGAACTTTGATATTTGGTTTATGAATTTCTTTGGTGGCTTTGTATGAAGATTTTTTAAAGAAATTTGATCTGTCAAAAAGCATAGCCACAAGGGCTAAATGTCTCTTAGGTGAGCAGTATAGGGCCATCATGGCCCTAATATTATTTGTATGGATGGGTAAATGTTTTAAACATTAGTAAATGTTTCTTCTCTGAAAGTTAATTAGTATTTTATAATTAAAAAAAAAAATTCCCAGCCTTACAAACATAAACTAAACAAATATACCAGTTAGACCTCATTGAAAGCGTGTTTATTTAATAAGGTTATTGTGGTTAATGTAATGTGCTGAAGTGTTACTATGCTAGTTTCCACTGTCAACATCCCCCATCTTGCTTCATGATATCACATCAGAAAACAGAATAGATATTGATATGCAGATTTAAGTTGAGCTATTTTGCTCATTTTCTTAGACTCTTTGCAAGGTTTGTTTTGTATTCCAAGGAAATCTAGCTCTAATTCTTAATGACTTTGATTGAAATAATAAATTAAAATAAAAAAATATATATATATATATATATTTTTTTACAGAAAGTACATGATTGTAGCCTATACAAATCAACCATTTTCTTTCTCAACATGGTAGGGAAGTGAGTAATGGTTAAGGTAGTGTTAGTGTCCAATTTTTTAATGCAAGTTTTCCAGGTTTAAAACCATTATCTTCTTTTATTCTGATCAAGAACTAAACAATTTGCCCTGTCCTGATCATTATGTAATTTGCAAATAAGGACCAAATGTCATTTCTTTAGGCTTGAGTTATGATGGAAAATATCAGCCAATAAAAAAACAGCACACAAATGAAGGCATCAATATCTGTCCAGTAGGATCAGATAAGATATGTCAGCTTGGAGAGTGAATGTAAACTTAATTAACCAATCAGATTATCTGTTTCATGTACTGTCACAGACATACAAAGATATACAGACTGCTACACAGGTACTTCAATGGCAGTGTAACAACACTATCATCATACAGACTATCATTACACTGCATTAGTCCCTTACCATGTGAGTTCAAGACCAAATCAAGTGGGCAGGTCTTCCAGCTGACCTGCAGTGTAGCCATAGATCAACTAGCTCTCTACTGGGACCATTCTGATCAGAAACTACTCTTCTTATCTATTAATTTGCTTCTTTGTCTTTTAATAGGTTTATTAACAGGTTGATAATAACCTTTATATATAATGAAAAATAAAGATTAAGGATGCCCTTTGAAAAAAAAAAAAAAAGTAGCATTATATGGGATACATTCTCAAAATACATTGTCAATATAAACTCTGATGAGTTTTAGTCATTAATATAATTGTAACAGAGGACATAATGCAGTTGCAATCCATGAAATTTCAATAAAACTTCAAACTTAAAATAAATCGTTCATGTAATACAATGATTTATTTTATGTGGAATTAATTGATTGTAATTTTAAACAAAATTGTAAATGTTGTAAAAAGGGTTAATTAGTTAGGGAAACATTGGAGTTTGGAATTTTTATTTATTGTCACTGCAACAATTTTCTGTGATGATTTACAATAAACCAGCATGTCCTCAGCATTATTAAGGAGATGAAATTTCCCCAGAACTGTTATCTAATCTATATAACATACTGGTGCTGTTATGTTTTATTACCTTTCTTTTTCACAATTGCTATTCACTAAATTCACTATTATCCAGACAAAATTTTATATTATAGTGATAACCAGCTATTTTTGTGGAGAAAGACTAGTAAAATGTCTCCGTACAACGACTGTCTCACTGAAGTTTAGCTGGATGTCCTTCATGCATGAAGTCCTTCTACCAGATAGATCAGGACTCAAACCAATGTGGTGAGAGGTCAAGGGGGCAAAGTAGTTCTGACACTGCCCTTGGACTTCGGGCTCTCCTAATACTGTTTGTCGATGCTGTTTGAACATTTCTATTGATGTGCCATAATGACAAATATATAAATATGTCAACCCTTCACTGAGTTTGCCTGTGCAAGTAGTGTAGATTCTGATCAGCCAGCTTCTGCTGCTGGTAGTTGTCTGATCAGGATATACACTAGTTAAAGAAATAGCTCATAAGTCTTAATCAGGACACTTTATTTCCTATGCATGAAATACTGGACAAATGACATTGGACGCCTGTGGCTGAGTGGTAGAGTGGCCGCCTACTCCACTGACTCTCACCGCATGGGTTGGAGCCCTGGTAAGGGCAAAGAACCTAATGTTTAAACATCTTCCAGTTTACTTTTGGTGGTCCAGTGGTTCTACCTAGACATTTGTCTGGGGTCTTTCTCCACCAAAATGGCTGGATGTTGCTATAACTGTGGCCCTGCAATGTATTTCAAAACCTAAACCAATAAATATGAAGAATTCCAACTGGGTTATGAATAAATGAAGCCAAATAAGGGTAAGTGGAGGTGTTGTGTATCCAAAGGAATAATCTTTTAGATAGGTGAGCGCAAGGAATTAATCCATAGCATGTTGATTACATTTGTAGATTGTACAGGCCTGAAACATAAAACTTAAAGAGAAAAAAAGTAGAGCTGTTGTAAGTCTTATCTGCATCATGTTAATGAAATACAAAAACATCTCTTCCCCAAGAAGTCATTTTATCAGGACGAACACTGAGGCTATTTGTCAATGAACTAATCCAATTGTTTTTCTCTAATCACTATCTCCAACCCCATCTTCTCCTTGGCTAATTGAATTCATCAAACTTTTAAACTGATGGCTTTTTACAGATTTTGTTTTGAAGGCCAAAAGAGACATTTTGAACTGTCTGATAGAGACTGAGCCCCAACCAAAATAGCTGGACATCACCATAATGAACAACATCCTTGGGTGCTGCAATGTATTTCAATAACAAAACAAATAACATCAGTAGGACCTATTGTGAAATGAGTATGGGCAGTTAAATAACACTCTCCTACTCCCCTGGCTTGTCTTTTCTCACCTTTCTAATCACCAGCAATCACATTGTCACCAGTCAACATCAGGGAGCTGAGTCTGGTTGAGGTATCTTAGTAAAATAGTAAAAAAAACCAACATTTTAATATTCGGAATGAAACCCATGGCATTCCATTCCAAAAACCAATGTAGCTAATAGAGCCATTTAGCAAAAGCCACTATGTCTTTAGTAGCCTGAAAATAAGATGTATTATTTTAATAATGATATATATAACAGCAAGAAAATAACTATTATACACTCATTGTTTTGTTTTTTATAAATGTTTTACTACTGACCTTTTCAGGACAGCTTTTTCATTCTTTTAAGTCATTCATCATTCAACTATTAACTGAAAAGATTACCTCATGCATAAGTCATCCTTAATAAAAATGAAAGCATCCAATATCTGTTAGTGTAAATTTATGGGTCTCAATGATTTCAAAGACCCAGTCTCTTTGATCAATAGTCAATAAAATCATTAGTCTGGTCTGTGATGTTGTTTCACATGTAACACCCCTCATGCTGTTGTGAAGTTCCATCTCATTTAATTGCACAATACAAAAGGTGTTTGATTGACAGGTCATTGAAGTGAAGATGAATATGAGTAACATTCAAAGGTTGTTGAGTTTACTTACTTTCAATTTACTTTTAATTAGGTTTTTCATGTGGTATTATTGCTGTTCATATTTATTTGAGTTTTCAGCAATTATGCCATATTTTTTGCATAAACAAATATACCAGGAAAAAAGTGCAAAAATAAGGTCTCTAGAATAGACATTTGATACATTTCATACCCACTTTTTTCTCAGACACCAGTGTAACATGTGAAATCCACTTTACTGTGGACAAATCATCAAGACTGAACTAATGAACATGGCCTGACAAGTATGTGATGTTAAAGAACCTAGAGCCTAATGGAATGTATTATCATCATGTAAATTATGCCATCAACTCTATAGTAAATTGTTATTTATTTCTCTGATAATTGCTTTCATATCAGGCTTCAACCCTTATAATGCTGAATTTGTTAATCCTTGGTTTTTAAGCATGTATTTCGATGACTTTTGGCACATAGTGTAGATCCAGATCAGACAGTGCCCTATCTGATAAGGGTCTGCACTATTTTTCTCAGGACTCTACCAGTATGTATAGGCTTATTTGCCTTTCAATCTCAAAGATGACAATGTTAAAGATGACTGAAGAGTTTGACCTGGATCTACCAGTGCAAGCTGGTGGACCCGAATCTACCAAAGAGAGCTGATTGACTTGAAACTTATCAATGAGAGCTGGCTGACCTGGATCTACCAGCACAAGCTGGCTGACCTGGATCTACCAGCACAAGCTGGCTGACCTGGATCTATTAGTGAGAGCTGGTTGAACTGGATCTACCAGCACAAGCTGGCTGACCTGGATATACCAAATGTTATAAGACCTCATATTTTAAGAAAAAGCATTTTTGGCAAAATATGGAGTTTTGCACGGAGCCTTCGATTTGCAGCCAGTGGATTATTTGAATCCAGTGGATCATTATTTGCAGCTAGTCGATCATTATTTGAATCCAGTGGATCATTATTTGCAGCCAGTGGATCATTATTTCAATCAAATGGATCATTATTTGAATCAATTGGATCATTTTTTCAATCAAATGGACCATTATTTGAATCGATTGGATCATTATTTGCAGCCAGTGGATCATTATTTGGATCTTTTTTTGCAGTCAGTCTATCATTTTATTGTTCACATGTAAATAGGCTTGCATCTCTATTTAAGTGATTCCTTTGCAGCTTTTTTCCCCAATCGTTATATTGCATGCAAATTTATATTGTAAATTAATCATGCCATAAAATGTCATTTATATTCATACTATAAAATCCTTTTTATTACAAGAGGATTACTATTGTTTATCATTTATTGTGTGTTTCGTCTTTTCATTTTTATTATAATATCCTATAAAATGACCATATTTTACAATTGTTCATTATTTTTATCATTGTCTTTCTTTGTGTATTTCAGGTAAGTGATTAATAAGCCATCACCTACTCAAGGTAAAAGCCTTTTATACTCTGAACTGTTAACTCTGCTTATGCTACAATATAAGCCATACAAGATCTTGGTTGTTTGTTATCAACGGTACACACAAGGAAAACACTATATTTTGCTAATTATTCAGCAGCACATAGTATAAATCATAATGATCAGACAGCTCCCATATCTGGAATCTGGATGTACACCATTTGCAAAAGTGTAATCACTTCACTCATACATGAACTTGGAAGGTGCCAGTAGGTGAATTTTAATTAGTAGATGATTGCTATGTGGTTCTGCTCTTTTCTGTTATTGGCCCTCTCAGTTGCATTGGTAAGTATTACCAATTTCTTTATGTCTGATAATAACTGCATTGAAATGTACAGTATCATATAAGAGTCATTGCTGCTGACTTAGGCAGTAAACAATGGAGATTTTGATGAAACAAGAAGGCCTACATGAGCTGCAGCATCTGATTATGATTTACATGTACCTTATTGTTAAAGCTGTGGTGGTGTCAGATTTATCTGGAGCTTCACAGTTTGTCTGTGCATTTGTCTGAGAGTTGTGATCTGCAGGTAATTAATTAGTTAAAAACTTTAATGAAAATATTTGCCTGCAATAAAAGCGAAACAAAAGAAGTGTCAGGTGTTATATTTTTGGCAGGTGTTCACGATAAACTAATAAAAATGAAGGCTGCACTACGTCTGCTTCAAGTGGACACCATCGCCAAATAACTGAAATACTGTTGGTGGGTCCATAAACCCAACAAATTAACAAACATTACTCCAGTCCTAGGAATTTTATTGAAACAACTGAAGATAATTTAGTCCTAGGATTTTTGATAGAATTGCACCCTGACTTTTTTCCATAATTAGTATCTTAAGAATTGACAGATTGCTTTGAGATTTGCTTAAGTGGCAGTCAGGTAGCTTGACCTGGTGATTATGATTAAGCATTATTGTAACACTAAGTTTCACTGTTGTTTGTTTCATTAAGATAAGTGCTTTATCATGGTTGTCATGGTTACCTTGCAGAATGGAGAGAACGAAAGAGTCAGAAATAGAAAATTTATGAAGAACAGGTTAGAAGATGCACGAAAACATGTAAGGGATGTAAGACTCCTGTATAATGATGACTGAGGAAGAAAAAGAAGGAAAAGGGAGAGAGAGAAGGAGGAGGATTGAAAGAGAGAGAAGAGAAAAGAAAAAGAGGACAAACACAACAGTTCTTTGAGTTAAATTTTTATTGTTATTTTGACATCTAAAATTGCTAAATGTGATACAGAATAAACTTGTGCTATATTTAGGGTATTTTTTTAATGTGTGGCTTGTGAGAAAATATGGTCCAACATATGGTTCTACAGAGATATTCATCAAAGGTCCTAGTGGGCATAAAAACTGTTGTATTGATATCCAATTTACATGGAATCCAGCTTGGCGATATACATAGTCAACCAACAATACTAGCTTATATGTGAGGTGCATTTGTGTCAGCTGTATACAGCAAAACTGCTGACTTGTATGAGCTTCTACTGAAATATTCAGTGGACATACCAGATAAGAACATTTGACCTTGATATACAGCTTACATTAACATGTAACAACAGCTGGGCTAAGTGCATAGTCAATCAATGATGATAGCTCAATTGTTACGTGCATTTGTGTAAGCTGTATACAGTGTAACACAGCTGACTTGCGGCTTGTATTTGGATCTACTGGGAAGTCCATTAACGGTTCACCAGATTAGAAAACTGTTATATTGCTTAACAGCTTACATGTAATGCAGCTCAGCTATCTACATTGTCAACCAATGTATATATCTCATTTGTAAGGTGCATTTCTGGAAGTTGTTTACAGTGTAACACAGCGGACTTGTGGCTTGTATAGGGTTCTACTGAGAAATTCATCAAAGATTCACCAGATTAGAAAACTGTTATATTGCTGAACAGCTTACATGTAATGCAGCTTAGCTATCTACATGGTCAACTAATGAATATAGCTCATTTGTAGGGTGCATTTGTGTAAGCTGTGTACAATGTAACACAGCTGACTTGTGGCTTGTATTTGGTTCTACTGAGAAGATAACTGTTCACCAGAAAAGAAAACTGTTATATTGCTTATCAGCTTACATGTAATGCAGCTCAGCTATCTACATTGTCAACCAATGTATATAGCTCATTTGTAAGGTGCATTTGTGAAAGCTGTTTACAGTGTAACACAGCTGACTTGTGGCTTGTTTGTTGTTCTACTGAGAAAGTCATCAAAGATTCATCTGATTAAAAAACTATTATATTGCTTAACAACTTACATGTAATGCAGCTCAGCTGTCTACATTGTCAACTAATGTATATAGCTCATTTGTTGGGTGCATTTGTGTAAACTGTATACAGTGTAATACAGCTGACTTGTGGCTGGTATGTTGTTCTACTGAGAAGTTCATCACAGATTTATCAGATTAAAAAACTGTTGTATTGCTAAACAGCTTTCATGTTAATGCAGCTTAGCTATCTACATTGTCAAGCAATGTATAAAGCTGATTTTTAGGTGGATTTGTGTAATCTGTATTCAGTGTAACACAGCTGACTTGTGGCTTGTATGTGGTTCTACTGAGAAGTTCATCAAAGATTCATCAGATTAAAAAAATTGTAATATTGCTAAACAGCTTACATGTAATGCAGCTCAGCTATCTACCTTGTCAACTAATGTATATAGCTCATTTGTAAGGTGCATTTTTGTAAGCTGTGTACAATGTAACACAGCTGACTTGTGGCTTGTATTTGGTTCTATTGATAAGTTAATCAACTGTTCACCAGAAAAGAAAACTGTTATATTGCCAAACAGCTTACATGTAATGCAGCTAAGCTATCTACATTGTCAACCAATGTATATAGCTCATTTGTAATGTGCATTTGTGAAAGCTGTTTACAGTGTAACACAGCTGACTTGTGGCTTTTTTGTTGTTCTACTGAGAAGGTCATCAAAGATTGACCAGATAAGAAAACTGTTATATTGCTGAACAGCTTACATGTAATGCAGCTCAGCTATCTACATTGTAAACTAATGTATATAGCTCATTTGTAAGGTGCATTTGTGTAAACTGTATAAAGTGTAACACAGCTGACTTGTGGCTTGTATGTGGTTCTACTGAGAAGTTCATAAAAGATTCATCTGATTAGAAAACTGTTATATTGCTAAACAGCTTACATGTAATGCAGCTTAGCTATCTACATGGTCAACTAATGTATATAGCTTATTTGTAAGGTGCATTTGTTGAAGCTGTTTGCAATGTAACACAGCTGACTTGTCGCTTGTATTTGATTCTACTGAGAAGTTAATCAACGGTTCACCAGAAAAGAAAACTGTTATATTGCTAAACAGCTTACATGTAATGCAGCTCAGCTATCTACATTGTCAACCAATGTATATAGCTCATTGGTAAGATGCATTTCTGGAAGTTGTATACAGTGTAACACAGCTGACTTGTGGCTGGTATACGGTTCTACTGATATATTCATCAAAGATTCATCCAGATTAGAAAACTGTTATGTTGCTAAATAGCTTACATGTAATGCAGCTCAGCTATCTACATTGTCAACTTATGTATATAGCTCATTTGTAAGGTCCATTTGTTAAAGCTGTTTACAGTGTAACACAGCTGACTTGTGGCTTCAATGTTGTTCTACTGAGAAAGACATCAAAGATTAACCAGAAAAGAAAACTTTTATATTGCTAAACAGCTTACATGTTATGCAGCTAAGCTATCTACATTGTACACTAATGTATATAGCTCATTTGTTGGGTGCATTTGCATAAACTGTTTACAGTGTAACACAGCTGACTTGTGGCTTGTATGTTGTTCTACTGAGAAGTTCATCACAGATTCATCAGATTAAAAAACTGTTATATTGCTAAACAGCTTTCATGTAATGCAGCTTAGCTATCTACATGGTCAACGAATATATATAGCTCATTTGTAAGGTGCATTTGTGTAAGCTGTGTGCAATGTAACACAGCTGACTTGTGGCTTCTATTTGGTTCTACTGAGAAGTTAATCAACTGTTTACCAGAAAAGTAAACTGTTATATTGCTATACAGCTTACCTGTAATGCAGCTCAGCGCTCTACATTGTCAACCAATGTATATAGCTCATTTGTAAGGTGCATTTGTGAAAGGTGTTTACAGTGTAACACAGCTGACTTGTGGCTTGTTTGTTGTTCTACTGAGAAGGTCATCAAAGATTGACCAGGTAAGAAAATTGTTACATTGCTGAACAGCTTACATGTAATGCAGCTCAGCTATCTACATTGTAAACTAATGTATATAGCTCATTTGTAAGGTGCATTTGTGTAAACTGTATACAGTGTAACACAGCTGACTTGTGGCTTGTATGTTGTTCTACTGAGAAGTTCATCACAGATTTATCAGATTAAAAAACTGTTGTATTGCTAAACAGCTTTCATGTAATGCAGCTTAGCTATTTACATTCTCAAAGCAATGTATAAATCTGATTTTTAGGTACATTTGTGTAATCTGTATGCAGTGAAACACAGCTGAATTGTGGCTCGTATGTGGTTCTACTGAGAAGTTCATCAAAGTTTCATCAGATTAGAAAATTGTTATATTGCTAAACGGCTTACATTTAATGCAGCTCAGCTATCTACATTGTCAACTAATGTATATAGCTCATTTGTAAGGTGCATTTTTGTAAGCTTTGACAATGTAACACTGCTGACTTGTGGCTTGTATTTGGTTCTATTGAGAAGTTAATCAACTGTTCACCAGAAAAGAAAACTGTTATATTGCTAAACAGCTTACATGTAATGCAGCTAAGCTATCTACATTGTCAACCAATGTATATAGCTTATTTTTAAGGTGCATGTGTGAAAGCTGTTTGCAGTGTAACACAGCTGACTTGTGGCTTCAATGTTGTTCTACTGAGAAGGTCATCAAAGATTAACCAAAAAAGAAAACTGTTATATTGCTAAACAGCTTACATGTAATGCAGCTCAGCTATCTACATTGTCAACCAATGTATATAGCTCATTTGTTGGGTGCATTTGTGTAAACTGTATACAGTGTAACACAGCTGACTTGTGGCTTGTATGTGGTTCTACTGAGATGTTCATCACAGATTCTCCAGATTAAAAAAACTGTTATATTCCTAAACAGCTTACATGTAATGCAGCTCAGCTATCTACATGGTCAACCAATGTATATAGCTCATTTGTAAGGTGCATTTGTGAAAGGTGTTTACAGTGTAACACAGCTGACTTGTGGCTTGTTTGTTGTTCTACTGAGAAGGTCATCAAAGATTCATCAGATTAAAAAAACTGTTATATTGCTAAACAGCTTACATGTAATGCAGCTTAGCTATCTACATGGTCAACTAATGTATATAGCTCATTTGTAAGGTGCATTTGTGTAAACTGTATACAGTGTAACACAGCTGACTTGTGGCTTGTATGTTGTTCTACTGAGAAGTTCATCAAAGATTCATCAGATTAAAAAACTGTTATATTGCTAAACAGCTTTCATGTAATGCAGCTCAGCTTTCTACATTGTCAACTAGTGTATATAGCTCATTTGTTGGGTGCATTTTTGTAAGCTGTGTACAATGTAACACAGCTGACTTCTCGCTTGTATTTGGTTCTATTGAGAAGTTAATCAACTGTTCACCAGAAAAGAAAACTGTTATATTGCTAAACAGCTTACATGTAATGCAGCTTAGCTATTTACGATGTCAAGCAATCTATAAAGTTGATTTTTAGGTGCATTTGTGTGATCAGTATACAGTGTAACACAGCTGACTTGTGGCTCGTATGTGGTTCTACTGAGAAGTTCATTAAAGATTCATCAGATTAGATAACTGTTATATTACTAAACAGCTTACATGTAATGCAGCTTACCTATCTACATGGACAACTTATGTATATAGCTCATTTGTTGGGTTTATGTCCGAAGTTGTATACAGTGTAACACAGCTGACTTGTGGCTTGTATTTGGTTCTACTGAGAAGTTCATCACAGATACATCAGATTAGAAAATTGTTTTATTGCTAAATGGCTTACATGTAATGCAGCTCAGCTATCTACATTGTACACTAATGTATATAGCTCATTTGTAAGGTGCATTTGTGTAAACTGTATAAAGTGTAACACAGCTGACATGTGGCTTGTATGTGGTTCTACTGAGAAGTTCATAGAAGATACATCAGATTAGAAAACTATTATGTTGCTAAACAGCTTACATGTAATGCAGCTTAGCTATCTACATGGTCAACTAATGTATATAGCTCATTTGTAAGGTGCATTTGTGTAAGCTGTGTGCAATGTAACACAGCTGATTTGTGGCTTGTATACGGTTCTACTGAGAAATTAATCAAAGATTCACCAGATTGGAAAATTGTTATGTTGCTAAATAGCTTACATGTAATGCAGCTTAGCTATTTACATTGTCAAGCAATGTATAAAGTTGATTTTTAGGTGCATTTGTGTAATCTGTATACAGTGTAACACAGCTGACTTGTGGCTCGTATGTGGTTCTACTGAGAAGTTCATCAAAGTTTCATCAGATTAGAAAATTGTTATATTGCTAAACGGCTTACATGTAATGCAGCTCAGCTATCTACATTGTCAACTTATGTATATAGCTCATTTGTAAGGTGCATTTTTGTAAGCTGTGTACAATGTTACACAGCTGACTTGTGGCTTGTATTTGGTTCTATTGAGAAGTTAATCAACTGTTCACCAGAAAAGAAAACTGTTATATTGCTAAACAGCTTACATGTAATGCAGCTAAGCTATCTACATTGTCAACCAATGTATATAGCTCATTTGTAAGGTGCATTTGTGAAAGCTGTTTACAGTGTAACACAGCTGACTTGTGGCTTCAATGTTGTTCTACTGAGAAGGTCATCAAAGATTAACCAAAAAAGAAAACTGTTATATTGCTAAACAGATTACATGTAATGCAGCTTAGCTATCTACATTGTCGATCAATGTATATAGCTCATTTGTAAGGTGCATTTGTGTAAACTGTATACAGTGTAACACAGCTGACTTGTGGCTCGTATGTGGTTCTACTGAGAAGGTCATCAAAGATTCATCAGATTAGAAAATTGTTTTATTGCTAAATGGCTTACATGTAATGCAGCTCAGCTATCTACATTGTCAACTAATGTATATAGCTCATTTGTAAGGTGCATTTTTGTAAGCTGTGTACAATGTAACACAGCTGACTTGTGGCTCGTATGTGGTTCTACTGAGAAGTTCATCACAGATACATCAGATTAGAAAACTGTTATATTGCTAAACAGCTTACATGTAATGCAGCCTAGCTATCTACATGGTCAACTAATGTATATAGCTCATTTGTAAGGTGCATTTGTGTAAGCTGTGTGCAATGTAACACAGCTGACTTGTGGCTTGTATTTGGTTCTACTGAGAAGTTAATCAACTGTTCACCAGAAAAGAAAACTGTTATATTGCTAAACAGCTTACATGTAATGCAGCTCAGCTATCTACATTGTCAACCAATGTATATAGCTCATTTGTAAGGTGCATTTGTGAAAGCTGTTTACAGTGTAACACAGCTGACTTGTGGCTTGTTTGTTGTTCTACTGAGGAGGTCATCAAAGATTTACCAGATAAGAAATCTGTTATATTGCTAAACAGCTTACATGTAATGCAGCTTAGCTATCTACATTGTCAATCAATGTATATAGCTCATTTGTAAGGTGCATTTTTGTAAGCTGTGTACATTGTAACACAGCTGACTTGTGGCTTGTATTTGGTTATGTTGAGAAGTTAATCAACTGTTCACCAGAAAAGAAAACTGTTATATTGCTAAACAGCTTACATGTAATGCAGCTTAGCTATTTACGATGTCAAGCAATGTATAAAGTTGATTTTTAGGTGCATTTGTGTGATCAGTATACAGTGTAACACAGCTGACTTGTGGCTCGTATGTGGTTCTACTGAGAAGTACATTAAAGATTCATCAGATTAGATAACTGTTATATTGCTAAACAGCTTACATGTAATGCAGCTTAGCTATCTACATGGTCAACTAATGTATATAGCTCATTTGTAAGGTGCATTTGTGTAAACTGTATAAAGTGTAACACAGCTGACATGTGGCTTGTATGTGGTTCTACTGAGAAGTTCATAGAAGATACATCAGATTAGAAAACTGTTATGTTGCTAAACAGCTTACATGTAATGCAGCTCAGCTATCTACATGGTCAACTAATGTATATAGCTCATTTGTAAGGTGCATTTGTGTAAGCTGTGTGCAATGTAACACAGCTGACTTGTGGCTTGTATACGGTTCTACTGAGAAATTCATCAAAGATTCCCCAGATTAGGAAATTGTTATGTTGCTAAATAGCTTACATGTAATGCAGCTTAGCTATTTACATTGTCAAGCAATGTATAAAGTTGATTTTTAGGTGCATTTGTGTAATCTGTATACAGTGTAACACAGCTGACTTGTGGCTCGTATGTGGTTCTACTGAGAAGTTCATCAAAGTTTCATCAGATTAGAAAATTGTTATATTGCTAAACGGCTTACATGTAATGCAGCTCAGCTATCTACATTGTCAACTTATGTATATAGCTCATTTGTAAGGTGCATTTTTGTAAGCTGTGTACAATGTTACACAGCTGACTTGTGGCTTGTATTTGGTTCTATTGAGAAGTTAATCAACTGTTCACCAGAAAAGAAAACTGTTATATTGCTAAACAGCTTACATGTAATGCAGCTAAGCTATCTACATTGTCAACCAATGTATATAGCTCATTTGTAAGGTGCATTTGTGAAAGCTGTTTACAGTGTAACACAGCTGACTTGTGGCTTCAATGTTGTTCTACTGAGAAGGTCATCAAAGATTAACCAAAAAAGAAAACTGTTATATTGCTAAACAGATTACATGTAATGCAGCTTAGCTATCTACATTGTCGATCAATGTATATAGCTTATTTGTAAGGTGCATTTGTGTAAACTGTATACAGTGTAACACAGCTGACTTGTGGCTCGTATGTGGTTCTACTGAGAAGGTCATCAAAGATTCATCAGATTAGAAAATTGTTTTATTGCTAAACTGCTTACATGTAATGCAGCTCAGCTATCTACATTGTCAACTAATGTATATAGCTCATTTGTAAGGTGCATTTTTGTAAGCTGTGTACAATGTAACACAGCTGACTTGTGGCTCGTATGTGGTTCTACTGAGAAGTTCATCACAGATACATCAGATTAGAAAACTGTTATATTGCTAAACAGCTTACATGTAATGCAGCTTAGCTATCTACATGGTCAACTAATGTATATAGCTCATTTGTAAGGTGCATTTGTGTAAGCTGTGTGCAATGTAACACAGCTGACTTGTGGCTTGTATTTGGTTCTACTGAGAAGTTAATCAACTGTTCACCAGAAAAGAAAACTGTTATATTGCTAAACAGCTTACATGTAATGCAGCTCAGCTATCTACATTGTCAACCAATGTATATAGCTCATTTGTAAGGTGCATTTGTGAAAGCTGTTTACAGTGTAACACAGCTGACTTGTGGCTTTAATGTTGTTCTACTGAGAAGGTCATCAAAGATTAACCAAAAAAGAAAACTGTTATATTGCTAAACAGCTTACATGTAATGCAGCTTAGCTATCTACATTGTGGATCAATGTATATAGCTCATTTGTAAGGTGCATTTGTGTAAACTGTATACAGTGTAACACAGCTGACTTGTGGCTTCAATGTTGTTCTACTGAGAAGGTCATCAAAGATTAACCAAAAAAGAAAACTGTTATATTGCTAAACAGCTTACATGTAATGCAGCTTAGCTATCTACATTGTCAATCAATGTATATAGCTCATTTGTAAGGTGCATTTTTGTAAGCTGTGTACATTGTAACACAGCTGACTTGTGGCTTGTATTTGGTTATGTTGAGAAGTTAATCAACTGTTCACCAGAAAAGAAAACTGTTATATTGCTAAACAGCTTACATGTAATGCAGCTTAGCTATTTACGATGTCAAGCAATGTATAAAGTTGATTTTTAGGTGCATTTGTGTGATCAGTATACAGTGTAACACAGCTGACTTGTGGCTCGTATGTGGTTCTACTGAGAAGTACATTAAAGATTCATCAGATTAGATAACTGTTATATTGCTAAACAGCTTACATGTAATGCAGCTTAGCTATCTACATGGTCAACTAATGTATATAGCTCATTTGTAAGGTGCATTTGTGTAAACTGTATAAAGTGTAACACAGCTGACATGTGGCTTGTATGTGGTTCTACTGAGAAGTTCATAGAAGATACATCAGATTAGAAAACTGTTATGTTGCTAAACAGCTTACATGTAATGCAGCTCAGCTATCTACATGGTCAACTAATGTATATAGCTCATTTGTAAGGTGCATTTGTGTAAGCTGTGTGCAATGTAACACAGCTGACTTGTGGCTTGTATACGGTTCTACTGAGAAATTCATCAAAGATTCCCCAGATTAGGAAATTGTTATGTTGCTAAATAGCTTACATGTAATGCAGCTTAGCTATTTACATTGTCAAGCAATGTATAAAGTTGATTTTTAGGTGCATTTGTGTAATCTGTATACAGTGTAACACAGCTGACTTGTGGCTCGTATGTGGTTCTACTGAGAAGTTCATCAAAGTTTCATCAGATTAGAAAATTGTTATATTGCTAAACGGCTTACATGTAATGCAGCTCAGCTATCTACATTGTCAACTTATGTATATAGCTCATTTGTAAGGTGCATTTTTGTAAGCTGTGTACAATGTTACACAGCTGACTTGTGGCTTGTATTTGGTTCTATTGAGAAGTTAATCAACTGTTCACCAGAAAAGAAAACTGTTATATTGCTAAACAGCTTACATGTAATGCAGCTAAGCTATCTACATTGTCAACCAATGTATATAGCTCATTTGTAAGGTGCATTTGTGAAAGCTGTTTACATTGTAACACAGCTGACTTGTGGCTTCAATGTTGTTCTACTGAGAAGGTCATCAAAGATTAACCAAAAAAGAAAACTGTTATATTGCTAAACAGATTACATGTAATGCAGCTTAGCTATCTACATTGTCGATCAATGTATATAGCTCATTTGTAAGGTGCATTTGTGTAAACTGTATACAGTGTAACACAGCTGACTTGTGGCTCGTATGTGGTTCTACTGAGAAGGTCATCAAAGATTCATCAGATTAGAAAATTGTTTTATTGCTAAACAGATTACATGTAATGCATCTTAGCTATCTACATTGTCGATCAATGTATATAGCTCATTTGTAAGGTGCATTTGTGTAAACTGTATACAGTGTAACACAGCTGACTTGTGGCTCGTATGTGGTTCTACTGAGAAGGTCATCAAAGATTCATCAGATTAGAAAATTGTTTTATTGCTAAACGGCTTACATGTAATGCAGCTCAGCTATCTACATTGTCAACTAATGTATATAGCTCATTTGTAAGGTGCATTTTTGTAAGCTGTGTACAATGTAACACAGCTGACTTGTGGCTCGTATGTGGTTCTACTGAGAAGTTCATCACAGATACATCAGATTAGAAAACTGTTATATTGCTAAACAGCTTACATGTAATGCAGCTTAGCTATCTACATGGTCAACTAATGTATATAGCTCATTTGTAAGGTGCATTTGTGTAAGCTGTGAGCAATGTAACACAGCTGACTTGTGGCTTGTATTTGGTTCTACTGAGAAGTTAATCAACTGTTCACCAGAAAAGAAAACTGTTATGTTGCTAAACAGCTTACATGTAATGCAGCTTAGCTATCTACATGGTCAACTTATGTATATAGCTCATTTGTAAGGTGCATTTGTGTAAGCTGTGTGCAATGTAACACAGCTGACTTGTGGCTCGTATGTGGTTCTACTGAGAAGTTCATCAAAGATTCATCAGATTAGAAAATTGTTATATTGCTAAACGGCTTACATGTAATGCAGCTCAGCTATCTACATTGTCAACTTATGTATATAGCTCATTTGTAAGGTGCATTTTTGTAAGCTGTGTATAATGTTACACAGCTGACTTGTGGCTTGTATGTGGTTCTATTGAGAAGTTTATCAACTGTTCACCAGAAAAGAAAATTGTTATATTGCTAAACGGCTTACATGTAATGCAGCTAAGCTATCTACATTGTCAACTAATGTATATAGCTCATTTGTAAGGTGCATTTTTTTTAAGCTGTGTACAATGTTACACAGCTGATTGTGGCTTGTATTTGGTTCTATTGAGAAGTTAATCAACTGTTCACCAGAAAAGAAAACTGTTATATTGCTAAACAGCTTACATGTAATGCAGCTAAGCTATCTAAATTGTCAACCAATGTATATAGCTCATTTGTAAGGTGCATTTGTGAAAGCTGTGTGCAATCTAACACAGCTGACTTGTGGCTTGTATACGGTTCTACTGAGAAATTCATCAAAGATTCACCAGATTAGAAAATTGTTATGTTGCTAAATAGCTTACATGTAATGCAGCTTAGCTATTTACATTGTCAAGCAATGTATAAAGTTGATTTTTAGGTGCATTTGTGTAATCTGTATACAGTGTAACACAGCTGACTTGTGGCTCGTATGTGGTTCTACTGAGAAGTTCATCAAAGTTTCATCAGATTAGAAAATTGTTATATTGCTAAACGGCTTACATGTAATGCAGCTCAGCTATCTACATTGTCAACTTATGTATATAGCTCATTTGTAAGGTGCATTTTTGTAAGCTGTGTACAATGTTACACAGCTGACTTGTGGCTTGTATTTGGTTCTATTGAGAAGTTAATCAACTGTTCACCAGAAAAGAAAACTGTTATATTGCTAAACAGCTTACATGTAATGCAGCTAAGCTATCTACATTGTCAACCAATGTATATAGCTCATTTGTAAGGTGCATTTGTGAAAGCTGTTTACAGTGTAACACAGCTGACTTGTGGCTTCAATGTTGTTCTACTGAGAAGGTCATCAAAGATTAACCAAAAAAGAAAACTGTTATATTGCTAAACAGCTTACATGTAATGCAGCTTAGCTATCTACATTGTCAATCAATGTATATAGCTCATTTGTAAGGTGCATTTGTGAAAGCTGTTTACAGTGTAACACAGCTGACTTGTGGCTTCAATGTTGTTCTACTGAGAAGGTCATCAAAGATTAACCAAAAAAGAAAACTGTTATATTGCTAAACAGCTTACATGTAATGCAGCTCAGCTATCTACATTGTCAATCAATGTATATAGCTCATTTGTAAGGTGCATTTGTGTAAGCTGTGTGCAATGTAACACAGCTGACTTGTGGCTTGTATACGGTTCTACTGAGAAATTCATCAAAGATTCACCAGATTGGAAAATTGTTATGTTGCTAAATAGCTTACATGTAATGCAGCTTAGCTATTTACATTGTCAAGCAATGTATAAAGTTGATTTTTAGGTGCATTTGTGTAATCTGTATACAGTGTAACACAGCTGACTTGTGGCTCGTATGTGGTTCTACTGAGAAGTTCATCAAAGTTTCATCAGATTAGAAAATTGTTATATTGCTAAACGGCTTACATGTAATGCAGCTCAGCTATCTACATTGTCAACTTATGTATATAGCTCATTTGTAAGGTGCATTTTTGTAAGCTGTGTACAATGTTACACAGCTGACTTGTGGCTTGTATTTGGTTCTATTGAGAAGTTAATCAACTGTTCACCAGAAAAGAAAACTGTTATATTGCTAAACAGCTTACATGTAATGCAGCTAAGCTATCTACATTGTCAACCAATGTATATAGCTCATTTGTAAGGTGCATTTGTGAAAGCTGTTTACAGTGTAACACAGCTGACTTGTGGCTTCAATGTTGTTCTACTGAGAAGGTCATCAAAGATTAACCAAAAAGAAAACTGTTATATGCTAAACAGATTACATGTAATGCAGCTTAGCTATCTACATTGTCAATCAATGTATATAGCTCATTTGTAAGGTGCATTTGTGAAACTGTTACAGTGTAACACAGCTGACTTGTGGCTTCATGTGTTCTACTGAGAAGGTCATCAAAGATTAACCAAAAAAGAAACTGTTATATTGCTAAACAGCTTACATGTAATGCAGCTCAGCTATCTACATTGTCAATCAATGTATATAGTCATTTGTAAGGTGCATTTGTGTAAGCTGTGTGCAATGTAACACAGCTGACTTGTGGCTTGTATACGGTTCTACTGAGAAATTCATCAAAGATTCACCAGATTGGAAAATTGTTATGTTGCTAAATAGCTTACATGTAATGCAGCTTAGCTATTTACATTGTCAAGCAATGTATAAAGTTGATTTTAGGTGCATTTGTGTAATCTGTATACAGTGTAACACAGCTGACTTGTGGCTCGTATGTGGTTCTACTGAGAAGTTCATCAAAGTTTCATCAGATTAGAAAATTGTTATATTGCTAAACGGCTTACATGTAATGCAGCTCAGCTATCTACATTGTCAACTTATGTATATAGCTCATTTGTAAGGTGCATTTTTGTAAGCTGTGTACAATGTTACACAGCTGACTTGTGGCTTGTATTTGGTTCTATTGAGAAGTTAATCAACTGTTCACCAGAAAAGAAAACTGTTATATTGCTAAACAGCTTACATGTAATGCAGCTAAGCTATCTACATTGTCAACCAATGTATATAGCTCATTTGTAAGGTGCATTTGTGAAAGCTGTTTACAGTGTAACACAGCTGACTTGTGGCTTCAATGTTGTTCTACTGAGAAGGTCATCAAAGATTAACCAAAAAAGAAAACTGTTATATTGCTAAACAGATTACATGTAATGCAGCTTAGCTATCTACATTGTCGATCAATGTATATAGCTCATTTGTAAGGTGCATTTGTGTAAACTGTATACAGTGTAACACAGCTGACTTGTGGCTCGTATGTGGTTCTACTGAGAAGGTCATCAAAGATTCATCAGATTAGAAAATTGTTTTATTGCTAAATGGCTTACATGTAATGCAGCTCAGCTATCTACATTGTCAACTAATGTATATAGCTCATTTGTAAGGTGCATTTTTGTAAGCTGTGTACAATGTAACACAGCTGACTTGTGGCTCGTATGTGGTTCTACTGAGAAGTTCATCACAGATACATCAGATTAGAAAACTGTTATATTGCTAAACAGCTTACATGTAATGCAGCTTAGCTATCTACATGGTCAACTAATGTATATAGCTCATTTGTAAGGTGCATTTGTGTAAGCTGTGTGCAATGTAACACAGCTGACTTGTGGCTTGTATTTGGTTCTACTGAGAAGTTAATCAACTGTTCACCAGAAAAGAAAACTGTTATATTGCTAAACAGCTTACATGTAATGCAGCTCAGCTATCTACATTGTCAACCAATGTATATAGCTCATTTGTAAGGTGCATTTGTGAAAGCTGTTTACAGTGTAACACAGCTGACTTGTGGCTTGTTTGTTGTTCTACTGAGGAGGTCATCAAAGATTTACCAGATAAGAAATCTGTTATATTGCTAAACAGCTTACATGTAATGCAGCTCAGCTATCTACATTGTAAACTAATGTATTTAGCTCATTTGTAAGGTGCATTTGTGTAAACTGTATACAGTGTAACACAGCTGACATGTGGCTTGTATGTGGTTCTACTGAGAAGTTCATAGAAGATACATCAGATTAGAAAACTGTTATGTTGCTAAACAGCTTACATGTAATGCAGCTTAGCTATCTACATGGTCAACTAATGTATATAGCTCATTTGTAAGGTGCATTTGTGTAAGCTGTGTGCAATGTAACACAGCTGACTTGTGGCTTGTATACGGTTCTACTGAGAAATTCATCAAAGATTCACCAGATTAGAAAATTGTTATGTTGCTAAATAGCTTACATGTAATGCAGCTTAGCTATTTACATTGTCAAGCAATGTATAAAGTTGATTTTTAGGTGCATTTGTGTAATCTGTATACAGTGTAACACAGCTGACTTGTGGCTCGTATGTGGTTCTACTGAGAAGTTCATCAAAGTTTCATCAGATTAGAAAATTGTTATATTGCTAAACGGCTTACATGTAATGCAGCTCAGCTATCTACATTGTCAACTTATGTATATAGCTCATTTGTAAGGTGCATTTTTGTAAGCTGTGTACAATGTTACACAGCTGACTTGTGGCTTGTATTTGGTTCTATTGAGAAGTTAATCAACTGTTCACCAGAAAAGAAAACTGTTATATTGCTAAACAGCTTACATGTAATGCAGCTAAGCTATCTACATTGTCAACCAATGTATATAGCTCATTTGTAAGGTGCATTTGTGAAAGCTGTTTACAGTGTAACACAGCTGACTTGTGGCTTTAATGTTGTTCTACTGAGAAGGTCATCAAAGATTAACCAAAAAGGAAAACTGTTATATTGCTAAACAGCTTACATGTAATGCAGCTTAGCTATCTACATTGTGGATCAATGTATATAGCTCATTTGTAAGGTGCATTTGTGTAAACTGTATACAGTGTAACACAGGTGACTTGTGGCTTCAATGTTGTTCTACTGAGAAGGTCATCAAAGATTAACCAAAAAAGAAAACTGTTATATTGCTAAACAGCTTACATGTAATGCAGCTTAGCTATCTACATTGTCAATCAATGTATATAGCTCATTTGTAAGGTGCATTTTTGTAAGCTGTGTACATTGTAACACAGCTGACCTGTGGCTTGTATTTGGTTATGTTGAGAAGTTAATCAACTGTTCACCAGAAAAGAAAACTGTTATATTGCTAAACAGCTTACATGTAATGCAGCTTAGCTATTTACGATGTCAAGCAATGTATAAAGTTGATTTTTAGGTGCATTTGTGTGATCAGTATACAGTGTAACACAGCTGACTTGTGGCTCCTATGTGGTTCTACTGAGAAGTACATTAAAGATTCATCAGATTAGATAACTGTTATATTGCTAAACAGCTTACATGTAATGCAGCTTAGCTATCTACATGGTCAACTAATGTATATAGCTCATTTGTAAGGTGCATTTGTGTAAACTGTATAAAGTGTAACACAGCTGACATGTGGCTTGTATGTGGTTCTACTGAGAAGTTCATAGAAGATACATCAGATTAGAAAACTGTTATGTTGCTAAACAGCTTACATGTAATGCAGCTCAGCTATCTACATGGTCAACTAATGTATATAGCTCATTTGTATGGTGCATTTGTGTAAGCTGTGTGCAATGTAACACAGCTGACTTGTGGCTTGTATACGGTTCTACTGAGAAATTCATCAAAGATTCCCCAGATTAGGAAATTGTTATGTTGCTAAATAGCTTACATGTAATGCAGCTTAGCTATTTACATTGTCAAGCAATGTATAAAGTTGATTTTTAGGTGCATTTGTGTAATCTGTATACAGTGTAACACAGCTGACTTGTGGCTCGTATGTGGTTCTACTGAGAAGTTCATCAAAGTTTCATCAGATTAGAAAATTGTTATATTGCTAAACGGCTTACATGTAATGCAGCTCAGCTATCTACATTGTCAACTTATGTATATAGCTCATTTGTAAGGTGCATTTTTGTAAGCTGTGTACAATGTTACACAGCTGACTTGTGGCTTGTATTTGGTTCTATTGAGAAGTTAATCAACTGTTCACCAGAAAAGAAAACTGTTATATTGCTAAACAGCTTACATGTAATGCAGCTAAGCTATCTACATTGTCAACCAATGTATATAGCTCATTTGTAAGGTGCATTTGTGAAAGCTGTTTACAGTGTAACACAGCTGACTTGTGGCTTCAATGTTGTTCTACTGAGAAGGTCATCAAAGATTAACCAAAAAAGAAAACTGTTATATTGCTAAACAGATTACATGTAATGCAGCTTAGCTATCTACATTGTCGATCAATGTATATAGCTCATTTGTAAGGTGCATTTGTGTAAACTGTATACAGTGTAACACAGCTGACTTGTGGCTCGTATGTGGTTCTACTGAGAAGGTCATCAAAGATTCATCAGATTAGAAAATTGTTTTATTGCTAAACGGCTTACATGTAATGCAGCTCAGCTATCTACATTGTCAACTAATGTATATAGCTCATTTGTAAGGTGCATTTTTGTAAGCTGTGTACAATGTAACACAGCTGACTTGTGGCTCGTATGTGGTTCTACTGAGAAGTTCATCACAGATACATCAGATTAGAAAACTGTTATATTGCTAAACAGCTTACATGTAATGCAGCTTAGCTATCTACATGGTCAACTAATGTATATGGCTCATTTGTAAGGTGCATTTGTGTAAGCTGTGTGCAATGTAACACAGCTGACTTGTGGCTTGTATTTGGTTCTACTGAGAAGTTAATCAACTGTTCACCAGAAAAGAAAACTGTTATATTGCTAAACAGCTTACATGTAATGCAGCTCAGCTATCTACATTGTCAACCAATGTATATAGCTCATTTGTAAGGTGCATTTGTGAAAGCTGTTTACAGTGTAACACAGCTGACTTGTGGCTTTAATGTTGTTCTACTGAGAAGGTCATCAAAGATTAACCAAAAAAGAAAACTGTTATATTGCTAAACAGCTTACATGTAATGCAGCTTAGCTATCTACATTGTGGATCAATGTATATAGCTCATTTGTAAGGTGCATTTGTGTAAACTGTATACAGTGTAACACAGCTGACTTGTGGCTTCAATGTTGTTCTACTGAGAAGGTCATCAAAGATTAACCAAAAAAGAAAACTGTTATATTGCTAAACAGCTTACATGTAATGCAGCTTAGCTATCTACATTGTCAATCAATGTATATAGCTCATTTGTAAGGTGCATTTTTGTAAGCTGTGTACATTGTAACACAGCTGACTTGTGGCTTGTATTTGGTTATGTTGAGAAGTTAATCAACTGTTCACCAGAAAAGAAAACTGTTATATTGCTAAACAGCTTACATGTAATGCAGCTTAGCTATTTACGATGTCAAGCAATGTATAAAGTTGATTTTTAGGTGCATTTGTGTGATCAGTATACAGTGTAACACAGCTGACTTGTGGCTCGTATGTGGTTCTACTGAGAAGTACATTAAAGATTCATCAGATTAGATAACTGTTATATTGCTAAACAGCTTACATGTAATGCAGCTTAGCTATCTACATGGTCAACTAATGTATATAGCTCATTTGTAAGGTGCATTTGTGTAAACTGTATAAAGTGTAACACAGCTGACATGTGGCTTGTAAGTGGTTCTACTGAGAAGTTCATAGAAGATACATCAGATTAGAAAACTGTTATGTTGCTAAACAGCTTACATGTAATGCAGCTTAGCTATCTACATGGTCAACTAATGTATATAGCTCATTTGTAAGGTGCATTTGTGTAAGCTGTGTGCAATGTAACACAGCTGACTTGTGGCTTGTATACGGTTCTACTGAGAAATTCATCGAAGATTCCCCAGATTAGGAAATTGTTATGTTGCTAAATAGCTTACATGTAATGCAGCTTAGCTATTTACATTGTCAAGCAATGTATAAAGTTGATTTTTAGGTGCATTTGTGTAATCTGTATACAGTGTAACACAGCTGACTTGTGGCTCGTATGTGGTTCTACTGAGAAGTTCATCAAAGTTTCATCAGATTAGAAAATTGTTATATTGCTAAACGGCTTACATGTAATGCAGCTCAGCTATCTACATTGTCAACTTATGTATATAGCTCATTTGTAAGGTGCATTTTTGTAAGCTGTGTACAATGTTACACAGCTGACTTGTGGCTTGTATTTGGTTCTATTGAGAAGTTAATCAACTGTTCACCAGAAAAGAAAACTGTTATATTGCTAAACAGCTTACATGTAATGCAGCTAAGCTATCTACATTGTCAACCAATGTATATAGCTCATTTGTAAGGTGCATTTGTGAAAGCTGTTTACAGTGTAACACAGCTGACTTGTGGCTTCAATGTTGTTCTACTGAGAAGGTCATCAAAGATTAACCAAAAAAGAAAACTGTTATATTGCTAAACAGATTACATGTAATGCAGCTTAGCTATCTACATTGTCGATCAATGTATATAGCTCATTTGTAAGGTGCATTTGTGTAAACTGTATACAGTGTAACACAGCTGACTTGTGGCTCGTATGTGGTTCTACTGAGAAGGTCATCAAAGATTCATCAGATTAGAAAATTGTTTTATTGCTAAACGGCTTACATGTAATGCAGCTTAGCTATCTACATTGTCGATCAATGTATATAGCTCATTTGTAAGGTGCATTTGTGTAAACTGTATACAGTGTAACACAGCTGACTTGTGGCTCGTATGTGGTTCTACTGAGAAGGTCATCAAAGATTCATCAGATTAGAAAATTGTTTTATTGCTAAACGGCTTACATGTAATGCAGCTCAGCTATCTACATTGTCAACTAATGTATATAGCTCATTTGTAAGGTGCATTTTTGTAAGCTGTGTACAATGTAACACAGCTAACTTGTGGCTCGTATGTGGTTCTACTGAGAAGTTCATCACAAATACATCAGATTAGAAAACTGTTATATTGCTAAACAGCTTACATGTAATGCAGCTTAGCTATCTACATGGTCAACTAATGTATATAGCTCATTTGTAAGGTGCATTTGTGTAAGCTGTGTGCAATGTAACACAGCTGACTTGTGGCTTGTATTTGGTTCTACTGAGAAGTTAATCAACTGTTCACCAGAAAAGAAAACTGTTATGTTGCTAAACAGCTTACATGTAATGCAGCTTAGCTATCTACATGGTCAACTTATGTATATAGCTCATTTGTAAGGTGCATTTGTGTAAGCTGTGTGCAATGTAACACAGCTGACTTGTGGCTCGTATGTGGTTCTACTGAGAAGTTCATCAAAGATTCATCAGATTAGAAAATTGTTATATTGCTAAACGGCTTACATGTAATGCAGCTCAGCTATCTACATTGTCAACTTATGTATATAGCTCATTTGTAAGGTGCATTTTTGTAAGCTGTGTATAATGTTACACAGCTGACTTGTGGCTTGTATGTGGTTCTATTTAGAAGTTAATCAACTGTTCACCAGAAAAGAAAATTGTTATATTGCTAAACGGCTTACATGTAATGCAGCTAAGCTATCTACATTGTCAACTAATGTATATAGCTCATTTGTAAGGTGCATTTTTTTAAGCTGTGTACAATGTTACACAGCTGATTGTGGCTTGTATTTGGTTCTATTGAGAAGTTAATCAACTGTTCACCAGAAAAGAAAACTGTTATATTGCTAAACAGCTTACATGTAATGCAGCTAAGCTATCTAAATTGTCAACCAATGTATATAGCTCATTTGTAAGGTGCATTTGTGAAAGCTGTATAAAGTGTAACACAGCTGACATGTGGCTTGTATGTGGTTCTACTGAGAAGTTCATAGAAGATACATCAGATTAGAAAACTGTTATATTGCTAAACAGCTTACATGTAATGCAGCTTAGCTATCTACATGGTCAACTAATGTATATAGCTCATTTGTAAGGTGCATTTGTGTAAGCTGTGTGCAATCTAACACAGCTGACTTGTGGCTTGTATACGGTTCTACTGAGAAATTCATCAAAGATTCACCAGATTAGAAAATTGTTATGTTGCTAAATAGCTTACATGTAATGCAGCTTAGCTATTTACATTGTCAAGCAATGTATAAAGTTGATTTTTAGGTGCATTTGTGTAATCTGTATACAGTGTAACACAGCTGACTTGTGGCTCGTATGTGGTTCTACTGAGAAGTTCATCAAAGTTTCATCAGATTAGAAAATTGTTATATTGCTAAACGGCTTACATGTAATGCAGCTCAGCTATCTACATTGTCAACTTATGTATATAGCTCATTTGTAAGGTGCATTTTTGTAAGCTGTGTACAATGTTACACAGCTGACTTGTGGCTTGTATTTGGTTCTATTGAGAAGTTAATCAACTGTTCACCAGAAAAGAAAACTGTTATATTGCTAAACAGCTTACATGTAATGCAGCTGAGCTATCTACATTGTCAACTTATGTATATAGCTCATGTGTTGGGTTCATGTCCGGAAGTTGTATACACTGTAACACAGCTGACTTGTGGCTGGTATGTTGTTCTACTGAGAAGTTCATCACAGATTTATCATATTAGAAAATTGTTATATTGCTAAACGGCTTAAATGTAATGCAGCTTAGCTATTTACATTGTCAAGCAATGTATAAAGCTGATTTTTAGCTGCATTTGTGTAATCTGTATACAGTGTAACACAGCTGACTTGTGGCTCGTATGTGGTTCTAGTGAGAAGTTCATCAAAGATTCATCAGATTAGAAAATTGTTATATTGCTAAACCGCTTACATGTAATGCAGCTCAGCTATCTACATTGTCAACTAATGTATATAGCTCATTTGTAAGGTGCATTTTTGTAAGCTGTGTACAATGTAACACAGCTGACTTGTGGCTTGTATGTGGTTCTATTGAGAAGTTAATTACACTGTTCACCAGAAAAGAAAACTGTTATATTGCTAAACAGCTTACATGTAATGCAGCTGAGCTATCTACATTGTCAACCAATGTATACAGCTCATTTGTAAGGTGCATTTGTGAAAGCTGTTTACAGTGTAACACAGCTGACTTGTGGCTTGTTTGTTGTTCTACTGAGAAAGTCATCAAAGATTGACCAGATAAGAAAACTGTTATATTGCTGAACAGCTTACATGTTATGCAGCTCAGCTATCTACATGGTCAACTTATGTATATAGCTCATTTGTTGGGTTCATGTCAGGAAGTTGTATACAGTGTAACACAGCTGACTTGTTGCTTGTATTTGGTTCTACTGAGAAGTTCATCACAGATACATCAGATTAGAAAACCGTTATATTGCTAAACAGCTTACATGTAATGCAGCTTAGCTGTCTACATGGTCAACTAATGTATATAGCTCATTTGTAAGGTGCATTTGTGTAAGCTGTGTACAATGTAACACAGCTGACTTGTGGCTTGTATTTGGTTATATTGAGAAGTTAATCAACTGTTCACCAGAAAAGAAAACTATTATATTGCTAAACAGCTTACATGTAATGCAGCTAAGCTATCTACATTGTCAACCAATGTATATAGCTCATTTGTAAGGTGCATTTGTGAAAGAAGTTTATAGTGTAACACAGCTGACTTGTGGCTTCAATGTTGTTCTACTGAGAAGGTCATCAAAGATTAACCAAAAAAGAAAACTGTTATATTGCTAAACAGCTTACATGTAATGCAGCTCAGCTATCTACATTGTCAACTAATGTATATAGCTCATTTGTAAGGTACATTTGTGTAAACTGTATACAGTGTAACACAGCTGACTTGTGGCTCGTATGTGGTTCTGCTGAGAAGTTCATCAAAGATTCATCAGATTAGGAAATTGTTATATTGCTAAACGGCTTACATATAATGCAGCTCAGCTATCTGCATTGTCAACTAATGTATATAGCTCATTTGTAAGGTGCATTTTTGTAAGCTGTGTACAGTGTAATACAGCTGACTTTTGGCTTGTATGTTGTTCTACTGAGAAGTTCATCACAGATTTATCAGATTAAAAAACTGTTATCTTGCTAAACAGCCTTCATGTAATCCAGCTTAGCTATTTACATTGTCAAGCAATGTATAAAGCTGATTTTTAGGTGCATTTGTGTAATCTGTATACAGTGTAACACAGCTGACTTGTGGCTCGTATGTGGTTCTAGTGAGTAGTTCATCAAAGATTCATCAGATTAGAAAATTGTTATATTGCTAAACCGCTTACATGTAATGCAGCTCAGCTATCTACATTGTCAACTAATGTATATAGCTCATTTGTAAGGTGCATTTTTGTAAGCTGTGTACAATGTAACACAGCTGACTTGTGGCTTGTATGTGGTTCTATTGAGAAGTTAATCACACTGTTCAACAGAAAAGAAAACTGTTATATTGCTAAACAGCTTACATGTAATGCAGCTAAGCTATCTACATTGTCAACCAATGTATATAGCTCATTTGTAAGGTGCATTTGTGAAAGCTGTTTACAGTGTAACACAGCTGACTTGTGGCTTGTTTGTTGTTCTACTGAGAAAGTCGTCAAAGATTGACCAGATAAGAAAACTGTTATACTGCTGAACAGCTTACATGTTATGCAGCTCAGCTATCTACATGGTCAACTTATGTATATAGCTCATTTGTTGTGTTCATGTCCGGAAGTTGTATACAGTGTAACACAGCTGACTTGTGGCTTGTATTTGGTTCTACTGAGAAGTTCATCACAGATACATCAGATTAGAAAACCATTATATTGCTAAACAGCTTACATGTAATGCAGCTTAGCTATCTACACGGTCAACTAATGTATATAGCTCATTTGTAAGGTGCATTTGTGTAAGCTGTGTGCAATGTAACACAGCTGACTTGTGGCTCGTATTTGGTTCCTTACTGAGAAGTTAAGCAACTGTTCACCAGAAAAGAAAACTGTTATATTGCTAAACAGCTTACATGTAATGCAGCTAAGCTATCTACATTGTCAACCAATGTATATAGCTCATTTGTAAGGTGCATTTGTGAAAGCTGTTTACAGTGTAACACAGCTGACTTGTGGCTTCAATGTTGTTCTACTGAGAAGGTCATCAAAGATTGACCAGATAAGAAAACTGTTATATTGCTGAACAGCTTACATGTAATGCAGCTCAGCTATCTTCATTGTAAACTAATGTATATAGCTCATTTGTAAGGTGCATTTGTGTGATCAGTATACAGTGTAACACAGCTGACTTGTGGCTTGTATGTGGTTCTACTGAGAAGTTCATAGAAGATACATCAGATTAGAAAACTGTTATATTGCTAAACGGCTTACATGTAATGCATCTCAGCTATCTACATTGTCAACTTATGTATATAGCTCATTTGTAAGGTCCATTTGTGAAAGCTGTTTACAATGTAACACAGCTGACTTGTGGCTTCAATGTTGTTCTACTGCGAAAGTCATCAAAGATTAACCAAAAAAGAAAACTGTTATATTGCTAAACAGCTTACATGTAATGCAGCTCAGCTATCTACATTGTAAACTTATGTATATAGCTCATTTGTTGGGTGCATTTGTGTAAACTTTATACAGTGTAACACAGCTGACTTGTGGCTTGTATGTTGTTCTACTGAGAAGTTCATCACAGATTCATCAGATTAAAAAACTGTTATGTTGCTAAATAGCTTTCATGTAATGCAGCTTAGCTATTTACATTGTCAAGCAATGTATAAAGCTGATTTTTAGGTGCATTTGTGTAATCTGTATACAGTGTAACACAGCTGACTTGTGGCTCGTATGTGGTTCTAGTGTGAAGTTCATCAAAGATTCATCAGATTAGAAAATTGTTATATTGCTAAACGGCTTACATGTAATGCAGCTCAGCTATCTACATTGTCAACTAATGTATATAGCTCATTTGTAAGGTGCATTTTTGTAAGCTGTGTACAATGTAACACAGCTGACTTGTGGCTTCAATGTTGTTCTACTGCGAAAGTCATCAAAGATTAACCAAAAAAGAAAACTGTTATATTGCTAAACAGCTTACATGTAATGCAGCTCAGCTATCTACATTGTAAACTTATGTATATAGCTCATTTGTTGGGTGCATTTGTGTAAACTTTATACAGTGTAACACAGCTGACTTGTGGCTTGTATGTTGTTCTACTGAGAAGTTCATCACAGATTCATCAGATTAAAAAACTGTTATGTTGCTAAATAGCTTTCATGTAATGCAGCTTAGCTATTTACATTGTCAAGCAATGTATAAAGCTGATTTTTAGGTGCATTTGTGTAATCTGTATACAGTGTAACACAGCTGACTTGTGGCTCGTATGTGGTTCTAGTGTGAAGTTCATCAAAGATTCATCAGATTAGAAAACTGTTATGTTGCTAAACAGCTTACAGGTAATGCAGCTCAGCTATCTACATTGTCAACTTATGTATATAGCTCATTTGTAAGGTGCATTTGTGAAAGCTGTTTACAGTGTAACACAGCTGATTTGTGTCTTCAATTTTGTTCTACTGAGAAGGTCATCAAAGATTAACCAGATAAGAAAACTGTTATATTGCTGAACAGCTTACATGTAATGCAGCTCAGCTATTTACATTGTAAACCAATGTATATAGCTCATTTGTAAGGTGCATTTGTGAAAGCTGTTTACAGTGTAACACAGCTGACTTGTGGCTTGTTTGTTGTTCTACTTGAGAAAGTCATCAAAGATTCATCAGTTTAAAAGACTGTTATATTGCTAAACAGTTTACATGTAATGCAGCTCAGCTTTCCACATTGTCAACTAATGTATATAACTCATTTGTTGGGTGCATTTGTGTAAACTGTATACAGTGTAATACAGCTGACTTGTGGCTGGTATGTTGTTCTACTGAGAAGTTCATCACAGATTTATCATATTAGAAAATTGTTATGTTGCTAAACGGTTTACATGTAATGCAGCTTAGCTATTTACATTGTCAAGCAATGTATAAAGCTGATTTTTAGGTGCATTTGTGTAATCTGTATACAGTGTAACACAGCTGACTTGTGGCTCGTATGTGGTTCTAGTGAGAAGTTCATCAAAGATTCATCAGATTAGAAAATTGTTATATTGCTAAACCGCTTACATGTAATGCAGCTCAGCTATCTACATTGTCAACTAATGTATATAGCTCATTTGTAAGGTGCATTTTTGTAAGCTGTGTACAATGTAACACAGCTGACTTGTGGCTTGTATGTGGTTCTATTGAGAAGTTAATTACACTGTTCACCAGAAAAGAAAACTGTTATATTGCTAAACAGCTTACATGTAATGCAGCTTAGCTATCTACATTGTCAACCAATGTATACAGCTCATTTGTAAGGTGCATTTGTGAAAGCTGTTTACAGTGTAACACAGCTGACTTGTGGCTTGTTTGTTGTTCTACTGAGAAAGTCATCAAAGATTGACCAGATAAGAAAACTGTTATATTGCTGAACAGCTTACATGTTATGCAGCTCAGCTATCTACATGGTCAACTTATGTATATAGCTCATTTGTTGGGTTCATGTCCGGAAGTTGTATACAGTGTAACACAGCTGACTTGTGGCTTGTATTTGGTTCTACTGAGAAGTTCATCACAGATACATCAGATTAGAAAACTGTTATATTGCTAAACAGCTTACATGTAATGCAGCTTAGCTATCTACATGGTCAACTAATGTATATAGCTCATTTGTATGGTGCATTTGTGTAAGCTGTGTACAATGTAACACAGCTGACTTGTGGCTTGTATTTGGTTATATTGAGAAGTTAATCAACTGTTCACCAGAAAAGAAAACTGTTATATTGCTAAACAGCTTACATGTAATGCAGCTAAGCTATCTACATTGTCAACCAATGTATATAGCTCATTTGTAAGGTGCATTTGTGAAAGCTGTTTACAGTGTAACACAGCTGACTTGTGGCTTCAATGTTGTTCTACTGAGAAGGTCATCAAAGATTAACCAAAAAAGAAAACTGTTATATTGCTAAACAGCTTACATGTAATGCAGCTCAGCTATCTACATGGTCAACTAATGTATATAGCTCATTTGTAAGGTACATTTGTGTAAACTGTATACAGTGTAACACAGCTGACTTGTGGCTCGTATGTGGTTCTGCTGATAAGTTCATCAAAGATTCATCAGATTAGAAAATTGTTATATTGCTAAACGGCTTACATATAATGCAGCTCAGCTATCTACATTGTCAACTAATGTATATAGCTCATTTGTAAGGTGCATTTTTGTAAGCTGTGTACAATGTAACCCAGCTGACTTGTAGCTTGTATTTGGTTATATTGAGAAGTTAATCAACTGTTCACCAGAAAAGAAAACTGTTATATTGTTAAACAGCTTACATGTAATGCAGCTTAGCTATTTACGATGTCAAGCAATGTATAACGTTGATTTTTAGGTGCATTTGTGTGATCAGTATACAGTGTAACACAGCTGACTTGTGTCTCGTATGTGGTTCTACTGAGAACTTCATTAGAGATTCATCAGATTAGATAACTGTTATATTGCTAAACAGCTTACATGTAATGCAGCTTAGCTATCTACATGGTCAACTAATGTATATAGCTCATTTGTAAGGTGCATTTTTGTAAGCTGTGTACAGTGTAACACAGCTGACTTGTGGCTTGTATTTGGTTATATTGAGAAGTTAATCAACTGTTCACCAGAAAAGAAAACTGTTATATTGCTAAATAATTTACATGTTATGCAGCTCAGCTATCTACATTGTCAACTTATGTATATAGCTCATTTGTAAGGTGCATTTGTGAAAGCTGTTTACAGTGTAACACAGCTGATTTGTGGCTTCACATTTGTTCTACTGAGAAGGTCATCAAAGATTAACCAGATAAGAAAACTGTTATATTGCTGAACAGCTTACATGTAATGCAGCTCCGCTTTCTACATTGTCAACTAATGTATATAGCTTATTTGTTGGATGCATTTGTGTAAACTGTATACAGTGTAATACAGCTGACTTTTGGCTTGTATGTTGTTCTACTGAGAAGTTCATCACTGATTTATCAGATTAAAAAACTGTTATCTTGCTAAACAGCCTTCATGTAATCCAGCTTAGCTATTTACATTGTCAAGCAATGTATAAAGCTGATTTTTAGGTGCATTTGTGTAATCTGTATACAGTGTAACACAGCTGACTTGTGGCTCGTATGTGGTTCTAGTGAGTAGTTCATCAAAGATTCATCAGATTAGAAAATTGTTATATTGCTAAACGGCTTACATGTAATGCAGCTCAGCTATCTACAATGTCAACTAATGTATATAGCTCATTTGTAAGGTGCATTTTTGTAAGCTGTGTACAATGTAACACAGCTGACTTGTGGCTTGTATGTGGTTCTATTGAGAAGTTAATCACACTGTTCACCAGAAAAGAAAACTGTTATATTGCTGAACAGCTTACATGTTATGCAGCTCAGCTATCTACATGGTCAACTTATGTATATAGCTCATTTGTTGGGTTCATGTCCGGAAGTTGTATACAGTGTAACACAGCTGACTTGTGGCTTGTATTTGGTTCTACTGTGAAGTTCATCACAGATACATCAGATTAGAAAACCGTTATATTGCTAAACAGCTTACATGTAATGCAGCTTAGCTATCTACATGGTCAACTAATGTATATAGCTCATTTGTAAGGTGCATTTGTGTAAGCTGTGTGCAGTGTAACATAGCTGACTTGTGGCTTGTATTTGGTTCTACTGAGAAGTTAAGCAACTGTTCACCAGAAAAGAAAACTGTTATATTGCTAAACAGCTTACATGTAATGCAGCTAAGCTATCTACATTGTCAACCAATGTATATAGCTCATTTGTAAGGTGCATTTGTGAAAGCTGTTTACAGTGTAACACAGCTGACTTGTGGCTTCAATGTTGTTCTACTGAGAAGGTCATCAAAGATTGACCAGATAAGAAAACTGTTATATTGCTAAACAGCTTACATGTAATGCAGCTCAGCTATCTACATTGTCAAACAATGTATATAGTTCATTTGTTTGGTGCATTTGTGGAAGTTGTATGTAGTGTAACTCATCTGACTTGTGGCTTGTATTTGGTTCTACTGAGAAGTTAATCACAGATTCATCAGATCAAAAAACTGTTATATTGCTAAACAGCTTACATGTAATGCAGCTCAGCTATCTACATTGTCAACCAATGTATATAGCTCATTTGTAAGGTGCATTTGTGAAAGCTGTTTACATTGTAACACAGCTGACTTGTGGCTTGTTTGTTGTTCTACTAACAAGGTCATCAAAGATTGACCGGATAAGAAAACTGTTATATTGCTGAACAGCTTTCATGTTATGCAGCTCAGCTATCTACATTGTCAACTAATGTATATAGCTCATTTGTTGGGTGCATTTGTGTAAACTGTATACAGTGTAACACAGCTGACTTGTGGCTCGTATGTGGCTCTTCTGAGAAGTTCATCACAGATTCATCAGATTAGAAAACTGTTATATTGGTAAACAGCTTACATGTAATGCAGCATAGCTATCTACATTGTCAACTAACTTATGTAGCTCATTTATGAGGTGCATTTGTGTACATTGTATACAGTGTAACACATCTGACTTTTGGTTTGTATGTGGTTACTGAGATAGTCATTTAAAGATTAAGGAAATAAGAAAACTGTTATCTTGCTAAACAGCTTACATGGTATGCTGCTCGGCTATTTGCATTGTAAACTAATGTATATAGCTCATTTGTAAGGTGCATTTGTGTAAACTGCATACAGTGTAACACAGCTGACTTGTGGCCTGTATGTTCTTCTACTGGGAAGTTCATCACAGAATTATCAGATTAAAAAACTGTTATATTGCTAAACAGCTTACATGTAATGCAGCTTAGCTATCTACATGGTCAACTAATGTATATAGCTCATTTGTAAGGTGCATTTGTGTAAACTGTATGCAATGTAACACAGCTGACTTGTGGCTTGTATTTGGTTCTACTGTGAAGTTAATCAACTGTTCACCAGAAAAGAAAACTGTTATATTGCTAAACAGCTTACATTTCATGCAGCTCAGCTATCTTCATTGCCATCCAATGTTCATAATTCATTTATGAGGTGCATTTCTGGAAGTTGTGTACAGTGCATATCTGACTTGTGGTTTGTATTCCCTTCTACTGAGAAATTCATAAAGGGTTCACCAGATAAGAAAACTGTTATATTCCTAATTAGCTTACATGTAATGCAACTCAGCTATCTACATTGTCCACCATTTTATATAGCTCTTTTTGTGAGAGGCATATGTGAAAGCTGTGTCCAGTGTTATACAGCTGACTTGTGACTTGTATGTGGTTCTATTGAGATATTGTTGGGTCATCCTTCCTGAATATTGATATACAAATTACATTTATTGCAGCTCTGCTATTTTTGTTGTCAACCAATTAATACAGCTTATTTATGAGGTGCATGTGTGAAAGCTTTATACAGTGTTACACAGCTGACTTGTGACTTGTATGTGGTTCTAGTGAGATATTGTTGGGTCATCCTTCCTGAATGAAAACTATTGATATACAAATTACATTGAATGCAGCTCTGCTATTTTTGTTGTCAACCATTTAATACAGCTTATTTATGAGGTGCATGTGTGAAAGCTTTATACAGTGTTACACAGCTGACTTGTGACTTGTATGTGGTTCTACTGATGGCATAATGTGGCCCCTTGCCGAAAACATTCTGCCCTTTCCTATCAGACCAATCACACACCTGAATACTGCACTTATATTTTGTTGTCATCCAATGAATATATTTTAGCTCAAGTGTTAAAATGTTAACTATTTTGAAGCTGCTTAAAGCAAAGTTTAACCTGCAATTGTCTCTAAGTAGATTTTCGAGACATATTTATCCACATTTTACCAAGTCAATGACCAGTATGTTCATTCAATTTAAAAGTCAAGAGCTTGTCATATCTATAAGAGCACATTAAAAATCCCTTTGAGTTGCCTTTTATTGGTAAAAAAAATCTCATGAATCCTCTTTTTAAGCTCACCTGGTCAGGTGCTCAGTGTGAGCTTTTCTGATACCGCTTCGTCCGTCCTTCATCGTTCATGATCAACGCTTCGTCCGTCATTCATTGTTCATGATCAACATTTTATCTTCTGAACACCCTAGAGGCCACAGTTTTTATCCAATCTTCAACAAACATAATCAGAATATTTGCCTGCATAAAAGTTTTTTGTTGGGTCATGTGGGTCAAAAAAGAGGTCACTAGGTCAAAACTTAGAAAAAAGCTTGTGAACACACTTGAGGCCATATTCATAGCCCAATCTTTACCAAACTTGATCAGAATGTTTGTCTGCATGAAATCTTGGATGAGTATATTATTGTGTCACGTGGGGTCAAAAAGAAGGTTAGTAGTTCAAATCTCAGAAAAACTTTGTAAACACACTATAGACCACATTTATAGCCCAATATTCACAAAACTTAGCCAAAATGTTTGCCTGCAAGAAATCTTAGGTGAGTTTTTAACAAGATCATGTGGGGTCAACAACTAGGTCACTAGGTCAAATTTTAGAATAACTTTGTGAAACAAACACTTAGAGGCCACATTCATGACCTAATCTTGATCAAACTTTTAAATATTAATTTGTACTCTTTTCATGTGGGCAGGTTTTCCAGCTAACCTGCTGTGCGCTGGTGGTTCTATCCAGAGGTAAGCATGGGGTCTTCCTTCACCAATAATTAGCTGGATGTCACCAATATGACAATAATTGTGTTGTGCGATATAACAAAATAACCCCACAAAAACAAACAAACAAAACAACAACATGAAAACAACAAACAATTTTGTACTGAGTACAAACCAAAATTTCCTGAGTATGTACTTCTAGATAATTTATCATATTCCTATACTAGCTGTATGCTTGTACCAAGCTGTAGCATCTCAGACCCGATAACCCATTCAGTGTCCTGGGGTTCTTCCAAGACATTTGTCTGGGGTGTTCCTCAACTAAAATATTTGGATGGACCACAATTGGTGGCTACATTATAATTCTAAAAAATGGAAGTCATACCATTATTGCGTGGAGAGTTGTTTTTGCTCACTATAATTGTCAGGGAAGGTCTTACTCTGTATGGGTGCTTATCATATGATGATACAGATTGTAGATTAGCTTTCCTCCATTAAGATGCTTCCAATTAAGATAAACCAGTTGCTGATGCAAGGATTGAGTAGTTTTGGATCAGACCAGTCCGTTACTATTGATCCAATATCGGCGTTATAGTTGGTCAATACTGGTTATATATACAATAACAATACATATAAAGTAATTTGCAAAAAATAAGTAAAAAATAAAAATAGAGAGAAATATTCCTCTTATTAGGAAGATTATTTATTCTGTTCTTATGGCGTTCTACAATCAGCACTTTTTAGTGCGAATAGAACTGTAGATCTATTGTCGAAACATCTGTGTCTTGCCTTGACAATTTGCCATACAAATCATAGCTAGACTTTACTATTTAATTAATGAAATTGTGTTATAATAATAAAAAAGAAAACTAAGGTATACAGAATATAATACTAAATATCTTAAAACTCTTTTTTTTCCTTAAATAGGAGTAAAGCACAAATTCTGGTATTCTATTATCAACCGGAAATTGACATAGAAGCATATGCATGTACCACTGTAGATCTGGGTCACATTGTTGCAAGCTGAATTAGGCTTCTTGACTTGTTCTGTTATTTAGCATGTAGATGTTCTCTTTCTGCCTTACTGTACATATAATTCCACTCTAGTGCTGAAGGAATGCCATGAATAAATAATTTCTTTTTTTCCTAGAAAATTGGTGAACCCTATCTTGGAACAACAAAATTGGTTGTAGACCTTCTTGGCATATTTTCAGCAATGCTTTGCTTACAGGTTGGTTGTTTATCCAGCTGATTTTCAGAGGGAAAACTTATATGTGGTAAGGTCTTCCATTAGACCAGTGGTCCACTAGTGGTTCTAACGAGACATTTGTCTGTGGTAAGCCAAAAGTAGCTGGACGTCACTACAAGGAACATAATTGTGTCCTGGGAGTTTATTTACACAAAAAAAACACACCGACAAAATGTTTGTATGAAACAGGTGAAAAGTTTCATTTTGATTATTTATTTTTTTCTTCTATTTTTTTAATATTATCTTATATTATAATATGAGGAGATAAAAACATGAAAGAAATCTAACCAAGGAAAATGTGGAAATTCATGATATTTTTCTTTCTTTCTGTGAGTATTTTCTAATTTTGTAAAATGACACAGGTACACAATTAAATCAATATATCAATTATTTCAACTTGAAAGAAAATCATAGCAATGAAGTGCCATTTTATACATGTATGCTTTAGTGAGTTAGAGAATCCACAATTTGTTTAGAAAAAAAGTTCTTGATTTGTGTTCCTGCCTGCATGTTGCTTTTACTGTTGATTAATGACGCTAATGGGGGAAGCTGCACAAGAAGTGTTACAATAAATCACAACTACCAGTATGGCTTGTTATATTGATGAGGATTAATCCGTAACGTCTTTCCTTCGTGGCGGAGCTACCAAGCAATGTGTCTCATATCTGCATTCAGTGGTTAACAAATAACTTATATAAATGAAAATGTAATATAATTAATGGTAGGCCAATAGCAGTAACACTGTCCTTCTTTATGTTTATGTTTATCCCGATTTCCATGTCTTAGGTATAACTTCTATGTTACTTACAGTACTTCAATCTAACTTTACAATGATAGCGACACTTTCAGGTGTTTCACACATAACATTTTGAAGTACAACCCTCCAAGGTCATTGTCATATTAAATGCCATATTTAAATCATTCCTTATACATGGCTACTTCTGCTATTGGTGCATCTGCCACAACTTTTCATTGTTCAGAGATATTTAGCAAAACTGCCCCATCTTCCTGACACATTCCTGATGAAAATATCAGGCAGTTGCAAGTGCAGCCTTCAAGGTCAAGGTCAAATGTGAGGTCTTGACAAATGGCTAATTCTGCTACATATTAGTGTCTTGGCCATTAATTAGTAACAATTTATTAATAAGAAAGCATCTTACTGATATCTTACTGACATATGCGTGTTTGTCCAGCTTATCATTGGTGCAAGTGCTACCTTCAAGGTCAAGGTCATATTAAAGGTTACCAATTTTTTTGCGAGAGAGTCTCTATTCCAGTGTCATGACTTGTTTATTTCAAAACAATGTCCTTCTTTTGAAAGCTCTTCTTATTCTCAAGCAAATTAAGTATTTTAATCCTTTACTTGCCAGAAATACCATTCACCACATTACCAGTAAATATTCCCATCCAAATGGTGCTTCCAGCAAGTACAGGGTAAACTGCATGTCATGATTAGCAACTGAGGAGAAATATGTGTTACTTGAAATCAAGTAAAATGAGGGTTAAGTTAGATTAGAGCCTGCATTTTTCATTTGGTGTTATGCTGAATTTGGTCATAGTTGCTGAACCTGCACAAGACGTGTTCAAGCCAAAGCTACCTGTATGTTTTGTTATTGATGAAGGATAGTCTGAAATGTCTCTCCTTTTTGGTTGCAGCTGCTGATTTTCTGGCAATAAAAACGATGGTGTTAGCAAATTACTAAGACTCAGTACAGGTTATTAATAAAAAAGGCAAAATAATTATAGTATATTCATTAAGTCGCATTTGTACTGTTAATTTATTTCTGCATTTGTACTGTTAATTTTGTCATTATTTATACTGCTGATTGCGATTGCATTTGTAGTCATTTTTTTCTACATTAATACTGTTAAAGTTTGCCTGCATTTTTACTGCTGGTAGTGCCTAGATTTGTACTGTCATTTTTTTTCTTCATTTCTACTGTTTAAGCCAACATTTGTACGGCTGATTGTGCCTACATTTGTACTGTCATTTTTCCCCTTTTCATTTGTGCTGTTAAATTTGCCTGCATCTGTACTATCGATTGAGCTTACATTCACACTGTTGATTTTGTCTGCATGTAAACTGTTACAAATAATACAGAAAGTAAGCATTTTGTAATTTTGTTCCTTATACATTTTCGTCTTTTAATTCTACCTTTCATATTGGCTGTCATGTAGTTATTTTCTAAGTTACTTCATAGTATTGTTATTAAATCACAAACTGTTATGGAGAAAGTAAACAATGTGTGTTATTTCTTACTGTTATCTTGTCTTTTCATCTTTCTCTCCCATCAAATGACCAAGCTTTCCTTAAACAAAAATTTCTGAACAAAATAAAACTTACCCTTAAACCTTACTTTGATGTAATAAGTTAATAAAAGTACTCAGACGTACCCTTAAACCTTACTTTGATGTAGTAAGTTAGTAAAAGTACTCAGTCTTACCCTTAAACCTTCCTTTGATGTAGTAAGATAGTAAAAGTACTCAGACTTACCTTAAACCTTACTTTGATGTAATAAGTTAGTAAAAGTACTCAGACTTACCCTTAAACCTTACTTTGATGTAGTAAGTTAGTAAAAGTACTCAGATGTACTCTTAAACCTTATTTTGATGTAGTAAGTTATTTAAGTCTTTTTAATACACATTCTAACTTTTCTTAAAACAAGATGACCTGGACATGTAATATTATGTGATGCTATGTTCTGATTTCTCTCTAACAAAACCTGATTGATTTAGACTTGTCTCATTAATTGCTGCAGCTCTTAATAACTCCATTACTTGTTGAAATGGGAATTTTATGTGGACATTTATGTAGCTGTTGATTATGTTTATAGGGAGTCAGATAGTGTTCACATCTAACTGGATAATAAAGATAACTTCGAAACATTAGTGGGAATGAAATAGAAACACTTTTTCCTTTTCATGTTGTTAGGTATTTTCTGAATATATTTTTGTTGCATTTGCCAGTAGGAAATATCTCCTATTAGACAATATCTTAAGTACTGCCTTCTATTGACAGTTTCATATTGATGAAAATTGAAATGCTTTAGGGTGGTAGCCCTCAATTTAAACCCCTCTTTCTTTAAAATATCCAATTTTTGTTTTGTTTTTTTGACATAAAAGGGTTTCTTGAAAACTGCTCAATGATGTCCTACATGTAAGTGAAATGTTGACACTCCACTTGTCACTACAGACATGTATTACGTATCTAAGGCATGCTGCACTAGGTTACTACTTTTAAGATCACAAAATATCAGCATTTGGGTAATTAGCTGTAAGGTTGATACCTATTTTCAGCAGACAATTTCATCAGACTTATTTATAGATTTGGAAAGAATGAAAATTTAGAGTGAATTTTTCATAATTTGTTTCTTTTAACAAGTGATGCAGTTTTCAAACCAGCCTTTATATTTTTTTTATTTATTTTTTTTGCCTTTTTTCTTCATTTACATGCAAATACAGAAATAACAGATTTGACATTGGCCTGTTTTCTTAAAATGATAAACCAAAATGATGAGTTTTTTAAAACTTTTATTAAATTCTAAAACCTAACCAGAGCTTTGAGATAAACAATGATTTAGACTTGTCTCAGTAATTGCTGCAGCTCTGGTAACTCTATCACTTATTGAAATGGGATTTTTACATGGACCTTTATGTGACTGTCGATTAGGTTTACAGGGGGTCTGGAATATTGTTCACATCTATCTAAACAATAAAGATTACTTTGAAACATTGTTGTGAAAAGAATAGAATCATAGAATAGAAACATATTTGCCTTTCATCTAGCCAGTGAATAATAAGGATTTCAGAAACCTGATCAGCTTTATTGTTTGTGTTTTATTATGGTTACTTTTATATGTTATTTTTTTAATTTTTTAAGGTTGTAATAATCAGTTAGGTTTATCTGAGGCCATGTTTAGTTCATGTATGATTTTGTTTTAAAGATTAATTATTTTTTTTACCTCCACTTTTTGAAGAAAAAGTTAGAAGGTGATGTCATGATCCTCCTGTTTGCATTGTTTATATGTTTTGTTGAAATCCTTACATGTGAACTCTCCCACTTTTGGAGGGAGACTCCCACCTTTAGGGTTCACATTTTTTTCAAATTAGGGGTGTTTTACACATTTTCAGAAATCTCCCTACTTGGATAAGGATAGCTTCCTTCTTTGTTAAAATAAAAATAACAAATCTGCCACATAGCATGTGAAAATCCCCCATTTTGGCCTCAGAAAAAGTTAACATGTATGAAGATACTTGTCTCAAAAGCCATCAAAGGTATTCATTCACTTTTGAATACTTTTTTATTATTAAAAAGGAAAACCCATTTATAAGGGGCATGTAACCCTACAGTTTATTTTGGAAGAGTTATGTCCCTTATTCCCCTTAATAATGTTCATTATACTATCAAGCACTTAAGAAAAGTAGAGCATGCATCAAGCACTTAAGAAAGTAGAGCATGCCATCTACAGACAGCACTGTTTGTAATGTCCCCCCCAAAAAAAAAAAAAAAAAATGTCCCCCCCCTACCCCCACCCATTTTTTGTTTGTTTCCCTTTTCAATCCCTATTTTATGTTACGATGGATGCCTATGTTTGCTATATAAATAATAAAGATTTCTGTCCAACATTGATATAAATGTTGTAAATGAAGCAGAAACTTTTTTCCTTTTATCCAGCTTTGATCAATTAGGATTGCGGAAACCTGGTACACTGTATAAAGGATTATTATTGTCTGGTTTTCACTTCCAGTTTTTGGTAATTGATTTTATTAATGAGTGTGTCAGACTCAAAATGATTTCAGTTATTAGTTTATCATACAAATATTAAATTGATAATAAGTTGTTTTATTGAGAATGGCAGCATAAATGAATGGTACTCTATCAGAATTATTCCTTACTTTTGTATAATTTCCGCTCTTGTACAAATCTTAATATGCAAAATATGCTGATTTTACAAAGTTTCATTACCAATAAGAATAGACATTTGTTTCATTTAGAAACCTTTGCAGAGTAATTGCTTGAATAAGTGTAATTTGTCTTGTGATAGAGTTAAAATGTTTTAACACCATCCCTGCTGAGCACGTATTGGAAAGAAATAGGCAAGTACTGTAGATCCAAATCAGGATCTACATGGTACAATTTGCTTCTGAGTCTCTAGCAAGAAGTCTCGTTAGGTTTTTGTTGATTGATTTCAGAAAAAATTGCAGTAACATTGTTATGGTCCAGCTATTTTGGTGGAGGAATACACGAGACAAATCTACCCAGACGTTTGTTGGGGGGTCTTCTTCCACCAACATTGCTGGATGTCTCTACATTGACCATAATTGTATCACTATTATATTTCTGAAAACAAACACTTTAGTTAGAATTTGTTAACAAATGGCTTAGACTTTGTACAGATTAGAAATATATGCAGCATGATAAGGATGAAAATATACATGTTGGGTTTTACTGAACAGGGTCCAATTAGAGATTCATATTGAAGCTGTCTTCATTCTCAAATTACACAATTATCTAAACAAAGCCTAATATTCCTATAATGCAGCAGAAATGTTGTAACAATTCTGCTCTGAACAAATATTGCTGTCAATTCATTGCCAATCAAGGATGAATTATTTCTAACTGATATTTATAAGAATGTTAAAAGGATTATGCAGTCAGTAGGGCATCAGCTCTGGGTGTAAGAGGTCCCGGGTTCAAAGTCATTAAAATTGGCAGTTCTTTAGCACCCTCAACCAAGTATATGGGTAATACTATGACCGTGTCAGGCTAATGTGACTAGATTTGATATTGTCCCAGATGTAGTTCATGACGGGCACATTTCTGCCTTTATGCACTTTACCCATGTGCGTAACTGCGTTCGAAATATTGAAAATCTAAAAGTGCCAAAGACACCAAGAAAGACGACTTACTTACCCAGGTTAGGAAAGATATATCATTAAACTTATACAGATCAGGATTTTAGTCATAATATTTTGTGTTAAGTTTCTCGCATGTCCACATTTTACCAGTTATTCATAAGAAAAGAACCAATTATATTCAAAACATTACTACATAGGTTATTTACCATGTAATTATGGGTTACTTCAAAAAATGGCCCAGGTACTCGTCAGGTTCACAGTATGCTGTACACGGCGGCAGCACTATATGTGCATAAAGTGGACACAGTGGGATGATTAATCCTGCAAACAAATAGCATATGGTTGATGGGAGACATGCATGGTAGTTACTTACCCCAATGCAACTAAGCCCAAAATGATAACAAAAAGCAAAAAGTGCAGATCCAGATCAACAGGCTCTCACTGATGGATCTTTAGCAAATAATCATTGACTGCATGTTGTTACCAATTATGTACACATTCTAGTCCAGTGTTTTTTATCTTATGGGGAATTTTTTGGCTTATTTGTGGGCATATGTCATTTCCAGTGACATGACTTATATAAAAACATCAGTATGTAAACTTCAGTCTGAAAGAAAGAACAAATATATAAAAATATAACCATAATTTTCTAGTGGAATTATAAGATTTAACAGATAACAATTGATAAAACTAGAAAAAAGCTGTGAAATTCTAAAAATAAACATAAAAGGTATATAAAACTATACTTCCAGAATTAACAGGGAAAAAAAAGGCTCCCGGTACAGGAGACCTGGGATCGAACCCCGGAATGGAAACCTTGGCCACAACATACCAAATAAGTTAAAAATGGTAGTGCTATAGCTCCCTTGCAAATGCTCAAGCAAATATAATGTTAGTTCCACAACTTGTTTGCCTGGTGTCCAGATAATGTGACTCAGACTGGGTATGATATCATGCCAGGTGTTCGCAGCATGCTATACCCTGTGAAGGCAGTACAATATCTGCTTTAAGTGGACACTGTCTTCAGATAACTGAAATACTGTTGGTTGGACTATAAACCCAATAAATAAACATTACCAAAAAATAAACATAAAGAGGTAAATAAAACCATATATTAGCTGTAAATTTATAAAATAAATCAAGTAAAGGTAAATAAAATGAAAAAATAGTATTAGGCCAGTCTACAAACTCTCTTGACATGTCATATTGCATTAGTTCTACACTTAATTCTACGCTTAATCTATGAAATGTCGAGACAGATTTGTATTTATTTCTTGCTATAAGAGGCCCTAGGTAATTAAATCTAATATGTCAATGCTCTAGGGGGCCCACCATGTCAATGGCGTCTGCTACTTTACTGGAAAATGTTTTTGCTCCCTTCTTCACCAGGCTGGTCTTGTTAATTTAAGCTAGGAATTCCAAAAGGAAAGGGAAGGGTGCAAGTTTAGTTTATGTCTTGTCATTTTGTTTTCCTTACTTTTTGTACACTTGTCATTAAATCTTAGGCCAAATGTAAATGCTCATTTTATCACACTTATTCTCAACGAAAATCTTGATTATAAGATTGGTGTGCGGGCGGGCGTGTGGGCGGGCGGCATCATACAGGGGGTTAACAGTCAATAACTTAAATTTGAATAAAGCAATCCTGCTGAAACTTCGGATATAGCAAGCTTGCACAAAGACCTAGCTTGGGATCAGATTTGGGGACAGTCGGGTCAAGGTCACGGTCACTGTTACTAATAAAAGAAAAACCATTTCAGCTTAACAATTTGCATTAACAATTTGCAGGTACTTTGCTGAAACTTTGTTTGTAGGTAGTTTATGTGCAAACTTATTTTGGGATTGGATTAGGGGCCTCTCTGTTCAAGGTCAAGGTCACTTACTAACAATAGAAAAACAGTTTCCGCTCAATTATTCGAGTTAAGATGGAGCGACTTTGCTGAAATTTGATTTGTAGGTTAATAAGCAAACAAAGCTTGGGATTTGATTTGGGGTAAGCACTGTTTTTCTTCAATTACTTATATCACAACCATATAACTGCTGCCTTTTTAGTCGCCTACCAAAATTAATTGTAAGATTGTTAAAAACCTTGTTTAGTGGCATGGCCACTAAGCCTCGTTTTACTTTACACTTCTTAAACATATGTCAGGTATGTCTTAGGTTTATTTTTTTAGCCTAATACACAAGGTAAAAGTTGATTAACCTGGCGCATGTGAATTGTGCATTGTATAAGTAACAATTGCACATTATAGCTTAATGCCTTAAGACCAATACCTTCAATAGAACCACTGACACAGTCAGTAAAAGAGTTTCTGATGGATTAAACATCGCTGACTCTAGAAGTGGATTCTCTGTGTGTCTTCTTGATTACTTTTATAAATCGCAAACACAATCTGGTCATTAATGACATCCAAATATTTGTAGTGAAGGAAGAACTCAGACTAATGTCTGGGTAGAACCACTGGCATCTCTAGAACTCTCAGTATAACTGATAGAGGGTCTTTGTAATATTGAATCAAACAACATGCTATGTCACAGGTATGGCAGAACTATAAAATAGATCACTGTTCTGGAATAGCTGAAAGTTTGCTTTTGGGTACATAATACCCAACAAACAACAAAGAACAAGTGAATTAACATTTAGAAGGCATGTAGTTTAAGACATTTAAGATATAAAATTCCCTGAGAAAATGTTTATGTATTTAACAATCAGGCTGTTCATGTAATGTCCAGAGTTAACATCATCTCCACCCATTAAACTGCTGTTTTAGAAGATAAAACAATTTGTTTACCTAATGCATACATGGTATTGGATGTAGTCTCAGAAATCACATCAAAGCTTTTATCTAAAATGCTTTGTTTTGATTCTAGCAGGGTCTTTTTTTTTTTGCTGATGTAAAACGATAGGTGTTTTTTTATTAACAGAAAACTAATTCATTTACTGGTATGTTCTTTTAAATGCAGTAGAATGTATGTGTCATTATTTAGCAAATATGCACGCATTAAGAATGATTGTGTTGCATTTATTGTTTGAATGTTCAATTATGTTTATTTTCCCTCGATATATATATAACTTCCAAATTAATGAATACATTTCAGGAAGATTATTTATATAGGAGAGTTAAAGTACAACATGAAACTGTACTTCCAGACTTACTTTTATGAAGTGAGGAAATGAAATTACGTTACAAAGCACATGGTTTGTGGCAAACCAAGGTTTGCTGCTGATATTAGTCTTCATTCATGACAGTTGTCTCCAATATGCCACCAAAACAACTTAAACATGTTATTTCAGTATGAATGGCAAATAGAGTTTTTTTTACCCATTAACATGTGCTCAGTATATAAGTCTGAATTATCTGATAAAAGTACAATACTGGTTCTCCAGTATCTGAATATAATTATTTATTTTGATTTGCATCTTATGCATTTTATTATTATGCACTTGTAGTAACCAACATGGAGTCTATACTTTTTTCCAGTCCCTCTTTTGGTTTAAACTATATCCCATACCTTGCTAGAGCACATTTTGTTGTTAGATACTGTTGTGAATTTTTTAAGTTATTTTCTAACAACTTCGTAGATAGGTTGTAAGGTAGACTGCAGCAAATAGTGCAGATACAAACCAGGCAGCTCCCAGCTAGTCTGGATCAGCACTATTTACATAGGCTGGAAAGATTGGGATTAGCAGGTTAAGGTTTGAGAAATTAATAAAAAATGTCAATCATTTTTGTAATTTGTTCCTTTATCTTATATACCACTTCCTTTAACCCCATTTATGATAGTTGTTAACAAAGTGTTAAAAACACACACACAAAACAGATAGAGATTTTTGTATATTTTTTTATTATTTTAAAATGTTTTTTTTTTAATGTAAAATGTTTTTCATCTTTTTATGATAAGTTATTTTTTTTAAGATGCAGTTGTTTAGCAAGCTGGCTCTCTACCACTGCCAGAGATCTCAGGGAATGAGACTACTCTTACAGGTCATGGTATAGGGCAACATGCACCTTTACCACTACCGGAGAGATCTCAGGGAATGAGACTGGACTCTTACAGGTCATAGAATAGGGCAACATGCACCTTTACCACTACCGGAAAGATCTCAGGGAATGAGACTGGACTCTTGCAGGTCATGGTATAGGGCAACATGCACCTTTACCACTACCGGAAAGATCTCAGGGAATGAGACTGGACTCTTGCATGTCATGGTATAGGGCAACATGCACCTTTACCACTACCGGAAAGATCTCAGGGAATGAGACTGGACTCTTGCAGGTCATGGTATAGGGCAACATGCACCTTTACCACTGCCTGAGGGCTCAGGGAATGAGACTGGACTCTTGCAGGTCATGGTATAGGGCAACATGCACCTTTACCACTGCCTGAGATCTCAGGGAATGAGACTGGACTCTTGCAGGTCATGGTATAAGGCATAATGCACCTTTACTACTGCCTGAGATCTCAGGGAATGAGACTGGACTCTTGCAGGTCATGGTATAGGGCAACATGCACCTTTACTACTGCCTGAGATCTCAGGGAATGAGACTGGACTCATGCAGGTCATGGTATAGGGCAACATGCACCTCAACCACTGCCTGAGATCTCAGGGAATGAGACTGAACTCTTGCAGGTCATGGTTAAGGGCAACATGCACCTTTACTACTGCCTGAGATCTCAGGGAATGAGACTGGACTCATGCAGGTCATGGTATAGGGCAACATGCACCTCAACCACTGCCTGAGATCTCAGGGAATGAGACTGAACTCTTGCAGGTCATGGTTAAGGGCAACATGCACCTTTACTACTGCCTGAGATCTCAGGGAATGAGACTGGACTCATGCAGGTCATGGTATAAGGCAACATGCACCTCTACCACTGCCTGAGAGCTCAGGGAATGAGACTGGACTCTTGCATGGTATAGGGCAACATGCACCTTTACAAATGCCTGAGATCTCAGGGAATGAGACTGGACTCATGCAGGTCATGGTATAAGGCAACATGCACCTTTACCACTGCCGAAGATCTCAGGGAATGAGACTGGACTCTTGCAGGTCATGGTATAGGGCAACATGCACCTTTACCACTACCGGAGATCTCAGGGAATGAGACTGGACTCTTGCAGGTCATGGTATAGGGCAACATGCACCTTTACCACTGCCGGAGATCTCAGGGAATGAGACTGGACTCTTGCAGGTCATGGTATAGGGCAACATGCACCTTTACCACTGCCTGAGATCTCAGGGAATGAGACTGGACTCTTGCAGGTCATGGTATAGGGCAACATGCACCTTTACCACTGCCGGAGATCTCAGGGAATGAGACTGGACTCTTGCAGGTCATGGTATAGGGCAACATGCACCTTTACAAATGCCTGAGATCTCAGGGAATGAGACTGGACTCTTGCAGGTCATGGTATAGGGCAACATGCACCTTTACCACTGCCTGAGATCTCAGAGAATGAGGCTAAACTCTTGCAGGTCATGGTATATAAGGCTACATGCTCTATGATTAGGCTAACTTGGGGCCTAAATTCAACCCCATTCCCATCTGCAAAGTTTATTTTTTCCCCCTTTTCACCTCAGTTATATTTCAATCTTAATTTAAAACAAGATCTCTCACTTTTACTTTGAAAGTTTTTCTCTCTTATTTTTTACATTTATTTACTTTATTTCAAAAAAACGAGCAACAATTTAAGTAAAAAAAATTCTGGCCAACATGACTGATACTCTGAGTATCCAAGTTATATTTCACAAGATAAGTGTTTAGTTTGTTTGAAAAATTTCTACTTTCAAATTCCTAACCAAGGCGAAACCTGTCATCCTAAGTCACATTGACCTAAAGTACTCCATGCCTGTGACCATGTCACCATGTGATGAACAGTGTTAGAGAGTGCTAACTTTTATAAACAATAGAGTAATCATGGCATCAGCTGTATAACATCATGGCATTGTGTACAAATAACAATTTGTTGCCTTTTCTTATATTTTATAAACCCTTTGTTTGTTTGTTTGTTTTGACCATTGTTTGTTTAACACTCCTTGAACTATTTAAAATCAATTAATTAAACAACAACTTTTACTTAATGTTGTGCTGCCTTCACTGTGATAGTATAATATGAGCACATGAAGCTGTTACAATATCCATGTATACAAGCAATAATGTAAACAGTAAATGTAATCAAATTAAGTTTTATTTATAAAACAGAAAACCCAGTTTAATCAAAATTTGATTCAAGCTACAAAATTGCAGGGTTATGTTTTTATTTCTCATGACCATATAAATGTTATATTTTTTATTAAATATCTTTTTTTATTAATACTCTTTTTTTGTACTTTGCCTTTTCCTACTCCTCAACCCTATAATCTGTTTTTAGTATTTTTTTAATTAAAATGAAAGTAAAAAGCATGTTCTTTTTGGCATTTCCAGAAAACAAAAGGACAAATATGCGCGTACATTTAATTAAAAATGAAAATTAGTAATAAATAGAAGAGAACTTTGACCTTTTTGTTAACACAAAAAGAAATGGAAATGCCAAAGTGCCGCAAGAAAACAGAAGTTTCAGCAGAAAGCATCTTGCTCTCAAATCTTTAAAAGAGAAAGGCATACAGAATTTATTGCCAACGTGAGCTGCCAAACACATTTTAGGGCTAATTTTAACTCTTAACCTGCTAATCAGAAATTTATTAGACAAATAGTCTTTGTTAGGTAGCTGGCTGATTGGATTCTGCACTGTTTTTGTAGCTTAGTCCTTGTATGTCTAGGCATCTTTGTATGTAAATGTAAGTAGATGACTAATAATAAATATGGATTATTAACAAAAATAAAGCAAGAAAAGGGTTTAAAGAGATTCAGGTTTGTGCTGCAGACATTGACGTAGGTTGGATTGATTTTGTTGGAGGAAAACAAGAAGATCGATTGTTTCTTCTACTATATTGAGTCTAAGCCTGAAATGGGTGCTAAAGTCTTTCCTTGACTGGTTGTTATACCTTTAAAATGTAAAAGGGTGCCATATAAGACCTCTGACACATTGGTCTCTTACTACAAGGGTTTGGGTACCATCCCAGCACATACAAGATGTAGAATCTGTTAGATTTGTAAAAACCGTAAAATGTGACCGTTGCTCTACATATTCAAATCCCATTCGGGACAAGAATTTTCATGTTGGGAGGTCTTACAACTGACCTGTTCTGTGCTGGTGGTTCGTCCAGGGGCTCTTCCTCATAGCTGGATGTTGCTGTAATTACCACATTAGTGTCACTGCAATGTATTTTTTTAAACTCATAAATTGGTTGTGAGATATAAAAAAATGCCTTGTTACTGTTAATGAAAATGCCAATAGAAATTTCTACTTTTAGTTTGTTTTTCGACTTGTAAACAACCCTTCATGATGTCACAGGTCAAGGCATTTTAAGGCATCTTGTTAATTGTTAAAATGTAAGAATCTCATCCATGCAATTGAGAGTTTGGTAAAATGCTAATGCATTTTTGTTGAACAAGTAAAAAAACAACAACATTTTTAAAATTATTTTTATTTTCATTAAGTGATCATTTTACCTTTTTTTCTTACAATTCCACAGGATGCATATTTTTCTAAAATGATGGGTCCTGACAGCAACAAAAAATGGGTTTCTATATATAAGGTATACCATTTGTAATTGTAAAATAACCTCATCTGCCAATTTACATCTCCATTTTTACAATAGTGCAACCATGAATATATTTTTAGCCAGTGTTGTTGAAACCTATGTGATTTCTTAGTGTGGGGCAGTGAATCATTAGTATCATTATTGTTTACATTTGGTTCCTTGTCATTAACTTTGCCGACAAGTGCTGTCAGCTGTTTGTCATTTAACTTTTCTCTTTCGGAAGCATTGTAAAAATATATTGATAGTTTATGAACAGTTGACAACACATGTTTAATATGATCCATTTAGTAGGCCTGTTACCAATGGGTAAGCCTTCAAAATCAAACCAATCGGTGGATAATTTACTAATTTTACCTGGTGCATATGTTATTTCAAACAAAACTGATTTATCATATCATCATAATTATGCATGTTTAAAATGCAGATAGATTTTTGTGAGGAGTCTAAATTACATGTATCCTTGCTGATGCACATATTTATTTTTCTTGCGCCCACAAGAAAAATTGTGAATCAGAGATGTGGGACATAGAGGCAAAATTATCACTGTTTATTAGTTCTTAAAAGAAACCCTTATTGTATTGTAGATGCTTAGATGACCCTGTTTATACAATATATATACTTCATGTACCTTATCACGAGAAACAAACATTAAATGATAAACTTCTGCAATAATTCTTCACTTAAGAAAAATGTATTTAGGGCCACCCATGGCCTAGAAGTAGAGTTACTTAATTGTTACTACTGTGTGCAAAGTCTCTCAAAGCCTGGGTTAGAGTCCTGTTCAGGGCAAAGCATCTAAGGTGGGAAGGTCTTCAAGCTGGCATGCTGTATACTGGTGGTTCAACCCACACATTTGTCCACCAAGAACTCAAATTCTTAAAAACAACAACACACAAACACTACCCTTTTTCTGAGTGTATATTAAATCTTGCACTGACACCAAACATTATATCAGTCTCCCATCTATGACCAATATATATTGATATCTGATCTGTACTTTAACTTAGTACAGAAGAGTAACAATCTTTCATATGATAGCAACTAATTTAATATCTCAGAAATATTTGGGAATCCACAAGAAACACTGTCAATACAAGATCGGATACATATTGATCCTTTTCCTGGCATGAGAAAAAAAATCTCACCATCTGTTGTTTTAGCTAATGTCAAAATCCAAAAATAACCTTACTGCAATAGCCAATACTCCTTCTCTTTATATGAGTGTATTAAATTTACATTGGCAGGGGAGCCAGTGGTCAAGGGGAAGAATTGCAGAATTGTAAGTCCTTTGACTCCTTGTCACCATTTGGGTTTGAGTCTTTGGGTGGAACTGCAGAGCACTTGTGGTTCTTCTACCCAGATGTTTATCTGGGTTGTTCCTCATCCAGAATGGCTGGACATCACTATTTTGACCATGATTGGTCACAGTGATGTATTTCAAAAACCACATAATTTCTCCACCAAAATAGCTGGGTGTTACTATTTTGACTAACATTGTATTGCTGGATATATGTCAAAAAATTATATTTAGTTTCTATTTTTTTTGAATGGGCTAAGAGGAACATAGTCAATACTGAATGTAAGGCATATTTATCTTTTTTCCAAGTACCAAAATGTTTCCAAGCTTTCTGTTACTCTTTATTTGATGTCATAATTCCGGGAAAAAATACAAAAACCATTTATCTTCCTTATTATATTGCATTAACTCATACTTTGTCTCCAGAACCTAAAGAAGCCTCTGAGCTAGGATTCATATATATTGAACAGCAGATAGCTGATGTGAACTTTGTCAGGTTAAAGAAGGAGTAACAACCTGATGGTTGAAAGAGAAGTAATTAAATCCATCTTTTTTGGCAGACTGAGAGGAACATGGTCAATACTGAATCTGACTTATATTGATTCTCTTTCCATGCCCCAGAAAAAAGTCATTTTCCATGATTCCAATTCAATATACTCAGTTGTCTATTTGATTCCATGACCGTGTGGTCTATGTTGCCAGATTCTGGGTTTCCTCCTATTTTACATCAAAGGTTACTTGCCACTGATGCCTCTAAACTCTACCACCAAAAAAAGGAAAGTTGTCACTGAGCTGAGTTAGATAAGCAAGACTATGTATATATTTATGTAAGTATTCCATTGTAGTTTTATTCTAATGAACTTACAGGAATGTTATTGTATTTAAATCCTACGGAACATTTTTACATTGGTAAAGATATCAATGCACTTGAGCATCTTCTCTGTTGTGACATGTTTTTAAAGAGGGCATTGGTTGTTGTAGCACAGCAAATCTTAATCACTGTGAGGAGTGTGGGTTTCCTCAGCTACTAAGATATGTGTACATGGTAGGTAGTGTCATACTTTGTTTACAGCCAATACTAAATTCTAAGTTTATATGTGTTCCTATCTTCATGCATTGATAACAATACAATTGGAAATGACTAAGCAGCAAATAGTACAGATATTGTTGAGTTGTCTGCCCTGGAGTAGCAAATAGTTTAGATCTTGTTGAGCTGTCTGCTCTGGAGTAGCAAATAGTTTAGATCTTGTTGAGTTGTCTGCTCTGGAGTAGCACATAGTTTAGATCTTGTTGAGCTGTCTGCTCCGGAGTAGCAAATAGTTTAGATCTTGTTGAGCTGTCTGCTCTGGAGTAGCAAATAGTTTAGATCTTGTTGAGCTGTCTGCTCTGGAGTAGCAAATAGTTTAGATCTTGTTGAGCTGTCTGCTCTGGAGTAGCAAATAGTTTAGATCTTGTTGAGCTGTCTGCTCTGGAGTAGCAAATAGTTTAGATCTTGTTGAGTTGTCTGCTCTGGAGTAGCAAATAGTTTAGATCTTGTTGAGTTGTCTGCTCTGGAGTAGCAAATAGTATAGATCTTGTTGAGCTATCTGCTCTGGATCTTTACTGTTTGCCAATCTTACGAAAATTGGAACTATTGATATGACCCTCTAGTTGGCATTGATTAACCTCTCTGTTTAAGACCATTTCTAAAAATCCCTAAAAACAGGAGGAGGATTATCCAGCATGAGAAAAATGGAGCAAGCTGTCTGTTGGTGGTTTTTTAGCATTATATGATCTAAGGCTGATTGACTCAGTTGTTCTGGCTGAGTGCTCTTAGTTGCCAGATTTGATGCTGTCCTAGCTCCAACATGTAATACATGTTTTGTGAAACCAGCCAACAGCCAACCATCAAAATGTAACCTCAAAATCTTTTTGCTGTTGTAACAAAATTTAAATCTGTCTGGCTTGCTCTTCAGAGAATGCTCTTTGCCATTAGACTTATCTTGCATAATCAGACAAGAGGATTAAATAGGAAGACATGTTCATTTTTTATGTTCCATAGAACCTGAAGGCATTTTGCAGAATTTCTCAATAATTATATTAAAATGGTACATTTCTCCTTGAGTAAAACATAATTTTAGTAAAGGAATGCTATAAGTTTTTTATATGTTTTCTAACTGTTACATCCTATTGATTGGTTGCATGTGTTTTTGTGTGTGTATGTATTCATGCATGCACATTTTATTTCTGATCCTAAATTGTCTGTATATAACTGTACATATACATTGATGGTACTGTTTACAGTCAGACTACTGTTGGCAGACCTAGATATGTTATTATTTAGATGTGTTGGAAGTTCCACCAGAACACTTGTAAATATCCAGAGACAATAGATGACTAATAAATTTTTATCCTGCTGTATTAAAATGTCACAAACTGACAGAGATTTTTTATCTATGTCCAGTGCATGGTTATTCTCTTCCAATCCTTGTTAGCTAGGTGTCTGTCCCCATGACAGTTACAGTTCCTTGCCAGTGGTGGTCGGAATGGGATATTTCCAATTGCCTTCCACCAAACTATTCAGACTGATGCTTGTATAGTAGATTCATTATGGAGATTAAATAGTTTTTTTTTTTTGTATCTCCATATGGGGGCTGTCATATAAACATTGGGACCTTTGGTCGGACAATTCCTATATGCCCTCACCCCATGGATTCATAATTCCATCCTTGTCAGTCTATGATGCTTGTATAGATTCATTATTAAGATTAAAGATTTTTTTACCTCCATATGGGGGCTTTCATAGTTAAACCTAGCGACTCTTGGTCAGACCATTCCTTTACGCCCCTTTTCCCTTAAACCAATGGCTGATTTACAATTCTCTCTGTCAGTCTGTAGTGATTGTATAGATTCAGTATTGAGATTACTGGTCTATTATCCTTGTATGCGGTTGCTGTCATATTTAAACAATGTTACCCTCTTGATGGGACAATCCATATGCCCCCCACCCCCACCGCCACCCCATGACCTTACAATTCCATCAGTTCATCATGGTAGAATATATTCATTATTTAGATTACAGTTCTATTAACTCTATATTGAGGCTTTCATATTTTAAGATTAAGAAATATCATCTGAATCCCCTGCCCTACCCCAACCACACGTTCTACTGAGTTAATTTGATGTGCCCACAATTTATTGCCTAGCTGGCTTTTTCTTTTTTACAGCAAGAGATTCATAATCTGCTTTAGCCACAAAAAAAGCATTGTACTTGAACAATGTATTATAATATTCAGAATATCAGAATATTGCACAATAAAAAAGTTTTTATTTCTTGAGGTAGAAAAAATGTCTTTTTTAGTTTAGGTTTAATCTGTTTGGCTATGAGACAGTCAGTGAAAGTTTAATTTATGATAAATAAAATTAAAATACTTCATTCAAATATGCTTAGATGTTCAATTTTGGTAATTATATACTCAATACTTGCAGAGTTATGGTACTTTCTTTCGTTTTATTAACCTTTACCTTCTGGAAACAACATCAAGGTGCTGTATGTTGTTTTTGAATGGGGTCAGTAGTGTTTCCAGCAAGTAAAGGGTTAAACCAGAAGACAGATCATCCATTTCCATTGGACATATTTTAAGTTTTTAATTTGTTTGGTATCATGGTAAAATCATTCTTTTGTTAATGATAGTTCCACAAACTCGTCAGCCTGGTGTCAAGATAATGTCACTTGGTGTGATATCATACCAGGTGTTCACAGCATTGCTATACATGTTGAAGGCAGCACTATATATGCTTCACGTAGACACCATCTCCAAATACTGTTGGTAGGATGATAAATAAAAGAAATAAACACATGAACAAACAATTTTTCAATGGGGGCAGGTCTTCCTAGGGTCTACCGTGATGTTTAGCTGAAGTCTCCCTCCACCCAAATAGCTGGACGTCGCTTGGCTGACCATCATTGTGTTGCTTCAGTGTATTTCTTTAAAACAGTATCAAAAAAGTGTTACTAAAAATTATAACTATAAAGTCTTACTGAATGATAGAAATATGAGATATAATGTCTATCACATTAAGATAATTGTGGACCATTAATATGATTCATAATGTCCACCCAGAGATGTAATCAAGTTTCATTTCCTGGCCAAACACCATAAAATTCTATCTTTTATTTGTTCAGCAAATAACACCACCATGTATTTCCATATAAATTGATTCCTTTCTCCAGAAAAGTATCAGAAATAAAAATTGATTCATGCACTTAGGCATAATCCCTCAGGCTTAAATTTACTATGGCGTGTTTTCATAAACCTTTGTGAAGAAATCACAAACAAGACAAATTGTATTGCCAATGACCAGAAATTATGTTGCTCTTGGACATTGTTTCTGAATTTTACATTATTTCTGAAAAAATGGAGGAGAAATCATTGCTGAAAAACTGTCATCCATCTTTTCGTAACATTAAAAAAGCAGTGATTTTTGTGTGTGTATCACAGCGACAGCTTTAAGGTCATCACAGAAAAGTTCAGCTCTTTGTTGAATTGGTTTAATAGAGATACATGACAGGGACCAGTTACAGTCACTATAGCATTGTCCAGCTATCTTGGCAGAGAAAGACCTCAAACAAACCTCAAAGGCCTTCCCACATTAAGTCCTTTGCCCCAAGCGGGAATTTAACCCATGCAAGGAGAGACTTAGCAGTCATAAGATTGGCAAGTGATTGTACGGACCTATTACGATGTATTTACACCATGATATTGTGCAACACCATACTGTAATAAAAGAACATGCATCTTTTGTGTAATAACTGACATAAAATCATATATATTCGACCTGTCAGGGTTCTACATTACGTTTGTTTGTTTATTGGGTTTATCATCCCCCCAACAGTATTTCAGTTATCTGGAGACGGTGTCCACTTGAAGCAGATATAGGTTTGACATTAAGGCCCAACCGAACGACATTCACTAGTAGATTGGCAGTCTGGTCTAGCTAAGTCCTAGGCTAGCTGGACCGACTGGTTGTGTTCTAAATTGGACAAAGTTCGCCAAACATATGCCTATGAATGAATCAAAAGTTGAAAAAAATGTTTATATTGGTTAAACTCGATCAAACTATTGACGCTTGTTGATACAGTTTCTTGGCAAATCCGCCTGTGCCCACACCAAAACCGCAAGCTTAAATAAGCTTGCGGCAAGTTTGCGACAAGATTGCGGTAAGATTGCAACCAAGCGTGTTGCAATCTTATTTAAGCTTGCGGTAAGATTGCGATAAGAAAGCCGCAATCTTAAAATTAAGCTTGCAAGGTTGCGATAGGAACCATTACGATCTTGATTGCTCGCTTGACTGCTCGCTTGCAAGCTTGCGCAATCATGCCAAGCGAGCGGTTTGGCTCGCTTAGAAGCAAGCGAGCGGTTTGGCTCGCTTAGAAGCTCGCTTGCACGCTTGGCAAGCTTGCAAGGTTGCGATAGGAACCATTACGATCTTAATTGCTCGCTTGCAAGCTTGCGCAATCATGCCAAGCGAGCGATTTGGCTCGCTTAGAAGCTCGCTTGCACGCTTGCAAGGTTGCGATAGGAACCTTTACGAGCTTGATTGCTCGCTTGCAAGCTTGCGCAATCATGCCAAGCGAGCAGTTTGACTCGCTTGCTCACTTATCCCATGCGAGCGGTTTGGCACGCTTGCAAGCTTGCGCTATCATCCCAAGCTTGTGGGTTGTTTTTCTCTTTGCTTGATCAAATCCGTTGAGTGGCTAAGGTTGTGGCTAGATTGACATAAATAAAATCACTAGATAACATTTGTGGTTTTCACTTAAAACAAAAAAATTACAGGGAAAATAACACAACAGAAAGATACTAAATATATTCCACTTTAATTAAAGACAATGGCAAAAAACATAAAGAAGAAGTGGTCATTTATTCAAGGAAACACTAAAAGATGCTTATCAATTAATTTATATTCTTAACCCATAGCTCGCTAAGCACTTATTATTAATATGAGAAAGCATGACAAGCCATTTTCGGGTGTCTAGCAAATAGGAATTTAAATGATACTTAAGTATCAATTTTTTTATCATTAAGAATAAAATACATACAATGCACTCAAGAAATAGTACCAAAGGTATTGTGTTCAAAAACAGTTCATAGTCAGTTCTTGTTGATTTCTCAGATGACAACTCTAGTTCAGCTTGAGGGAATCTTGCATCCTTCCTCTTACCTGCACAGCAAATGTATTTTTTCTCCAATTACGTCTGAAAAAGAAAAAAATCCAACATTCTGCATTATTTAATTTTTTTTTTTCCTTACCTGATTTTTTATTTAGCAATGAAAGATTTATTTAGTATGTAAGGGTCTTGTGTTATTTGTACCACATAGGCACCTACTGATTTTTCAGTCAAATTTTGATGCAGAGTAAGTGTTCAAAGATTGAAAGAAATAGATTGGAAATTTTACAAAAAACAAGGAAACAAACAAAAAACCTTATTAGATGATGACACAAACTTTTACAGCTTTGGTCATGATAAAAACTTGCCTATTCTTTAAAACAGCAATTTGAAAACAGCAACAAATAACAGGAGCTATAGGCAAAAGCACCCCCATATTTTATATGTTTAAAGCCTGAGCTGAGAAATGCTGAACTAACTAAAAAGTAAAGCTTAACAAAATACTATCTTGGTTATTTTATAAGCATTAATATGCACAAAGGGGTAAAAGTAAAACACCAGACCTGGTAGTGCAATCCGTAGAGTGCCGGCTCCTGGTACTAGAGGCATTGGGTTCAGTCTGGGCTGCAACATACCAAAGTCATGTTAAATGGTAGTGTTATTGCTCCCTTGCTAATACTCAAGCAAATATACAGCTAGTTCTATGACTAGTCAGTCAGGTGTCAGGATAATGTGACTGGGTGTATCATGCCAGGTGTTCATGGCATGCTAAAATCAGTAAAAACAGCTTTATATTGGCTTCAATTGAACACTGTCTTCAAATAAATTGTTGGTGGTTTGATTGTTTATTAGGTTTATTAAGCCACCAACAGTAGTACTGGTATTTCAGTTATCTGGAGACGGTGTTCACTTGAAGCAGATATAGTGCTGCCTTTACTGTGTATAGCATGCCATGAACAAATAACATGATACCACATCCAGTCATATTATCCTGACACCAGGCCAACCATAAACACACAGATAAATAAAAAGCCAGTAAATTTAAAATGTATGGTTATTACAGCAAGATTATTTTTTTATTAATGTAAGTGAATACAGAGAACAAAGGAAATTTAATTTAAAATATACCAACTAATTTTAATATTATAATATTGCAACCAAAACAGGGGGCCCATGGCTGAGCGGTTAGAATCGCTGACATGAAGCTCCTCAGCCCCTCACCACGTGGGTTCGAGTCCTAGTCGGGGTGAGAACTTCCATGTAGGGAGGTTTTCCTCCACCAATAATTAGCTGGACGTCGCCAATATGGCCATAAATGTGTCCGTGCGATGTAACAAAAAATCAAACAAAATCAAAACAACATATGATTTCCCAAAAATGACATCTTCATGTACCAACAGCTGTGCCATGCAATTAATAATAAACATGGTAGTGCTAAAAGGTAGCAAATGCATTAATACAAGAACTGGTACAAATGGTCAAAATGTTATATAGTTATCTAAGTACCTTTTGTCTGTCATCCATGCGTTGCTCTTCACTGACCTCCTTATTGACATCTGTCTGCATCTCCGATTCTTTTTTTGTTCACTTGCGTCTGGCTGTTTCAAACTATTACAGAAAATAAAATACTTTACATGAGTGGCAATTCCATACTAGCAAACACAGTTATGTATGTGTTCAATCATCATGTACAAGTTATCTTGGATATCTCTATTACCGGTGACCTAAATTTATTTTTTTAACAAAATGTAATCAACAACAAAAAATATTGTGTAGCCACTTGAAACCGTTTTATGTGCCTTTATTCCTATAGTATGGAATGTATCCATGTGTAATGTCCGGTAACTGGATATTACCGTTAATAGGGTCACTCTAAAATAAACAATATTACAAAAATGTCTTACGTTTGAACTTGTCAGAACCGTATCAACTCTAACTGAAGCATAAATTAAATATACAGTAGAAAACACATGTTTATGGAAAAGTCAACGGTTTCAGAAAACGTTTGTGATAAGAAAAAACTAAGGTGAAATGTCGAAACTGAAAAAAATGGCGAAAATATTTAACACGTTAATTTTGCATTTTAAAGCGTTAATGTACTAAACTTACTACGTTCAGAAAACCTGATTTAAAATGTGGTGCTTCTTATACTTGTTTAAGTAGATCAATGTCTCACCTCTGCTTAGTAGTCCAGTGAAGGAAAGTCATTTTTTTTTTCATCTTTTTCATCACATTTTTTGCATTTCGTTGAAAATTGGCGCGGCCGGAAGTGTAGACTGCGCATGTGCTATTGTAAATCGGGACCGCTCGGCGATTTCTTCGGTAATTTTCCGAAAGTTACGATTGACTTTTACTAAAACACCGTAAAAGCGACTTTTAAACTTTTCATATTAAATGGTGTTTATTCACATTCCCAATAAAGTAAGAGTGGTTTTAACATGATGCTCTACTGTCTGTTCTGTTATTTTGTTGTCATATTAGATATTAGACTGTAGATCTACTTGACCAGGTTTTCGAAAGACAACAACAAAAAGTTATTAAAAACTGACATCTTTGGAATGAGATCAAAAAAATAAATATTGTACTGAGCTATTATTACCAAATCTTTTGTAGCTGTCTTTAATGATAACATAGCTTAAAATTGCTTTTGTGATCAGTCAGATCAAGGTCACTGTAACTCATAACAGCAATTTGCTTTCCATGTCTACTCAGGATTTAGATAGATATCAAATTTGGAAGTTAACTTGTTTATGGGATGCCAAAGTATGGGATTGTTTTTGTTGTCAATTAGTTTGAAGTACTGAGTCACTGTTACTAAATACATTTTATTTTGTTTATGTTCATTATCTTATTTTTTTTTTGAGGATTAATCGGATTAAGTAGTTAACTAACTATCTCATGGGAAGAATATGTTTGGAATTGCTTTAGGAATCAATTGTTGTCAAGTTATTAAATATATTTTTGGATTTTCTATAAATAACTCAAGATGGGAGTAAGGTATCATTACCAAATTACTTTCTAGGGAGAGTAAATCTGGGACTGTTTTGTATAGGGTTGTGTGATTTCTGTTAAATAATAAATAATGACAAAATAAAATTTAAAAAAAAATGGCAGTATTTAGAGCTTTTTTATGTCACATTCTGGTAAGCTTTTTTCAACCAACTGTCCATCTAGCTGCATTAACAATTTGCTCGTAAACACTTTAAAGGCTACCGTTTTGATCCAATCTTAACCAACACTGGTGGTCAGAATGTCATTAAATGTTTGTCTGTATGAAATCTTGGATGAGTTAATAAATAGGTCACATGGTCAAAAAGTAGGTGACTTGGTCAGATCTATAAAAACCTTGAGAACACATTAAAATACTTTTTTGGGGCCTAATCTTCTCAGAACTTGACCAGAATCTTTGTTTGCAATAAATCTTGATGTGTAACTGTAGGCAAAGATTTGCTTCAACATAACTTGTAATCACTAGAATCCAAGGCACAGTTGTGAACATTTAGTCTTGTGATTAAATTTTAAAGCCAGTGTCCTCAGGTGAGCGATACAGGGCCATCATAGCTTTCTTGCTGTATATCTGCAAGTGGAACTGGTCATGCTGGTCAAGTTCTCTTTCAAATGTTATTTCTTTAAAGAAATACAAAATAAATTTCTTAATGTCTTGGAATAATTTTATGCTTGCAAGACCACAACCTATCCACAATCCTAATAATAATTAGTTTTAAGCTTGCAAGATCGCAAGCTTCTTGCAATCTTCAGTGGAATATAAGATTGCAAGCTTGCAAGACCGTAAGCTTCTCGCAATCTTAATGGTATTTAAGATTGCGAGAAGTGTGCGAACAAAACCTAACCGCAACCTTAATTTCTATGCAAGCGAGCGTGCTCGCATCCGCGACCATAATATTTAAGAATTGCAATCTTATTAAGATTGCGACAAGCTTGCGCAAACTTGTCGCAAACTTGTGACGAGCTTGTCGCAAGCAAGCGTTTTGGTGTGGGTGCTATATTTAGCGGTATATTTAGTAACAACCTTGACATGCGTTCACTTACTGGCTGGTGTTTTCAGAATGAGGCTTTTTTCCCATGCACTTGTTAAATATCCAATGTCGTAAAACTTATTGTTAAGAAGAATAGGAATGCTCATTTCATCTAACTTCTTATTTTCTAATGTTTACAGAACTGTCCTATTATTATTTACACTGTTTAAATAAAAATGTGAGGGATACAAAAGTACGAATATTATCTGTAATGTTGGGATCCCAAGTATTATGATAACAGACTTTTATATGGTTTGCTCATAACATACTATTCGCAGATGACACAAAAATGTTGAGCAATTTATTTAAGTTCGGTTTCGGTTTCATCTGAAAAAAAAAAAAAAAAGACAACAAAACGAAATGAAAGAGGAAGAACGCTTCAAAAAACAGTATGACAAAACAAAGCAGATAATATCATTTTGTCCAAAATGAACAGGTGAGTTTAGTTGGCCAGATTTTAAAGAAAAGAGCAATGTTTTGTAAGACATGCAGAGAGTATGAAGAGTATTAAAGATTTGTTGTCAGTACAGACAATTTCAGAAACCATAATTTAAAGGGGCATTCTGGTGAATCCCATATATGAATCCCATATATCTCACCAATGAAAATATGATCTTAAGTACAGCTCACTGCTCACTACTTTTGTTGCATCCTATACTGGGGAAATAAAGCAGGTTGACAATCAGTCATGTGAGTCTATATAGCCTGTTCAGACATGTACACATGGTCATACGTACTTAACTTTCTAGTCATATAAGTACCAATGTATGATACCTATATTAGACTGAAAAATTAAGCATAATAATGCCTAAATTGCATTAATAGAATATTTAGTTTCATACTAATGTTCGAGTCATAAATGTCTCATACATAGTTATATTGGTATGTTATTGCAACACAATGCTTGAACTTATATAACAATTTGATTAAAGTATGACTTGTATTTGTATTATACGTTTTTACATTTTGGTCTAGTCCAGTTTAGGCCAGGTCTAGTAAGTTTTCTGGACCGCTGGTCCATCTCTCAAAAAAGCTTAACATTGAACCCTGCCTGTATATCAAGTTACCAAGGATTTTTGGGCAGGCAGCATTAACAAATGTAACAAAAGACCATCCAGAATATACTGATACATTTCTATTTATGGTAAGACTCTATCTGTTTTTCTACCACTTTGCAATGTAAGCACTCAAGTGTCAAGACTCACAAAAGTACATATATATCCTGTGATGTAATGAATAGACAATCAAGTCTGCTTGTGACTTTTACACCAAAGATGTTATTATTGCTATTCAGCACAAACAATTCCAAAGACCATCCAGACTATATAGAGAAATATCCAGGAATATCACCTTGTCTGTATTATTTAGCATCATTGAGTGTTTTAGACTTTATTTGTTGCCCAATCTCCATCCTAGATCAGGCTTCTTTTTTACTAATTCTTCTTATCTTCTTACATCATCTTGCAGAGTTTCCTAGACATATTGCTGGAGACTTGATGGCAGATAGTGTTAATCCTGACATTTGTCTAGTGGGAGGAAGCTGATCTGGATCTTCACTATTTGCCTAGGTCTTATTATTACATACTTAGCAGGCTAAGAGCTATGACTCAGATATGTTGTGAATATACACAATAATAGACGAAAATTGCCAATCTATAATCAATGATGTATGAAGGAACAGAGAAGTGTAAATATCGGGGTTTGCGTCTAGAGATAAATGAGATGTCTGTCCATTTTTGGAAAGAGAAGTGTGCGCCTTACCTTACCCCAAGATGGAAAGAAAGTCCATTTTAAACTCAACTTTTCTATTAATAAGGAGATACATATATAGCATTGCCACAATACTCGGGTTAAACAATTTAAATACTGTTGGTGGGATGATAAACCCAACAAACAAACAAACAAACAATTTTTTTTCTGGCAAGCAATATCGAGCTTTTATCTAAAAAACCAAAACAAAATGTGCATAGATTTGATAAAACTTCACAAATCTCTTCTAAGGATAAAACCCACTGATTTAATTAAGTTTAATCATTATAAGTTGGACTGTATCAGATATAAAAAGGCCCTGTTTGTACTTTCTCTTTCATGATATACATGCTTGTTAAACTTTTATGTAAGTTCTACCAATCTTACACCATACCATCAACAAACTTGTCAAGCACGCTGTCCTGTCAGAGCTCTTGCATTGGACTTTATTATTTCAAAGCTGCCTTTCTTTACAAGGTGGCTTTGGTTCCATAGCCAAGCTGTAAGTTGCTGACTTGTAACTCCCCTCAAGTTCCTCACCCCATGGGTTTGACCCCCCGTCAGGGTGAGAACTTTCATATGGGAAGGATTTCCTACTAACCTGCGATGCACTGTGGTTCTACGCTGTCTTTCTGCACCTATAATCATCTGGATGTCTTGAATATGACTAGTTGTGTTCGTGTGATCTTACAAAAATCAATACAAACTAGCAATTTGATAAAAAACTTTCTTTGTTTGTCTGCATGCTAGAGATAATGTGTTACCCATAGATGGACTCTTCATACATTTTTGGCATTGGTTTGCAAAGATGTTTTAGCCAGAAATTGTTTCCTCCAAATCAAGTCATTTAAATTTCTTCTTCGTCCGTACCTCGAAGACTGTATGGTACCTATTTATGGAAATATTTTTGGCATTGGTTTGCTTTGTATTCAGGCAAAACTTCCTTTGTGCGTAAGGCATTTTAATTTCCGCTAAACTGTTAAGAAAGAAATATGGTAATAAGTTATTTTCTTTGGAATTTAGTAAAACTAACGAAGAACTAGTTTTACTCAGTATTAGCTATAAAGTTGATTATTTTAAAATAGATTGCTGAATAATGCAGATTTTAAACAAGAAAAAAAGGATAACCAATAACTAGAATAGATTTGGAAAACCTGCATGAAGCTTTCGCTGAAATTGGTAAGCGCCAAGTTGTCTGGTTTCATTTGGAAATTTTAGTAATTTGTTGTACAAAACACACCATTTTGGAAATTTCTATAATTTGGTTGTAAAATAGTGGAAAAAACTTGCACTGTTCAATTAAATAGTGTATTATTATACTAAACAACTCCTAATCTGTTAATTAAATAGCTTTAGCTTAATGGACAAGTGGAAGATTAAAGAAAGTATCTGACAGTTTGCCTATATCGAATACATGTAACAATATCTGACCCCTGTAAATATTATTTGTATATTATTTCTACAGAAACTCAGACTTAAGTCTTAGCAAAGACAATGGTGAACACCTGAATTGTGAGTCAGTTAGGGCTGAGAATCAATCATAAGGATATTCATATCGATACAATATAATTGATACCCAATATATCATGTACCTTTATATGTCGTTAGGGAGATAAGTTAATCCAGAGGGCCAAGGTTATTGACACAAGAATAAATCCTATAAAAAAAAAGGTTACGTAAATTTCATTTCATTTTGTTTAAGTAAAAATACTCTATGTGTGGACTGTGTATGAATTTTTGACGGAAATGCAAAATAAACTACAGACAAATTTGTACTAAGCAGCAACCCAAGAGACAGCCTCTTATAACAAGCTGGCTGCTTAAGATAAAATATGATATTATTGCTTGTTTGCCTATAACTGTAACCTGTATGTTTACAAATAAGTACTATATGTTATTAAATAGTAGATCTACTTCAAAGTACTGTTCTAATTAATATTTAATACTACAATACAACTGCTTTTGGATAATGAATGTATAGTTCAAATTATCAAAAGTGTCTTGCTAAATCAAAGGAAATATTGCACCATTATTAGTAGTTTGGTCATTAACTGTACAAAGCATACTATTTTAAATTATTTACATCAAATTTATACTGAGTGTAGATTTACTAAAATATTATTCAAATTGTAGTTCCACAAATTGCCAGAAAAGTGTAAATATATTCAGACAGCCATGTTCAGGATAGTGCTTGTTTTTAACTATCCTTTAACAAAATCAGCAAGTAGATTGTAATAAGATGAAGAAAATAATTTAATTTTATATAAACAAGGTCTGTTTCAACAAAAACCAAAAGTGCAACAATTTTAAGTATATGTAGTCAAGTAAATTGGTACTGTCAGTCTATTGCATAAACTCGCACATAAATTAATGCTTCTGCTACCAGTTTCATTACCATAAATGATGAAAAGATATTGACTGAGACATTTATTTTCCTGTGACTACCAGATGGATGATAACTAGGAATGTAGATTATCTTGATAAGGAGATGGGGGCAGTTAAGTGTAATAATGATGTTAATTGGGTAGGGAGCAGGGGATTAACAGTCACACATTCACTGCGTGACTTAGGTCAATTGGTTTTCTTTATATAATACTGCCATAATTTGCTTTTTTCAGTAGTGGCATGTTGCAGACGATCTATTGACGTAATTGAATTGATTCAATGAAAACTAAAGCTCACAGAATGGTAATCCACATTCAGATAGCTCAAGTGGTAGAGCGTCTGCTTGCGGATTGGGAGGTCGTGGGTTCAAACCCGGCCGGGTCAGACCAAAGACTTAAGTTGGTAGTAGTGGCTTCCCTCCTAATGCTTGGGGCCAAGGGGACAGACAGCATTACGCCTGACTCCTCGGGGTGTCAGTATAATGGACCGGCTGGGTTCAGTCCCTGGGCACCTCATAAGTGCCCCTGTGCTATTATGATAGAAATGTCGCTGCACAGTTACGGCAAAAATGCCGGCAAATCCCAAATCCCATCTGGCATTCGGAACACTCGGTAAATAAACCATTTGGAGAAACATGGATATTGCTATTGCTAATCACTTTAATTTTCTGGTAAATTGTAAACAAAATGGCCGGAATATTTCACAGTTTTGATGAAATATGAAAAAAAAGAAACTGGCTAAAATGGTACTTTCTTCCGATATTTTTTCAATACTGAAACAACCAATATGTTTTTTTAACCGAATGCTGCATATCGGTATGTGTATCGATACGAGAACCTGTACTCAGCCCTACCATCAGTACAAGATGTTAAAAAATCACTCTAAATGTTCATTCTTTCCAAAACTATCAATAAACTGTATTGGGATTTCTGTTAAAAATAGATATTGATGTTAAAGCGGATTACCCTGGTGATAATATAATGTAATCCCAAAACTAAGTGCTTGCATGGTCTTCTTAATTTGAAAATAACTGTGCAGCATTGGCTCAGATAGGAAATGCATGTTTGTAATTACAATTGGAACATAATGCTTCACTTTTTAAGTAAATTATTGATGGATGATAATAACAGCAAGTCAGATCATTTATAACTGCTTACAAGTTTACGGGGCATGTTTTTTCCCCATGAGAATATGGGGACTTGTTGCCAGGTCACTAGACGCTGCCTATAAGACAAGCCCCACACTTTTAACATGAAATTTTGAGGAAAAATCCCAGTTTTATAAGCAAGAAAATACAGTAAATGTAGGACATGGATAAAACAGTATTTCACAGGATCTGTTCAGGAAACCATATTTTTTGTTGTTGTTGATAAAAGATTCTTTTTATTCAAATTGTTGGTTACCACCTTTAAGAGACAACAGTACGACAGCTCCATAAGAAGATATATGGTACAGCAAACACCCATTTCATGACATGCTGTGTGTCAATCAGCTATTGCTAGGCCATTAATGAAATGAGTTTTAAGAATAATCGTATTACAATCCTTTTACCACTGTGTCACATTGCTTCTGTCCCAATGTTTTCCATCACAAATTGATTACAAACTCCACTGCCATTTAATCTTTCGCACCTTTTAACCTTTATCTTCAGAAGTTTTCAGACGCAAAGAAAAACAATGTCACTGTTGATTTGTGGCACCTTTAGGCAAATGGTTCATCTTTTTATTCTTAGCTTGGTAAGTATGTATTTATAAGGCAAGACAAACATTGTAGATCCAGATTAGCCTGCTCCTGGCTGGGAGCTGTCTTATCAGGATCTACCTTATATAACTGCTGAGTCTGGAGATATATTTCTTGTTATCTTTGCTTGTAGTTGTAAGCAAATAACAAAAAAAAAAAAAAAATACATGCGTTTAAAAATGTAGAAAGATTATGGTTATCTCATTGCCAATCTTTATTTAAATCTTTCAAACCTTAAAAACCTTTGTTGTAACTTTTTTGTATTTTTTGTATTATGGGATGTTCGTAACACCGACACTTGATAGGTCAGCATTGAATCGATAATGATGCACATAAATAGAGTTTAATCAGGTTAAAATTAAAATAGTGAGTAGAAATATAAAAATATATAACATTAAAACAAATGAGTTAAAACTGAAACAGGTTAGAAACTTTTTTTTAAGAATACATATAAAAGCCTGAAATAACCATTATTTTACTGTTAAATCTATTTATTTTAAACATTTTTGGCAGTCATGTTTTTTAAACAGGATGTTTTCATTTAAAATTAAAAATTAAAAATTTACCAGTATTAAATGTAATGCTGGCCTCAATTTTTTTGATATTATATGCTATAATTTTTATCAGACCCTTGACATTTCATTTCAGGGAATTTTAAAATCTATATATATTTTCTTATAAACACAACCATAACAGCATTTTTCTGTGCACAATTGTTGCCTAAGACAGTATTTCTTTCCTCCTTACTTAAATGGCCAACTCCACCAAAAAGCCATTATTTTGATGAAGTTTAGCATTTATAAAAACCCTGTATTTTTTATCAAGGTCAGCTGGATAGTCCATCAGGCCCTCTCTCCTTACATGTGTTCAAGTCCCAGATGAAGCGTCACTTCTCTCGTTGGTTATGTTTTGATGTGCTACAATAACCACAGCCATCTCGAAAAGCACATGACCATTGTGGAGATCATGCCTGCGTACATCAATATCAAGTCAATTTATTTTTGTAATTTAATCATTTCTTAGACTTTATCATATAAAAAACTATAATGGTAAAACCTTTTAAAATTTGACTTTGATTGCATAGTATAATATAAAAATATTTTCATCTCATTCAGATCTTGTTCCTCAGAGGTAATGTTCTTATTCTTAAATTGGTGACAGAGGTTGCTGTGCTCTGGACGGCACACAATCTCAAATGTGGAGACAGAGTAGAGGCAACAAAGATTGCTTGCAGCTCTTCAATCTGACACAACCTGAGTCTTGTGTGCAGGCATACTGATACATTTTTGTACCTTTTAAGCTTCAGGAGAGTAAATAAGTAAAACTTATGGCAATATGTAGCTAATTGCATAGCCTGGAACAGTAGACTGAAGTGATGTTAGATTATATAGGGTGTTGTGACTGTTGTTGCAATCTGCCCTGGTAGCCACTCCTCTGAGCTACCACTGGGTAATAAAGCCTTCATGAGTGTTGTCTTTCCACTTACAATATAACAGCTCATTATTGTTCCAGGATCACAATCACTTACCTTTACTATTTTTCTGCAAATTGGAAGTTGATCAAGCCTTGGCAAAAAGGTAAGCTTGGAAATGACCTAACATCCCATGGCGGAGATCTGGTCATAATCTGCACTTGTTGGTGTCAGGGTTTAACGCCCCCTGATCACTTCCACAAATGTTTAAGCTTCAAATCACCCAATATCTTATGGCAGATATGAAAAGAATTGTAAAGCAAACAGACAAAAAATAATTAAGATTTAGCATAAGGTACAGATCTAGATTATGCAGAACCGACAGTAAGCTGTCTGATTAGAGTCTGGACGGTTCGTTTATATTTCTCTAGCAATGCCTCTGCTTACCTTTGCAACTACAAATCGTTACATAGAAAATAGATGAAACAATGTAATGAGTGTAGGTAGGGTTATTATCCCTTAGCTTGATGCATTATTTTCTTGTATCTTATGTGACTTTAGTAACCCTTGTTTTTGATGGTAACCCTTGTTTTGTTAGTGGCCTATGTTTTTAATAACCCATGTTTACTTTTGCCACCGATGTATGAAGGCATGTTTAGCTAGCTAAGGGACTAAAGGGTTAATGATTGCCTGAGTTCCTAATTATCTTGGTCTGGCTGTAGCCAGTCATAAAGGTAGATAGGGGTTCATTGGGAAGTGCTGCCATAATTGCACTTCCTGGATAATGTTGCTTAATTGGAACAGAGAATGATTAGGGGTCGTAATTTAGGTAACTGTTTATAAAGTGATAGAAGGTCAGTGATCTTGTAAGTCTGATTGTTGGTGAATGTGATGATGATTTGAGTGATAGAAGGTCAGTGATCTTGTAAGTCTGACTGTTGGTGAATGTGAGGATGATTTGAGCGATAGAAGGCCAGTGATCTTGTAAGTCTAATTGTTGGTGAATGTGATGATGATTTGAGCGATAGAAGGTCAGTGATATTGTAAGTCTGTTGGTGAATGTGATGATGATTTGAGCGATAGAAGGTCAGTGACCTTGTAAGTGATTGTTGGTGAATGTGATGATGATTTGAGCGATAGAAGGTCAGTGACCTTGTAAGTCTGTTGGTGAATGTGATGATGATTTGAGCGATAGAAGGTCAGTGATCTTGTAAGTCTGTTGGTGAATGTGATGATGATTTGAGCGATAGAAGGTCAGTGACCTTGTAAGTGATTGTTGGTGAATGTGATGATGATTTGAGCGATAGAACGTCAGTGACCTTGTAAGTCTGTTGGTGAATGTGATGATGATTTGAGCGATAGAAGGTCAGTGACCTTGTAAGTCTGTTGGTGAATGTGAGGATCATTTGAGCGATAGAAGGCCAGTGATCTTGTAAGTCTGATTGTTGGTGAATGTGATGATGATTTGAGCGATAGAAGGTCAGTGACCTTGTAAGTCTGTTGGTGAATGTGATGATGATTTGAGCGATAGAAGGTCAGTGATCTTGTAAGTCTGATTGTTGGTGAATGTGAGGATGATTTGAGCGATAGAAGGTCAGTGATCTTGTAAGTGATAGTTGGTGAATGTGATGATGATTTGAGCAATAGAAGGTCAGTGACCTTGTAAGTCTGATTGTTGTTGACTGTGATGATGATTTGAGCGATAGAAGGTCAGTGATCTTGTAAGTCTGTTGGTGAATGTGATGATGATTTGAGCGATAGAAGGTCAGTGACCTTGTAAGTCTGTTGGTGAATGTGATGATGATTTGAGCGATAGAAGGTCAGTGACCTTGTAAGTCTGTTGGTGAATGTGATGATGATTTGAGCGATAGAAGGTCAGTGACCTTGTAAGTCTGTTGGTGAATGTGATGATGATTTGAGCGATAGAAGGTCAGTGACCTTGTAAGTCTGTTGGTGAATGTGATGATGATTTGAGCGATAGAAGGTCAGTGATCTTGTAAGTCTGATTGTTGGTGAATGTGAGGATGATTTGAGCGATAGAAGGTCAGTGATCTTGTAAGTGATAGTTGGTGAATGTGATGATGATTTGAGCAATAGAAGGTCAGTGACCTTGTAAGTCTGATTGTTGTTGACTGTGATGATGATTTGAGCGATAGAAGGTCAGTGATCTTGTAAGTCTGATTGTTGGTGAATGTGATGATGATTTGAGCGATAGAAGGTCAGTGACCTTGTAAGTCTGTTGGTGAATGTGAGGATGATTTGAGCGATAGAAGGTCAGTGACCTTGTAAGTCTGATTGTTGGTGAATGTGATGATGATTTGAGCGATAGAAGGTCAGTGATTTTGTAAGTCTGATTGTTGGTGAATGTGATGATGATTTGAGCGATAGAAGGTCAGTGACCTTGTAAGTCTGTTGGTGAATGTGATGATGATTTGAGCGATAGAAGGTCAGTGACCTTGTAAGTCTGTTGGTGAATGTGATGATGATTTGAGCGATAGAAGGTCAGTGACCTTGTAAGTCTGTTGGTGAATGTGATGATGATTTGAGCGATAGAAGGTCAGTGACCTTGTAAGTGTGATTGTTGGTGAATGTAATGATGATTTGAGTAATAGAAGGTCAGTGACCTTGTAAGTCTGTTGGTGAATGTGAGGATGATTTGAGCGATAGAAGGTCAGTGATCTTGTAAGTCTGATTGTTGGTGAATGTGATGATGATTTGAGCGATAGAAGGTCAGTGACCTTGTAAGTCTGTTGGTGAATGTGAGGATGATTTGAGCGATAGAAGGTCAGTGATCTTGTAAGTCTGATTGTGGGTGAATGTGATGATCATTTGGTTGTTTGTATGATAATGAAAATAAGGAGGAAGAGGAGTTTGCTTTTGCTGGAAATGATGATGAAATGGAGTAAAGTGATGATTGTTGTGATACCATGTTTAAAGTATGTCAACTACATGGTAATTTGTTTTATGTGTCTCAAAATTGTTTGAGAAAACATATTCATCAAGAGTTTCTGTAATCTGAATTGCGCCGGGCAGATATGTCTGTCCTGTGAGGGTTGTCAGGGCCTAGAGGTAGAGTCACCATTGTAACTCCTCTGACTGATCAATCTCTCACAGGGTGGGTTCGAGCCCAAGTCATGGCAAAATGACCGAATGTAGGAAAGTCATTCAACTGACCTGTGGTGCGTGGGGTTTTGTTCTACTCAGTCTTTTATCTTGGGGTTTTCTCTACCAAAATAGCTGGATATGGCAATAATTACCAACATTGTGGTGATATGATGCATTAAAAAAACAAAGACAAAACAAAAACATTTGCTCTCTTGCTGCTAATAGCTTATTTTTGACATTGCGGCATGAACATCTCTGTAAAATAATTGCTATTATATATGCACGTGGAAACCTTTTTTTCATGCTATATTTTTTTTTCCTGCTGCATTTTAATAAACAAAAATTAAAAAGAAATTTCTGAAAACTTGTCTGAATAAAACAAGCACCGACCTTTTCAATGCATCTAGAATTTCATTAAATCTTCATTACTAAATCAGTTGCATTTTGTTCTATGGACAATTTTTTCTCCTATAAAACACAGGGAGTAGAAAAACAGAAAGACTGCCTAGAGAAAGCCTTTTTTTTAAGAACTGGTTCTGACAATGTTTGATTGTTTCACATTTGTTTCTATCAGAGAGAAGAATTGAATGGTGATCAGAGAGCAGAGCCAGATGGATGTTGGATTGTGGCAGAATGGGGCAATCAATAAGCTAGTTTCACCCTGTAGCTAGAGATAAATTGGTCTGTCCACATCAGCTACATGCTTCTCTCTCCTCTCTTGGGGGGAGATGAAGATCCCAACTGACATTGTACTAATGACAGATGAACCAAGGCTATATCCACACTTACTTCTTCATCAGGAGATTCCTCACTTCTTGTCATTCTTCCTTCTTCCCTGTCAATCTTTCTTTTAACTTTTCTGGAAACTCTATTCTTCTCATGTACTCAGGAGCAGCTATTGTTGAATAGTTAGAGCAAGCAACTTATAACTCCTCAGCCTTACATTGTGTGGGTTTGAGCCCTGTTCTGGGTGAGAACTTTCATGTTGGAAGATCTTCCAGCTGACTTGCAGTGCACCACTGGTTCTACCCATACATATATCTGGTGTCTTCTTCAAGCAACTGTTAGCTGGATGTGACAATATGACAATAATTGTGTTGGTGAGATGTAACAAAAAAACAAAACAAAAACAACAACAAAAGAACAAAATTATTTAAAAATAAAACATATGTTACCCTAAAGGTGTTTCTAACAAGTAAAGGGTAAAGGCCTTGGGACCTGATTGCAAAAATTTTTTTGCAATAATGTGCTGTAAATTTAATAAAAAAAATTAGTATCATTCTTTAAATTAACCTTTATTTACAACTTTCTTTACCAATTTTGAATTCTTGTTTTTTGCTAACAGCTTTATATATAGGTTTAGAAGATGTAAAGATGAATTTATAAAACTAACAACAGAGAACAGTGTAGTTCTTGATCAGATGGCTCCCAGCTTAGACTACGAAGGAAACTGCTCACGATTTATGTTTCTGTAATCTTTAGTATTCAGTAAAATATCTTTTTTTTACTGAATTCCTAAGAGTACCGAAACGTTAGCTAAGCCTGTGTGAATTTCTCTTGATAGAAACTGGAGAGTCAAAAATAAGAGCAAGAATGATTTTTAGTGGAAATGTTGTTCCGATTGGGATATATGTGCTATATTGAGCGGTTTATTGTTCAGATTCTACAGGCTATCTAACTGCAATGGTTTTGATGTTGTTCTCTTATAGTCCATATGTGTATTTTTAAAGAAGTATTTGTTTCCCCATACATTGTTAAGATTTAAAAGACGATTACGGATTGATCCACTGATAGACTTCGTAACAAGTGTCGGATGCAAATTTTGAACGTATCCAATCGAATGACATTGCTGACAGAAAATTATAGGTAAAAGTTTAAAAAAAATGTTATGAGTTAATTTTTTTTTTCTTATTAAGTGGAAAAAAAGATGTATAAGTTTATTTTATTTTTTTTTTTTTATTAAGTGGAAAATTGTCTAACTTTTCGAAGCAAAACCTTTGTGAGAAGATACCACCATGCAGCTTCAATTACAGAGGGGAAGAAAGCCCTGGTTTGCCTCTATCTTAGAATATCTTTTTAAGTTAATCCAAAGTAAACATAATCATGATTGGTATTCTTGTGATTTTTAACTTTCACTATAATGTCTTTAATAAAAAATTTTTATCTTATAAATTGTTACTTTTCTATTAAGTATTTTAATTTTAACCTGGTTGTACTGTATTTATGTTAAGCCTTGCCATATTAGGAGCAGTATGACCTATCAAGTGATGATGTGTGCAGTCAAACTCAAAATAGAAAATACAAAGTAGTAAATAAATCAAGAACGCAACTTTTTTAATTGCTGTAAAAATACTCCTTGTTTTTTTTTCCAGTTTATGAAATTGTTGTCCCTGAACAAGTTGTATTATGTGTTATTGTATTGTTAGCGACAAATATTTTTTTACTATAATAACTGAATGTCTGACCACAACAATTACTTAAACCCCCAAAACCACCATTTAGCTATGTCTGCCGTTGGCTGTCGTGTCTGTGAATGCCATTAGCCAGACAGCCATTGTAATCCTACCAGAGATAATTGTTGATAGTGTCTATGATGGCCGCAGTAATAATAACATGTATTGGAGGTAATGGACACAAGCTATAACATAACCATAAAACAGTTCAAAGAGCAGCCATACAATGGCGAGCAACATTGGTTCAAGCAATTTATTCTTTTAACCCTTTACTTGTGGGGAAACATCATTCACCTCATCAACAGAAAATATACCCCACCCTAATCATGTTTCAAGCAAGTAAATGGTTTAATAATAATGGTTTTTGCTGCTTTTGATGTAAAAGCTGTATTGAAAGTGTAAATTGGAGGAAATTATGTAAAAACTGGCAGAAAACCTGTTAATTTGATAGCAGTTTCTCTTTTTTTGTTGTTTAGTTATGAAAAAGTTTTTGATTACATGTATGTTTCTGCTGAAGTATTAATTACTTGTACATTGTACACTATACCAATTCATCTCTGTTTCTATATATGACAACAATAAGAGCTAGAAAAACATGTTAGCTTTTTGAATGAGCATTTACGATTGAGTTGAAAGGATACATGACATTGTGTCTCAATTCCAATATGTGAGATACATGTATATATATACTGAGGCAGATGGGAAATGGGTTGATCCACCTGTGTACCTCATCAAATAGGTTAATATTGAGGTGAATACTGTCATTATTGTTTCAATTATTATTATTATAAATAATATTGTTATTATTATAATTATTATCATCATCAGCATCATCATTGTAGTATCACAATCTTCATTTTTTTTAATTACAGTTGTCATTATTTTTCATTATCATCATTATTATTATCATTTTTAATCAATATTATTCTTTATTCTTATTTTTATTATAGCTATAATTCTTTTATTCTAATTATCATTATTATTACTTATATTATTACTATAATTATCATCATTATTATTATAGTTATTCTTGATATTATTATCATTGTTATAATTGTCATTTTTATTGTCATAACGGTAATTATTATTACAATAATAGTAATTATGACTATCATTTTAATAGTTATTATTATTATTATTATTATTATGCATGAGAATCACTATTAAGAAGCAAACAGATTTCCTGGACAGAGAGACGGGGTAATATACCAAGGTTGCTTTCTAAATATCTTTTCTAATTATTAGTTTGTGTCTGTGGTCTAAAAGCTTCACTAAATGTCTTCTCTAATTCTTAGGTTGTATCTGTGGTCTAAAAGTTTCACTAAATGTCTTCTCTAATTCTTAGTTTGTATCTGTGGTCTAGAAGTTTCACTAAATGTCTTCTCTAATTCTTAGTTTGTATCTGTGGTCTAAAAGTTTCACTAAATGTCTTCTCTAATTCTTAGTTTGTATCTGTGGTCTAAAAGTTTCAAAGTGTTGGGTTTCAAAGTGTTGGACTCCAAATCAGAGGGTTCAAGGTTTGAAGCTCAAATCACAAACAAGATGTTAATCCCTGGGCAGGACTTGTTACCTGACAACATTGCTGTAGGTATTCACTACCTTGGAACTGGTTCTACCCACAAAGTGGGCAGGCTAAACAGTTGAATATAAGTTGAATACAAGTTGAATGATTTCATTTTCCTATTGACTACACAGATAAACAAATGCATTCTGATTGAGTAAAACCTCTGCGTTTACATAGTCTTAATTTTACTTGGACAGTCAGAAAGGTATGGATGATATAAGCTGTTGATGATTCACTTTCTAGAGAAGATACCAAATAATTTAAGTCTGATCAAATATTTGCAGCAATATATGTTTTTGGAAATTGCTATCACATTTAATATGGGTATAAAGTTCAACTATTTTATAGAAGTAAGAAAATAAGTGTGTGTGTATTTTAATTACATCACAACGACACAGTAACAGTCATATTGGCAATGTCCAGTTGCTAATGATAAAGAACCCAGACAAATGTCTGGTATGAACCACATGTGCACTGCGGATTAGCTGGAAAACCTCGCATATTTATGTTGTAGCCTGGACCCCGACTCGATGTGGTCAGGGTCTGCAAAGTCCACTCTTAACCTCGTTGTCCTCAGGCGTCCCTTTATATAGGACTGAAATAAATGAAAAATTTTGCAACACATACTATAAGGTAAACTATTAGTGCTGATAGGATTTAAAGCATATTTTAATAACTGTTATAGTTGGAATTTCCAGATGTGGTGTGCCAAGGTCTTAAATTTTATGAGCTTAAGTTATAACTTAGCATAAAAAACTTTAAATTTAGAATATTGTGATAAATCCTTATTTTATTTTGACAATCTAAAACTAATCAAGATGCCAAGTCAACATCAATCAAGATTTAACTGTGTACATTTCAAAAATAATTTATTTTCAAGGATTTTTAATCAAACTCCTTATATTTGCATGAGCATCTGTGACTCTTTTGCACTTTTCTCCATTTCTTTCATTAGAAGTTCTCAGTTTTTGCCCTATGCTATAATAGTCTTTCCAATAAACTGCATAAAACTCCTGCTTGATTTTGGGGAGAAATGCTTGCAATTTTTCTTTTTAGGGTAGTGTAAGGTTGCTCCATTAAAATTATCTCAATCTGTTTCCATGGCAACAGGCAGCCAATTTCTTTAAGTTGGTTTTTTAAAAAAAATTAACAATTCAAAAACACTTATTAATGAAAAACATGTTAGCATTTTGGGCTTTTTAAAACTTTAAATCTTGTGGTGATTTTGGCATTGATCTGATAATAAAAAATTTGATTGTAAAAAATTGAACCTAGTTTTGCGGAAACAATAGTACTTTCCTGTTAGGTCTATTGTTAATTTAAATAGCACTTTGAACTGTTAATTCAAATTTATTAATATTCAGGAAATTATCTTTTAACTAGAATTTGTAATTAGCTGTCTTTTAACAAAGGGGCATTTAGACAATATTGTTTTGAGATTTAAGAGGATAATGCATATATTTTTTGCACTTTTTTATGTAATTTCTTAAGTGTTTTCCTGTCATTGAATATTATTCCCCACCCCCACCCCTTGCTTTAATTGCCATTCAAATAATCTGGATAAAACCCATGTTTCCATTTTGGGTGAAATACATGCGATTTCCACATTGTTGGTCTCAGACACATCTGGAATCATCTCAATCAGTTTCCATAGCAACTTACAGTCAGAAAGCAACATTATTTTGAGCATTTGGTTTTTGCTTAACATTTCTGCCCATGGACTACAATCTTACGGACATTGACAGGTTTGAACCAGGGACTGCCTTATGCAGAGTCCAACACCTAAACAATTATACCTACATCACAGACTAAATAATTAGTAATAAAAATAGTTGATTTGATAAAAAGGAGTGCGAAGTAGTAGACTTGCCGACTTGTAACACTTATGACTGCTTAGCCTTCTATCATGTTGGTTGGAGTCCCGTCAATGCGAGGGACTTAATATGGAAATGTCTTCCATCTTACCTGCAGTGCACCAGGGGTTCTACCCAGACATTTGTCGTCCTTCACCAAAATAGCTGGACATTGCTATAATGATCATAATTTGTTGCTGCGATATATTTTTTTAAAAACACTTTGTAAAAAAAGGCTAAGATCTTGAAAGACACTGTCTTAACTCTTGTGACAATTTCATTGAAATATCTAATTCATTACCACCCACTCTGTTGCATGTTATAAACTGGATATATGTCGTGTTTAAAATGTAGGATAGGCATTTATTTTTTGCAACCATTCCCAGTTGGCTGATTTGCATATTCATTTGCATAATCAATGGCATTCAGATTGAAAATTGTGCATAGTGGTGCATCAGTAGTAATCATGACATATTGCTCTCTCACTTGTCAGCTATCTAGATGAAAAATAAAAAAATGTTTCAATCAATATTATAAAATATTAACAACTCAGCAGCTTACATTGTATATGTATGTTGTAGACAATATACAATTTACAGATAGTGAGATACAGACCAAGGACGTAGTCCTGAGTAAGTATTAAGCCTCTCATCATGGGGAATCCAAGACCTGTACTGGGTAAAGGACCTTTTGTGGACCTCAAGCTGACCTAAACTTCATTAGTGGTTCTAATCAGACATTTGTCTGGAATCTTGTACCACAAAATTTGCTGGATGTCGCCATATCAATCGCAATTGTTTGGTGCAATGTATTTCAAAAAAATAAAACAAGTCTAGAGTGAGCATTTAAAGAGCTCTGAATTCAAAATGTATATTAAATTGTTTATTTTAATGTTTAATGACAGCATAAAACTTCTTATAAAAACATCACACCTAAAAATAATGGATTAAAAGTACTGATATTTGAAGGTATTCGATGTCAAGTAAGTAAATGAACAAAAAATAAATTTTAGTTTGCATTTCTTTTGCTTAACCTATGAATATTTGTGCAACTTCTTCACTTTTTTTAACAGACTTTTTGTATTAAGATTTGTATCACATCTTGTTGTAATGATTCAGAGAAAATGTGCTTTTTATTATTATTTTTTAATTTCAATAACATGCCATAAACACATGCTGTTCAGGGATAGCAGCATTATAACGAGCAGATTTGTAGCTGTGTGTTGAAACAGCAAACAAAAACATTGTTTTAAAGATCAGAAGTGAATTATTGTGGATTATAATACTTTAATTTTATAGTTTGTAGTCCCATTTTATGGTTTGTAATTCCACATGATACAAAAGTGAATGGAGTAGATTTACTTAATCTTGATTTCACTGACAGACTTATGTACAGAAATTAAACTTTCACAAATTAGCTAAACATCAATCCATCTGATTTAAAGCCACATCTTGCTCTTTTATATTTATGTTTATTATATTTGTGAGTTTAATTAATTGAAATAAGTCTGGTTAAATCAACCTTTAACATCATTTTATGGATTGGATTTTAATATCTTATGGCACTTCAAAACAGAATATGTTGATATGTTGGAAAGGAAATAGTTGCTTCTAAAATGAAAAAACTAACAAACACATTTGTATTTGACTATATTTTCATAATCAAAGTTTGAAATAAAAAATTTCTTACTGAGGTGAAACATCTTTTCATTCTCTGTCTTATAAATTTCCCTGAAGGAAATGTAACAATCAACTACAACTTCAATGCTATCATTAACATCAGTCCAGGTTGTGATGTATATTTGTATTTCCCTTGATGGTTTGATATTTGTGTAAAATCAATTTCAGTGCTATTATCTACTCAAATGCATATAGTCTTAATTATTTTCATTGCCCTGAATACTTTGTTGTAAAGTCTTAACCGCCCAAGCTTAACCTGTGTCATCTGTCATTACACCATAAAGAAGCCTGTAGGGCCATATCAAAGGAGGCCCTGGTAATATTGATAATTAATAATTTGCATAAATTGTTGCTTAAGCATTTGGCTTCTTATGACAGGCTTGCTATAAGGCTGTTGTGACTTTGTATTAGATAGAAGAAATTCCTTCATTCTAGAAGACACTTCATACAAATTTTTATTTGGAATATCTGGTTTTACAAGGTGTTGGAACACCACTGTGTTATTTAAACTGCTATTATATTCAAGATAAAAGTGTTTAAACAACTGGAAAGCCAGTCTGTTGTTTTTCTTGTCTTGTTACTTTGGATAATAATTCAAATTAACAACAGCTTGAACTTGAACTTTTCAAAAATTAACTTTATAATAATAACACAATGTATAAAAGTCAACATACACACCAAGCATGCAACCAAAAAAACTGAGTAATTCAAATAAAAGGACCAATTCAGGGGAGACAATCCACTAATGTTTAAGCAAATAGTGTAGATCCTGACCAGCCAGCTCTCACTCGGTGTCCTCAGAACAGGATCTGCAGTATTTGCTGCTTAGTTTAAAGCAATATTAACCAAACATTTGGATATAGTAGTTGGGGAAACAGTAAGAAGTACCTTGTTTTATCTCTAAACCTGCTGGAAATGCCATGTAGGTTGGGGATATTTCATGTATAAGGGGTGAATGGAAATCCAGTAAGTAAAGGGTTCAAAATAAAGTGTAAAAGGGTTTGACCCAGGATCACAAGCCTAACACCAATATCAGTGCCAATTTCTCTCTTCTGTATATTTCCAGTCCTTTAGATGGCAAGGGACGATTGGCCGGCCCTGGGGGCCCAGAAGTGGACCATGCTCACAGAAAGGCACCAAAATCCTTCGCATTCGACCATTGCTTCTGGTCCATGGATAAAGATAACCCCAGATTTGCAGGTTTGTTGTCATGTTTTGAAATCAGTGTCTCTGGGGGCGAGGGGGGGGGGGTGGGTGGGGGCACCTGGGCCGAGCAAGTAGAGTAGCCCTGTGGACTCACCAACTTTAGCCCTCAAGACTGAGTTTGAATCCCAATTATGGCAAGAAAGTTCATGTGGGGAGGTTTTCCAGATAACCTTTGGTGCACAGATGCACTAGCCAGACATAAGTCTGGGATCTTCCTCCACCAAAAAAAATAAAATGGAAGTCGCTAATATGACCATAAATCTGACCTTGCGATATAACAACAGAACAACACAAACAAAAGTGTCATCAGTTTATCAACTGACCAATGCCAGAGTAGTAAGTCCAGGTGCATTTCTTCCCTGTTGTAGTATTGCCTTTCTCTACTGTGTTGTCCAAGTATACAGTTACACATCCAACTCCATTATCTTGATAAAAGATCAAACCCAAGAGTGTTGGATGGTATGTTGATTTTAATTCACTTTAAAAAATGTATTTATGCTTTAACCCATTTAATTCAACTGCCTAAAGACAACCTAATGAGTTGGTTTGAGGAGTAAAATTTTTATGAAATTTAATTTTCTGATCCATACTTAATTCTCAGTTTTCTTCTTGCATCTACAAGCAGAAAATGCTAAGACGTAATAATTGTTAAGGACTCAGCAGCAAATGGTGTAGATCCAGATCAGACAGCTGTCAGTAGGAAGCAGAATGATCTGGATATAACACTAATAGCCTGTGCCTTATCAACATATGTTTAACAGGTTAATAAAACTAATTCATGTAACTGTCTTAAGTATGCTTCAATTTTATTTGTGTCTATTTTGTTAAAAAAAAAAGTCATTTACTGCAAAGTAAATTCTAATTTAAGTTTTAATTATGAAATTTCTTCATCAACTATTCACTTCAATGCTAATGACTTTTGAAACTTTATACCTTTTATACCTTTATACATTCAAATGAAAATACCAAAGTTTAAACTTTAACAGAATGTTTCTTGGCAGTTTGGTCTCAACTTTATGCACCACCACAGTTGTGAACATTTGACAGAAATTGGTCTGACTTTTATTTAACTTAAAATAAAGAATTATTACCAATTTGTAAGTGAGGGATTTTTAAAGGTTCATTAAATGTCATTCTATTGAAGCAATTGGTCTAGTGTATTCCATTTCCTGGTTTTTTTGGTGTAAAGTTTCATTTAGTTTAGTGTTAAAGAAAACCAATGGCATTTTCAAGTCAATTCTACACATTTTCCTGCTATTTCTGTATGATTCCACATAAGGCTTAAAGAAAGTTGAACCTTTGTTACAGGTGGTATCCAACAGTTTGCCTTTACCAAATTCATGTAACAATATCTGGCCACTTCTATGGGGAATTAGAGCTTAATTTTTGTATAGACTCATACTTAAGTACAAGTAAAGACAGTTTTGAACACTGCCTAGATTGTCAGACAGTACAAATCGCAATAAAAATTCTAATAATTCAATCATTCCAAATCCATAAACAAGCATGATATTGATCTCTGCTAAAAATAGACACCGACGTCAAAGCGGATTACCTGGATGACAGTATAACATAATCTCAAAAGTGAGCTGTCGCGTGGTTCTTCTAGTTGAAAATAGCTATCTCTGCAGTGTGGATCAGAAAGAATAAACCTGTTTGCAGTGAGGATTTATGTTTCACTGCTTACACATGATTTAAGGCATCAATGAATGCATTTTGCAAGATCGTTCAATCTTTTTTACTTTTAACCCTACAAATCTTAAAAGCATGCAACAATAAATACTGATATTTTTATTTTATGATACCGCTTCGCTTGTTGTCAACATTTAGCGCTACAGGTCACAGTTTTAATCCAGTCTTCATCTAATTTGGTCAGAATGTTTGTCTGCATAATATCTTGGATGACTTCGTTATTGGGTCACCTGGGGTTAAAAAGTAGGTCACTAGGTCAAATTTTAGGACAATTTGTGAACACACTAGAGACCACATTTAAAGCCCAATCTTCTTCAAACTTGGTCAGAATGTTTGTCTGCAGCAAATCTTGGATTAGTTCGTAACTGGGTCATGTGGGGTCAAAAAGTAGGTCACTAGGTCAAATCTTAGAAAAAGCTTGTGAACACATTAGAGACTACATTTATAGCCCAATTTCATCAAACTTGGTCAGAATGTTTGTCTGCATGAAATCTTGGATGAGTTTATTATTGGGTCAGGTGGGGTCAAAAAGTATGGCAATAGGTTAAATCTTAGCAAATGCTTGTGAACAACCTAGAGGCCAGATTTATGGCACAACCTTCACCAAACTTGATCAGAATGTTTGACTGTATGAAATCCTGGATGAGTTCATTATTGGGTCACGTGGGCTCAAAAAAAGAGTTCACAAGGTCAAATCTTAGAAAAGCATGTGACCACATTAGAGACCACATTCATAGCCCAATCTTAGCCAAACTTGATCAGATTGTTTGTCTGCATGAAATCTTGGATGAGTATATTATTGGGTCATGTTGGGTCAAAAAGTAGGTCACTAGGTCACATTTTAGAAAAACCTTTTGAAAACACTTAGAGGCCACACTGATGGCCCAATCTTCACCAAACTTGGCCAGAATGTTTGCCAGTATAAAATCTTACATGTTTTAAAGCAGGTCATGTGGATTTAGTAAATTACTTGGTGAAATGCTAGAAAATGTTATCAACCCAGTGGCCACACTAATGGTCCAATCTTCACCAAAGATTTCTAAAGTAAATTACTCTTAATTACTTGATGCCAGATTTGAGCCTACTAAAAGCCTGTGTCATCAGGTGAGTGATTAATGGCCATCATGGCCCTCTTGTTAATTTTGTACTTATTTTAAAAAAAAGCATTGTTTGAGCTTGGTTACAAATTCACAAATTTAATTGCTGGATACTTACGGCTTTTGAGGAAATTTTGGCTGATAAAAACTTGCAGAAATTTGTCTGCTCAAGCTCAAATTTCATTGAAGTATATATATATATATATACAAGTGGGTCCCAGGTAAATTCTTGCCCTCACTTGCATAGCCCTTTATTGCAGGTAGTCTGTTGAGACTCCATGTGACATATCTAATTTAATTTAATTAATTTCAGTCAGAATTTTGGGATGTGTTGTTTCATCTGATCAGGTTAGCTACATGTATAATTAAAGATAACTAATACTCTCAAATACTACAGAACCCTTGTTTGAAGAACCTCATCCAGCTACCTGCCCTGTGTCGGTTGCTTTTACTCAACGAATGTCTGGGGTCTTGCTTTATCTATAATAGCCAGAAGTCACTTAAATGACCATAATTCTGTTGCTGTGATGTATTTCTAAAAAATAAAATAAAAATAAAAAATAAATGAGGTTGGTGCTTGTCATAACATGCACCCCCATTATGACTGTCTGTCTCCACAGACATTTATGTATGACTATATGATATTGAATGCACAGGAATTCACTGCCACAAAAAAAAAAGCAAGTTAATATCACCAGTATGTTGGTTGTGGATGATATTCAACAATAAAACCCACCCACCCTCATGTCTGCTTAGAATCGCAGACAGATCAATACCATGACTCAGGCAGTATCATTTCCATGTTCATCCTCATGAGACATTGTAAAGTAGAGATCCAGGGAATTGGAAAACATTCGACGTGACATAGGAATATATGGCAAAAAGTTACAAAAAAGAAATACCAGGTATACAGGGTATTGATAAGAAATGTGTTAGCAGAGCATATTCTTTTCATAAAGGGAGTCAATCTGACGTGATTCAGAAATACATCTGGTAAAATCACAACTTCTGGTAAAATCACAACCAAACCCTGCCTCATTGGTGACCATTTAAATTGTTTGTTTATTGGTTTAATCATCCCACCTACAGTATTTCAGTTATCTGGAGAAGGTGTCTAATTATAGCAGATATAGTGCTGCTTTTCACTGTGTATAGCATGCCGTGAACACCTGGCATGATACCACACCCAGTCACATTATCCTGACACCTGGCCAACCAGTTGTGGAACTGTTGTATTTGCTTGTGCCTTTGCAAGGGACTTGTGTCACTACCAATTTTAAAGACTTTGGTAAGTCGTGCCCGGGGATCGAACCTGGGGCCTCTCTTACCTGGAGCTGACGCTCTGCCTGTTACGCTAACAGGTCTGGTCCCAATTTAAATTGTCTTCAAAAGACAAGTCAAATGAGTGCCTGGTACATAAAGATTTAAGTAGAAAAAAGGAGGATCTTACAAATTATGTGTTTATTTGTAGGAAATACTTGTCAAGGTTATAAAAAAATGTTGCTTGAAAGTTGGCAGCAATTTACTGATCTTGATCAGAAAGTTTGCAGTAAAAGGAGTAGAGCAAATAGTACAGATCTTGTTCAGACAGTAAAAATATGTCAATGAGGCAATTCTAATAAGAACCAAGAATGTTGACTCCAAGCCTCTAAGCTCAAGTCAATCAGTTTTAGGCACATTGTGAAGATCCATATAAGCCCCCCACCCCCATGTCCCTGTATGATCAGGATCTACACTATTTCCTGCCTAGTCACTAACAATACTCCTTGTTACCTTAGCATGTTGTTATATAGCATGATAGTGGTTAGATAGACCAACAAGTATGAGATAACACTCAACAAATATGGTCAAAAATATCTTTAGTCACATTTTCCTGTTCTTTTCCCAGGAGTACCAACATTGTCTACATTTTGGCTGAGAAATCACTTAATACTTTTACTGGATTAGCATTGTCTGTCGTCATTATGCCAGACACAATAAGGTCTTAAAGTTCTTATAAGAATTTGTTTACGTCAGTTGATGTCTGAAAGGTGGTATCTGACAGTTTGCCTGTAGTAAATACAATTGACAAAACCGTTAACCCTGTTTGGGAGAGTGAGGGCATATTTTATGCTAAAACTTGGGCTTTAGTCAAAATATACATGATTTTGAACTTTACCTTGATAGACAGTACAGATTGTAAAACATTTGCTCAAAATTTCAATTCCCTTCTAATTCTATAAATATCCGAAAAATATACCACTGTCAGAGTGAATTACCTGGTTAATGATGTAAAGTGATCTCAGAAGGAAGTGGTTACATGGTTTTCTTAGTTTAAAAATAGCTTACTGTGTATCTAAAATGGAAACACATGTTTGTATTGATGAGTGGAGAATTTTGCATCTCTTCTCATAGATGTAGGACATCAATAAACAGTGTCTTTTCAGGCAACATTTTTTTGAGACAAAAATAAATGGTTCAAAATGTCAGATCCAACCTTTAAGGGGATTGGTTAATTTAGGTTGTTATATTCTTTGGCATATGACATGATTAGTTAGTTTTTTGTACAAGTTTTGTGTCCCCACCTGCATGACATATTCTCTATTTTTGTAATGAAAAAAAAAGTTATCCTTCTTGTGGGTTGGTATTTTTACATCTTCTATTTTTTCATGGTTAATTTGTTTATTATCATTAAGATCTCCCAGTTTTGCTGAAAATTAATTAAATATTATATATAGATGCTACAGTCTAAAGCATTTTATGGGCTAAAAAGAAAAAGAAAATCTTTTTTTTACTATAGTAATTATAATTTAGATATCTAACCAAAGTGACAAAATGGGGATAATGACACAATTTGTCAAGTTTGAGTAACCTGGGCCTATAAGTGAACAGAGAACTGGTTGATTTATTCAGGCTTTATTTATTAGGGGACATTACTCCAACTGGTCAGATTATATTGTGTTGCCTCCCTGATGGTTAGTGTTAGGTATATAGCAACTTGAGAAAAAAGATTTTTCCACTTGTAAACTATTGAGAAGCCTTCAGACTGCTACGTGCACATAAAGTTGTATCTTGTTTCACCCCCCCCCCCCCCAAAAAAAAAAAAAAAAATGCTCTTGGTTCGTGAGGCTTTGGGTTCAAATTCAAGCTGCAGCATACCAATGTCTTTTAAATTGTAGCTGTATAGCTCCCATGTTAATACTCAAGCTAAGGTAAGGGTATTATAACCAACTGGCTGACCCGGTGTCAGGATAATGTGACTCCGTGTGGTATTGTGCCAGGAGTTCACGGCATGATATACACAGTGATGGCAGCACTATCTGCTTCATGTGGACACAGTCTCCAGGTAACTGAACTACTGTTGATAGGATGATCAACCTAATAAACGAAAACTGTCAATTCTATACTGTGCTAGCACAATGAAAAAGGAGATTCAATGTGTTGACCAAGAAAATAATTCCACACCAGCTTGCTGACATCAAGGTGAATTTTAAGCTTTGTTTTCAAAGCTGAACTTTTAGTGCTTTTATCTGCATTTAGAACCATCCAAATTCATGGAAATTGTGTCCAAAAAATTAATAAATTCATGGACAATTATCTTCCTTGGTTAAGGCAAACATTTACACAAGGGAAACTGAATGATTTTTTACATTTGTTTTTATAATCCATAAAATCTGAAACCAAAATTGATGAGGCTCAAGATAACTACAAAGCTTGTTGATTTTGTTACAGTTTTGAACAGTTAGAACCATACCTCTGTGCCATTATTTTCCAAGAGAGATTGCATCTGCATATTAATGTTTAAAAAAAAGAAAATGTGTGTGTGTGTTCAGATTTAACAAAAGTATTTTAATTCTTCAATATTCTTATACAGAACTCTTTATTTCAAGCAATATTCTTATACAGAACTCTTTATTTCAAGCAAGTTTACAGTAACCATGCACTTTTATAACATTAGACCTCTGTTTATATGAAAAAGCTTGGGTTTAAGATAATAAAAATAACCTGATTAGCTTGATAGTGACGCAGTAATTTAAATTTATTTTAAATCCAGTGTAATTCTTTGTGTCCTGCATGTAAGCTTAAATGTGACTAATTCACAATACATTGACAGTTTTATTACTGATTTATCCTGAATTTGGATTCTGTGTCAGTGTTATCATATCATGTCTTTTCTTCAGAGCAAATGAGCATGCTATCATATTGAAAGCAGTACTGTTTGTGATTTTAGTGTCTGTCTCCATGTAACTGAACAGCTTATTTGTTTTTTAAACTCAGAATAAAAATAGAATGATGCTGTTTGCTCTCTAGTTTGACCTATAATTAGTACGTCCCATACCGGTCGGTGACAGTATCTTATCATGATTGATTGTGCTTGTACTTGAACAGTCTTCATTCTAATTATTGGAGATTCTGGTATAAAAATCTCTTGACAATTGACCACAGTGTCTCAATGGAGATTAACAAAGATGAGTTAATTAACCTCTCATAGCCTTTTCTTTCCCAAGGGAGGTCAGTCATGTTGAATAGTTGAGTAGAATTTACTTGGAGTGTTTTCCCCTGTTTTGAATTAATACAAAAACCTCAGAGGTCAAAGATATGGGCAATTGTACTTAAAATCACTGGAAATTTTCTAGAAAAAACCCAAACTCATACTACTACTGTGCTGTCAAAGATCAAAATGATATATGAAGAATGTAAAAAAGTATCAGTATTGTATATCACGTATGAATACAAAAGCTGAGAGATCATTCAAGATAGATTGATGAAACTAGTTCACCTTGAGTGTTTTCCATTGTTAGAATTTTTTATCAACATCATAGATCACAAAAAATGACTGCATACATTTTACTGTTTATGTGAAAAATTGTTGATCAAAGCAAAGGCTGGCATACATACCAAATTATGAGCAGATCTAGGATTTTATTTTTTTGGGTGTATGATTTTAAAAAAAAAAACTTCTTATGCAGATTGCATGGGTTAGATTGGGAACAAAGTACCCCTGTTTAAATCAACCCTTGCATTAATAATGGGTAGAAGCGCAGGTGTACCACGGTGATCTGGAAAACAACATTTCTCCCTGACTGGGACTCAAACCCACACCCTGCAGCATCAGATGAGTCAGACATCTGTGACTACCCACTTAGTGACTTGTTCACTGATCAGTACCCATCATTGTTAAATGATTGAATATCATACTATTGATAGATGATAACAGTTGAATTCAATCATGATTAGAAAAAACATGATTCTAATGAGTAAACAAAATGACAACATGGTTTGGAAGTCCCGAGAAGTCAACCCTTTGTTTATCTTAAAGAGATTAAGAAATATCAGATTTTGTTTTATTTTTTATCACTACAATGTATCTACACAAGTCTTTCATGACTTAAGTGAAAGCGCTCAAAGGATCATGGACTTTTAAACAGTGCTGTCAGTAGAAAGTGAAACCTGTCACTTTTGCACATGATTTTTAAAATCTGTTTGTTAAAAAAAATGTGTTTTTTTATCTCATCAAGGAACCATTTTACAGGGAGAAGCACCAATCACCAAGTTGTGAAGCATCAAAATGAACATAAATGGATGTTTCTGTCTATCTTTAGAGTGTTTAAACTAAGAAAATTTCTTATTTAGAAAAAATATTTTTAAATTTAATGTTTAAAGGTTTAAAGAGTTTATAAATAAGGCTTACAATGTGTTATATCTTGATAACTATTTCATAATATAGGGAAGTTTTGAGTTTAAGTCAATAAAATTAGTTTAGATTATTTATTGATATGACCCCATATAATTTTGACTTCTACTGTTAACTAAGCACCAAGGGAGATAAGGCAGGAAATCATTTGGATAAACGTTGCTAACTAAAGTGTTCACCCCTTATATATTTTTTCTTTTCGTAAGATATCCTCTTGTTGCTAATAAACAAGGTATTTTATATTACAGAATAGCTCAAAATATGACAAAAACAATCCTTAAAATTTATGATCTTTGGCTACATTGTTTGTAAAAATATTGTTTCCTTTTATTTTTATATAAATTTTACACACTTATTATATATAAGAAAGGTAACTGTACTGGTCCCCCTACCCAAAGAAAAAAATGTATTAGTTGTTTCCCTTGGATGTGAAATTGTTCACTGTATAACTTCAAAATGTGTAACATTTTATATTAATACCTAACAGCTGATATCATCTGCTCCCTTGTTACTGTGTTTCAGGTCTGCAGAGAACAAAATTATGATAAAGATGCATAAAATAAGTCAAAAATAAATAAAAGCTTGTAGTTTTTTATTGTTAAAATAGTCTGATCAAATGGTTCTCATTTGTGTTCTTTCACTTTATTTAAGGTCAGCAGAATGTATTTCAAAACCTAGGTGAGCCAGTGTTAAACAGGGCCTTCGAAGGATACAATGGTTGTATCTTTGCATATGGACAGACAGGTACAGTATTGTTACTATATATTTACCTGACACTCATATTCCTTGTCAAAATGATGCCAATCTGTATGTATAGCTTTTGGTTTTAACGAGAGATGGGGTGTAAATATAATTTCTTTTAACACATTGTCTTTGTAGAAAGTATTCTTTGAGTCAATGTGGTGGCAACAATGCACAAAATTCTATGCCTAAAGGACAAACGCATACATTTAGGAACACATTTCCCAGGGTATTGATATTTATTGCAGCATTAGTGTAACATTAAACCCATTCCTTTCCTTAAAGGAGATGGGTGTAGTTTAGGTGTCTGTCCCTTTGTCTATTTATCATTCTGTCCTTTCATTCAATTTCATTTCTCAGGATATAGCCAGTGTGTCTCCATGAAATCTCTGCCAGTGAGAGATAGCCATAGTAACCAGTGTGTCTCCATGAAATCTCATACAGCGATAAATAGCCATAGTAACCAGTGTGTCTTCATGAAATCTCTTACAGTGATAGATAGCCATAGTAACCAGTGTGTCTCCATGAAATCTCTGACAGTGATAGATAGCCATAGTGACCAGCGTGTCTCCATGAAATCTCTGACAGTGATAGATATCCATAGTAACCAGTGTGTCTCCATGAAATCTCTTACAATGAGAGATAGCTATAGTAACCAGTGTGTCTCCATGAAATCTCTTACAGTGATAGATAGCCATAGTAACCACCGTGTCTCCATGAAATCTCTTACAGCGATAGATAGCCATAGTAACCAGTGTGTCTCCATGAAATCTCTTACAGTGATAGATAGCCATAGTAACCAGTGTGTCTCCATGAAATCTCTTACAGTGATAGATAGCCATAGTAACCAGTGTGTCTCCATGAAATCTCTTACAGTGATAGATATCCATAGTAACCAGTGTGTCTCCATGAAATCTCTTACAGTGATAGATATCCATAGTAACGAGTGTGTCTTCATGAAATCTCTTACAGTGATAGATATCCATAGTAACCAGTGTGTCTTCATGAAATCTCTTACAATGAGAGATAGCTATAGTAACCAGTGTGTCTCCATGAAATCTCTTACAGTGATAGATATCCATAGTAACCAGTGTGTCTCCATGAAATCTCTTACAGTGATAGATATCCATAGTAACCAGTGTGTCTTCATGAAATCTCTTACAATGAGAGATAGCTATAGTAACCAGTGTGTCTCCATGAAATCTCTTACAGTGATAGATAGCCATAGTAACCACCGTGTCTCCATGAAATCTCTTACAGCGATAGATAGCCATAGTAACCAGTGTGTCTCCATGAAATCTCTTACAGTGATAGATAGCCATAGTAACCAGTGTGTCTCCATGAAATCTCTTACAGTGATAGATAGCCAGAGTACAAAGATGCAGAAGTTATTCCTACATTTTCCTTGATGTAGATTTGTTTGTTTGCTTTCTGTCTGGGTAGAACTACCAGCACACCGCAAGTCAGCAGGAAAATCTCCCTACCTAAATTTTCTCACCTCGATCAGTAGTTGAACCCATGCATTGATTGGACCCATGCAATGTTGAAGAGAAAAGGTCACATTGTAAGGTCAAATGTTATTTGTTAGGAATGAAAATAGTTAGATAAATTGTGCAATTTGTTTTTTTTTAAGTCAAGGATGAGTAGTTTAATAACAAAAAAATGTAACATATTTTACACTTGTAGGTTCTGGGAAGTCGTACACGATGATGGGTACAATGGAAGAGAAGGGTATCATCCCTCGGTTGTGTGACGCCCTGTTTGACCGGATAGCCAAACTACAGAATGAGTCAACCAGCTTTAAAGTAGAGGTGTCCTACATGGAAATATATAACGAAAAGGTTCATGATCTGCTAGATCTTAAAGGGTAAGTTGATTATAAGAATAACAGATATTTGTTTGAGAGCATTATCTTATCGAACACAGACCTCTGATCTGCTTAATTATGTTAGTTTAAACCTATTTATTTAAAATCAGTTGTGAAACAAGTTCTTTGAACTTATATTAATCCTCATTGATTGTGCACTTCCTGAGTAGAACCAGTATTATGTACTGAATACCTAGAGCATTGCACAGTAAATTGCTAAAAAAAAACCCATCATGTTCCTGGGTAGAACCAGTATTATCTACTGAATACCTAGAGCATTGCACAGTAAATTGCTAAAAAAAACAGATCATGTTGTCAGTCTCTGGATAGAACATCGGCTCATCCCTTCCTAAAATACCCAGACCCTTCTTTTGTTCGAGCGGTGTTGTCTTTAGATTTTCAGAATCAAAAAAGTTGCAACACTTTTCAACTGACATGTGTCAAGTTACCATGCAAAACTATAACCCAGTTGCTTTAAACAATTATTGTTAGAGTGAGACCATGAATTGTACTATATTGACTATATTTTTGTTTGAAGAATTTTAAATACTATATTTTACTTACATACTTCATATCTACTTATTTTTTTAATGCTAGGTTCTTTATGCAGTCTTTTATTACTTTAATATGTATGCAAATAATTTTTTCAGGCACAAACAGAATTTAAAAGTAAGGGAACACAATATTTTGGGACCATATGTAGATGGATTATCAACTCTTGTTGTAACTTCTTTTGAGGTGAGTAACAGATCTTTAAAAGATAACTGCAGTTCCTTTTTTTTTAAACTACAACTTTACAAAGTTGGACATTTTAAAACTAATTTGCATTTCACTGGACCTATTGCAGGCACACTAGTAAGGCTCTGGGTACTAGATGCCAGTGGTGTATCAGCCGGTTGTTTAGATGGTAGGGCTATAATAGCCCCTTACTAATGCTCAATAAGTTAAATGGTAGTTCCATGACTGGTCAGCCTGGTGTCAGTATAATGTGACTGGGTTGGGCATCATTCCAGGTTTTCACAGCATGATATACACAATGAAGGCAGCACTGTATCTCCTTGTGAAGTGAATACGGACTTAATATAACTGAGTACTGACTTCAGATAACTGAATACTGACTTGAGATATTTGAATAATGACTTTAGCTGACTGACTGATTGTTGGTAAAATGATAAACCTAATGTAGAAACAAAAATCTTTGTTTAAATGATGTTTAATTAAAATAATGCTGAAAATAAATAAATCTGCTTCAGAGTTAAGGTAAATTTAATGATGTTTTTTCTGTCTGTTTCCAGGACATCAACAATTTAATGAGTGAAGGGAACAAATCACGAACAGTAGCTGCGACCAACATGAACAGTGAGAGCAGTCGATCTCACGCCGTCTTTAACATCATTGTAACCCAGACCCTCACAGACCTTAAAACATCTGTAAGTCAACTACACATTTTTTTATATTTTGAAACAATGTAGAATTGAGTGGTTGTGTTGGTAACCAAAATAACCTATACAGGGGGTTTATGGTCAATAACGTTAGTTTGGATAAACCAATCTTGCTGAAACTTTGGATATAGCCAGCTTGCATGAAGTCCTAGCTCGTAATTGGATTTAGGCCCAGTCGGATCATGGTCAAGGTTACGGTTATTAAAAATAGAAAAGTGGTTTCTGCTTAATAATTTATATTTAATTGTTAAATCATTGAAAACCTAGTTTCGTGGCATGGCCACATTTCTTGTTATCCAATAAACCTAAGAAAAGTTATCTAGTAGCCACTAATAAAAGATAGTCGCTGTGACAGGTCAATCTCTAACACAACCAACAATCTTAAAGGTGGAATCTGAAAGTGTGCTTATATCCAATACATGTACCAATATCTTCTCCGGGAAGATTAGGAATAGGTTTCTGCATAAAATAATACTTAAGTAAATTCCATTTCGAACACTGCATCAAATGTACGACAGTACAAATTGTGAAAAAATCACTTTTCTCTAAATGTTTATTATTTCAAATCTCTTGAAGAGCCCAATGATTTCAAAGGCAAATAGTCAAGTAATTTTCTAAATTTTAAAATAGCTAATTGTGTAGCATGGCCCAGATAGAAAAAAATTACTTGTAATGAAGAGTGGGGTGCTATACTTCACTTCATATAGATTGGTCATCAGTAAACAACATTTTTTTATCCTTTCAGGTAATAATACATTATTTGGTTGATTGAGATTACAAAACAAACTGGTCCAAATTGTCGGATATTACCTTTAAAACCTTTTATACACATAATTGCTTCTCTTGTATTAAGTGGGATATAAAATCAAAAGGTATAACTGGACCTGGTAGCGCTATTGGTAAAGCCTTGGCTCCAGGTACAGAAGGCCCCAGATACTATCCCGTGCCGCAACATACCAAAGTCGTTAAAAATGGTAGTGGTATAGCTCCCTTGCTAACGCTCAAGCAAATATTAATACCACGTCATGTTGGCCAAGTGTCAGGATAATGTGACTGGGTGTGGTATCATGTCAGGTGTCCTCGCCGTGCTATACACAGTGAAGGCAGCACTATATATGATTCAAGTGAAGACCATTTAAAACATCTGTTATTTGTTAATGTATTTATAATTATATCAGTGTTATATGGACTTTAATTAGGAATGAGAAACTGTATCAGTTGCTTATATAAAAAACGTCTGCATAAATTTATCGTGTATGATGAAAAATAATGTATAAGAGATTATTGTGATTTCTTGTTTAATGGTATGTCAAGTGCAATCTATATATTTTGGAAATAATTTTTAGTATAAGCAATAATGCCTGTATGAATGTGCTGTCATTTGGTCTTGGCATCACAACTATTGTGAGGAAGTTTAAAGACATTAGCTAATCTCTTATGATTGTTGAAGATGTTCTAAACACGTGTAAGCAGTTGCATTATAATTCAAAGACATATTGAGGCTAATATATAAGTAGAAGGTGTATGTAGTATGATTTTGACAGAGATGCAGTTTTAATTAATTATGGTCTATTTTAAGATCAAACAGATCATTTGGCTGGTTCAATGGACATTCATAGTATGGGGATTTGACTGCATTTCATATAAAAATTAACAAATGGTTCTTTTCAAATTAAGGATATCCGATAAAATAGAAAGCAGCTTTCAGCGAACTGTTTATTTACAACAGAGGTTGATTATTATTCCCAAAACAACAATGAGTACTAACAGTTTAACATTTCAACAATATATATGATAAAGCCAGATAATATTTACATTTTATACAATCAATAAATAAGGTGTTATGGTGTCACTCTTCTTTAAATATTGTCTAATATAATAAACAAACAACATAAAATATAAGGGTAGTCAATAAAACAGTACATGTGCTACATGGATGACAAATGCAGAGGTTAGTATTAAGTTATCTACAAATAGTTTTAAGGTATTTATACAAAATAACCATCAGTTATAATATTAATAACGATAATAATACTAATAATAATTGTAATTTTAATAATTCATATAATAACAATAATAATAAAAGAGTTATAATTATAAAAATTAATCAAGGTCTTAACTTATGACAATTTTTATGTAAAGTAATATAATAATATGATTTGACGAGAACTGTCAAAATTATTTACACAGTTAATGCTCAATAAGCATGAGCAAGCTTTTAAAAATGTATTTTATATCATGTAGTCCACAACATAGCTTCAGATAAGAGGAGTAAATCTTGTTCATTGTTACCATATATCTCATAATTCTCAATCAAACCCGATATTGCTTGTAATCCTTGAATATGTTGTATCAAGCAAGTCTAATTAGTACCAGGTATAAATGGCTTAGAATGGACATGAGGAGTTAGCATTATAGTGCAAGTATTCATCAGAATCCAGATTATTCTGGTTTGTACCATGTATAAAGGGTTTGGATGAGACATAATGGAGCTAGGAGCTGTACACCTCAGATCTAGATGTGCTGGTAGGAGATGATGAATGCAAAGTTCATAAATATCAAGCGTTCTCTCTCCTTGTATTGAAGTTAACCCTTTAACTCCTGTATACTCCATTTTATGCATAACCCACACATTTACTGGCCCATACTCTTTGATTCATGCAATAAATTCACTTATACATAAGTACATAAAACGTTAACTAAATTTTATACAATTCTAGTCTCTGACTGGCCCATACAGTTTGATTCATGCAACATTCATTATTAGAATCTATATATGAAATATAATGCATCTGTAAATAAAAGTTTAAAGGTTATAGAACTGTTTTAGCTTAAAATAAACAAGACTTAAACATAGAAAAATATGTTTATGATAATTTTGTCATTAACAATATATAAAGAACTATTACCATTCTGATAATTTGATTTTTATGAAAATGTTTTGGTAAAAACAATATCATTTTTGTTTTTCTCATTATAAAGAAAGTTTCTTAATGATAAAAAGCTTTATTCAGTTTTCTGGTTACCAACCATATGATCCTATTACCTCAAACCATATATACAACCTAAGGACCACAATATTAACAGCTAACCTGCAATGCGCTGGTGGTTCTACCCAGACATAAGTCTGAGGTCTTCTCTCACCATGAGCTGCTAAGTCTAGCAATAATTTAAGTTTACCTTTTTGTGTAGTGTTTAGCAAAGAAGTAAGAATTTTTTATTGGTTATTAACACTTGTAGCATGTGATATGGTTAAACAATGCCCAATAGTTACCAGCCTTCCACTGGCTCGTAAGCTTTGACCAGGTGAGGATTAAAATTCTGGTCCGGCCGCCTGCATGTCACACTTAGTTCAGGGGACACTTTCACTCTCGGCATTGTTAATAACACTGCGATTGCAATCAGAACAATAAGAAGGATAACTCCTATTATCACTCCAACAGCTGTAGCCAATGTAGAGTTATCTGCATCTGTTTGTTCATTTTTGGCTGCAACAGAAGTTTCTGTTGTTTTGGTCATGAGTTCTGAAGTTTTAGGCATGAGGGCAGGTGTAACAGCATGCTCCTGGCGAGGTGGTACTGCAAAACCAGCACTAGGTACTGGGAAAGAGAAATTGGAGCACAGGACCGTAGTATCGATGTCCGCAATCGATTGACCATGAAGAAATGATGGGCTGTCACAGAGAGGCTTTTGTACAGTTGTGTTGATAATCCTGGCCAGCCATTGGATGGAGCAGTCACATGACCAGGGGTTGTCAGCCAATAGAATTGTATTAGACAGGTTTAGATGGTTTTCCAACCCTGGTGGAAGGTGATGCAGTCTGTTTTGCCGCAGGTCAAGTGTGTTAATGAATGTGTTCTGCAAAGCATCCGGGTGAACCAGGCTGATCAAATTTTCTTTAAGATTTAATGATTTAAGCACAATGTTTGCTAAATCTCCATTTTTTAACTCTGTAACCTTGTTTCTCACCATTAAAACATCAAGGTTTCTATTTGAAGCACCAGCCAACAGTTTTGTTGGAATACTTTTGATCATGTTGTTGTTTAAATTCAGCCATTTTAGACTTGTGCCAAGAATTTCATTGTCTAGGATTGTCACAATTTTGTTACGCTGAAGGTTTACAGTAAGCAAGTGAGGCAATTTGCTTAACATTTCAGGATCCAGCTCAGTTAGTTCATTGTCTTCCAAATTAATCGTCTCTACTTTTGGAGTGCTCTGAAATGTTGTACTGTCAATAGAAGTGATTTTATTCTTACTCAGATTGAGAATTTTCAGATTCATCAAACCTTCAAAAGTCCGACTTTCCAGTCTAGCTATAGAATTTTTTGACAAGTCAAGATGTTCAAGGAGACCATTGGATGCAAAAACGTCCTGAGTAAAGAGCATGATGTTATATTCATTTATAAATAAAACACGCAACTGATTAAGATTAACAAGATTAAATGAATAAAGTCGATTAAGCGGTAAGACTAATTGACTAGTTGCTCGGAGGAAGTGAATTTCTTGTAGACTGGGTAAGTTCGGGAGACTCTGGATTATGGTGTTGATGCAGGTTGCATTAGTTATCTCCCCTTTTGGACTGGTACCTGAGATGGTGCAGTTAGACGGTAGACTGGATGCAGCTGCCACTGCTGCTGCAGATGATGATGTTGAAAAGGATGGTTGAAGGATCTGGATAGTCAAAGCTGTTAGGATGGTCAAATAAATTGCTTGAAATGTTTGGGCCATGGTCAAATCCAGATGAGGTTTTTGTTTTGGGTAATTTACTTCTGGTACAAATTTCACATATACCATGAGTTATAATCACTTATGCAGCATTCACATGCCTTGTCAGAGAAAAGAGTCCAAATTAATCACCAGTCAATGATATTTTTGATTCACAGAAAACTTTTAAATATATATTGCAAGTCAGTGCGATTAATTTGTTAAAAAGTAAATTTTAGTGTTTTTCTTAGTGTTTGTAACTGTGGTTATCTTTACAAAAAAGACACAGTTTCCACAAGTCAATTCTTCATCTATCAGCACCACGTTTTACTGCTAATTTTCTTTTGAAAATGAATTTCAAATTTGCCAATTAACATCAGTAAATATTATATATTGTCTAACCAGATATGAGTTACATGATGTAACTATAGTGTTTTTTTCCCCTCGTTATATGTGTCACTGAAAATACCATGCATAACACTTTTCCTCTTAGTGTTTCTCTGAAATCACATAATTATCCCATTAGATATTAATATTGCTCCTTTCTGTCATTGTAACGTCTTCAATAAAGCACTATTTACACTGCAGTATAACAATTTTCCTGTGAAAAAACAGGTTTTCAATCACTCAGATAATGATTTGGTACTTGTAAGTAGGTTTTATAATCAATATCAAAACACTTTTCATGCAGATGTTGTATAGTTTTCCAAAAAAATCACATAAAATATTGACTTTTAGTTATTTAAGAAATCTTTTGTTATACAGTATTATCACATCATGCTAAACAAGCACTGAAACAAGACTTCCACAGATTAACAAAATCCTTCTCAAGTCTAAAATTCTGCCGTCCTAATATAAACCTTCAATTGACATCATCACAGAGCTGTTTAGTTACATCTCAAAAGGAACTCTCTTCTTTTCTGCCACATGTCGCCTCATGCCGCAGCACCACCACCCCTCCCCTCCTTTCTGTCTCTGTGACATAATCTCAATAATATTGAATGGCTGCTCTTATCTCTCTATAAAGGTATATAGTGTTTGATGGATGCATTGTGATGCTTGAAAAGACTCTCTGAATCTTTGGAGAAAGAGATAAAGGCCAGAGATAGGGGAGGGAGCTTGTTAACTTAAAGGAACCAGGGAATGTGTGGAGGGGTAGGATGGAGGTGAATTCATTAAATACCAGATAAATGATATATTCCAGTCAAATAAATAGGATAACTGCGATGTGGTGGTGATTCTACCTGAACAGGTCTTCCTCCACCAATAATTAGGTGAACATTGCCAATGTGACCAAAAGTTCTGTACTTCAATAATTACTCTATCTGTTATGCAGGTTATTGTAGGTCTTCCTCCACCAATATTTAGCTGAACATTGCCAATGTGACCAAAAGTTCTATACTGCAATAATTACTCTATCTGTTATGCAGGTTATTGTAGGTCTTCCTCCACCAATATTTAGCTGAACATTGCCAATGTGACCAAAAGTTCTATACTGCAATAATTACTCTATCTGTTATGCAGGTTATTGTAGGTCTTCCTCCACCAATATTTAGCTGAACATTGCCAATGTGTCTGTGAAAATTGTCTGTGAAATCCCCCCCCCCCACACACACACACAAAAGAAAATAGAAGAGATAAATAATAAGTAAATTATCAACAGCAGAAAATTGCATCTTTGTGATTTTTTTCTTCATTTTATGTAGTACAGTATTTCAGTCAATTTCTTATTAATAATACCACAAAGAATGTTTCCTTTTTGTCAGTTTCCATGGCAATAATGTTGAAATATTCATGTCATGCCTCTTTTTATCCTGTAAGGAACCTGTCATTTCCAGTCTATAATTGGGTGTGTCTTTTGGAGAAACAATGAATAATAACAAGGTGAGTCTGGCAAGCAGCCTGGTTGAAAGCAAAATGTACTTTTATGAGAAGTTCTGAAAATTGATAGGTGATGGTAACATGTTGTTTGGAGGTTGAATGGTCTTATTTCAAATTAAAGCAGTGCTTTATATTTGTTTTTAAAGGTGAGCAATAAAACTCACTTCCTGAGTAATAGTGGGAAAATGCAGATTTTTTTTATTCTTTATTTATGCATCAATTTCTGTTAAAATACTGTTGATTAGCCAGTTAAAGATTTTTTAAAATGTATTTATATAATCACCACCTTCATCATTTTCATTACAAATTTGCATTAGCATTAAAATACATATTTTCTATATAAAAAACACTGCTATCAGTGTATTTGATGTGGAAATAATACCCCAACTAGTGTGGAAACAAAAATCTTTTAATACTTATGACTGTATTGTTATGTGACAGGCCTTGCAACCATTTTCTGCTTTAATCAAAACAACAACAGTTGTATCTCCATGGTATATATCTCCAAGCAAAGTTTGTTCTTGTAAAATGTTAAAAATATATTGCCTAAAAATATATTGCCTCTTTTTTGTATGACTTAAGAGCACAAAGGACGAATTGACTGTAATGGTATGGATATGGCATTATTTCTTTCTTCTATTCTATATACTCAACAGTAGCAGAACTTCGCAAACAAAGTTCTTTCATGTAATGCTAAGAAAGTACATTGTCTCTAGTAATGTAGCATCCAAAGTGTAATTTAAAAAAATTATGTATTGTATATTAATATATACTATTTGTTAGATCTCACTGACATCAACTCCAACAGTTTGAAGAAGTTATTCCAAAATTCAATTCTCTAATACCAGCCGCAATGGCTCAATTAGTAGAGCGTCTGCAGTGTCAAACCAAAGTCTTTAAAGTTGGTAGTAGTGGCTTCCTCCCTAACGCTCGGGGCTAAGGGGACAGCATTACGCTCGACTCGCCGGTGTCAGTATAAAGGACCGGCCGGGAACAGTCCCTGGGCACCTCATTAGTGCCCCTGTGCTATAATGATAGAAATGTTGCTGCACAGTATCGGCAAATTAGCTGGCAAATCCCATCTCTCAATTCTCTTATTATGCAGAAAAATAGACACATTTGTAGTAAAATGACATCAGAATTATGTCAGATTGACTTTACTGAGAATGATTTTGTAATTTACAATAAAAAGCACTGAAAACGATGCTACCATCATAAGTAAAAGTGTGGAGTCTAGATATTCAAGAGCAAATACAATAAGTTAGAACTGTTCCTGTTTTCTTGTTTCATACATCATTCTTAAGAAGAAAATATAGACTTTCTTTTACAGCATGAAAGATTTCTTTTTTAAACTAAGTTTAAAAAAAAAACAAGTGTGTTCAATTTTAATGCCAGTTCAATTTTAATGCCATGACACATGTTTATTCTAGAATCAGACATTTTTATTCAGGCTCCAATACAAAGACTCCCCTTTTCTTTATCTCAGAATATATCTTTTATTAAATTTTTATTAAAATATATGATTGGTAAACCCCTTACAAATTGTTTCAAAAACTTATACAAAATAATAAGTAACTTTTGTCCATCATATGTAGCTAGGAAATAAAGTTTGTTTTAGATGTTTTCTGGTCTTTAGAGATATAATACAAAATCTTCACTGCTTACAAGTGAGCAATATAGATACATAGATGGAATGGTAATTGAATCAGCTTTAAAGTAATGTAGTTGTTGTGTACATACCATTCCAAAATATTAAACATTGCAAGAATAACCACAATGACTATTCAAAATGGCCTCTCTTATCTCCACTTTTAACGTTTTTCTTGGGATGTTTAATTATGTATGACCAAAGTACATTACCAAAATGTATGTTGAACTTTGTTCCTTCATTGACTGTCTCATTATGTTAGGGCTTAGATATTTCCTTCAGCCATTAAATGCATCAGTGACAATAAATCTACTTAAGATTAAGAAAACTCAACAACACCTTTAGTTTGTGACATGTTCTAAAAAAAAAATCTATTATTAAAAAGGCCATACCTGGTAAACACGATATTGAAACCTGTTTACCTGCATTTTACTTAAATGAGTGTTAATGCTTTTAAAAGAATTGCGTTAGACGTTTTAGATTTTAAAATCTGTGCTAAAGAACTGAATGGTTTATTGCATGTTTTATTGCGCTTTTGGATTACACAACCCACACACGACTTTTCAGCTGTCCAGAAATTCAAGCAGATATCCTGCTGTCTTCAATGGTAAAGTCATACAATGTAAAGCCTCAAAAAATAAATAAAGGGATGTTGTCATTGAAATTCTTGTGCTAACCTTGAGTAGTGGGTTCAAGTCTTGTCTAGGCGTGAACTGTTATGGGGGGAGGTTTTCCAGGAGACGAGCTATGCACTGATGGTTTTATTTAGACATTTGTCTGAGGGCCTTCCTACACTTATAATAGCTAGAAATTACAATAGGACCACAGATAAGTTGATGAGATCTATCTTTACCCATGTTCACCAACAATGCAGGTTTGGGAAAACCAATAAAAATTTGGCCTAGAAATACTGTCATCCTTAGCTTTGTATGGGGTTTTGCCCTGACCCTTTTCATGCTACATTTGTTAACATTCCATACTTATTCCTAGTCATTTTCTTACATTGACATGCTGAGGTGCTTTGACATATTGCTAGAAACTCTGTAGAAAATAGTGCAGATTGTGATCAGTCGAGCAGCCTTGCAGATGGTACATGATCAGCCAGGCAGTCTTGCAGATGGTGTGTGATCAGTCAGGCAGTCTTGCAGATGGTGCATAATCAGTCAGGCAGCCTTGCAGATGGTACATGATCAGTCAGGCTGCCTTGCAGATGGTGCATGATCAGTCAGGCAGCCTTGCAGGTGGTGCATAATCAGTCAGGCAGCCTTGCAGATGGTGTGTGATCAGTCAGGCAGCCTTGCAGATGGTGCATAATCAGTCAGGCAGCCTTGCAGATGGTGCATAATCAGTCAGGCAGCCTTGCAGATGGTGTGTGATCAGTCAGGCAGCCTTGCAGATGGTGCATGATCAGTCAGGCAGCCTTGCAGATGGTGCATAATCAGTCAGGCAGCCTTGCAGATGGTACATGATCAGCCAGGCAGTCTTGCAGATGGTGTGTGATCAGCCAGGCAGTCTTGCAGATGGTGTGTGATCAGTCAGGCTGCCTTGCAGATGGTGTGTGATCAGCCAGGCAGCCTTGCAGATGGTGTGTGATCAGTCAGGCAGCCTTGCAGATGGTGTGTGATCAGTCAGGCAGCCTTGCAGATGGTGTGTGATCAGTCAGGCTGCCTTGCAGATGGTACATAATCAGTCAGGCAGTCTTGCAGATGGTGTGTGATCAGTCAGGCAGTCTTGCAGATGGTGTGTGATCAGTCAGGCAGTCTTGCAGATGGTACATAATCAGTCAGGCAGCCTTGCAGATGGTACATGATCAGCCAGGCAGTCTTGCAGATGGTGTGTGATCAGTCAGGCAGTCTTGCAGATGGTGTGTGATCAGTCAGGCAGTCTTGCAGATGGTACATGATCAGTCAGGCTGCCTTGCAGATGGTGTGTGATCAGCCAGGCAGTCTTGCAGATGGTGTGTGATCAGTCAGGCAGTCTTGCAGATGGTGTGTGATCAGTCAGGCAGCCTTGCAGATGGTGTGTGATCAGTCAGGCAGCCTTGCAGATGGTACATGACCAGTCGAACAGCCTTGCAGATGGTACATGATCAGTCAGGCAGCCTTGCAGATGGTGTGTGTTCAGTCAGGCAGCCTTGCAGATGGTACATGATCAGTCGGGCAGCCTTGCAGATGGTACATGATCAGTCAGGCAGCCTTGCAGATGGTGTGTGATCAGTCAGGCAGCCTTGCAGATGGTGTGTGATCAGTCAGGCAGCCTTGCAGATGGTGCATAATCAGTCAGGCAGCCTTGCAGATGGTGTGTGATCAGTCAGGCTGCCTTGCAGATGGTGCATGATCAGTCGGGCAGCCTTGCAGATGGTGTGTGATCAGTCAGGAAGCCTTGCAGATGGACCATGATCAGTCAGGCAGCCTTGCAGATGGTCCATGATCAGTCAGGCAGCCTTGCAGATGGTGTGTGATCAGTCAGGCAGCCTTGCAGATGGTGTGTGATCAGTCAGGCAGCCTTGCATATGGTGTGTGATCAGTCAGGCGGCCTTGCAGATGGTGTGTAATCAGTCATGCAACCTTGCAGATGATGTATGATCAGTCAGGCAGCCTTGCAGATGGTGTGTGATCAGTCAGGCAGCTTTGCAGATGGTGTGTGATCAGTCAGGAAGCCTTGCAGATGGTGTGTGATCAGTCAGGCAGCCTTGCAGATGGTGTGTGATCAGTCAGGCAGCCTTGCAGATGGTGCATAATCAGTCAGGCAGCCTTGCAGATAGTGTGTGATCAGTCAGGCAGCCTTGCAGATGGTGTGTGATCAGTCAGGCAGCCTTGCAGATGGTGTGTAATCAGTCATGCAACTTTGCAGATGATGTATGATCAGTCAGGCAGCTGACTGATACATTGGTTCTTCTTTGCTCTAGTCTCATTACTTCTTGCTAGTTATAATCTGATGCAATCTGAAACCCTTTATTTGTTATTTCTTCTCTCTCGTAAAGACATGCTGCAATAAATAGCTATACAGTTATGACAGTGAGAGCTTTTATTCTTGTGACTTTGAAAAAAAAAAATTTACTATTGGTCTGATGAGTACAGGGCTAACTCCTTTATTCCTCCTCCATACATAATTTAATTGGTATTCATAAGTACAAATCATTCATGTTTATTACAAGATGCATTCCAGATAAATAGAGCACTACTCTGGTTAACTGTTTATATATCTACTCTAAATGTCTAATAACGCACACTTAAGTTCTTTCTTTTATGTTTTACTTCCATTAACCTTGATATTTCTTTTTGTTTAAAAACAACAGTACATGTATACTTTTTATATATTCTGTGTACCACTCTAATTAACTATGTGAAATGTTAATATTTCTACATCTTGTATAGACAATGTACCCTGTACAAGTCTGTAATAAAATATGTTCTGTTCTAATAAGTACCCTCAGTAAATGTTTTGGTTAAGAATTATGGGATATGTGGTAACATGAAAATCAGATTTACTCAGAATGTAAACTTTTTCTGAGGCAAAAGTGGGAGACTATCACTTGCAAAGTGGAAGATTTGTTACTTTCATATAAACAAAGAAGGAAGTTATCTGTTTCCAAGTAGGGAGTTTTCTGAAAACAAGAAAAACACCCCTCATTTTAAAATATTTTTTTTATCTTTATAAAAGCAGGAGAGTTCATGACAAGTATGTTTACTCCTCTTATCTGAAACTCTAAGTTGCTTCAGATTCTGATTGAAAGAATAGATGGTGATAGTGGTTTATATAGAATATCTGTTCAGGGACTTCTATTCAATTAATGAATCAAGTTGATGGACATTTGTCAAAACCTTAAAACCTCTCCTGTCCTGGTTTTTCTTTTTGACATTTTCTTTTGAGGCTTTGTTCAGTTACTGACACCTGAACCAAAGCATAGTTCTGTGGTCAGGAAAGAATTGGACATTATGTGATCTGTCAGAGGTCAACTGATATGTGTCTTTGATGCTCTTGGCATTGGACAGTTGCCTTTAAAAGTTTCCATGTTTCAACTTCTTCCCACCAACAGATAATTTCAATGTAACCTTATATGTGTCAAGGGGTTGATATCTAAAGATAGCTGAAGAAAAAAAAATCAAGCATATAAAGTAAGGAGAGTTTTAAATATTCATGGTTGTTGCTCATCAAAATGTCTTACAAAATTTTGACTATGTTTTATGTCTTTCTGAAAATAAGTCAACCTAATTCTGTCAATAAGTTCTCCCTCAAATTGCATATACAGGTAATATTTTTGTTGCTATAGGAACACTGTAAATTTCTAGAAGACTTCAAGCAAAATTGTCTGTCTCAGTATGATTCCCTCGACTATTTCAATGTTATTGAATATCTTTATATGTACATGTAGTTGTCCTCTGAAAGCAGGCATTATGGCAGCTAAGTATAATTGATATATTTTGTAATATATCCTAACAAGGAGAGCACCTATGAATTTAAAGGTTGTAACTTAATAATAAACTACATAAAAACAAGATGCTGTCAGCTTGAAATGTGCTGGCTCTTGATGTCCTAAATTTGTGTGGAAGTTCTGTATTTAACAAACAAAAAACAATATTTTCCATTGGCTTATTCCTGTCTTTGTATACATATCATAGTTAGCTATTTTTAGAATCCACCAACAGATGCTTGAACTATGTATCAGTTAATTAACAGCACCAAAATAGTATCATTCATATTTATTCTTTTAATTTGTAATTTTATTTTTTCAATTTTTTATCATAATTTCTCATATAAGCCTGTCCCCAAGCAATATGTTAGTATTTTTGCTATTGTAACATTGTTTTAAGACCATACGAAGTTTGAAATATTGGCTTACAACTAAGGTATGTGCAAAGGTAACTAGATTTATAGCTAGAGACCTGGCAGCAAATGGTACAGCTCTGGATCAGGAGCTGTACTATTTTCCTATGCCAGATCAAGTGGTACTTCTATTAAACTGAGCACACTATAAAGGCTTATAAGGGGGTGATATGATGCCGTATCTTTCTCTACAGATTTTGAATTATTATCATAAAATCATTATTTTTTGTAAAATATATAATCTGCAGGTTTTTTTTCTTAAAGAAATTAAGAGATTTTAAGTCAATTTACTTTGCTAAAGCAGTATAAAACAGCATTTTTCTGTTGGTATTTAAACACTTCAAAGAAAAAAGCTTTCAATTAATGTTAAGCTCAGTAAATGTTATTTCTATTTAACAAGTTGCACCCTTCGACAACTAGACATGTAATTAAAAAGGTTTAGGTCAAAAGCGTAGATAGATAGGTAGGTGTTGATTACAATATGTCCTGGGTATCACACCAATACGTGATGTCCCGAGATGAAAACCAGCTTCAGTGGTTCGGACATGTTAAGAGAATGCAAACAGTCAAGGCGTTGGAGGTGCCTGTCGACTGGGGAAGCCATTGAAGAGATGGGACTCACTCATCTTGGAAAACATGGCAGCAGTTGGCATGATGAAAGTGGGGTTGTATTTATTAAGATTTTGTTCTGACTAAAACTTTGCAATTGTCTAAAATCTTGAAATATTAACTGTTGATGATGATGAGATTAATGATGATGATACATTTAGTCACCTTTGCATGTTGCTTTAAGCAGCTGCCTAAGAATTGGTTTGGTTCTTAACAAAGTGTTTACATGATAAGAATTTCATATGCCAAGACTACATCAACAATTATGTCTGTTTGCTGAGCAAGAATATAATCCAGAGATATTCTTCTCGCACATTGTAAATTGGATTTGTAATATTTCTGTCTGAAGTTATTTCCCAAGAGAGATAAGCATAACTTTTTTGTCTGACTTCTCACAACCCAAGGGAGATTAATGTGATTCTGGAAGATGTTGTAACACCAGTCTTATGACTTTTAAAAAAAAGTTTCTTGCTCAAGATTCAATTATTAAAAAAAAAATGATGCATTGTTTATCTACAGCCTATGAAAGGGGCTGCCTTGTTGTAAGTATTTTAGATCAGAACCTACACATTTTGATAAATGAGACCAAATTATTTGCCTTACAGTTTCTTATTCAATGGGTAAATTGAAGCAGTGTGCTTTTATAGTTTCTATTTATTGACTCCGCATTTGTTTTACTTTACTTCTTTCATGAAAATAAATGTACATTGTATTTTTGTTATATAGTTTATATGATCAGAGTTATGTTCTGTGTAATAAAACAATTTAAAATATGGTTAGACATATCATATACAAGACCTTGTAAGTCAATGTATGTTACTCATTTAGCTTCCTAAGCTTACAATGATCAGGCTTTGGTAAATAGTGTCAATCCAGAACTGTCAGCTTCATTCAGAAAACGTTCCCCTCAGCATCTAAACTATTTGCTGCTCAGTTCCTTTCATGTACATACATAAAGTTGTTGGTAATTAACAACAAAACTTGATTCTGAGTATTATCCTATATAATGACTAAGAGCGGATACAACAGCAATGTGTTCAAGAAAGACAATATATTTGGTTTGAAAAGGGTAATATAGAAAGTAAAAAAAACAATAAACTTTAGTAAACACATATTTATTACATTTAGCTGTATAGTGTCAACTTAGTATGTGACATTTAAATATTTATTACAAACATTATTGCTTTCCTTTTGTCCACCATATATACAATCTTTTATGCAGTATTAACAAACTCCACTCTCTGTCTCTCTGTCTCTGCATCCTTTTATGTCTTTTTGCAAGCTATAGAAATTTTCTACTCTCTGCTGTATTTATTGTGTCAGACTTCTGCATTTTTAACATTTATGGCAGATGACTTCTATTCATCGACTCCATCTCAGTATCGATGGTAACGTATCTCCCATGGTCTGTATTCTTATAAATATTGCCTACGGCAGCCTCCTCATTGGCAACAGAGTTGGGGCCATCAGGTCCAAACTCGTGCATCATCATTGCTTCCATGATGCTATTATCTGACACATCTTTATTCCTCATGGCTTTCTCCTTCCTCAACCTTTCATCTCTTCTTGATTTAATCTTACACAATAAGCAGATGAAAGGTCCCAAGATGATGGCTGAAGCGATTAAAATGATGGCCACAACAGCGAAAATAGTGGACGATTTGTAACTGACTGTTTTGGGTGCCATTGGGATAGCATTGGTTTCATTTTGGTATCCTGGATCTGTGAGAATGCCAGCTTCTTGCAGGGCAATGTTACCTGATGCTGCTCCACTGTCAGGTGGGCTGCCAGCTGAATTTTCTGCTGCATTTGTTGCACTGTTTCCTGCATTGTGTGGGGGACCCTGGTTCACTCCACTGCCATGACCTTGGCCTGCATTGTTAGCTCCTACTGCAACATCAACAGCAGTCTTGTGATCCTTTGACAGCCCTGGTTTGCTCTCTTTGCCTACAATGTCAGCTTCCCCGCCAGTGATTCCTGACCCACTTGGAGCTTGTGCTGTATTTGAAGCTGGCATCTTCTCATTGACTATCTTCCCATCTTTGATGGTCAATTGTGTTTTTACAACTGTTGGACCAGTATGCTTGGCACCTTGCTCTGCAGGCTTTATGACTCCTGAAGCAGCTTTTTTTGATCCTGTAGCTCCCACAGCATGAGCACCCACAGCTGCATCCTTTCCACCCTGAATTTGTTCAGCAGCATTTCCTACATGACCTTCACCCTCAGATGTTGTTGCTGCTGTTGTATTTCCATGCCCTTCACTGACATGAGCACTCGTCTTATTCCCAGCCTCTTGTGTTTCTGCCATTTCTCCTGCCTCACCTCCTGCTAATGCTCCTTCCCCAGCTTCCCCACCTGCTCCTCCTTCTGCCCCTTCGCCACCTGCTGATCCTTCTCCCCCTGCCCTTGTTGGAGCCCCTTCCTCTCCCAGTGTTTGCACAAGAGCTTCTGTCCTGCCAGCTTGAGCAACATGACCTTCACCTTGACTATGACCTTTTACCTGACCTAGACCTGCAGATGCTTGACCTTGTGTCTGTGGTAGTGCCAGACCTGGAAGTATTTCTGACAATGGTGGAAGATTCTGCATTGGTGTCCATGCATGGTCAGGTCCCATCATATTAGGGGTCATGAAAGGGTTGGGCTGGGGCCCACCATCAATGGTCAGAACCTGTTGAGATGGGTCTCTTCTGCTAGAGTTGATCTGTGCATGGTTCAGATTCCCTGGGGAAAGTCGTTGAAAGTAGTTGCTCTGCCCCAAACCTCGAAGCAGATTGTCTACTTCCACTTTTGTCAGATTGGCATTATACTCTCCAGGAGCCACTGGTGCTGAATGTGTCAGAACTCGATACATGAATGCTTGGAACTCTGGATTACTGGACATTCTCTGAACACCAGTGGTGGTGTTCACGCCAAATCTTGTCTTGAGTGCTTCTAGGACGTGAGTGTTTAGTGTGATCTCTTGATGGAGTGGATTCATGTTTGGGGTGCCCAGACCAACGTTTCTTAGCAGATGGTGGGCAATTGGCCCTTCGATGTCCATCTCGCCTGGTTCTATGTCCATTTCACCATGTGGTCCTTCCACCTGGATCTCCTGACCGTATCCACCATCACCACCATACATGGCACGCTGTTGTAACATCTGGCGACACATGGGGTCAGACATGTTGGCACATGGGGGGTACACTAGGGGAAAGATAGGGAAATAAGATTTGATTGTGTGTTGTTGTTTTTCAATGTTTAGTTAAGGAGAGAAAAAAATGGGTTGAGAACCCCCTTTGACCTTGTAAAGACAAATAAAAGTTAATTGGATTAAATCCCTTGATAAAAATAGAATACCTTTTTCTTTTATTAGTTACATGTTATTTTGATTTTAGGGTAGTAAAATATGAAGCAATAATATTTTTGATAAGGTTCAACCTTTTTCTTTTATTATCAGTTTGTGTGTTATTTTCATTTTCAGTAAGAGACACATGGACCAGAATTATTTTATGTTTTATGAATTAAGTTTTATGGTTAAAATCACAAAAACAGTAACATTAAAGCAAACTTAATCTTATGCTAATTTTTATTACAAACTTTTTTATTTAAAACCGAGAAATTAAATAAAACTGTTTCCTACCATTGCTGACTTCAACATTATAGCCGGGGTATCCACCATATCCACTGTATCCTTGGTAACCTCCATAAGCCCCGTACACATTATACTCTGGTCTATCTGGCCGGTCCCCATATCCTGGGTATGGTGGGTAGGGTGGATAACCAGGAGGGTAACCAGGGTACTGGTTTCTGTTGTAGTAGGGTTGCTGGTTCCTGGACTGAGTGTCAAACCTCTGGTCTGCTGGGAACCGTCTTCTTGGGTCACTAGAGCCCCCACGGATGTCAAATCTTGGGTCAAATCTAGAGGGCAATAAATTGAATAAATAAATGTTCAGCTAAATTTAATGATGACTAAAATTTATGAACTTGTTAAAACTATCTATTTTAGTCAGTGACCTTTTTGTAAGGACTTGAACTGTTTAGGTACACCATCCTGTTATAAACTTTCAAATCCACATTTGAAAGTATTGAAATGTAACTTATTCACAAAATGCGTAGTTGCTTTTATTATTACCAGAAACATTGAAAACCTTGCTTAGTTTGCTGTATTTTAATTATCTTACAAATTTTTAATAAAACTTGCCAATGGGGGCATTATATCCTGTTTAGATCATCAATTCACCTGTTATCATTGTCACATACCTTGGGTCAATGGCATGTCCTGTCAGACCTGGACTGGCTTTGTGGACGTCCTGGATAATGTCCTTAGCAGTTTCCATGGCGCTGTCGACATGATCACCAATCCTGTCTGCAGCATGGATCTGTTGTATCATGTGAACTGGGTCAATACCACCGCCCATGCCACCTGTCTGGGCACCTGATGCTTGCCATGATGGACGACCACGGGTCAGGGGAACTCCTCCGCCTGCTGAAAAAACCAGTCCAAACCATTTGATTGCATTCAGTCAGGACATAACTAAAAAGTTTTTTTTTTGTTTTTTTTGCATATATTGTTCGAGCAAGTGAGAGTTGTTTGTGCATATAGCAGGTGAAGGTTGTTTGTTAGAGCATATAGCAAGTGAGAGTTGTTTGTTAGAGCATATAGCAAGTGAGAGTTGTTTGTTAGAGCATAGAGCAAGTGAGAGTTGTTTGTTAGAGCATAGAGCAAGTGAGAGTTGTTTGTTAGAGCATATAGCAAGTGAGAGTTGTTTGTTAGAGCATATAGCAAGTGAGAGTTGTTTGTTAGAGCATATAGCAAGTGAGAGTTGTTTGTTAGAGCATATAGCAAGTGAGAGTTGTTTGTTAGAGCATAGAGCAAGTGAGAGTTGTTTGTTAGAGCATATAGCAAGTGAAAGTTGTTTGTTAGAGCATCTACCATGGGAGATTCGATTGTTTTGTTTAGTTTGCGAAATATATCTTAGTGTCACATTTATAGTCATTTTAGCAACATCAAGCTATTTAATTGCTGAAGGTTGTAGTTAAACCATTTGCTAATAAGAGAAAATTACTTTTGAGTCTTCATGTCTCAGCTCATTGAAAAATTCTGCAAGAAGGAAAAAAATATGTTGATTGTTATTGAAATATATTTTTGGTTTGGATTTTGAAGTAAGAAGTAAATCAGCTACCAACAGATTAAAATCCCACCTGACTGACTGGTTCCCCAATTTGGTGGAGGTCTTCTGGAGTCACTGGGTGTTGGGGTTGCATCTAAAAGTAAATAAACAGTCCATTGCACTATTATCTGTGTTATGATCATAAAATCATTAATATAATGTTGATATTAGATAATAATTAATCTGAGAATCTGATGATGTCATTGAACTATAGAAAAAGTAAGCAGTATGGTAATACTGTTTGATATGGCAGCAATGAATACTGTGACAAAAATAAGTCCACACTCATTTGCTTAAATATATGTTTATCATTCTGTTTCTGAAGAAGATTAGGTGGTAAATAAAAAAAATTTAACTGGAATTTGTATCTTCATTTCTCGGGTAATGTATACAAACTATGGGTGTTTGTTGAATAAAAACAAATGCTATGCTACTTTTACTAGAAGTATACATAGTAAATTGTACAATCTTGCAAAATTAAGACATTATTTTCATGCAAGAAACAGCCAACATACCTTGTCTTTGAGGTAAAGCTACTGGTGCGCTCTCACTAGCCTCTTGTCTAGCCCTTCTCTGGAAACCTATGTCTCTGTTCCCTGTCACTGGCAGAGTGCGATGTTTAAACCCTGTTACCTGCTCTGGTTGCATGCTATGCTGCAGGTGGCTGTTAGTATCCTGACCTCGAGTCTCTGGTCCTCCGGACAGATAAGCAAATCTAGGTTGGTCACTGTGTCCATCTGTATGACCAGTTCCTAGTTCACTGGCATGATTATCAGTTGAACCAGTTGTATCCTGATGATAGGTAGTCTCTTCCAGCGGTGGTTGTTCTGTTACAACTTCACTGGGTGTATCACTTTGTGGGTCAGTAGGTGGACCTTGTTCCCCATGATAAAAAGGATGCCTAGAAACCAATGGTAAGGCTTGTGGGGTGTCCATTGCATCCTGGGATAGAGGCAGAGCCATGGGTGGTAACTCTCCTTGCCTGGTCATGTAGAGTGGGTTTCTACCCCTGTCTGTGTAACTGTCTTGTTGTTGGTTGGCATCATGTTGGGGTTGTTCTGTAGAACCAATGTCATGATAACCTAAGTCTGTGTGGTCATGTGAAGGAGTGACTGCACCGTCATGGCTGCTGTCTGTGGGAGGTCCAAGTTCAGAACTTCTGTGAAGGTCAGATCCTGATTCATAAGCCTGCATACCTCCATCACCATGGCGATACTCTGCTGCCCTGTCATGGTGCATTGGTTGGTCATTTATGTGGTTATCAACCATATCCTGATTCTGGTATTGATGTTGTTGGTTGCCGTAGTTGCCATGAAAATCCTGCATGACATCCGATTGACTGCCTCCCAGGTCATGACCAAGACCTCCTTCATAATTGCCACTGAAACCTGAATCCTGATGTGGTGTTGTGTCTGATGGACTGTCTGTCACATGGCTGCTAGGGTCGGCACTTACAATTTCACGACGGGCACGGAGAAGAAAGTTGTCACCAGAGTTGGAGGGATTTTTCAGCAAATATCCTAAAAGTCCTGTCTCCTCATTGCTTGCTACTGATACATGTAGCAGCAACTGCAGCAAAATAAAAGCTGAGAAGTATATGACACCTGCCATTGGATAAATTATGTAGATTTCTTAACAAACAAACTTTTGATACTTTTTCCTTCAAATACAACACATCTTAGTGTGTTAAAATGTAGATAAAGTTTAACCTGTACTCTGACCGTTCTAGTTTTTATGTTAACATTTTAGCACTATCTTGTAATGAGATTGATGACAGTTTTCTATTAAATTAAATCCAGTCTCAACCAAATATGAAATCCACTGAGTACAATTTTTTTTCCTGTAGAAACTAACACTTTCTGCACAGCAAACTTTCAGCACTTTTTTTACATGTCCCAAAATGACTAAAATCTCGAGAAATGTAAACTCAAGCCAAAGTCTAAATGTAAAAACCATGAATATGTAATCAATCCTTTCAATGTGTGGGATAAATTACAACCATTGTTTAGTTTGAACCCCCCTAAATAACCATCACTCATTTCACCAATGACCAATCAAAGGCAAGATTTGGTATCTTCTTTCCTCCATCAACCAATCAGGCATGAGATAACATTGAAGGATGGCAGTGAGTATGATGGAAGAGTTGAAACAGACAAGACAGCCAAGAATGCTTGATGGTTTTGATGCTTTTCAAGCTTTGGGCTTATTCTCATGTAGTTGTCATGTTTAAAAACATTGGTCACTTGTCAAGACTCAAGACTTCATTTCACCTTATGACTATAATGGTTGATTGTCAATTGTCATCAATGGGTGTAGGGGGTAGGGTGATGGTGGTAGATTGAAGGCCTGGAGGTGTTTTGTTGAAGTTTGTAGCGAATAACAGATTTTTGTAAAACTTGTTTTAGTGACGGTTAAAGTTGTGAACTTGATTGATAGCTGACTATCTTGACACCAAAGGTGTTGATAACTTTAGCAAATGAAAGTTACTCTATATACCATGCCATATACCAAGGGGATAATGTTTTGTGATTTTTTTTTAAGTTTAACTTACCTTATTGAAGAGAAAATATATTTTTGAATTTAGAATATGCAGAGGAAATTTGAAAGTGAGATTATAAAAAATAAAATTACAGAAAAAAAAATGGGAAAAAAAAACAGTATTAAAAGAAATGTTAAATTACATGTAAACGTTATTGGTTTGTCTCACTTCAAAACATAGTTTTCATTCAGTTAATAATTGTATTATTATGTACTAACAGCAACATTTCTTTAAACCTTGATTTATCAGGACTTAAGATAGTCTTCTTGTTTGACTAAACTGAAAGGTGAAGATAGAGTTTAGGTTTACCCTTTTTGGCCAGTTAAGTGACTTGACTCAATGTATGCATCAATTCCAGCACTATATATTACTATTTTTTAATATTATAAGTGTTGTTATTATTTATCACTTATAATTTTCATTGGATTTATTATTTATAATTATTTTTTTATTTTCATTTAGTAATTATAGTTTTGTTTATAAAGATTTTCTTTTGTATATTTGGTGCAAAACTGTATTTTTCAAGAAGTAATTGACACTGAAAGGGTTTAAGGAAATCAAGGCCCTGAGGCTTTTGTGAAATTAGATACCTATCTGATACAAGTTCAGGGGGCACATCCATATTTATTTTTTCACCCTTGTATTTAGAAATTTCCTTCCATTTTAGAAATACATTGTACTTCCTTAGATACCGGACCTGGTTGTGCAATCGGTAGAGTGTCAGCTCCAGGTACAGGAGGGTACCGGTTCGGTCCTGAGCCGTGACATACCAAAGTTGTTAAGTGGTAGTTGTATAGCGTCCTTGCTAACACTCAAGCAAATTAAGGGTAGTTCCAAAACTAGTTGGCCCAGTGTCAGGATAATGTGACTGGGTGTGGTATCATGCTAGTGTTCATGCCATGCTATACATAGTGAAGACATCACTATATATGCTTCAAGTGGACACCATATCCAGATAACTGAAATAGTGTTGGTAGGACAATAAACCAAATAAACAAGCTTTCTTAGATATAACAATTACATGAAGTTGTTTTATTTTCTTACAAAACCTGAGAAATTTTACAAAAGTCTAGGACATTTTTCACAATTTAAGTAATGTTCTTAGTCAAAGTTAGAAACAATACTAAGGGTCTCTGTAGATATATCACTTGGGGTCATATACTTAAAGATAAGTAGTTTTCTCAATCTAAGAAATGAGCTTAAATATTGAAAATTCTCTGTGATCTAAGGTATATGCTTAGGTTAATCGGTATGTGTTATAAATTGAAGTTTAGATACATGTTCATGTCTAAGGAAATAGGAAATATTTTAAAATGTACAGAAACTTCTTACTTTAAGTTAGATAAAATTGCTAAAATCTTTATGGATATGTCCTCAGGAATCATTTTGTCGTCATGAGTAAATGGATGTTGAATTTGATTGATAGCTGTCACTAAATGTGTTGATGACATCAATGAAAATTACACCGTTTGGACAGACTGTTTTTTTAAGCAGTTTTAATAGTCTGTTTTAATGTTTGTAGTTACATTTAAGCATGATAAAGGGACAGTTATTTGGATTAAATTAGAGATGAGAAAATGCAAAGAATACCACAAAAAAACAGAAACAATTTTTAGAAGAACCCCCCCCCTATAATTTGTACTACCAGACCGTACCAATGTAAAGTTAAAAAAGTTATGACCAAGTTTGAAATTAAAAAAAAGAAATGTGAATATATATTTTGCTAAAAAGAGACCTATAAAGTACAAACAGCAATGCTAAATTATTAACAAAAAAATATATTCTTGGGGGGTTTTGAAAAAGTTATTTACATAATTGTTTTACTGAAATGTTTAAAGATAATATTTTTGTTTCATTGTCTTTATTAATTCATATAAACATATTAATTATCTTTATATGTTTTTATGAATAATACACGTACAGTGCATTTTTATTGTAATTTTTTTAAGGTATCAAATGCTTTAATCTTGAACAGTACTTTGTTAAGCTTTGTTTTTGACCACTTTGTTTGCACCTGGAGGGTACATTTATATTGGTTGATCAGTGACAGGTAACAAATTGCCAATTATGACATGATGTCCTTGGCTTTTGTTGATTGACAGTTGCCATGGCGACATAACTTGTCAGAAGGGTGATTTGGCAGGGTTTGTTGTAGAATTTGGGAACAAGTTAAAATAAAGTATTAAAATGAGTTTAGATAAAAAAAAATGGAAATTTGTATACATATTTATTACATAAGAAAGGAACATTTTTTAGAAAATGGATAAATTTATTTATACATTCAACAGTGTATTTGTGACAATATATGATTTGGTTAATGACATTATCATTATTTATCTTTAAAATGTAAAATAAAGCAAACAAAATCCCTGAAGTAACATACAAACATTATGATGTGATTCATTTTATTATGAAAATGAAAGATAAAAGTGTCTTGTAATATACACTGTATGTAAAAAAACTTCCTATTCCAAACCCAAATCATTTTCCAAGATTGCGATTTAGGTCTGACCAAACAATCTAGCTTTTAAATGTTCTTTACAAATATAATAGAATGGTTATATTGGCTGTGTTTCAGGTGTCAGGAGAGAAGGTGAGCAAGCTGAGCTTGGTTGACCTGGCGGGCAGTGAAAGAGCCCAGAAGACGGGGGCCATGGGCGATAGACTTCGGGAGGGCAGTAACATAAACAAGTATGGCTTTGGCAGTATTTTTTTTTTAGACAGCTGGTGGAGCTGGGCTGCTCAGCTAATATTTGGCAGAGTAACAACTATGGGGGCTAAGACCAGTCATCAGATTATTAATTATGTAATTAAGATGTTGAGAAAAACAATATTTTTTTATATTAAGACAAAGTAATCAGTCAAGTAAAATGGGCAGGAATATAATTATATCAGTGTACATGCAGTCATAGCATCCTGTAGTTCCCACTGTTTTCAAACTATTTGTATTGACAATATGTATTCTAAACCTCATTATTAACATAAACACCATTATCATCAACACCACCATCATTATTTCCATCCTAATAATAGGCGCCTTCATTGCTACAGAAAGAAGTTATGTCTCTATACTTCTTTCATCCTTCTTTAGCTTGTTGTCGTTATTATAACTTCTACATTTATAACATTCTTGACATAATTTTGGATATGACACCACTAGGAAGAGCCCAGAACATAAAGCGGGAGGACATGAATATCAATTAGTGTGCCATCAACAGCAGAATTACTTCCCCTGTTTTAATTATTGTCATCTTCATTCTTATTTCCAATTTCCACCAAAACACATTATTTTTTAGCTCCCCTTTTTTGAAGAAAACAAAAAGAACTATTGTCGTGGCCTTGTTGTCAGCATCTGTTAACAATTATTCTGTTAAGTTCTAAGTGTGCTGTCTGCAGACAGCCCTTGTTTTATTATTATCACCATCACCATTAACATTTTTAGGATTGTTATCTTTTTTTTTAAACAGGCCAGTAAAAATGTCTTCTTTTTTTTCAGGCCACTAATGTTTGGTCAGTTCTAATGAGTATGCACATACATTCTTGAAAAGTAATGAAAAATAATGAAAAGTAAAGTTTGATTCCAGTTGTAATCTTCCTTCTAGATCTCTAACCACACTAGGCCTGGTAATATCTGCCCTGGCTGACCAGGGTGCAGGAGGGAAGACCAAGAACAAGTTTGTTCCCTACAGGGACTCTGTTCTCACCTGGCTACTCAAGGTAAGTCAGCAGTTGATACATTGTTTTTTATTAGTTGTTGTTTTGTTGCATCGTGATGTCTAGCTAATTATGGGTGGAGGAATATCAAAGACTTGTCCAGGAAGAACCACTGATGCACTACAGGTTAGCTGCAAAACTTTCCCACTTTAAAGTTCTAGTCCCATCCAGGACTCAAACCCACACGGGGGCACCTGTAACTCCTCAGCCCCTCACCACATGGGTTCGAGTCCTGGTCAGGGCAATGACTTCCATGTGGGGAGGTTTTCCAGCTAACTGCAGCGCACCAGTGGTTTTACCTTGACATAGATAGGGGTCTTCCACCATTTCTCCACCAATAATTAATAAAACACACAATGAGGTGCAGACTTCCTGATCAACTATTTGGTTTAACATGTAGCACTACCCAGATATTAAGAATAGACAATGTTAAACTGACATACTTGCTCAAAATCAATGCCGTATTTTGTAAAACAATGTTTAGGAAATAGATTTTGGTTTCGCCTGAAATATCGCAGTATAATGCCCACTTATCAAGAAGGCTGTTGATACATTACCAAGCATCAGAACAAAACACCATGCCTTATAATGCAATATATCAATGAAACCAACATTTATTTCCTTTCCGACACATTTACTTGACTGTAAAATAATAAATAGGATACAAATGCTTTATTTTATTTTGTTATGCTTTATTCAATTTTCTTTCCCTGGAGTCATGTGTATTTCATTAGTTTTGTAGAATAAGTTTTTAAACTTGTTTAAAGATTAATAAAGGAATATCACATTGCTTGCAATTGACATGGATATTGCTTCCAAATATTTCAATTGTGTAGAAGATAACTGAAAGGACTTTCTTAACATCAGACTATTCATACTTTCATAGAAAAGAAGTCAGTCCGAATTAAGCTGATATTTTATTACATTATCACCTTTTTTAAAGGAACAGTTTTGAGAAAAGGTACCTTTCAATGATACTTGTAATGTAAGAAAAAGTATGATGGTGGTCTTCATCATAAACAATAAAGAAAAGTATATATTGGTAAGTAAAAATACTTTCTTGTGCTTTTGTTTCCAATTAAAAAAACAAGAAAAAGATAAAGACAGTAACCATGCTACCCTTTCACCCTTGACACTCTCTCATCACTTCTTTACTCCTGGATAACCTCGATGGAGACAGTATATACATGTACAAAAATCAAATCCCTAATTATCCCTAGTTAACCTTTGTGGCCACAAATTTCCATGTAGGATATTGACATTGCATATAAAATAGTATACAAACTTGATTGTGCTTGTGTTACAAGAAATAAAAAGAAAATGTCAATAGTAGTGACCATGACAACCTTGCATCAATTTTTTAACTCAGGACAACCTAGGAGGAAACAGTAAAACCATAATGGTGGCAACCATCAGTCCATCTGCAGACAACTACGAAGAAACACTGTCTACACTGAGGTATGCTGACCGGGCCAAGAGAATTGTGAACCATGCTGTTGTTAATGAGGATCCGAATGCTCGAATCATCCGAGAGCTGCGTGAGGAGGTGGAACTGCTGCAGAAGGAATTAAAGGAGGCACAGGTAGCTAGGATATTGAAATTTAGATAATTTTGATAATGTTTGACAAACGTGGAGCTCCTGTAAGAGTCGGCATTGATACAACTTTTTATCAAGTTTGATTTATTTTAAAAATGTTAAAAATGTTCTCTTCAAACTAGGAACATTTGTTCTTTATTGAAATCAAACCCATTTCAAAAATGCAGATAACCCTAATTTTTTATTTTGTCAAGGTAATGCCTCTTTATTGACTTCCAGTAAACTGTCCAGTACTGAGAAATGTGGAGGATGCTTTCTGTTGTAAGAAGTTTAACTTGTTTTATCTAAAACTAATTGATTTTTAAATTTCAGGATATTTCCAAGGATATATGTATACAATTTTTGCTTATTCTTAATTTAGTAAAGATTAGTTCTTTATTCCTAAAAATATGCAGTACATGTACATGGGCCTTTATTGGAGTCACATCAGTTGCAGTCACTATGTCTTGGCTAATATTGGTCAGATATGGTAAAACTTAACAGGAGTGGTAAATATTAAGATTAGATGCACCCATTATTGACATGTCTTGACTGGCTGAAATATACCTGAATGATGGCCCTTTGTTAGCTGGTAATGCCGTTATAAGCATAAACCCTGAAGGTGTTTCCAGCAAAAAAAAGTCTTGAACAAACTATATCTTATTGTATCTTGTAGAGTTTAAAAGCCCCAGATTTGAAAGAGAAGTTGGAGGAATCAGAGAAACTGCTGAAGGAGATGAGGAAGACATGGGAGGAGAAATTGGCAGAGACAGAGAAAATCCAAATGGTAGGTAGACAGAAAAAGAAAAAGGTAATTTTATTCCGAAGATCTTCATACACAAAGAAAGGAAAATGCAAACTGCTGCTGAACAAATCTTGCTGAGTTTGCATGGAAGGCAAGTGGCTTGCTCCAGTTCCACTGAGTGCATTAGTGTCTAATCAAACTACATGTCACCAAACATCTTGTATGCATGCATCCAATGATCTTATAAAGCGCCATTTTTATGAACCTCTGTTTGTATTGTTCCAAAACAGAATGTAGATACCAAACCAAGGCACCATGTTATAAAGCTGTGAGCTTGAGTCGGTGATCATTCTCAATTATCGGATTGGTTGGATTTTAAATGAAAGTGGAAATCTGACCAATCAGATGCCTGAAGATGACCTCCGACACCAGCTCAAAGTTTGTAACCTCAGCCTCTGGTTATTTTGTATTGCAGTAGTGTCATTGATGTTTACCATGTTAGACAGTAGTTACATTTCTGTGGAGAAAAAACTGGGTTGGTTGTACTGCATGTTAAGGGGACATTGTTCTTAGAAATAAAGTTGGTTTCCAAATTCTTTGGAATCAAATGGAAGCTATGGTAGAAAGTTTAAGTCATGTATGATTCATTTGTTAGAGAAATTTAACTTGTCTTTTTTTGGTTTATGTCTGATTGATGAGTTTTTTCTTTGTTGTTTGAAGAGAATGGGAACGTAAAATTGAGAGTCCATTCATTGAACTTTGATGAACATGGCCTTAAAAGAAGGGAAAAAAAAATTAATAAAGAAAAAGAAAAGATATCAAACTCAAGATCATAGGGTTCTGGGTTAGAGCCTCAAACCTGACATGAGTTCTTTGAGCAACACTTGTTGCACCTGAACTGTTAGAGCAACTGGTAGAGCATCGGCTCCAGGTACTGGAGGCCCCGGGTTTGATTTCCTGATCCCGACATGCAAAAATTGTAAAAACTTCCTTATACTTGCTTACATGACAAAAACTGTTGATTATAAATTAATAGATTGAAACTATTGGCTACAAGAAATATTGTTATTTTCTGTTTTCAGGAGCGACATCAAGCCCTAGAGGAGATGGGAGTATCTGTCGAGACATCCGGCATTAAGGTTCAACACAGCCGGCATTTCCTCGTCAACCTGAATGCTGACCCGTCACTAAACGAGCTCCTTGTCTATTACCTTAAGGTTAGTTCTATATATAATAAGGTTTTGTTCTGTTGTGTACAGTGTTGTTATTAGGGATAAAATATGCATTGTATACATTGTAATTTTATTGATGTTTCGTCTTACAAATCTTTTTTTCATAAAAGAACTGACATGCCTTTCCCAGTTTTATGTTTTATAATTCATGTATGCAATCAATGTAAAGTATGTGTACATAAATGCATCAGTAATTTGCCCTTAACTCCAATCTATTTTAATCTCATTAACTTAAGACAAATTTTCTTTAAATGTTCCATTCACTTGAATGCTGCTTTTAATTACGAATAAGATTCAGACTATGGTTTTAAATTAGTATAATGTGAGATAAAAACAACAACAACTAATAAATGAGTAGAGTTTGAGATAAAGACTGTCTCACACACATGTAAAAAGAGAAAGGATATTAAAATGGGAGGTTACTCATGTAGGACCTGCACATTGTTTCAGGAAACAATTACCTCCCTTGGATTCATGTTTTCAATGAAAGACTAAGTTCCAGAGGTTGAAAAGAAAAGCTATAAACAAAGATATTGATTACAATGACGATGAATCTTGATTTACTAGTCACAGAAATTGTCCTGAATTTCATGTAATAAATTGGAATAGCAATGTCTGCATAGAATTAATCAATTAACATTGTCCCCTGTGTGGTATTCATTTTAAATGGCATCGTCTGCGTAGTGTTAATCAAATAAGTATGTGGGCTGATAAAGAGATAAAAGAGGTATTAGATGAGATAAAGGTTCAAAACAAAAAATGTTTTGGATTCTTTGATGTCTTTGATATGCATGTCTTTTTTGTTGTTGTTCATTATGCTGAAGTCTCTCTAAAGGTCCTGTATACCATTCTGTCCTTATTTTTCAGCAGTTCCCAAACGTAGACATAATATTTTTTGTACTCATAAAATAAATGAAATAAAAATAAAAACTAATTCAATCAAAGTCAAAATCATTAAAATTTTTTACAAAAAACGACAGATGAGAAAAAGAAAAAAGGCAGCATATTGGGTTTGAACCTGGGCCTTGAATATGTGAGGACAGCACATACATACATGTACGTAACCACCAGACCAGCAGACAGACATTACTTTGATGCCTTTCATAAAATTAATATTGTTTGTTCAACTTGACTTTAGAAATCGTTGACCATTTTTGTTGAAAGAACTGTAGAATAACGCTGTTTTTAACTTAAGTGCACCTCTAACGAAGTAGATTTCATCATGAAACATATAGAAAAACTATGTAAAGACCTGTGTTTGGGAACTAAAAAGTTCAGCATCATGTGTACAGTTTAGCTGAACTTTACACAGCAACAATGGTAGTACAAGGTTTGTTTACAGGCATATGAACTTGCAGACAGGACCTTTATTCATTTAATTACTAATGGTTTATTATTATTGTATTTGATTTTAAGAATTCAAAAGGCACTGGTAGAGCTCTAGATGCTGTTCATGATGAACATCATGGGAATATCATAAAGTACTGACCTAGAACTGGCAGTGATTTCTATGCTGATGGTGATAATGGTGATTATGGTGCTGTCTTTCAGATATCCATGAAGACATAATTGAATCAACCCTGTTAGTAGAATAGTTGACAATGTACCCCACACATAGTGTGCTATAAATTGGAATATCGTCCTGCGTAGAATGAATCAAACCTGTGTTGGGGCTGAGAAATGTCATACTGAAGTTAGGAGCTTAATTAAGAGGGTTTGTTTGTTTATTGGATTTATCATACTACCAACAGCACAGACATGTGATATTCCCTTGGTCCCAAAGAGGGAGACTTAGGCTCCCAGAGAGGGAGATTGGGGTTCCAGGGAGGGAGATTTCCATGAATGCGCGTTAAATTGACTGTGTGGCTTATTTCTATTTGTAAAACAGTATTTTTTGTCTTTTTTATTAATAATAATAGTAATTTCAGTGATAAAAAATTTCTTTACAATATTTTAAAATGAATTTTGGAATATATCTAGCATATTTTAGTTCACTATCTAAACATAAATTGTATGCTTTGGTTTTAAGCATATGGCCTTCAAAAACAACAGCCAAACATAATGTAAACAAGTCAAGTGTCAATAGCACTTACTAATGAATTGAAAAAAAGGTTTCCAAAGAAATAATGAGTATGCAAGCATAAAAATAGTTTATTTAATTTGTAAGTTAGTGACAAAAGAGTTTTGATAATTATAAAATATTAGTGGTAAACACATTGATACCATTACTTTCTAAACAAAGTTAAATGAATTTAGAATACATGAAGACATTATACTAATCAAGAATAAATAGCAAACAAGTGTTTTTCTGTGACAAAGTAGTAAATAGATATCGGTCCTGTTTTTTTTTTTACATATATAAACCACATACTAATGTAAAAAAAGTTAAAATTATTTTACATTAATTAAAGAATTCATCTTTTGACAATGTATGATGTAAACTGATTTGAACTACAAGTAGTTGAAATGGAAAATATGTTTTAAAAGTGTCCAAGGTTGGCATTTTATTTACCGTTCATGCACAAAATGAAATGGTATCAACTGTCACGAAAACCATTTACTTTTATGATAAATGTATATTTGCAGGAAGAAGACAAATTTTCTTTCAAATAGAAACAACACTATTGTAAAGTAAAGAAACGTTTACTCCTCTTAAAAAACTAAAGTCAAAGTAGGCTTTACATAATGTTGGGAAATGTTCACCATTTCTTAGATTTGATCTGTTCCAATGTTACTGACCATTGCAGATTTGTATCCTAATTCCTGCCCCCACATATTTCAGGACTAGAAGCTTGCCTACATATCTTACACAATATGTTGTTTTGTGAGTGCCGATAATGTCCTAAATAATATGCAGTTAGCAAAAGGCCTTACAAAGTATCAAATTAAAATCATTGATTGTTTTAGTAGCACAATGCACAAATATACATGTTGCAAGCTCTGTGTATTCAGCAGTGTTATTGTTTCACACATTCATCTCTTTCATGCAATCTTGTTTTTTATGTTAATTTCATATGCACATTATTACTTTAACATAATGTTTATTTCCAACCATTACGTGAATTCCTTTGACCTGTGCGTTTTCAAATTTTAGTATGTATTGCAATGCCCATTGGACTTTGTCATATATTCTTATTCATGGAAAAGAAACCACGATCGCTCGCTTCGTTCGCTCCCTTTGGTTTTTAATTCCAGGATGAGTCGCCCATTTAGACACTAACCTTAACATAGTAAAACTATACACAATCGTCTCGGTTTAAGAAAAAGAAAATCAATACTAGAGTAAGTTTTATGAGTACACACGAACGCATCAGTTTCAACATATGCGGTAGTCTGTTGACAAAATGGCGCTATGACGCGATGACGTCACACATATAATTAGCACTAGTTTGTTTTTGTTTGTTTGTAAGGCACGTAGGCAGGTCAGTTGTTAAACGTTTTTGAATTATTCTGTCATGTAATTTGCCTGCATTCAAGTGTATGCATGTCCATTTTTCTACATATTTACATGATTTACGTCGTGTATTTAGAGTACCGAAGTAAACGGAAATCAGAGTACTTGTTTGCAGTCAGGAAGTTTGTCAATCGCAAAAATAATGCTGGAAATTATTACCTTGGCTTGATAAGGAAAAAAACTGAAGACGTTCAGTCTAATTATCCGGAGCCTGCGTTTGGGTAAATACAAATTAATTCTCATATCACCCTATTAATGGGTTGTTGAACATTTACGATTTCGAAGCTCAGTCCTATGTCTTTGTCCGCACGTGCGTCAAGCATTGCTTCTAGCTTTAGTTGTGTAAGAAAATAGAACACGTGACACTGATTGGGCATGATCTCCGGCGTTCACTAAATGGGTGTGGTTATACTGTCAATCAAGGGATTGCAGTTTGTGGCGGTTGCCTTTTAACACCAGGAGGCGGGGCACGAAATTATCGTCGCGACCAATTAACACTTGGTAGGCTCTATGATTGGCAGTGATCTGTTTCGATTAGCTGCGCAAATATACACGCAGATCCTGGTCGCTTGCAGTAGGATATATTGCGTAATCAAATGATCGGCTGAAAGCTACTGTCTGGGCAGTCATTAGGAGGAATGAGATTAAGTCCGTCGGGAACATCAAAGCGGGAGTATTGATGTGCACAGCGTGAGGCGTGAGACAGACCCCTGATATCGGGAGTCTCCCGGCGAAATCGGGAAACATCACATGTCTGACAGCATTTCAGTTATTTGGAAATGGTGTCCACTTAAAGCAGATAAAGTGCTGTTTTTACTATGTATTGCATGCTGTGAACAACTGACATGATATCACACCCAGTCACTTTATCCTGACACTGGGCCAACCAGTCATGGAAATTTCTTTATATTTGCTTTGGCAATGGAGCTATACCACTACCATTTAAATGACTCTGATAGGTCTTGGCTCGAGATCTAAACCTGTGTCCCCCCGTAGCTGGAGCTAATGCTCTAATGATTGTGCTACCAGATCCTGAATAAGGGGTGTCAGTAGACTTCAAAATGGTGGGACTTGATTTTCTTTATGACTACTTTTAGGTTTGTTTTTAAAATACAGCAGCAACAACTCTGTGAATGTAATAGAGTCATGAATCCAAACCCTGTTAGTGGATGATGTAGTATAGTGGACAGGTGAGACACATGCAAGAAGCTCAGTTTGATCAGTTTGTTGAGCAAGGTGGGCCAGGTTTGAGTTTCAGACTGGGTGTGTATTTTTCTGTCTTTGTTATGCTCGATGGACAGGAGCTAGTTTAAAAGTGATACTGATAATGATAAAATAATTGAAATTAATAATAACATGATGATAATAAAATTTATGATAATAGTAATGATAATATGCATGAATGTTGATGATGATAATGGTAAAAATAATAATAAAAATAATAATAAAGATAATAATCAATCTTATAATAATTTGTAATGATAATTATGACTTTTTATAAATTAAGATTAATCAAATTTTCCCACATATTTGAAAAAAAAATAGAATTGAATATTTATTAATCAAAAATGAGCTGATTTCAAGTGCACTCTACAGAGTTCCCAAAACCAATTAACCATTAACCCCATATACTTACTTGGACTAATGTTAACATTGTTCATACCTTTAGTGATGATGATTGATGATCCAAACATAGCAACATATAGATTACATAGAAATGGAAAAATCATTAATTTAACCTCAAAATCAGAACTGTAATGTGTTGTTTTATTTAATGTTTATTTCCTTTGTTTTAGAATGTTATATTTTTATGACAATAATCAGTCTAAAACAGGAGTATTTCTGATACTTTAGGTTATAAAATTGCAGCAAAATGATAATAAATGCATGTCTTTTGCATCTATGAGATCAATACTACCATTTTAGGGATATCCACTGACAGCTTTCAGGTGAATCTTAATATTATACAGAAGTGAGTAGATATTAAAGCATCCACCCCTCTTAATCACACATTCTGTCATATTCTATTGTACTGTTTTATTCATGTTTCCTTATGTTGTGTGTGTGTTTTTTAAGAACAGCAAGTTTTATTCTATTTTAGGAGCCAAATGATATATGTTTGTTTCATGACTCGTATATAATAAAATATTACACATGTATATCATGCATGCTACCACTGCCAGTCACGTCCTGACACTGGGCTGACTAGTTGTGGAACTAGATAACTCCTTGTTTTTTGTCTCAGCATGATTTTCCTTTTATGTCCGTTATTGAGAGACGTTTGGACCATGTTTCCTCCTCAATGCTTGTTAGAAGCTTGATTTGGTTACATCCCACTTAGCTTCTCTGATTATTTTTGAAACATCACACAGACATAATTATGGCTAAATTGGTGATGTCCAGCTCAATATTGGTGGGGGCAGACCAAAGACACGTGTATGGGTAGAAACATAGACACATTGCAGGTTAAAAGGAAGATCTCCCCACTTGATGTATTTTAGCTAAGGTTAGCAGGGTGATGTGCCATATCATTTTTAACAACTTGTAAAGTCCTGACCTCCCTTGCATGGAGCTTCATACCCTAGAACAAGCATATTCACACATCCACCACATGACATTGTTGTGATCACAGTCATGTTTGAAGACAGTAAGATCAATCATGGAAAGAAAGATTATAGTTAAATCTAAACAATTAATTCCCAGCTTTATGTTTTGATATTAGAATGCATATACTTTGCATCTTGCAGGAGATCTGATTTATCAGTAGTATACAATAGTACCATTTAAAAGGATATTTTAGGAAGTCTTCACTTAAATCTCAACATAAAACAGAAGTCAGTAGATATTAAAGCATACACCTATCTTTATCAATCATTCTATCATAGAACATGACCTCTTACATTCATGTCCTTAATGGGTTTTTTCTAGAAATGGCAAGTTGTCCTTTTGACAATAACTATCTAATATAAAGATATTCATTTTTTTGTTTTTGTTAGCAAAATGACACATTCTTTTTTGTAGGTTAAAGTCGGAGACTGAAGTTTGCAGCTTTAAACATCCTCAGCCCCTTACTGAGTGGTTTTTGTGCTAAAACTTTCATGTGGAAGGTCTTCCAGCTGACCTGCTAATTTTCCCTCAAAACTTGCATCCTTTAACCTTATAAAAATAATTTTGTTTCACATCAAATTCATATTGGTTTCAATGCCTTGGCACTTTTCACCTAATTATTGCCTCATTCAAATTTCTCCAATTATCTAACCATGCCCATCTTTTACATCAATTACGTCTCATGTCAGAGATAATGAAGATGTTGTATGAACTGCAAATGTCTCAGGGGCTGTTTTGTGCTTAAAACTGGCTTCGAGGGAAGTCATAAATTTCTAAAAAAAAATCCTTTTTTTTTCTGTGCTTTATTTACTTGCCTCAACATTTCTTCATTCTAAGCTTTATTTCTTTGGTAATTTTTCCCTAAAAGAATTGCACAACCCCATTTCTTTCTCAATGAAATAAATTAGATGTGATAGTTACCTGGACATTTTCCCCGCTGATTAGTGATGCACTGGTGGTTCTATCCAGACATAAGTCAAGAGTCTTCCTCTAACAATAAATGGTGAGATGTCACCAACTATTACCATAATGGTGTCTGTGTGATGTAACAAAAACATCAACAACAATAACTAAACCGAAATCTACTAATTTGTGTGACTCAGTTAACTTTATTTGGATGTTTCTTTGGCATTCAATATCTGAACTTTCCTTTTACAGAATTCATTCTACTGTTTTGAATTAATGTTGTAATACAGTGTTTATATTGCTGATAAACCAAGGTGCCCCTAACAATGTCAATCTGTGACAATTGCATCCAACAAGTTACAGTTTTGTATGCAAGTTCTATCAAAGTCAATGAACAATGCATAATTTGTATGTAACTTAGCATTGATCTTTCTATTAATCATGAATTCTGACATAATCAAGTTTGATCATTCAAGGTTAGGCTTTTGTTGATATTGTCTAAGTTTGACTTATGCAAATTTAGTTCATATGTAAGCTGGTTTATGTTGATCATGCAAATACAACCAAGCTTACACCATACTAGCACTAAATATTCAAGTGAGCGGCCCTGTGACAGCCGTTGCCACTTCTATTATCTCTATAATTAACATATCAAATGTAAAGACCTGGGCCCAAAGTAAGGAAACTCTGAGCTTGAGTCTGAGGTCCTTCTCATCCATCTGATTGGTCATCCTATATATCTGGTGCTCATTAGAATTGTCTCATTTCTATGACTTTTTCTATAAGTACTAACAATGACCAATTCATAGAAGAATTATGGGATATATTGCAGTACAAAAATAAGATTTACACCTAGTTGTCTGAGCTCAACAAATTACATTATCTCCTACAAAAAACTTCATTTCCCCCAAGTGGCAAGGTTTTACAGCCTAGTCTGTGCCATGCCAGTCTCTCTACCCACACTAGTGTTTTGGGTCTTCCCCCAATAATTAGCTGGATGTCACCAATGTGATGATAATTGTATCGGTGCGATGTGACAAAAAAACACACACAATATTTTCCATAATCTATACATTACTTTCCCTTACACTAAAACATATAGAAACAATTTCTATTTTCTCAATCAACATTTACCTTTCTGAGAAGGTCTATAAATAATTCATTGTCACTTAATTTATTAACCTCGCACATAAAACTCTCTAATTTTAAGGTTGGTTGTTTACGGAAAAAAAAATCCAAATTACATTCTCCTATGAGAAATACGCCTGACATTCTCATCCCCCTAATGAAAACTGTTAAACAGCTATCTTGTACCAATCTTGCTATGAAAAGAAAATGTTGACAAATTCAATCCCCCCTTTTCTTAGTTCCCTAACAATTTCGAAACAAGATCACTGTGACATTGATAGATTTGGAAGGCTGTCATTGTTAATTGATTGTCAGATAATTGTGGATTCTTCACAGAGATTTTCTCTCGAATCTCATTCCCAATCCCTGCATGCTCTTTCTCTCTATAGCTCACTTCATCTGTTTTCACTTGTTGGATTTTGTATCACCTAGTAGAAGCAATTTCTCTTTCTTGCATCACTCAATCCTCAATGCATTGCTTTCTGTGCATTTGTTTTTATAACCAATACCTAACAACTGATTTGAATAGTTGAATCTTGAAGTTGGTATTCGACATGCCTACATTAAACATAATTAGCAAAACCATACCCCTGTTTAGGTGAATTTGGACATAATTTCTGCATTAACTTGTGCTTTAGTCTATAAAAAGATGATTCAGTACCTCAATTATTAGGCTGTACAAAATGAAAAAACAACAACAAATGCTCTAAAGAACAAATCTATAAAAAAAAGCACAATGGATAGCAGTAATAATAGGCTGTCAGGGTGGAAAACCTGTATTATGATATAATAAGATCTCGAAAGTAAGTGGCCACATGGTTTTCTTACTTAAAAATAGCTTACTGTGCAGCGTAGCTTAAATAGGAAATACATGTTTGTAATGCTGAGTGCTGTGTTAAGCTTTACTATTCACGTAGATGTAGCACATCAATAATCAGCATTTCATGTGATGTCTTCAGGTAAATATTATATGGTTGTTAGAAGAAAAGAATCTGTCCAAACTGTCATATACATTATCAGTTAAAGCTCAGTGGTCATTGTATTGGCTCCTAATGCTCTGCCAGCTGGTTTCGAATCCTGCTTGATGCTTAGAATTTTCCAGGCTGACATCGGCTAAAAGATGCTTTTCCATAGATGGGGAGATTATAGTTAACCCTTAACTGGCTACATTCGATTGTAGCCCAAACCACATTCTTAGTTATCTGCTTAGAAACTTACCCTAAGTGTGTAAATAGTTACTTCAAACTTGAACTGAAATTCTTCTAGGTAGGTATGTATTGAAATGCATTTAGACAGGTTTTCATTGGAAAATCATGTAACTTGTGGTTAGAATTTTCACAACATGAGTGTCCACATATTTGCATAAATCAATTGAGAAAATCAAGTTTGATGATTCTTACATTGGACATATATTATAGAAATTGTTAGATTTCTCCCATTTGAATCTTTTCGAACATGCCTGCAGTAAATTGAAATTCCCTTTAAAATTGTTTAAGGCATTCTATGAATGAATTTAAAACCTACAACACTTTTGTGTGAATATTTTTTTCCATTTATGCGAAGATGGTATACAACCCCAGGTATATACAGTGCTATGTTCACTGTGATCACATGCCTTAAACATATAGCATTATCTTGTTACCATGCCACTCAACTTTGGAAGTTTGTTTTCAGTTATAATGTAAAAAAGATATAACATCAGGCAGTTGTTTTGAGACTAAACATCATTTTATAAACAAAACATAATTTAATTAAAAATATAGAACCAATTAGATTAATTTTAACATAAAAATAGTTATGGATTAAATATCACTTTTAGCATTAGAGTATTAATGATTATGTTAATCTTGCTATGAGAAAGCTGCAGTTTTCAGAGAAATTGCATTTAATGTAAAATCTTGAATATTATGAGGTTTAAATCAAACCTTATGATTTAGACAAAGCAGTTTATCATAGTTTTATTTAGACTGTAAGTAGACTTTAATACTGAATGTTCAGAGTTAGAAGTGATAATAATGTTCTGTTCTTTCTTGGCTGTGTTACATTTCAACAACTGTTTTCTTCCAGCAACTATTTCCTTCCAGCAACAGAATTATTTTATAGGAGTCACTGACTTGTAACTCCTCAGCCCCTCACAGCTTGAGTTCAAGTGCCAGTTGGCTTGACAACATCATGTGTAAAGGTTTTCTATATAGCCTGTGGTGTGTCTATGGCTCTACTTCTTCTATCAATAATTAGCTGGTCATTGCAAATATAACTAGTTGTGGTGGTACAGTATAACAAAATATAAATAAAAAACTGATAAAAAAAATATTGAAAAAAAAATATTGGCCAAAAAAACACAAATACATCAGACAAGTATCTGGATAGAATCACCCAACTCCAATGATCGATCGATAGCCCAATTTCTAATTAAATTTACAAGTCTTTGTTACATTAAATAGTACATGATAGATGTCATTGCTTGCTCAGGCATAACATTGATCTACCATCGCTTCCACAGAACACAATCTGGGTTGACAGATGTTGTGAAAAAAGTTATCATTTGAACATTTTCAGAGCCGTGAGATTGCAGTGTAACTAAAATCAGTACTGTAACTGTCAGAAGTTCGGTGTATTTTTTCTCCAAACTTTATATTACTGGTACTCATTACAAGTGTTCAAATGAGACAGATTTCATGAGTATTAGGCTTGATTGAAAAATATTAGAGATAAATATCATCGTCATCATCATCATCATCATCCTATAACTTTTATCATCCAGACATAAATTATACCATTAAGCAAGGGTCAGGTCTGTTTGTCTAATCAGGAGCATGGCCTCCCCCCCCTATATCAGGTGGTCCAAAGGGTTGGTTCACAGTCCTTCCCAATAATTCCCTGGTACCATTTCACTTTATTGTCCCAGGACAGCTTTGGTCTGTCTGGTACCCTTTGACCAGTTATTCTCAGTTTCTGAACCATGATATCCATTAAGGGCAACCCTGTATTCAGTGGTCCAGATATACATGCATGTTTTGCTGCATGATATAATATTTACTTATTTCTGACAGGAAGCTCAAATATATGTGCAGAATGGCTGAGATTTAAACTCAGGCATCTGCAGACACCATTGCTGACAGAGGCAGATGATATTTACTATTACTGCCAGCCAGATTATATAAATGGAACGGATCGAGACTCGAATCAGACGAGACATAAATCAGCGCAGTAAGAGGAAAAGAGGACATTGATTGGTTGGATTTTGGTCTTATTTTGGAGGCGATTGAGAAATCTACAATGGTGGTGAAGATCTGGCAATGATATACATACAAAGATACAGCAGTAAATAGAGGCCTGGATCTGGGTGACTTGGTGTTATATGATGTGGCTTGTAATATGATTGCTTCTGGTGTTGCTGACATGCTGTTACAGTTAAGGCTACACTTAAAAAAGATTTAAGTGAACACATTGCATTGGGTCAGCGAGAGACTGTTGTAACTGGTTTTTTGATATTTTACAGGAGAAGGAAAATGCCATTTTATTTCCTGTGGTGAAATAAAATTATTCTTTTTTGATCTTGTATTTTAATAACACATTGTCTTCTTGCATTTTAATTAAAAGGTTTTTAAGTTTCGTTAAACACACGGCTGCACACACATATATTTGTTACATAATTATATATGTTGCAGTTGTTTGTATAGATAGCCAAGTTTTGCCTCTGAATAAGGTCTTCCATTGACCTGTAAGTTAGTGTTAGGTTGATACAAAGGGAATATGGTTGTTATCATTTTTGGTGTTGTGCTGGTTCAATCCATACATCATTATAGCCTTTCTTCACCCTTTGTAGCCGATGGTCACAGAATTATTTCTCTAATTGCAACACAGAACATACACAAATTCGATAGTTCAGTAGTTAAACGAATGACGGACAATTTTAGCTCAACACTTTTTACAAAAGACAGTCCTGGAAATTTCTACAGTAGGCAAGTTGTGAGACAAATTCTGTCCAAGCTGGTGTCAGCCTTCATTTTTCTCTTTTTCTCTACCCAGTGAACATTTCTTTATCTGTAGCACAGTCAATAAATAGTCTATCAATTCATTTTCTTTTTATTTACTACAGAAAAAAACAACACAAAATACGAATACCAATTTTCCTGTATAATTAATATTTTCTCTAACATCTCCTTCCACTGGATGTCAATAGTGCACCCAGTACCATATTGGGTTTTCACTGTTGAAGAGCTTATGTAGGTTAGTGTTCTGTATTGGACTCCAAACACAGGAGAGTCATCAGAAATAGAGAGATAGAGTGAGAGTAGTAGAGAGTGAAGAATGCATTTATTTCCCCAGAAACATGTTGAGAGTTGCTTTCAACTGTTGTCATGGATCTAAGATGCACCACTTAGTTATTTTAACTTCAGTGATAGTTTGGAAGTGGGTTGATAGAATTTAATTTTTAACTGCTGTCAAAGTGTTGGCAAGTGACTTCAGTGTTGAGTTTGTTGAAGATAATTGACAGCTATGGATTTTAATTATGGACCTCATTGATATACAGTTTTTCTCAGAAATGTTTTGATTGCTATTTCCAATGCTGGCAAAGTAGTGACATTTGTCATGCTATGTGTGTTTATGATAGTAAACAGTTGGGATTTGCTATACAGATACATTCAAACAAGTAATACTTTTCTTATGAGAACATTTTCTTAACTAAATAAAGAATTTTTTTAGATTTGCTAAAAGACAAAGGAGTTTGTCGTAGTTCAGACAAGTGTCAGTGGAGAACCATAAGTAAAAATATAAAGTAAATTTTACCATTGTGATTTCTTTGTACTGTGATACATTTATGTTTGCTGGAATATTTCTACAGAATTTCTCTATTTTCTTGATTGATTTACTTTGCATAACATGACAAAATTTTCTCCCACAAAAAGGGTGCTATAACTTCTTTACACACATGTAGTATGAGACATGTCATGAGAACATCTATAATAGGATTAATGACTGAATCTCCTATATGGAATTCATACATCTGTTTATTGAGCTAGAATAAATTCTGCAGATAATTTTTTCCCTTAGAAAACTGTAAATAGTTCTGTCAACTGTTATAATAGTTAAGACACATCACAGCATGTCAAAAGAGCGACAACTTTAGACAGATAAAGTGAATTTTGACACAGAGTTCACAGATATAATTTTACTTTGATAACCTTCAGCACATGAGGAAGGATGTTTCTCATAGAAAGCTGTTGTCATTTCTCTGAACTGTTATCACAATTTAGATGTCATTACTGCAGCATCTGTATAAGATAATTAACTGTTGCTATCTTTATTTAAACACTTTCTTTTAATTTATTTTCTTCTGGAAAATTGTTTGTGTGTTCCTGGCATTCTTCCAATGGATTTAATATAGTATAGTGACATTTCAGATAGTGTTAAATGGTGTTGTGAAAACATTAATTTGTTTTGGATGGAAGTGCTAAATGGTGTTGAGGAATAGGTTGATATTTATGGATGGTAAAATTATATCCTATGGATCTGAAAGGGACTCAGTGATATAACAGAAAATGATTTTAATGTAGGATAGATTTAATTACATATTTATGAATGACTTTGTAAAAACAAATCTTGTTCAGCTCTAATTGAACTGTTAAGCCATCTCTATTTTCCTAGAACTAAATTGTGACAATACTGGAGAAGATACAAAAGAGAAAAATGCAGCTTGAAAAGCAAAAAGGGATACACATGTACACAGAAATGAGCTAAATTATTTATTGATATCATAGTATTAATATACAGTGCACCTTTTCATAGAATATTTTCTAATTGGCATCACAATAATTGACTGCATATGACAACAAGTGTTTGAATTTGATTTCTGCCTGCGTTGCTTTGGAAAAGTCCTCTGGAAACAATCAACCCTTGGCATCTTCATGTTTTAGGTAACATTCCTTTCTGGTGTATGTTATTATTTCTGTATTTGTGACACCACTTCTGATGTTTATCACATTATCAAACTTGTTTATATAAAGTATAGTTACATTATCTATCCTATATGTGCATGGAGTATTAATATAAAAACCACAATGCTAAACAGCTTCCCATCAGTTAACACTGTAATTGCAAAGGTTGAATTTATTAAAATTTATTTAAATTCCTGTTTTAGCAAATTTCCATTTAGAGTTTTTTTCATATCTCCCATAGGCATTTGACATGACTTAACATTACAACTACAATTCTCTAGCTTTATTCCTTCTCTCTCACCTTTTTTCTCTTTCTCTAAGGTGTTGTTGTTTTCAACATTTTTATTTTGTAACACACAAAAAAGTACATTTTTCTTTGTTTTGTGCTCTTGTTAAAACTAATTTAATTTCAAGGACTCCATCTAATTGCATTATTTAAATTTGTTGTATTTCCTCAGTGCTGGTTCTACTCAAGAAGTTTTCATTGGAAAAATCAGCAACACACAACACAATATTAAAGAATTCCATTATAGACCTGAACTTGACAGAAAGTTTTAAATTTCCTTATCTTTGCCAATATATTTTCCAGTTTCGATAAAAAAAATATTGACCAGTGCCTGTCTTAATATTCCTCCATTTAACACTGGAGGTTTCTAGGACTAACCTCATTTAACAAGACATTTTTATTGCTGTTCACACTTTTTGAAATGTTAAACAATTTTCTCTTTAAATGGAGACAGAGTTATGTCTGACTGCTTGAAACATAACTCCAACTAACTGAAATACTGCTGGTGGGACGATAAACCCAACAAACAATTAACTTCCAACAAACAATTAACTTCCTTTGATAACCTTATTGTTTCCAGCTTTTGCCAATGTTTTTCCACACTTGCATAGCTCTTATACTGTTCTGGATGTGCCTCAAACCAAGGTTAATTAAGGAGAATAAAAGTTACAATTTGTTCTTCTATAACAATCATTAGACTCTTTTGTGAGCAAAGTCTTTTTTTAGCATTGACAATTAAATAAACTTAATTGCTGTTAATTAACACAAATTATTGAATGATGTATGTGATTGGTTTAGATAAAAACAATTTTTGAAACCATTGTCTTACCAGGACACTTATTGGAGTTTCATAATTTAGAGCTAGAACTGTGTTGATTTAGCTTGGACTTAGAATTTGATATCTTTTACATAATTATAATCGTTGTGATGAGAAGTTTGTTTAACCCTGAATTGTGTCTAAAATTGCATTGTTTTGAACAAGTATTATTTCTCCTTAACAAAAACATGGTGGCTTTACCTTTAGCTTTATCATTTTTACAATTCTCTTGCCATGAACAGAATCATCTTTCTAAAGTTTGTAGAATGTAACATTTCACACAATTCATGCCATTTTCTTTCATGCTATCAATAAAAGTGACTTGTAAAAAACAACCAACATAATACATAAAATAATGCACATGTGAGTAACAGAAATCTGTGAAACAAAGTCCAGTTACATGGATCTGGCCATTTTTCCTGTATCTTGTTTTGATCAAATGTAGATAACCTTGACATTGATGAAAATTTATTGACTTAGTTATACCTCTCACTGTTTTCCAATGACCCTCTTTCTCATAAATATTCATTTGGAAATGGATAACTGCTCTATGATTATTACCTTAACTACAACCTGAAATGGGCTGGAACTCTTTGACATTGTATTTACAGTGAAAACAGCAGGAATGATAAAATGTGCCTTTTTTAAGAAAACCAAGTGTAATGTCTGGACATTTTAATGTAATAGATAAAGCGATCACTTGTATATTTTAAAGCTAGCTACTTACATGCTTTGATGTCAAGCTGGTTTTATGTTCACACTTTCAAGGATATTACCTTTAAGCTCTGGTAAATGTTTATCTGGAAGGCTTAAAGGTGTTCATTTCCAGTTGCTGATTAGAAACTGTTCAGTACTTAAACCTTATCACAGATCGACCATACTTAAACCGACTATATTTTAACTATATTATCTCCTTGAAAAAAACAACTCTTAGTTGATGGTATACAAAGATCTTGTTTGTCTATAAGAAAGTTAAAGCAATGCTTTCTCTGGAGAAAAAAAATGTACCAAACAATTACATGTTATTATATGGCACAGAAGACTGACCAAAACAATAGTGATTGACCCCATATTGAGGCCTGACTTGAATCCAGATGAAGTTGTAATTACCTTTGCAATCATAACATAGTGATAGTTGAAATGATAATAAATTTATGTATAGGTATAGTTCTAGTTAATCAACAGTTTGTAAGCAAGTTACACAAATCACTTTAAAATACAAAAAAAAAGACTGTACACCAAAACACTTCAATTTCCTTCAGATATTAATGTTTAAGTGTACATACCATAAACATTTAATTCAATTACATATTTTGCTATTAAATCTGCATTAAGTTTAGAATTTTTACATATGTTTTGATTTTACCATTTCAGTAAATAATGTCATGGATTGCCATGTATTTTGGTTTATAAACAGACCTTTCCCCAAATCAAAATGAAATATACATAAAACGTAAATGTATTTATTTATTGACATCTTCATCCAATTTGTTGCTCTACATTTCAGAATCACACGCACTTCTATCATTACTGAAAGTGTTTTGTAGATTAAATGTTGCAGTCAAAATTGTAAAACTGAAAGGACTAAGATATAAAAGTCGTAAGATATTTGAAAATTCCCGATTATATCTTTTATTGAAGTTGAGTAGTATTGTATGGCTTGATTCATTTAGTTAAACATAAAAGGAAGACATATTAATTTATTTTAGAAAAGTATTACAGAAGTGGATTAGAAATAGATGTGTTTTGATGATTGGGAACAGTGCTCTGAATTTGTCTTTATTGAGTTTGTAGTATGTTTGGATTGGATGAAGGTGTGTAAATACTTTTGATATGTAGGAGATTTTTAATTAATGCAGATATTATCATTAAGTATTCAAAGGTTTATGCCCAAATTATCTGAAACAGTGGTAAGGTTTTGTTCATTGTACTTAATTTAGGCCAGCTGTTTGATACCACCTTTATGGTCCAATTCTCAAACAAAAATTAAAAAAAATAAAAGTTAAATATATTCACTTGAAATTTGGAATATTATCAACTGTCTGAAGAACAAATTTCATTATGAGAAGGTAACTCTCAACTTATACAGAGTTATCTTACTTTTTCAACTTGTTCATGATACTATCAAGTACAGAGAATAGTGTCTTCTGACAGCTTTTGTTTGATTATTCCTGTAATTTGAAATCATATGTCAATCAATGAGCCCTTTTTGTGTTTCTCCACTATTTGTTTAGTTTTTCTCAGCTAAGTTCAATTTTTAATCAATAAGAAACAATTGTGAGATGCCCTGTATGGGAGAAAATCAAGTGTCGAGACAGCTCCCATCTTCCTGTCTCTTCCATGTGATGTTCTGATTTAGTTGGCACTTACAAGACTATAACAACACATTGTCTTGTTTGTATAAATATGAGTGTCTGAGATTTTTTTTATCACTACCAGGACAAAAAAAAAAATCAACCCTAAGAACTACACTTACCTTTGTGGCACATTTTGTAGACCATTACATAGTGCTAGCCCATGTATTCTTCAACTGTTTTAAATTCACGATTTTAACTCAAGTTACCATAGTCACTTTACCTAACAAGGAGGTGTTTAGTTTTTTAAGGTCACCTCGTGGCAGCAAGGTAAAAGTGTCGTGCAAAATTAAAGGCACAAAGCTGAACAAGGTCTTGCAAGTTAGTTCTATGACTTGAAGCAATTCTTACTTAAGCCTTTACATACTGGAGACACTGTTCATCCCATTAACATAAAATAAGCCACACCCTTAAGGACTTTCCATCAGGTAAAGGGTTAAACAATGGCTGATGGGTACTGGACCTAAAGTAAAAATCACTTAGACACTCCTGTCTGCTTGTAGACCTCATGGAGGCTTCACTGAGACCAGACACATAAGGCTGATCTTGAATTGGAATGGAATGTGAACTTTGACCAGTAAGGCTTCTGTAAGTTTATCTCAGACTACTGATTGGTTTAATTTAAATGGAGTTTTAACTATGACCAGTCAGGTACTTGAGACAGATCAGTCTGATTAGTTTAATTTTAATAGAGTTTAAACTCTGACCAATCAGATACTCAAGGCTGATCTCAGACTCTGATAGGTTAAATAGAGTGTAAACTAATTGGTTGAATAAAGTGTAAATGACATGCTTTATTAGTATAAGCAGCACTTTTTCTTTAAGATTATGCTATCCATTGTAACTTAATCTGTCTCAGTATGCGCATCCCTTACTTGAGTTAGTGTTCTAGCATATTTGCTTTACTGCATGACAATTGGAGAGCTAATTTACATATTCATGATTAAATTCATTTGGAAAGCTGTTTTATTTTATTGTTTTCATGGTAATCTTGCTTAATTTCTCATTTACTGTTGTTAAGGCTTTTTATTTGCTAGTAATTGTTTTTCTAGAGTCAAGTAGTCTGTTAAAACTGTTAAAATATGATAACTGTTTATAAGCTTATCAGAATTAAGCCTATTACAGCAGCCTGTTTTTATGGAGTATTATTATAGTAGCTGCTTCATCTGTATGTCCATCAATCTTTATCTGTCCATCCTTACATCAGTCTCTCTGTCCATCCATCATTATTTTGTTTGAAGCAGAAAAAAAACCCTGCACATATTGGCTGCAAACTTGGAGGTTAGGTAGTTCCTATAAAGGTATATAGTGCACAAAAACATAACGTAAAAAAGTAAAGTTAATTTTTAAGATACCACCCTTAGTTTATTTGCTTGTCCAGAAAATAATATAAAAACTACTAGTGGGATCTGGCTGATCTGAATCACAACTGTGTGCCTTAGGAGGATTTATTTATGCTAAGCAGGCTAAGAGTTAACTATAAGCCTGGGAAATAATAACCTTCAAGATGGAAGTCTGGTCACAGTAAATTTTCTTGTTAAACTGTTACATAATCATGATGGATGCTGTGGAAATTGACAATCTGGGGACTGGGGTGTACAGGATTGGGATGTGACAGTTTTATAAAGGAGGGTAATGACTGTCTCTCTGGCTGTTTGTTATTAAATTTAATTTTTTTATCTTATTTTTTAATCTAGCATTTTCATATAGGGGAACTAAAGGTTAAATGCTGACCACATTGGTAAGACAATGTATAAAAAGCTTTTTTCATAATATGCATTGTAAAATTTTATGATGAACATAATCTGAAAGTCTATTGCATTGTCATTAGATATACTGCTAGACACTTAGCAGCAAAAAGTTGGATAATGTGTATCTACACTAGTTTCCTAGGCCTGGATTACCTTCTATATATATCTACACTAGTTTTCTAGGCATGGATTACCTGGTATCTATATCTACACTACCGGTAGTTTCCTAGGCCTGGATTATCTGGTATCTATAGTTACACTAGTTTCCTAGGCATGGATTACCTGGTATCTATATCTACACTAGTTTCCTAGTCCTTAATTATCTGGTATCTGTATCTACACTAGTTTACTAGGCCTGAATTACCTGGTATATATATCTACACCAGTTTCCTATAGGCCTGGATTACCGGGTATCTATATCTACACTTGTGTCCTAGGCCATGATTACCGGGTATCTATATCTAAACTAGTTTCCTATAGGCCTGGATTACCGGGTATCTATATCTACACTTGTGTCCTAGGCCTGGATTACCTGGTTTCTGTATCTTTACTAGTTTCCTAGGCCTGGATTACCGGGTTTCTATATCTACACTTGTGTCCTAGGCCTGGATTACCTGGTTTCTGTATCTTTACTAGTTTCCTAGGCCTGGATTACCTGGTTTCTATATCTACACTAGTTTCCTAGGCCTGGATTACCTGGTTTCTGTATCTACACTAGTTTCCTAGGCCTGGATTACCTGGTTTCTATATCTACACTAGTTTCCTAGGCCTGGATTACCTGGTTTCTATATCTACACTAGTTTCCTAGGCATGGATTACCTGGTATCTATATCTACACTAGTTTCCTAGGCCTGCATAATTACCTGGTATCTATATCTACACTAGTTTTCTAGGCCTGGATTACCTGGTATCTATATCTACACTAGTTTTCTAGGCCTGCATAATTACCTGGTATCTATATCTACACCAGTTTCCTAGGCCTGGATTACCTGGTTAAGGTTTATTATTCAAAATTATTGTGCTAATATTGCACTTGCATCTGGATAATGAAACATATTCATTAAACATTAATATAACGTCCATCTAAATGTACTGTATATACTAGACCTACATTCACAGCATTTTTTTTTCTTTATGGAAATACACATCTTTGAAAGTCCAGGTTAAATATTACTTTGATGTATCTTACAATCATGGGTTTTTCACTGAGACAAGCCCTACTCCAACCAACCTTACATATCTTTATGACAACTATCTAGGGACCTGTTGTCTTTCTGCCAACCATTTAAGACAGATTTCTTCAGGCCTTTGGGACCCTTCCAGCCTACCTAATGCACATGGAAATAATCTTTTTCTTATCACTTTAACATTTATCTCTAGCCTCCAACTTTTCCATATTTCCCATCTGAATTTATCTTTTGTCTTTACTGATATAACTTATAACTTTAAATTCTTAAACTATATGATTATTTAATGTATATCTTTGGCATAGGGACTATGAATTTAGATGAGTTACAAGTCAGCAACACTTTTTCTCTGCCATTAGCTTCCCTGTACATAAATTTTGCACTATGTTCATTGCATGCCATCACAGGGAAGGACTTTAATTGGATGTTGTAAAGCTAGTTAAAAATAATTACTTTTTAATTTGGTCTATACTTAAGTTGATATATATAATCTAAAAGCTTTCATTATCATTGTACATGCCTTTACTTGCATTTGTAATTTTTATGTGGTAATGGGATGAAAGTAGGATTCAGCTGAAAAACCAGCATTCCCTATGCATTGGTACTGTTGCAAAGTCATTTATCTTACTGAGCCTGTATCCTCAATGCTTTACTCTTTACTTGCTGACAACACTTTTTCCTCCATTAACATAAAACATGCCTCACCTTAATGGTGTTTCCAGAAAGTAAAAGGGTAAAGTCACAAAAATTGTGCTTCCTTGTAGTTGGAAAATGACTTGATTTACAATCCTTTTTCATAACTTTATAATTAACTACCTAACATAGGCTTTAAAGATTTCTCGGCAAATTAGATTTTATCCCATTCTGTTAGGTTGTTTGGTTATAAGGGGGTCTGTATTTGTATCATATTTGCAATTTTGATGCATTGGAGAAATGGAGTCAAGGTTATAATACTTTGGGCTCGAGTCAAAGTTTAACCAATCAACTGATGATGAACCATCTCAGACTCAAGCTTAATGTTTTATAACCTCAGGCCCTAGCATTGCTACAGCTTTTGCCCAAGAAATCCTGGGACATCCTTTTCAAATTGGTAGACAGTGACTCTAATGGTCTAATCTATTTTAACTTGGATTTCAAACAAACGTGATGGAATTCAATCTTGAGTAGACACAGTAAGATTGTCACATCATGCTGCCAAGATTTTGTCACCTGACAGCTGTCTTAAGAAAAAATAAAAATAAAAAAGATGCTGAAGGATGAAATCAAGATTTTGCTTCTAGACAGGAAAGTGAAAAATAAGCAACAACAGTTCTACTACAACATTTTTTCAGGATCGTTCATCTTTTTGTTTTTAACTTGATTTGTAAAACAAAAACAAAGAAATCACAAAAATCTGTTTAAAAAATAATCTGAAATCAACACTAAAACATGTAAATTTAAAAAAAAAAATTAATTGGAAAACATTTTTTTAATTTGTAAAAAACCTTAAATTCAACAAGAGATACATGTAAATGAATTTTAATGCAATATTGCCATTATTTCGTCGCAAGTAGGGCCAAGGATGCTGCTACGGATCACAATAAAATACGAATGTATGTGCTGACCCTTTAATAAACCAGTTATCAGTCCGTCAAGGATGCAGCAACAGTAACATTGTTGTTTTATCCCACCATAAAATATTTCAGTTATCTGATGATGGTGTCTGCATGAAGCAAATGACACCAGTACTTCATGTTTTGTTTAAATGTACATAATGTTATAGTCTGTATTGTTATTGCATGTTTAGTAAGTGTCAGACAGCTTGTGACTTACAGTCTGTATGTCATTCTATAAGGTCTGTGCATGTGGGCGTGGCTGTCTTCATCTCGTCTTCATGATGCATGGTACTTGTCAAACCTGTTATGTCGTATCTTTCTAGTATATGTTCTGGTGAGAGTGAGATTTTGTATGAGGGTCGGAAGTTTTCTTTTTTACCACACCCTAAACCAAAAAACATTTTTCATTTGGTCAATTTTGGAATATTGAATATTTGTATTGCAGAATTCTAAATTGTAACAGCTCAACCAACTGATAATGTGTGTTAAGGCAGTATTTTATTTTGTGTTTATTTATTTTTCGCAGGTGTTAATTTTTTTTCATTGAGGTTTAAGACAAAAGTCTTCAACCAATCATGAACTGGTTTTGGGTAATAATCGACCCCACCTTCAGTTCTGATCTATCAGATTTACTTAAGTTTTTCTTTGTTATTATAATTGCAAAAAAGAAATTGCTTTTGGTATATACATTTAAAATCAATCTTAAACAGTCAGTGATGTAACATAACTTAACACAGATTCCTCACAAAAATTGCTTAATCTTAAGAAATTCAGAGAAACATTATTGGATTGTCACACCCAGCTGCCTAACTGCCAAGTATTAGTTATCATAAATGGCTGCGACTGGCAGTATAAGTTGAAAAAAATTTAGACAAATCTTTTTTATAAAAATGTCAGACTCAATAAAAACACCATTAAGACTTACTTCAGAGGCTTTATTTGAAAATTTTATATGTTTTAGAAAAAATGAACATCAATTAGAATTGTTTAAGAAAGTTGCAAAGAGATACTGAATTCCTAATAATAAAGTGACATTGCCTTAAGATACCATTTTATTATTATTATTATTATTATTATTTTACTTTTATTTTTTTTTAAAGTTTTCTGATTTTTTGAAATGAGAAAATATCTAGACAATGAGTAGGAAAAAAAATTTCAATGGAAAAATTTTATGCTACAGGCTTTACAAGAGTAAAACATTTTTCATTTCTATTTTGTCATTTGAGAAAGCCAGGCATCTACAAGCTTTCCTGACCAAACTTCAAGGTGACATTGATACATGGCTTATTAATTAATAAACAATGTTACTTTTTACTCTCTGAAATAAATGCCTGATACATAAAAAGAAATGTTAAGATAAAATTGTTTTCAATGAAAAAGATTTCAAATTGTTCTGAATCAGATTAAAGATTTACCATAATTTTTTTTGTCATCTTTCTATTGACATTTTTTGTCACCAAAACAAACATTAAACTTAAAAAAATGAGACTTCATTTTAGAAAACCAGATTTTAAAATGTAAAATTGCTCCAGACTAAATTTATTGTCATTGTTATAGATGTATACTTTTAAGTTATTCTGATGAATGGCGTCTGTTTTATTAATTAAACACTGAAATACTTATAAAATAGAATAAATTATTTATAAAAAAAGATTTGTATAAAAAAGGCCAAATATTAACCAGGCTTGTCTGACATGTTGGTTTACTCCAAACTGGTTCTGCAATCTGTAGAGGATCTGCTTTAGGTAGAGATGGTTCTAGATTTTAACCTGGAGCAAGATTAATTCTAAAGTCATTTAAAATGGTAATTGGTAGCTCCCTTGCTGACTCTCAAGTAGTGGCACTCATGGCATAGTGGTAGAGTCACCGATTTGTATTTCCTCGGACTGCTTAGCCTTCCCATGCATGGGTTCAATTCCTGTTCAGAGCAAAGGATTTAATGTGGGAAGGTTTCCAGCTTACTTGTGGTGCATAAGTGATTCTACCCAGTCATTTGTCTGGATTCTTTCTCCACCAAATAGCTGGACATCTCTGTAATGATCATAATTGGTCACTGCAATGTATTTAAAAAAAACAAAGTACAAATATAAGGGTAGTTTTATGACTGATTAGTCAGGTGCCAGAAATATGTGACTGGGTGAGGCATAGGGCCATGTGTTCACTGCAAGTTATACACAGTGAAGTCAGCTGCTTCAAGTAGTCACCTTTTCAGGCAAAATTACTGAAAGGTTATTGGTGGAATGGTACACAAAACAAACAAATGACAACTCAAAACGTATTACTGTTCCTTAGCTTTTTTAGATTTATTTTTATTTTGCCATACTTCCATATTATTTGGTACTTGAAAAGAAAAACATGTATAAAAAAAATAAAACAACAGATATCTTGATGTACAAAAAAATGTAACTGCTCAACTGACTTTCTGCAATTTATTCTCAACTTCTGTCGATTTCTTTTTTTTCAATTGACATAAATGGAAATTTAAAGGCAATGATTTAAGAATGAGTGGCATTTAGGAGGCAAATCTTTTGAACTGATGTGAAGATAAAACTTGCCTGGAATTCTCAAACTGTGAAAAGATCCCAAGGGGTGGCAGAATAAAATCATTAAACTTATGGAGAGTTGGAATCCATTGAAGGCATGTTTGCTTTGCTACAAGTCATGCAGTATTTATTTTTTATAGCCACTTTTAGTCACGGCAATGTAATTTAGCTTAACCAAGAAAAGATACCAACACCTTTTCTGTTTTAATATTAATGGCTGCCATATTTTTTTCTAAAGTCAGGGGTGTCTGTGGCATAGTGGTAGAGTTGTCGACTGGTAACTCCTCTGACTACATAGCCTCTCACTATGTAGGTTTGTGTCCTGTTTGTGGTGAAGATATTCCAGCTGAGCTGCATAGCGCTGATAGTTCTACCCAGACATTTGTCTGTGGTCTTCCTTAATTAAAACTTTCTGGATGATGCAACATTGATCATAATTAGTTACTGCAATGAATTTCCAAAATAAAATTAAATAAATATGTTCTCACTTTTCACACACTTTTCTCTCTTTAGCTTCAAGTTGACCTAACTGGCACAGGCAGTTAATTACATCTTGTATTTTTCATCTTCCTTGCATCCTCATCATGTCTCCTCTGGGAACTAATGTATTGATAAAAACTTCATAGTTGTAAACTAATATCCTGCTAAGATTTTTGCAGAGGCATACTTAATTGTTAGATATAAGCTACATACCAAGATCATTAAGTCTATATTCTGGAGATTTAGCAGGAAAAAGAGCAGATTCTGATCAAATTATACTCAGCAGGTAGCTGGCTGATCTGGATCCACACTATTTATCTTAACCTTATAATTGTATGCTTAGCAGGTTCTGTTTTCCTACAATATTCACCGGCCGCAATAGCTCAGGTTGTAGAGCATCGGCTTGCGGATTGGGAGGTTGTGGGTTCAAACCCCGGCCGGCTCAAACCAAAGACTTTAAAGTTGGTTGTAGTGGCTTCCCTCCTAACACTCAGCTAAGGGGACAGCATAATGCTTGACTCGTCGTTGTCAGTATAATGGACTGGCCGGGTTCAGTCCCTGGGCACCTCATAAGTGCCCCTGTGCTATAATGAAAGAAATGTTGCTGCACAGTATCAGCAAAAATGCCGGCTAATCCCATCCAAGTGCTCATATTGTAATGGGAGGCACTTGTGGCATAGTGGTCGACTTGCATGTCCTCAGACTGCTAAACCTCTCACAGCAGTAGGCTTGAGTGCTGCTTGAGTGAAGAACTATATGTGTGAAGGTCTTATGGGTTACTTCAGGAAAGTCCTCCCAACTTTCCTGTGGTGTGCCGTTGGTCCTACCTGAACATTTGTCTGGGGATCTTCTGCCACCAAAATAGCTGAATTCCGCTATAATGACCATTACTGGTCTCTGCGATGTTTTTTTAACAACAAACAAAACCAGTATTTGTGTTGCACTTGCCAGCATTAAGTTTCTTCTGTAAATGACACCTTGAACAGGAGACTTGTTAGTCTAAAAGCATTTTAAAAAGTTGTTGGTTGTTTAATTTTTTTAAAAATCATTTGCAGACATTGTCTTTTACATTGCAGAAATTTCTTACAGTTTTATTACAATAAAGTCCTGATCAAAGATAACTGACATTCTAAGTGAATTAGGAAAGGGACATCCAAGGTATAGATTGTCTCTATAAACACAATTAAGAGAAAGTTTTCTTGTGAGCTCTAAAAGCCCTTTTTTGAGGATTGTCATTTTTTCAGTATGAAAAAGATGTTGGTCTGTAACATTTTATTTTAAAAAAATTTCAAATACATTCTAAGTTTTTAAATGTACATGATTGTTTGCCCTTGTCGGGATTTAAATTCCATTGAAACTTATTTTTATTTTTATTAAACTGAAACAAAAAACATAAGAAAATATATGTAGATGTGTCTTATTTCTTCTTTCCTTTTTTGTTGTCTGCTTGTTCTTGTGTTGCAATTTCTTTATTGTCACAAGAAATTAGCAGAAAAATGGAGCTTGAAAAATTTGTGCCTGAGAGGACATTCTCTAATGGCCATGAGACTGTGCGTGATAAATTAGCGCCAGATTGATTGTGAACTGTTAGGAAGAATGAAACAATTAAACTTGTAATTACTGCTGGCTGTGTACTCTATAAACAGATTGCATTGGCTGAAATTGGGACTCATACCAGGGGGTATTTGGTAATCTTTTCCAGGGATGATTTTCTGTAATTAAATACTAATTGTTTGGTTGTTTTTGTTTTTGATGCTGTTTAAGGATTAGGAGGATAGAAGCAGCTGGGATTTTTTTTTGATGATTTTAGGTCATATCAAATGTTTGTTTTTTAGCTCACCTGAGCAAAATTTGCTCAAGGGGAGCTTTTGTGATACCGGTTCGTCCAGCGTCCATTGTCTGTCGTCAACATTTAAGCTTGTGAACACACTGCTGGCCAGTTTTTATCCAATCTTCATCAAACTTAGTCAGAATGTTTGTCGGAATGAAATCTTGGATGAGTTCATTATTGGGTCACCTGGGGTCAAAAAGTAGATCACTAGGTTAAATTTTAGGAAAAACTTGTGAACACACTAGAGACCACATTTATAGCCCAATCTTCACCAAGCTTGGTCAGAATGTTTGTCTGCATCAAATCTTGGATGAGTTTGTAACTGGGTCTTGTGGGGTTAAAAGTAGGTCACTAGGTCAAATCTTAGAAAAAGCTTGTGAACATACTAGAGGCCACATTTTTAGACCAAACTTCTTCAAACTTGGTCAGAATGTTTGTCTGCATGAATCTTGAATGAGTTCGTTATTGGGTCACATGGGGTCAAAAAGTAGGCCACTAGGTCAAATTTTAGAAAAAGGCTCGTGAATACACTAGAGGCCCTATTTATGGCCCAATCTTCACTAAGCCTGATCAGAATGTTTGCCTGGTTGAAATGTTAGATGATTTCATAACTGGGTCATGTGGGGTCAATAAGTAGGTCTCTAGGATCAAATTTTAGAAAAAGCTTGTGAACACACTAGAGGCTCCATTTATGGCCCAATCTTCATCAAACTTGATCAGAATGTTTGCCTGCGTGAAATCTTGGACGAGTTTATTATTGGTTCATGTGACGTCAAAAAGTAGGTCACTAGGTCAAATCTTTGCCAAAGCTTGTGAACACACTAGAGGCCACATTGATGGCCCAATCTTCACCAAACTTTGCCAGAATGTTTGCCAGTATGAAATCTTACATGTGTTTTGAAACCAAAAAGCAATGAAAACAAGGAACTCAGGTTAACCTTTCAGCTCCAAAGTTGTACAATAGCAGCTGCTAGAATGTGTGTTGTAATGGCAACCAGAATAATCCAGAGTATATTGGTGTTTACAGTGTGTAATCCTAAACAAGTGAAACACCAATAGTGCTTCTTGTCATGAAAACAAAACAACATGAAAATAACAGCACATTGAGAAATAAAAAAGAAAATAAACTTCAACTGACAGATAACAAAAAGCTAAGCCAAGCTGAAACTCTGGCTTAGATTTAGACAATGAATTAGACTAGTAGATGTACTTAGATGATCTTGCAGTCAGTGTTCGTGACAAAAGATAATAGCTCATTGCAAACTTTCTGACAGACCCAAGGCATATTTGGCAACCCTCAGACCTTGTCCCCATGTTGTTGTCTGTGTAATGTTGTGTGTTGTTGTTTTTTTCCTTCTTTTGAGTTAATGACTGTATAGTGTTTTTCAGACTGTTGGTCATAAATAGGTATCTATTTAGCCTTAATCATGGTTCATTTTTTTCATAACCCACACTTATTCATAGTCATCTTCTAACCCTGACGTGCAAAAGTACCCTGACATAGCTGCAGCTTCAGCAGCAAATATATGTAAATCCTGACCAGACAGCTCCCAGCAGTAAACTATCTGGTCTGGATCTTGACTGTTTTCCCAAGCCTAATCAAATCAGGCCATTCAGGCTAAGTGTGTAAGCCAAGATTTTGCCATGGAGTTATTAATTCTTAGATAAAGGGAACACAATTAAAGATGGTAGTTCACAATGAAGTGACAGAGAATAGATATATTTGGCATCCCTAAAACTTTATTTCTGTCTTCCCTTGGCTGTGATGTTACACATTGTATATAGGGATGAATGAGCTTTTCTTAAAGACAATTTTTTAGACAATTACAGAAAGAGAAACCTGACCAGGTAGTTCAATCAGTAGAGTGTCGGCTTCAGCTACAAAAGGCCTGCTGGTTCGATACTGGGCCACTGACAAACCAAAGTCGTTAGAAATGGTTGTGTTTTTTTGTCCTTGCTAATGCCCAAGCAAATATAAGCTAAGTTCTACGACTGGTCGGCTAAGTGTCAGGATAATGTGATTGGGTGTAGTATCATGCCAATGTTCAGGTCATGCTGTGCACAGTGAAAGCAGCATGACACCTGCTTTAAGTGGACACCATCTACCGTCAACTGATAAACTGTTAATGGGACCAAAAACCCTAATAATATACAGGGAAGAATTTTCATCTTAAGTTATATCCTATGTTGCTTGTATATCAATGAAGGTGTCTGAATGAGACAATGTATAGTAGTACCATAAATATACTTGATAATTATGGGATATACATGTAACAATAAATAATGTTTATCATCAGACAGTAATTTTATGGCTATTACTTTATGATATTACCTGCTCGGTGTTATCTTCTGCTTACTGTAATATGAGACAATACATGTAGTTCACATTGGAGTTTGCGACACACAACAGACACATTTGGCAGCCATTAGTCTTTGCCCCTATGTTTTTGTCTCTCTTGTATCATGGTGGACTTGTCTCAGCCAGATCGTGATAGATAGGCTTGGTGATGAAGCCAACTTTTTTGTGATAGGGTGAAATTACTTTCTCAATAAATGGGGACATATATTCATACTTTGTTGTTTTTTTAGTTGCTTTTTTTGTTTCTTATGTGAACCCTATGCTGCTTGAATTAATCTAGAATCATCATGGATTACAACAAAATATTTGTTTAGAATGCCCTTTTGTGTCCATCTTATTTTGGCTCTATTTGAACTTTTTTACCCTAAAATTCACTACAAAATATTAAAAAAATATATGGATAATATTTAAAGAGTATTTGGCATATACTTGTGAAAAATATTTCAAGTATTTGGTTATTTGAAGAATTTTTGAAATCATTTTTCAAATAAAAGACAAATAATAAATAAACTTCCTCATTAATGCTTCTGAAAACAACCGGCTAAACATGTTGTCAATTATTTTTAGTCATACCAGTGACAATTTATATGAGCACAGCATACCAACAATATTTTTGTTTTTAAATGATTAAGGTTATGACATTCTTGAATTAAAAGTTGAACAGTGAACTTCTTATATAGACAACTATATATATACTAACTTAATTATAAAATATTTTATATCTGTAAAAAGGTTTGACTGTTTGTGCCAGGATTTTGCAGAAGCCAGTCATCATCAGGGGAGACATGATGTCTTTATGACATTGACTGTAACAATGATCCCACATGTCAAGTTGATTGAAGCCCTAACTACCTTACTGGCTGTCAAAAGAGGATTCTGTTTTTATATTTAGGTATTTTTGTAATCTGGGCAAGTGTTGAACAAGTTAAAAAAAACTTGATGTCAGAGACTTTTTCTAAGCATCAGAATTTATAATCGCCATGTCTCCTTTTAAAAGCATGATTATGAGACCCCTTTTATACAGTTTTTTTTTTAATCCAGGTCTGGATTTTAAACAACATACATGTAGTTCTTCTTGTTCTTCTGAATAACTAGATGTCAAATGGAAATCTATAGTGTCACTGTGGGAGCATTACAATTAATAAGAACGCCTTTTGGTTTGTTTTTGCTTGCCATTGCTTACCAGTGCACAAAATTGAACATTTTAAAATGTTGAGCTTGAGTCTAAAACATTTCCAGGTATCTATTAAATCAAAATGGAACGTACTAATCATACAATCTTGATATATATTTTTGCTCCACTTTTAAAAAACAGCAATGGATAAGCTATTGTCATGACACTCTCCTCGGCATTGGTTAATCCCTGTGTTACAGTCCTATTCCTGACAACTATCAACAATATTTACCTCAAACTTCTTGTTCACTATTGAAAGTGAGACGTGTATCAATAGAATATGTAACCCTAAAATTAAGTTTAACAAAGGTATGCTTCTTTTGTGAATGTTAAGGTTATCAACAGCTGACATCATACTATCCAGAACTGAAAAAGGTTTAGCTTGCTGTCCATGGATTAATGTTTAGTTTGGTCTCTGATTTAATAGCAAAGTTTTCAAATCCCTACTCTCTAGTTCTTGCCATTTTGGCCATGCTATACTTCTGAATAATCTTTACTTATTCTATGTTGTCTTCATATATTTGCATGTGCAGGTGCCCTACACATAAGGCCAAGGAGTCAGCAGCAGATAGTGCAAATCCTGGGAGCTGTCTGATTTGGTAGACATTTTTGACCAAAGCCTGATCCCCTTTGTGTTGAGTAGGTTGAAGGTATTATCTGACAATTTGGACCATTTTTTTGGCTCTAAACTGAATATATTATTGTTACCTGGAAAAAGATCCCATGAAATGCTGTTTATCAATGTCCTACACCTATGTTGTAAAGAATAACACTCGATTTATTATTATAAACATGGATTTCCTATCTGAGCCGCACTTCGCAGTTAGGATTATAAAACTAGGAAAGTCACATAACCACTTACTTTTGAGATCATGTTATATCATCATATCTTTTTCTGGCAGAAATCCCCATAGTGCTTATTTATAGATTTGGGACAGTGAACATTTAAAGTGATTTATTTCACAATTTGTTCTGTTTCACAGGTGTGGTAGTGTTCCAAATCATCTTTTTTTTACAAGTTTGAGTTTCGGAAATTATGCCTCAGGTCCCCCAAACAAGTGTAAGATATGTTACATGTATTCAAAACTGTCAGATACCACCTTGAAGAGTTTAGCATGAAGCAGTTTATAGACCTCTATTATGGTCTCTAGGAAGATTTTTTTGCTTTTATGACAATGGCACTAAAACCCTGTAATGGTCTCAGCAAGTAAACTTTATGGACCCCCTAACTACCTCATTTAGGTGTCTATGGGGAGATTCTGATGAGTCTGTGGATAGATGTAAATAGGACTCATCCTTGAGACTGGACTGCGGAAGATAAGGGCATTTTTTCATAATCCAAGGATAGGAAGAGATATTTTCTAATATTTTTATGCTGACAATTCAACTGGCCAGTATTAAGATTGCAAGTGTTCTACCTACATTTGTTTAATAATTTATGGTCTTCCTTCACAAATAATAGCTAGATTATGCTAGAATAGAAAAAAATCATAAGTTAACATACGAAATGAAAAATCAACATTTGCCCAGATCGGAGTAAAGGGCTTAATTTGGAAAGCTCTTCCAGCTGATCTACAGTGCACCAATGGTTCTTTCCAGACATTTGTCTTCCTACACCAGAATATTCTGGACGTCGCTATAATGATCATAATTGGTCACTGTGTTGTATTTCACTCCACACTGTTGTTATAAAATGGTGACTGGTTTAGCTTCTTTAAGAGTAATTGTCCTAGAATTTATCTACACTATTTGAAAGTGATTCACTACAAATATGTTTTGACTCCTTGACCCCCTACCTTTTTGATTCTAGTCTCAGGTGACCTGGGTGGTCAGGTGTGGGGTGGAGTTGTACTCACAGAGAATCAGTAGGTCATTTATATATGAGAAAAGTCCAAATTAAGCCAGAAAAGATTTGTTATATTGTCAAGAAGGATGCTAAAAAGAGTTAAGATGATGAAAAAAGTAAAGTTAACCCAAATAGTCAAAATGATGTTAAAAAAATCAAATATGTTTGTACAACAGCTCCAAACACTCAAAACCTTATGCACTTTGTTAAAATAATGCTAAATAGAAATTTGAATGTTTAAATATGATTGTGAAATTCTGATTAGTTTAATTAGTTAACAAATGTATCTGTGCTTTAATAGTTAGCTTTATTGGCTAGGAATAATGTAGATTTTTATCAAAATTCCTATTCTGAAGTCTTTGTTCTATACAACTGCTAGAAACTCATTTAAAACAATCACATGACCACTCTAGAAGTTGCTGTTTTTTGTTTTGCCAACAAAAACAATAGCAACTGTGGTAATCTTTTTTGGAAGGGCATTTTCAACTACTATAAATATATTCTGATGATATGCTAAAGCAATTTTGTGACTAGACTTGGCAAACCAAGTGATTGAAGTGTTGAAGTAGCCTAATCAGGTATTCTACAAGGGAAATGTTTGTGGCAATTAATGTTAATGGCAGTGAGTCCGGTCATTTTTCTTTGGACAGGTTACACATTTACCGTAATATATTATTTTCACATTTAGTACCTTTTATAGGAAAGAACGGTCAACATATGGTTCTCCTATTTTATTCATCATATGACCTAACCAATATATATTCTAATGATGTATTCTGATTGTAACATATTTACTGCCTAGATTTACCAACCAGCAGATTCAGTGTTAAAAAGCCTAATCATGTATTCTACAAGGGTAATGTTTGTGAATATTAATGTTATGATGGATTGTTTTACTTCTGGGCTGAGGGATGGTAAAATGATAGCTGGATTGGGAGGCTTGTCACTAATCAATGTCTGGAAATTCAGTGTCATCAAAGACTTAAAGGTTCTTGTTCTCACAGTCTCAAGGTGCTGAAAATGATTCAAATTTTTTTTGTTTTTTTTTTTTGCTTGACTGTTCTAGGTTTAAATACATTTATGGGCTGATAATGTGCTAATATTATTTTCTTAAAATGATAAAAAACCAGTAATTGCAGGATTGGAAAATGTGTTAGCTGCTTTATGTAGCTTAGGGTTAGATAGGTATGTAGCCTCGGAGATAAGAAGTTTGAACACTTACGGGCTGATAGTGTGCTAATATAATTTTTTTTTTTAATGATGAAAGAACTGTAATGGCAGGATTCTGGGGGTGTTAGCTGACATGTGTAGCTTATAGTTACTTAATATATATGAGGCAGTTCGAGCGGGAAGACATCACTCTTACTTGCTTTCGCATTGGACATACTAGATTAACTCATTCATATCTTTTAAAAAGAGAAATTCAGCCTGAATGCATTCCTTGCCAGGAACTACTGACAGTTAACCATATTTTATTACATAGTATTGACACAGACCATATTCGGTCTAAGTATTTTAATGTCAATAATGTACAAACAATTTAAGCGAATGTCTAATTCTAATCTTGTTTTATTCCTGAACGAGATTGGTATTCTTAATAAGTTATAAATTTTTAAACTATATATTATGCTAACATTGTATTTTAAATGTTTATTGTACTAACCTGTATTCAATTATATTTCATATAATTTTAACCAGTTTTTTATATTTCTACTCATATATTTGAATTTTTACCAGATTATACCCTATTTATGTTAAACTTCATAGTGTTCGGCGCCGTATGACCTGCTAAGTGTCGGTGTGCCGTAAAATACAAATACAAATAAGGCATTTAGTATGTCTTTGGCACAAAGGTCAAGGTCACAGTGACCTTGAACATGATTTTTGTTTTGGGGTATGTAAGTGAAACCAGGCAGCAAAAGAGTCATATAGTGTTTTTTTTAAACATCTCTTGTTTATGCATACTTGAGTTGGGGAGTCTATGTTTAGACATGAAGGTTTGAGAATTAATGAGTTTGAATAAATATCTTCCTGCTTTGATACAGATGTTTATGTGTCCATATATTTTAGTTTACTATTGGGAGTTGTTGACTGATTATTGCTCTGAAGAAGTGGTGTAGATGAATGGCATTGGAGTTTCTTCTGGGGGTAAACTATTCTATGCTAACTTGTTTTTATGGATATAAATAAACCTTATAATGGATGTGATGAGATTCCCCAGTCTCTTATCTTAGAAGCAAGTTAGTTATTTCCTAAAGGATTGGACAGTGTATGGGCATAGCCATGGGCAAACATACATGTGGAGATAGAGAAAGGATGTCTACTAACTATACCTCATTTAGTTCAAAATTTTAGACACATTGTTGGTTTTGATTCTATCTTGCTCAGGTCTAATCCAACATATGTGAAGAATATAAAATGTGAAAAAGTAGCGAAGAATAATGCAAAATATGAAAATGCATATGTGTTGTCTTTTAATTAATTCCATGAATATATAGCATAGTAAACAATAATTTAACTATATGGTTATAGTTAAATAGAAAATCCAGGAAGGGATATGCCCAAGGTATGTCCAGACAGATATGAGAGATACTAAATAAAAGTGGCTAAAAAATAACAATTGATTATTGGCCAATATCAGTCATTTATTATTTTATTGAAACTTAGGTTACCATGGATTTGTATTTTTTTAACACTTTTGTTTTATAAACATTTAACATGTACAACTGACTGAAATATCATGAATCATATACATACATTAAACCTTAAAAACATCTTAAACACTATATATTAAACACTGTATATTTCACATTTCTTCTGTCTTGTTGCTTTTCCTCTGACCCTGTGTGCTTGAAGACTCAAAGAGCTCCTAATTACTGACAACAAATGAAGTTTTATAAATTGATTTTTAATAATCTATAAACATTTCTTGTTTTTTATTATACTTGATTATTGTCTTATTCTCTGAAGAGATATGGAGACAAAGGGTAACATTTTGGCATTAAAAACAGATATAAAGACAATTATTACATTATAACAGAAACATATACAGGCACTCTGAGAGGCTAATATAGACAGAAAAGTGAGAAAAATAAAGTCTTAGCCAGACCTTGTCCAATGAGTGCCCTGAGGGAAAAACTATCGTTGATGCAGTGTCTGTCAGAACTTCAGAACTGGTCAGTGGAGATCGTTGTATACTGGACAATGTTTTCAGCATTTCTGGAAATCTGTTTGTCAGTAATTTCATATAGAAGCATATGGATAGTCTCATAAGATAGGCAAATTTAGACAAAAAAGAAAAATGAGAATCGCATCTTAGCCAGACGTTGTCCAATCTATGTCCAGGTTAAAAACTCTTTGATTGATGTAGTGTCTGTCAGAATTGGTCAGCGGGGATTGTTGTATACTTGACACTAATTTCTGTGTAATGGTCAGTTATAGATCTAGGGCACAGCTGGTTCAACAAAGCTGATATTTTATTGCAATTTTTATGGAAATCAATTTTTGATAGTGATTTTATTGATAGACTAGTTGGCTTTCTGAATAATGTTGTGGTCATATAACAAGTCATCAACAACATTGCACTTTGGAACAAAATGGAAGCTTTTACTTTTGATGGACAATAACTGGCTCAAATCCATGCTTTTCTTTACTTTTTTGTGATTCTGAATGAATTCAGAAACAAGCATGCTCAGTTATATTTAGTGAGAGGAAGAGATTCAAACACTGAAAGATAAGAATATAGACCTACCCAGAAATGGTACAGTCAGCATTGAATGTAAAATGGATGTTAGGAGCTGTCAGAACTTTGGATGGTTGAATGCTGGAAGCTGATTGTAGTGCATTGGACATTAACCCAACTAGGGTTACAGCTGGTCAAGCCTGGCCCAATAACGCAGTGAATACAATGTTACTGCTTCATGCTAATGCAACCGACCTAATAAAGTTCAACTCTTTATCGCATGACAAAAAGTAGTGCTGCATACTCGTAGACAAACTTGGTAAATACAAATACAGTGAAATCTCGCTTGAGTGATATTCGAAAAAACAAGAGGATGGTGTAATGCAAGGAAGTTTGTAGGTCCTGTCAGAGTTTGTTTTTTATTTCATGTAAAAAAAGATTCATTTGATCGAGAAAGGATATAATGAGAGATTCAGTATATCAGTCAACTTCTAATCCCTAGAGCCAAATATTCGTAGATTGGAGACATGCAATAGTGAGGAGTGCTTTTCACACCTTCAGGAGTGACACATGTCGCACCTGTAGAGCGGATATTGTTATGCGTAATTAGTCAATCAACACCTTCACCTTTATCGCTGCGACCAAGCGTGATTGTTTGTAGCAGGGATATCCTTCGAGTAATTGTCATATGTAACCATTGATATATAAGTTTAGACAGAATTGCTGATTGCCATGGCTGTTTCATCAGCTGAACATTACATACAACTTACGCTAGTTTATTATGTGAAAAGTTCAGGTGTAGAGTATTCTGAGCAATTAAGTGAATACATATATGCATGTTTGTTTTCATGTACTATATGAAAAAATAACAACACCATTATTTGTCTTTATTGTTATCCCTTTGAACACGTCAACACCTATGTGATATTTATTGTTACGACAGCGCCAGTTTACAGCAGTTTAGACTCAGATACGACGCAATCATGAGTGAAACAGCTTTGCAAGGAACTTGTTATAACAAAACTTTTTGGTGGCCCCTTACTATTTCGCTCGAGTAAGATTGGACTGTATCCCAAAATAATGAGACAACTAACAATATACACTGTCTTGGGAAATTGTGTAGACTATTATTTTTTATGATTGACAGTTTATAAATGTATGTGGAAGCCCTTCTGGCTGGACTCCTGTAGATTGATTGACAGGGACTGATTAATTTATGGTCCTACCTCCTGCACATAGTGGCAATCTAATGCTAACTTATTTCCTTAGAATATTACAAAATGTTACACAGATTGAAAAGTATCAAAAATGACCATATGACCACCTTTTTGACCCCTTGCCAAAAAAGAAAAAGCAACAAGATAGCAGCAACCCAAAACTTGTTTGTTTTTTATTTTAGTATGTCTGTATTAGTTATGTTTGATAGGATTGCTGCTAAGTCCACTGGCTTCAAAGGCTTAATTCAATCTTTTCCACTTGTAATAAAACTCTTTCTTTATCCTTCCTTTTATAGTGTATGTTTATAATGTTGAAAATTCAACCAATTTTATTGATTTCAACAGTTTGAAGTATATTTGGAATTAAATTAAAGCTTCTGCTACCTATTTCACTACCATGTATGCTGAATATGTATTCCCTCAGACACTTGCTCCCTTACCAGATGGATGATAACTAGGAATCTATGCTGATTGGGAGATCAGGACAATTAAGTGTGATATAGTGGACAGGTGGGTGGAGAGCTGCGGGATCAATAGATCTACATTCATTGCGAGACCCCGCAACTGGCGATTGACATTTGTTAATTGGCAGCTAATGAGAAGTCAAGTAAAGAAGGATTTGCCCAATCAAGCTGACTGCTAGCCGCAGAAGACACATGACCGCTGATTAGACAACAATTAAAGAACAAATTGCTTGGGAGGACCTTAACTGACCACTTACAGCATAGTGACCACTTGTAACACGTGACCACTCTTAATAAGTTAGACCACTTGTGCCTAACTGGGTAAGAGTGAACAGTTGTCACTTTTGAAGGATTAGTTGTTGCATAATGTGAAACATGTAAAACATGCTTTTACAACAATGAGAACAAGATGTATATACTGAAAAACCCCAAATGAAATACATAACCAATTGTGTAAAGATTTTAAAAAATAATAATAATAAAAAATGCTTGAACCTATCACAAAAATGATTATATAAAACTATTTGATATATATGTCTGTATGTAGATTTTAAACTTTACACAAATTTGCCTTACATTTGACCTACAAATACATAATGCTATTAGAGACACCTATGTATAGGTCTTGTATATGTTTATGTGGATCATATTAAAGAAAATGAACTTAATGTTGCAATATATGTATGTAAACATGATATATAATATGGAATTTATATGTAAATTTTTCAAATAAATAAGATGTAAGTAGTGATAGACCCCCTCCCTAAAAAAACATTGATTAAAAAATGACTTTTGAACATATTGATGCCACTTAAATTGAAAGATATAAGTATGGCAAGAATAATTTTGTTGATAAAAGTTCCATAAGTTGTTGGCATAACTTTGTTGTTGGTATAACTATGTTTCCAGCAAGGAAAGAAAACCTGCTGAAACACAAAAGCAGAAAAAATTGGCTTAACATTGTTACACTGTCTAAAAATCTGTGTTCCTGTAAAGTATAATATCCCATGAGAGGATAGTAAATATTGAAAACAAAATATCCATAACACTCAAAACCCCAAAATATACATTGTGCAGACAAAAAAGTGGAATTGTCCAATAAGCTGTTTATGATTTTTGGAGAATATATTGACAAGAAGATTAATATAGACAGACAATTCATATGGTAACAAGTTTTCATTTTAACACTTAACCTGCTAAGCACATTGTGTTAAAACTAAGGCCAAAAAAAAATATGTCTGGTTACTGTGACATGTTAAACAAAAATAGGGTAGGTAGGTAGGCAATTTTTTTTTTTTTTTTTTTTTTTTTAGTTTTGCTTGTTGGACAGCATATCACTCTTTTCATTGTAGCTAAATGTATTCACCAATAATTGCTTGCGTGTGTGTATTAAACCCAATATTGTGTGTGTATTAAACACAATATAACAGCTTTTTATGTACCTTTTGGCTTTTTAGTCATCCTCTGTCTGCTAACCTGCCATGTAACATAGCTGCACGGTGAAGGGTATGCACAATATTAACCCTATAGGCCGTTAATGAGGCTCCCTTAGTGCAAAGGTTCGAAAAAGGTTAGAAAAGTGTTTCAGATTGCAAAATGAACAATAAATATAATATGATTGTTTTAAGTTCGAGCCTTTACAATATGTAAATTTATCTGGCACTGACACCCCAGCAAAATATTGTATATAATATTAAATATATGATTTTACAGTGGATAGAATCTAGTTAACCAGACCCCGCATGTTGAAGACACAAAAAGACCAGAGACGTTTGGGCGAGAGAAGCAGGGGTTTGGGGCAGTAGCCCCCATTTAAAATTAATATCATTGCAATTTGTTTGGCACATCATCCTTTATATAAATATTTATAAAAACATTTTGGCCAGTACAAGTCGATTAATTTTTGTAATAAAATTTGGCCAGTACAAGTGGCCAGCTTTTTAAAATATTAATTGAGAACCAGGCATTTATATCTTTAAAAAAAATTGCCCGGCAACAGCCAGTTTATTTTAAATTTTTACCGACACAATATCGCAATATATGTATAAAAATAAAAACCTCGTAAGCATTTTCTCCGTTCATCATGCTGAATGCCTTTGTTGACCAATTGTTGACTGGTTGAATATGAAATGAACGAAAAACATCCTCGAACGTATATTTTAGGGGGAAAGATGACATTTTTCTGTACGCCTCATGGCGATGAATACATTTATCGGCAATCACGGCTAAAATGCACGCGGGTTCGTCCGCCAGCGCCATCTCTGTTTGTAGTGTAGACGCTTGCACCGCTTCCTTTCGTTCGTACCCAGTAATGTTCGTACCTTTGCTGCTATTTTTTTTTTACCAAAATTGGGAAAAAAAGTTTAGGGTCGGCGGAAAAAAATAGGGTCAATCGGGTCACCGTAACCAGACATATAATTTTTTTTGGCCTAAGGCAAATAGTGTAAATACAGGTCAGTCAGGTCTTGCTGAGAGATGTCTGATCAGGTCTCGCTCAGAGATGTCTGATCAGGATCTAAACTATTTGCTAATAGTCTCTAGCAAAAGGTGTTTTTTTAAACTTAGAATGGAGCAGTACAAACCAGTTACAAAGAACTAGTATGGGTTATTCACAAATGTAGCTGGGGTCAAACTCTTGATTATAGGAGGGTGTGTGTTGTGTAATGGTAGAGTCATCGCCTTGTTACTCCTCTGATTGCTTAGCCTCTCACTATGTTGGTTTGAGTCCCGTTTCAGGACAAAGAACTAATGTGGCCATAGTCTTCGTGGTGATCTGCAGTGCACCGATGTTCTACCCAGACATCTAGATGTCATTATAATGGCCATAATGCACTGCGCTGTTTTTGAAAAAGAAAACAAAAAACAAAACAAAAAATGTACGATCATCAAATATATCCTTACATTGATATTGCTCCCTTGCTAATGCACAAGCAAGTATAAGGGTAGTTCCATGACTGGTTGGCCTGGTGTCAGATAATGTCTAGGTGTGGTATCTTGCTAGGTGGTCATACTATACACAGTCAAGACAGCACTGTATCTGCTTCAAGTGGACACCTACTCCAGATAACTGAAATACTGCAAGTGACAATAAACCCAACAAAGAAATGTAACATTGATTCAGTAAAAGCATTATGTTTATGCTGATTATGGATTAAAGTTAAAAAGCTTTAAAGAAAATCAGTTAGATAAAAAAAACCTAAAAATAATAAGGTGTTGTCTGTGCTTCCATTAAGCTGTTTTGGAAAATGTTGACAAGTTATATAGACAAGACATATTTAATATATGGTAACAATATTTTCTTTTAACCTGATTACATACTATGTACATATATAACAGACAAATAATATCTTGTTTTCAAGTTTGACAATGGAAATTGTAGAGAGCTGTGATCATAGTTCCCTAGACAGCCTGATTTTAAAGTGTGTGTGGGGGGGGAGCTATTGTGAGCTTTTAATGCATATATATTGTTTTTCTATGCATCAGGATAGAACATGCGATGGAGCTATTGTGACCTTTTAAAGCATGCATATATATTGTTTTTCTATGCATCAGGATAGGATAGAACATGATTCAAAAATTAAAAATGGGGAAAATTTGTGATGATAAAAGGAAGTAGGACAGACAAGAAATATGTGTTGATGTCTATAATTATTTCAACAATATCCACTTATAGATACATTTTCTCAAAATTGGATAGTCTTCTTTTCATAATAATAGTGATTTTTGCAGAGTTGGAAAATAAAGAATACGATTAAAACATTCAACTGATAACAAGACAAATATCAAAATTCCTGTTTGTTGGTAGCCTGATGTTCATGTTAGCCTGTTGTTCAACATTAGTTGTTACGTTGAGCTAAATTTAATTTTTTAAGGGGGATAAAAAACTAATATGTTGAAATACAATAAACGATTGAAGATGTATAAATAGATTGGATTGAGACAGAATAAAATAGATAAGGAAATTTACGGGCAAACAATACTGCAGTTTTTTATGGGTGTTTTTTATCTTTGCTTTTATCAACTTCTTTGCCCTCGAGTCAAATTACTTCCCATAAAGATCAAATTCCAAACAGACTTCACAGCCAAACTTGTCATTATGTTACATTTCCTAGGAAATCATAAAATAGTTCCATTACAAACAATTGCCAAAAAGCCATTTAGACAGATATACTTCAATAATAGGGCAAAGAAAACCTTAAAAGCATGTTATATCTGGCCAATTTATTACTTTACCAGCTGTACATGTAATGTAGGTGTTATGCAGGGTAAAGTTTATTCCAGGCAGTATATATATATATTGTCTGCTAATTTAATCCAAGATTAACAAAGTCATAACAACATGGTCTGTTTGAACTTAGGTCATGGTTTGTTTGAACTTAAGCCATGGTCTGATTGAACTAAAACCAAAGTCTGTTTAAACTAAAGCCATGGTCTGTGTGAACTTAAGCCAAGCTGTTTGTTTGAACTAAAGCCGTGGTCTGTGTGAACTTAAGCCATGTCTGTTTGAACTAAGCCATGTCTGTTTGAACTTTAACCATGGTCTGTTTAAACTAAATCTAGGGTCTGATTGAGCTAATACCATGGTCTGATTGTACTAAAGCCAGGGTCTGATTGAACTTATACCATGGTCTGATTGCACTTAAGCCAGGGTCTGATTGAACTAAAGCCAGGGTCTGATTGTACTAAAGCCATGGTCTGATTGAGCTAATACCATGGTCTGATTGCACTTAAGGCAGGGTCTGATTGAACTAATACCATGGTCTGATTGCACTTAAGCCAGGGTCTGATTGAACTAATACCATGGACTGATTGCACTTAAGCCAGGGTCTGATTGAACTAATACCATGGTCTGTTTGAACTGAAGTCAGAATCTGTTTGAACTAAAACAAAAGCACCACTTAACCTGCATGCAGAACATTATACTTAGTATTTAAGATTTGATTTTAGCAGTCATCATCCCAACTTTCATTACAAAACTGCACATATTTGGAACTCACTGAAACAGTGTGACTTTGGTACCATTAATTTTCTGGGTACCAAAAAAAGGGGAATTTTAATAGCAAAATCATAATTAAATGACACAGACTATTTGCAGTACGTGTATATGGCAGCAACAAGAACATTTTACAAATGAACATTTCTTAAGAAAATAAATACAAAACTTAAACATGTACTATCGTTGCACTTGAAGAAAACTAACTATATATTGATGTAAAGTGTATAGTGTCTTGAATGTGGAAATCTGAATTTAGCCTCAGAACTTTTAGCTGGAACATTGCCCATTCATGTATGTCTGTCTTTATATATATGACCCAGAATGGACAAATCTGGCCCATGTGGCGCTAGCTAGCTGTAAATGACTAGTTTTGTTCTATTGATTCGGTTTGGCAGGAGGGACTGACCATTAATAACTGGACAATGTGAAGTGTGGTGGTCTGACGGTCTACTGGTCCATTAGTGTCCTCATTACTAACTGTTTGTGTGAGGGCAATTGACAAGTTCCAGAGAATGCCTGTCTTTTGTCCGCTTATTCTGGACAGCTGGTAATGCAGCTGCTGAAACTATGATTAGGGAACACGTCAGATGAGGGGTGGCTAGATTGCCAGCTATTGAGTGACACAAAAACATGAGGATCCAAATCACAATGTATTTGGCATTGTTTGTACTAAGATCAATATGAATTAAATTCCTACCAAGAATATAACTATGGAAACCGAGTTCTGTTAAAGTTGATTAAACATTGCCTTCACTGTGATAGCACTCTTGAGTACTGAGTAATTATAGCACTAAACTGCACAGTGTAAATTATAATTTCAAACCAAAACCATTAGGCACATTATATAAAATACTATAGTGGGGGCATCATTTACAGTTTAATGTCATCACCATTTAGCTTAAATTGCTCTATAAGACTGGATAAACTTAACACCATGTTTAAATATATTAAACTATATACCCAGTCTATGGGCCATTCAATAAACCCTCTGAGCATCATGGTGTCCAAACAAGATTGGAGCCTTGCTTTGGTCATTCCTTTGGTCCTAGAACTTTTTAATCATTCCTTCATTTTTCTCATTTGTCTTTTTACAGAGTCTTGGGATTTAATTAGTATAATTAGTGTCAGTTTTTAAACAGGACATTTTAGGTCTATCAGTAATATAATGGTTATATAATTGACACCTCAATCTCTTTGTTTGGGAGTGTACATTTAATTGCATCAATGCTCTAGACTAGCAGTGCGGGGAAGCAGCCAAGTAGTAACAATATTTTTGTTACTTTAAAACTAGTATTGTACAGTACATTTGTAGCAAAACTTGTGAATTTTTCTACAAATGCTTCTGAATCCAAAGTGCTTTTTGGTCACCCCTTTGGTCACTCTAAAAGCAGTGATTGACCAAGCTCTGTTTGCCACTGTTTGGTTTAATTAGTATATTTTGTTCCTGATCTGGACCTGGTTTTTTATGGATGATTGTACAGAACCAATGGTGGTATTGATATCTTAGTTTTCTGGGGGGTGAAACTTAAATTGTGTTGTAGATGAACATTACAAAGAACGAATTGATAAAAACTACCTGGCCTGTTTCTTAATGGTGTTTATACACAGGTTTTTATCAAGAGAGCTACATTTTTTATCAAATTGAGGAGAACTAGATTTGTAATTGTACATGTATATACCTTGGCGCCACATAAAGTGTTTGTTTTCCCCCAGACAGAACATGGTCTATAATGGGGATAGAAACAGGACCATTATTGGCATTGATATTTCTACACTATATTATCAGGGGCTGAAATTGCAATTATATGTAGATAAACACTACAGTGAGACGTAAGATGGGAATTAGATTTTTTTTCTGTTGATCGCAAAGGGTTTAGTGTATTTTACCATCAGAACAATATTTGTAATTGTTAGTTGTATGAATTGATTGGTCAGATTTTGAGCTATATTCAAATTATGACCAATCAGGTGCCTAAGACTGAACTCTGACTTGAGCTTAATATTTTATAACCTTGCACTCTAAACTCATAATTTATGTGGAAATCAATTGCATATCACATTGAAAAACCAGGCAAGCAAAAATAACAAACAAAAAACAAGTTGAATAAGAACATGTACACTATTACAAAATATATGCACAATCTGGTAAGGTCCTTGAGCTGAACGAGTGACAGTCAACAAATTAAGCTAATTTCCTGGGGCATGCTAGACTTGATAATAGACATTCTCATTAATTTTGACAAAGTTGGTTTGTCCATTACAGCAGCCCCTTGCCTATTAGTCTGCTGAAATCTTAAACCGGATCACAGCATTATTAGGATGTCTGCCTGTAAATCTAACTTTGTTGCTAGGCAAGTGTTTGTGAGTGGACATTCACATTGGTCATCTGACCAGACTCATTTAATTATCTTTAGACTGGCATTCTGGTAATTCTCTGATGCAAGTGTATTGTAAAAAAGATAAAAATAAAATAAAAAAATCTGTAAGGAATCATTTCTACTAAGTCCCACTGGCAAAAGTGAGTTTCGGTACATTGTAATGCTGCCATCAAGTGGTTTGTTATATTTATTATTATGCAAAATGACTGAAGGCTGTCTTGCATATACAAGTGAATATGTTTGGCAGGACCTTAATAGTTGTCACATTAATTTGATAGATTATGTCCACCTTAAAAAAAAATACATGAGAGATTTTGTTTATCCTGAAAAATGCATGGCAGTGATTCTCTCAATCTAAGATAAAATAAATTCTGTCAGAGAGAAATTTTGTTGTCACTTTTCATCACCTTATCTATTCTTATATAGTAGTGGTGATAGCTTTTTTTACCTAGGCTTTCAATTAGTCATGCAGAATATTTGTTGAGTGGACAATCAACATGGTCATATGTCCAGATCTCATTTAATTAGTCCATCATCCCCGCAGACTTCCCCCATATATGGTTTTCTACTTATTGAGTTTCTCCCAAATTGTCCAAGGCAGATTGGATCTTATTTCACCAAGGACCTATACACTAGACAGTCACTTCCTTTTCTCATTTCTTGTTTCTTGCGTGTCCTTATTTTATTTTTTTCTTAGCTTTGCACATTAATTCCTTGCACTTTGGGAGGACTAGACAGGCGTATTGGTCATTTTGTGATGCAATTTATTAGTGCTCATCTTAAATCTCAGAATTAATTTGTATCTGGTGTTCATAGTTGAAGTCATTCAAATAGCTTTTCCGTAAAAATGAACTTAAGACAAAATAGGTTTGCTGTATGAACAAGGCCTTGTCAATAAGTCTTCAGAAATTCATAAACCCACTCTGTCTTTAAAGGTGGTATCTTGCAGTTTTGCCTTTATCAAATACATGTAATAATACCTTAACCCTGTTTAGAGGAATTGCCATAATTCTGACACTACTTCAGTTAGAGAGTAAAAATAAATTACTCTTAATGTTCACTCTTTCTAAATCTATAAATAAGCATGATGAGAATTTCTGTCCCTAAAATAGATATTGACTTCAGAGATAATGATATAATCTAATGTCAAACGGTAATCGATCAGCATGGTTTGCTGAGTATAAAAATAGCTATCTGTGCAGCATGGCTTAAATAGAATATACAAATTTGTAATGACGAAGTAGAGTTTATATCTCACTTTTCACACAGATGTAGAGCATCAATAAACAACCTTTCTCAGGACCTTTTCAGGCATCATTAATATGTTTGGTTGTTTGAGTAACTAAACTTCAGTCCAAACTGTCCGATCATTTAGTCTGCTGTTAAGCACAAAAAGATAAAATTTAGAAAAAACAGTGTAGTTCTAAATCTTGCAGGTAGCTGTTTGATCTGGATCTACACTATTTGCTACTCAGTCTCTATTTATAAGTTTTACAACCCTGACATGTAACATATATTAATGGGAAAAAAAAAAAAACCTGACAATTAAGCATTGGTTTTTAAAAAAAATAGCAAGCTAAAGGTTAACCCTGTTGTGGCTGCAGACTATTATTTATTATGTATTATATTTATTGTAATTATTGTTATTATTATTATTATTCATTATAATTTAAGGTTATGAAATGTATTTGGTGCTGAGGTCCATTTTTCAAGAAATTATTGCTGAATGGATAAAAATATATAGCATGTTAAGTGGCTTAAGATCAAACATTTTACTTTTACTGTAATAAAGCTTCTGATTCTTCAGCAGGTTCTACCAACATTTACATGAGGTGTGATTGAACAGTTAAAATACCTTTATACTGTAGTGTTGATCCTGTTAAAAAGTTTCCAGCATAGAGTTAACGAAACTGGATCTACACTATTTGCCAGAGCCCTTTAATATCAAGCTTATAGTTATGGTTGTAGTTTTCTTGATTTAGACATTAATAACATTAGTAAAAGCATGATAGATAAAGAAACAGGATAGCTAGTAATCAAGAATTTAGTTCATTTTGCTTGAAATAAGACAAAGTAAAAAGCATTTGGCCATTGAAAATTTGGGTTAAGTAGATTTCAAATTTGCAAGGAATCAAGAAAATCAAAGCTATAATAGATGTAAAATCATACAAAGAAGTATAATCAAGAATTTTCTTATTTTTCCTGAATTAAGTCAATTGAAATTAGAAATAGCAACTTAAATAGAAAGTGAATGCTGGATGAATAAATATTAGACACGTTTAAACTATATACAATAGACTCTTAATTAGCTGTATTGAATTGAATTGAGCAGTCAGTTTATGTTTTCAAATCTCAAAAGAAGCTGGGGGTGTCCAAAGCTTGCAAGGTAGAATTGGATGACTTAAAACTCATAGGCCTGTCTGTCATGGTATAGGTTTATTGAAAAACTGAATCTGATAATAAGGTTCCTCCAGCTGGCCTGCAAGTATTCCAGAGGAAATCTTTATAATGACTATTGTGTTACTGCATTATAATTAAGAACAACAGAACAGATCTTTTATTAGACTTATACAAAAGTACATCGTCTCAATACATAATACAAGTACATATGTGTCTGTCATGTGTCAAGGAACATCAAGTTTTAAATAAGTCTAAGTATTGGTAGCTAAAGAACTAACATATTTTTACATTTTTAGGATATTAAACCTTTTTTTTTTTCCATTATTTCAGATAGAGGTTACATAGTATTTATAAATATAATTTAAAAATATATTTTTAGCACAAATAAATAAGAACATAAAAGCAAACAAACAACAAAATGCTAATGTAAATAATAACCCTAAAATTGTGTCCTCCAGTTCAGAATTATAAGGACAGGGTGTGAGCTTGACTTCTTATGTCTCTTTCAATAGTTTCTTATTATTCTTTTAGATAGTAATTTTTAACAATTAATGTTAACAATCCTAGTCCAGAAGTTGTATTCCTATAGTGAATCTTATTTATTTGTTGTCACTTAAAAAAGAGAAAATTCATTAAATTTTGAAAAATACCCTAAAACTTTCCATGGATTAAAAAAGTTTTTTTCCTGAATGAAACTTTAGACATTAGAAAAAAAAATAAGGATTTTTCTTGGTTAAAGTGAGTTTGTTTCTTTTTATTTCATACAGATTAAAACTGTCACCTAGAGTCCAGATCCCATCCAGAACAATACTGAAGTTCAGGAGAAAAAAAAGTCTTACAAAATCAGTCTTTAATTTCATTTCAAGGTTACTTCCTTAATCCCCTCCATTATAACAGATTTAAACAAACAGTTCTAAAGATAGCAAAGATTAGGACAAAGATTAGAGAATTAATCTGTAAAACAAAATATTTGCTGTGCAGGAAAATCCTCTTGTTAACCCTTAACTTGCTTCATTTCCTTAACAATCCCATGCTAAATTCTCTTTGTTGTTTTGCTGTAATATTATATATGTACATATATGTCAGGGTTAATATACTTATAAACAGAGACTGAGCAACAAATAGTGGATGTCAGGATGATATACTTATAAACAGAGACAAATCAGCACATATTGTAGATCCTGATCAGACATCTCCCAGCAGGGATATATATATATATATATATATATATGTTCCATGTCAGGATGATATACTTATAAACAGAGACTGAGCAACAAATATTGTAGACCCTGATCAGACAGCTCCCAGCAGGGACATATATATATATATATATATATGTTCCATGTCAGGATGATATACTTATAAACAGAGACAAATCAGCACATATTGTAGACCCTGATCAGACAGCTCCCAGCAGGGATATATATATATATATATGTTCCATGTCAGGATGATATACTTATAAACAGAGACAAATCAGCACATATTGTAGACCCTGATCAGACAGCTCCCAGCAGGGATATATATATATATATATATATATATATATATGTTACATGTCAGGATGATATACTTATAAACAGAGACAAATCAGCACATATTTTAGACCCTGATCAGACAACTCCCAGCAGGGATATATATATATATATATATATATTACATGTCAGGATGATATACTTATAAACAGAGACAAATCAGCACATATTGTAGACCCTGATCAGAGAGCTCCCAGCAGGGATATATATATATATATATATATATATATATATATATATATATATATATATATATATATATATATATATATATGTTCCATGTCAGGTTGATATACTTATAAACAGAGACTGAGCAACAAATATTGTAGACCCTGATCAGACAGCTCCCAGCAGGGATATATATATATATATATATATATGTTACATGTCAGGATGATATACTTATAAACAGAGACAAATCAGCACATATTGTAGACCCTGATCAGACAGCTCCCAGCAGGGATATATATATATATATATATATATATATATATATATATATATATGTTCCATGTCAGGTTGATATACTTATAAACAGAGACTGAGCAACAAATATTGTAGACCCTGATCAGACAGCTCCCAGCAGGGACATATATATATATATATATAGATACTTATAAACAGAGACAAATCAGCACATATTGTAGACCCTGATCAGACAGATCATAGCAGGGAGCTGGCTGATCTGGATCTACACTATTTGCCTTAGGCATATAAATACATGAATAACAGGCTTAGAGTTAAACAAATGACAAAAATCAAAATTTGAACAGTCATGCTTAAAATGCTATTAGATTACTTGCTTAAATGTATCTTAATGAATCAGTGGGGGAAAAAAGAAACTAGTTTTAACCCTTTACTTGCTAGAAACACCATTTAACATGAAACCTACTCCACTCTAATAGTGTTTCCAGCAGGAGAAAGGACTAAATGAGATTGTTTGTTGGTATGAATAAAATATCAATAAAGTACATGTCTTGAATAAAATTTAGTTGCATAAGTGCAAATATAACACTTTGAATAGTATTGCTTAAAAATGAATACTTGATCTCTGATTCTGATTCAGATGTAGCTACATGCATAAATATATCTGTGCAAATAAAATACTGTAAGCTTAACAGAGCTTTTTAGAGATCATGGTCAGTCATGATTTATCAGCTTTGGTGAGACAAATTCAAGAGTGCTGCCTGACTATCAAACACCTTTATCACAGGCTTATGTCTTAATGAATCAGTACAAAGTAGGTCAATATGTGACTGTTTTGCCTAAAATGGGACTGGCCACAATAGTTTAGGCGGTAGAGTGTCGGCTTGCGGATTGGGAGGCCGTGGGTTCAAACCCCGGCCGGTTAAAACCAAAGACTTTAAAGTTGGTAGTAGTGGCTTCCCTCCTATTGCTCAGGGCTAAGGGGCCAGCATTACGCCTGACTTGTCAGTGTCAGTATAATGGACTGGCCGGGTTCAGTCCCTGGGCACTTCATGAGTGCCCCTGTGCTATAATGATAGAAATGTTGCTGCACAGTATCGGCAAAAATGCCGGCAGATCCCAATCCCAAAAAAGGGACAACAAAAAAATTATTTATTTTTTTGTCTCCATCTTAATGCCATGTTCATTGGGATAAATGTGGCCTGGTATGGTCATCTTATTAATATTCATGATCATGCATAGATTGTTATATGAGACTGGTTTTATGGGACTGTTAAATCAATTTGCATTTAATGTTTGATTAAAATCAATGGCAAAATATTGTTGACATTGTTTTTATGTGTTTAAAGTTTTTTTTTAATTGGGCTGGAAATAAAATGCATTTAATGATTGATTAAAATCAATGGCAAAATAGTGTTAACATTGATTTTTGTGTATTTACTTATACTTATGAGTTGTTTGTTTTTGACCTAATGGGCTAATAAATAAATTCATGATTGTTTAAAATCCATACCAAAAAAGTGTTGCCATTGATTTTTATGCTTTTATTGCTGGATTATTGTTTGTTTTTTGACTTGTGGTGCTAATAAATAAGTTTGCATTAAATGTTTCATTGAAATCAGTGGCAAAAAAGTGTAGACATTTTGTGTGTGCTCTACTTGGTAAATGTTTGGTATGGTACAATATATGGTATGGTGCATGTGGTGCATGCAGTATGGAGATTTCATGTGTGTTGAGTAATATGTCCATTTGACTCTGTCCAAGGAGGTAATTGATGTGACATAATTCACCTGCCTACTTAAGGCACAAGCAAAAAAGGGCAAGTGGGGCTTAGCTAGTAGTGTTGCTGGCTTCGTACCTCCTCAGTCCCTAATTTTGTGAGTTCGAGCCCTGGTCAGCAAGAAGTGTCATGAAAAGAGCTTTTTAGAAAAAATGATGTGTGTCTGTTTTTTCACATGTGTCTAAGTCGGCAGAAGAAAATTGCCCTGGACAATAACATGTTAAAAAAATATGAAAAATAATAAAATAAGGCACCCAAAACAAAAAAAACAATAATTTATATGCTGATGTATCTTTGCTTTGTTTTTATATTTATATTATTTGAACAAAACATTACAAGAACATTTGACATACACAAGACAATTAAATCATAAATAAAATTTTCATTAACATAATATAGCATGAATGGCTGCAGTAAAGTGGTATAGCCTGCAAACAAAGACATTTACAAGGTCAATGTAATGGGATTTGTATGTTTAAAGGAAATTATTGTGTGAGAGAAAATACTTGTATCGGTTACAGTGCACAGTTTGAAGCATATCGGATCTGCAAGTTTTTTAGTTTATGGCAAGTTTACTTAAATGTCAATGGCATTAACTCTTAGCCTGCTATTCTCATATTTATATGACTTAGACAAATAGTGAAGATTCAGATTCCTGCTGGGATCTGTTTGATCAGGATCTACACTCTTTGCTGCTCAGTCTGTTTATAAGTGCATCAACTGTGACATATAACATATAGTAAAGCGAACAACCCTGAGAATTTAGGTTGGATTTTTGACAAAATGTAGCAAGCTAAGGGTAAAATTGATCTGTGCAATTTTACTCTTTGGCAAAGTTTTACACTGGAAACCACATTAAGATAAAAATATCCAACCCAGATGGTGGGTTTCCAGACAGTATGTTTACACAAATTGTAAACTATATCATAAAGCCATGGCAGTTCGTAAAAATTGTATAATTTGCATTGCTAATTCAATGTTCATAATATTGCGCTTTGAAGCTTTAGAGCCTCAACTCCAGGTACTGAAGGCCTTGGGTTGAAACTACCAGCTGTGACATATTAAATTTTTTAAGAATGGTAGTGGTATGGCTGGCTCCCTTGCTGAAGCAAATATAAGGGTAGTTCCCTGATCAGTTGCCCAGTGTAGGGATAATGTGAATAATTGTAGGTATCATTCCAATTCATGTTCATGGCGTGCTACATGTAGTCACACTGAAGGCAGGAGAATATTTGCTTCAGCCTCTGAACAACAGGACATTTTGTGGGTTGATAAAACCAACAATGAAAATATCCATTGAGGAGTGAACAAAGTACTTCACAATGACAATCTGTTCTTGCCTCTTGTTTATGGAGACCAGTTTTTCAACCTAATGAGAAAAGATGTTGTTCAAGTCAGCATGATAGTTCTAGGGACAAATTTTAGTGGAACTTAGAACTGTAGGCGACAAGAAGGTGTTAATTTATCATTTGTCATTTTCTTGCAAGTTAATTTATCATTTGCTGTTAGATGGGAATGATAAAGGGGAAAGGTTAAATGGGTTATAAGAAATAGATACTGCAGCGACTATTACAGCTGATAACATTTGCTAATGATTAATTCTTGATTTTTATTAGTTTTTTATGCCCCCTTCCCCTAGCTAATAAAAATGCTAATGATTAATTTATTATTTAAATTTCTTTTTATGCCATCACCCCAGCAGCTAACAATGCTTATTATATATTCATAATGAAATTGGGTTGTTTTTATGCTCCCCCACCCCCACACCCCTTGTTTACTTATATTAAAGCAGGGGAGGGAATTTGTGTTTTTATTTGTGTTAAAATAACATCATGATGTCATGGTATTTTTTTTCAATGTTAAATTTGATCAGATAGTTTCTTGTTAGCTGCAGATGATGTTTGAAGTGAAATGTCAGTATTGACACATCAATGTACTTTTCAAAAATAATTTATTTCCCTGCTCTCAACATATACTGTATTTCATTAAGATAGAAATGTATTGGTTTCTGCTCTTTGAGGTTCTAGATCATATTAATATCATTTTGGGATCAATTATTCAGCAAGGCTGATTTTCACCCTATGGCAGGGAAATTGATGTGATTGGTTTTATTCGAGAGCAGAGAGAGTTTGTTAAGAAACCGAAGAGGATTAACTGGCTGTGAGTTTATTTTTCAGGGTTTTTTATTTAAAATTAGTTTCATGCAATGGTGATTTCGTCAATGATGCACATGTCTGTAGATTTTTTTTTAGGGCATTTAAACATAACAATATTTGTTTCACATTGTCTCTGTGGCAAAAGCTCAGATTGTGAGGTCTGCTTACAATGGTTTTAAGACTGAAAAATATACTAGTTTGTGGTACATCACATCCATGTATCAATGGCATGGTGCGATAATAAAGGCACATGCTGTTTTGGTCAGGTAAATGTTACTTGTTAAGTATGTTATGACAATTGTTGTTAAAGCATTTATATAAAAAGTAAAGATCAGATGGCCTTAAACAACACAAATGCTTACACTTACAGAAATGTAATTTTCCAGCCCTACAAATAGAACAGTTATTTCCTATCTGTGATGTATTTAAAAGGTACAAATTTGAAATCAACACATGTAAAATTGCTATCAAATAGGCCTAGTTAAACCTTTTTGCACAACATTTTATAACATCACAGCACAATTTATCAGTTAGTCTACTTGCAACAGCAAGCTGTGTATCAAAGTGAATCAGAAGCAAAAAGTGTAGAACCTGATCTGACAGCTGGCTCATCAGGATTAACACTATTTGTCTCAGTTGTATCCAGATAGGTCTAGCAGGATAAGAGTAAACACATAATTGTGACAGATTACCAAATGCCATGCTATTATTATTTTTTACAAAACTATTGTTCCCAGGGACATATTGTCTGATATTGTGTTTGTTTGAAGCCAATTACCATCGGCATATTACAAATTAACTATTATGAATGCCTGGAAATCTAAACATTGGTCTAGGATGTGAGGCATTTAATAGCCATGTTGCAAATCTAAACAACGAATGAGAGGCGTTTAATGGCAGTGCTTTTTTTAAAGTGGCAAGCAATGTTCACAATTTATCTAATAATTGTTTTTGGGCTCTGGGCAACTTATCTTAACACTTTAGATTTAGGTAATATTTTAAGATTCACTGCCCATATGCCAATTGGCATGTAGGCCAGGAGCTAAAGTCCTCCACTAAAGCTGATTTTGGGAGGAATTTTGAGGCTATATGTTAAATGTGCATTTGTTTTGACAAGTGTTTGAGAATATTGAATGTCTTAATATATCTTGATAGCATATTGGTAGGTATATACCATACAGAAGGCCCCAGGTTTCAAACCAAATCATGAAATACTGTTGGTGGGTGGATAAACCCAACTAACAGATTTATACCTTTAAGCTTCCTCTATCCTGTACATCAGGGTAGATCTGTGGTAGGCTTAAAGATCTTATTGTCAAAATGAACATTATTAGACAGTATATTTCCAGCATCTTCTTTCCTCTATTCTACGACCATAGCCTGTTAGCTGTCCCAAATGAGGAGACTTTTTGAGCTATTTAGCTAGTTCAACTGCTCAATCTTATATTGTTGCAGTTTAAATTTCTAACATATCTGTATCATTTACCAGTATTTCATTGACAATTTTTTTCCTCAGTTTCTGGACCATACACTGGTGCCCTAATTGAGGAGACTTTTAAGACATTCTGCTAGTTGAACTGTTTGATCTTTGTTAAAACATAACATTTTCTAAATCATCTGCTTCATAAACTGATATTTCATGGCAATGTTTGTTCCTATCTGTTTTAGGACCGAACCCTAGTAGGCTGTCCCAATGAGGAGACCAAGTCAGACATCCAACTGAGTGGCCTGGGGATCCAACCTGACCACTGCCTAGTGGAGATAGAAGATACAGAGGTATTCCTCACGCCCAGGGATGGAGCAAGGTGGGTGTTTAAGTAGGTCTGGTGTTCCCCAACCATTCTTAAGCCCAAGTCATGAGTAAAACTCAGGTTGTCCTTTTCATAGCTGTAAAAGTAAAGATTTTATGCAGTTCATTTGTTATTTTCACCTCATAGTAGCACAGCAGTCATGAGAGATTTGAGACATGTATCTTAAAATAAAGTGAAAATATTGTTTCCTGAATTTCTATAACTTGGGTCATTCTTACTTAAGATTGGATGGTGAATATTGGCCTAGCTCTAGATCTAATGGTGAGCACACCATTGTGTGTTGTCAGGCATCAACAATTTGCAAATGAACACTCTAAACGCTACAGTCTATAGCCAATGTTCACATAACTTGGTCAAAATGTTTGTCTGCATGACATCTTGGATGAGTTTGAAATACAGTTTTCAACAAGATTTCAATCAATTCACTTCCAGTCCTACAAAAAAACTATCATGCATAATAACAATTTATTACATAGAAAGTCAGTTATCACATATAGACTCTGTTTTTGGAGAAGGATGAAAGATCTATGTACACAGTGTTATAAATACAGGTCACAATGACCTGGTGTTGTTCAGAAGTGCATTGGACACATATTGGAGCTGAGGTTGTGACTTTAAGTGTAAGTTTTGGTCAAATTTGTTGTAAGGAATTTTGGGGTTTTATTACCAAAATAGAAAAAAAAACAATTCATTGAAAAATATAGCACTCTTAGGCACTGTATTAGAGGTATAATCTGGTGAGAATATAACACTGCTTCATTATAAACACTGCTTATCATATACTGGTAATTGCAAGGGTAAACAATGCCATTTGTATTGTTAATGATTATTTCTCCTGATTATTGCCTTGTAGAGGTCTTCTTCACAACCAGGCTTAAGAGTAAGTTGGAAATATTGTAAGTGGGACAATAAACCCAATAAATCATACCCAGAATTTCTGGCCAACTGTCATATGACATCAGAAGTATCATTGTTATGGCTTGCTATCACAGGGATAGTGGCATTACATCTGCTTCCATTCACTATCACAACTAATGGCTAAGAAGTTGTTGGCATTATAGTTATGTTACATGAATACATCAAAATCAGATCAATATACACATACAATGGATGATCTAACTAATGCACTTCTATTGTTAATGGCTTTCTCTCTTTTAATTTAATGAACAAAGGCGCTGATTTAAACTATTAATCATGATGTGGAATGAATACAGTAATTGAAGGCCCTATGTTGATATGTGCATCTGACAGAAACATTATTGTGCTTGATGAATTCACGCCAATCTGTTAAGATAAGCTATGCTATCATTAATTGATTTCTTGCTTAAAACATTACATTTATTAACCTTGTTGTGGTAAATATTCAATGGACTGTACAATCTCGATCAATGTTTTATGTGGTGGAGGGGAAGCAGTGAGAGGTTGATTTAAAAAAAACAAATTATCTTCATTTGAAGACCAAAATGAAGTCTTCACTTTTTACTTGACTGCAAATTAATACAAAGCTTAGACTTTTTGCACAAATTAACAGAAACTTCTAAGTTCACCTTACCTTTGCCTTTTAGCTCACCTGAGCTTATGCTAAGGGTGAGCTATTGTGATTGTCCGACATCCATCAACATTTTCAAATGACAATTGCTCTGAAACTGCTGGGTCAAATTCAGCAAAACTTTCTCAGAAGCTTTAGCAGGCAGGGGAAATGAAAAATTTTCAAATAATTTTGATTTGTCAGAAAACATGGCCACCAGGGGCATGACCTTTTTCAATATATGGCTATATACGAAAACTAAGGAAATCTAGAGTCTTGATATTTAGTACAATTGTGCAAAGATTTCTGATCCGTCAAAAACATGGTCACCAGGAGCGTGGTCATTTTCCATTTAAGGTTATTTAGGAAAACCTTCTTGCCAGAAACTACAAGAGGTAGAGCCTTCATATTTGGTATACATGTTCTTTGGGTTGCCCTGTGTTAAGATTGTTCAAGTAATTCTGATCCTTCAAGTGAGAAGTTTTCCAGTGTGCTGGTGGTTCTACCCAGGCATAAGTCTGGGCTATTCCTCCACCAATAACTAGCTAGATGTCGCCAATATGACCATAACTGTGACAGTGCAATACAATAAAAAACAAACAAAACAAACATATTTTGATCCATAAAAAAAACGTGGCTGCCAGGGGCGGGACCATTTTCCATATATGGCTATATAGGAAAACTGTGAAAATCTTCTTGTCAAAAACTACAAGAGCTGGAGCCTTGATATTTGGTATCCATCTTCCTTGCTTGGTCTTGTATCAGTATTGTTCACAACATTTTAACCTGTCAAATAGCATGGCCACGAAGAGCATGGCCATTTTTCCCAGTAAGGTTATGTATGAATTCACAAGAGCTAGAGATTTGATATTTGTTTTAGGAATTCCTTTGGTGGCCTTATTTCAATTTTTTTTTAAAGAATTCTGGTCTGTCGAACATCATAGCAACAAGGTCTTAATGTCTATGGCATTCAGGTGAGCGATATAGGGCCATCATGGCCTCTTGTTTTTGTTTTGTTTTGTTTTTGTTACAAAGCACCAACACAGTTATATTCATATTGGCAATGCTTAGCTTATTTGTGGAAGAAGACCTTAGATTTACAACTTGGTAGAATCACTGGCACACTGAAAGTCAGCTGGAAGACCTATCCACACTAGAGATCACATCCCAACTAGGACACACAAACTCACACAGTGAGGGAGTAAGAAGATACAAGTCAGCAGTTCTATTTGCTTGGCTACAGGAACCCTTTAAATACTATTTTTCTGAACCACACAGGAGAAAACTGGGTGTAATCCTAACTTACTCTATAAAGCACACATTAATCAAGTTGAGACAAAAAGTATAGTTCCAGATAAGACATCTCCTTTACCTGGATCTTTGCTCCTTGACTCTTTTCTGTAGAATTTCTCCTAATATGTCATGTATCTTTGGATGAAGATTGTATTGTCAGTGGCCACAAAAAATAGCTGGAAAATGCCATAATTTTAACACTGGGATGTATAAACACCATACCCCCTTATGACATAACAAAAATGTGAAGGCACTTTGATAACATGAAAATGTCATTAATACAAGAATTAAATTATCTTGTAAGTATTGTATATGTATATAATTTTGCAAATTTACCAAATTTTGTTGATTTTCGTGTAACATATGTTTTATCTGCTTATAGGTTATAGGTTTTAGACTAACACAAGTCTAAAAATTAATCCTAACTGCAGTTCTCTTAAAAATAATAGAGGTTATTGTGTATGCTTTGCATAGAAGCAAGAAGTCCTATGCATGAACAGAGGGTTACATAAACAAATGTGGCCTGATCAAGATTTGCCAATCTCGTTCTAGACACACCAGGTGTGTTATTATTTTAAACCATCAAACCCAGGGCAAGAAAAATAAAACCAACCTGATTTTCACTTTAATTTGTACCTTCAGGACATGTGTCAATGGTTCGGTAGTCCACCAGAAGACAAAAGTGAAGCACGGAGACAGAATCCTTTGGGGCAATAACCATTTTTTCAGACTCAACTGTCCCATCCACAACAGTAAGTAAATCTCTGGTCTTATATCTCCAGTCTTAACAATCCTCTTAAGTACTTTTATATACTTTTAAAAATTATCCTTTTGGGTTATTTTTTTTTTTAGCAGCTCTTAAGTATTTTTTTAAATACATATATTTTTTAAGGAGTTGTTTAGAGCTGAAGTTTAAACAGTCTGCAAATAAAAGCTTAGTTTCTTCTGAAGATCAAAGTGATGATTTTATATGCTTTGATAAGGCATACAAATTTCTTATCCATAAATGAGTGAAACATTTCCTACCTTGGAAGATCCTGTCTTAAAGATGACCCACTATAATAGTCAATGGTGAAATAGTGAAGGTTAACACTAACTAAGGATTGTAAGTCCTGGTTGTAAAACCCATACCTGACATGAGATGACTTTGTACAAGACTAGTTACCATGCAGTCACCAGACCTGGTAGCACAATTGATAGAGCATTGGCTCCAGGTATGGCTCTGGGTACGATCTTGGGCCATGACATACCAAAGTCATTAAAGATGGTAGTGGTATAACTTCCTTGCTAATGCTCAGGCAAATATAAGGATAGTTCAATGACTGGTTGGCCCAGTGTCAGGATAATGTGACTGGGTATTGTATCATGCCAGGTTTTGAGGGCATGCTATACAGAGTGAAGACGGCAAGTGGACACTGTCTCCATATAACTGAAATATTGTTGATGGGATGATAAACCCAATAAACAAAAAAGAATATACAATCACTCCAGGTAGTTTGATATCTATGTACTGGTTCAACCCTGGAAATGTTCTTTAGAAAACAATGAAAATGAGTCCATTTTCTTGTATTATTATCTTTGTAAATAATTTTTTTAAAAATCTGCTAGTGTTCCAAACCTCAACCGGCTACTGACTGACAAATTGTCTAAATGGATTTTTTTAAAGAATGATCAATATAAACTCACTAGTACCTTTGTTGTATTCTTTGGTTTATAATTACATTTCAAATATTTTAAATATAATAAACAAAGTTAAATCCAACTTTTAAAAAAAGTTTTAATCTGTCATTTAGGTCTAAAGTTCAATTAAAGACATTAATTTAAAGAAAATGAAAATAGAATAACTATTAATGAGAAAACACACAATATTTATATATTTTATAATTGAGCTGATTAATGCAGTCAAATTTCTTTAATTCAGTTAAAACGTTTCTACTGAATACATTATTCTGCTCACCTTAATACCAATGATATGTCAAAAGAACTGACAGTGAGTAGGCTAACAGGATTATCTCCCCTTCCCACCACCTACACTAATGGCCAATATTGCTTTTAGTGTCTCTTATTGAAGAAAGTGAAGTTTTTTGTCGTGTCTCTCTCTAAGGGTTTGGTTATGATCTATTTGCCAAAAAGTTGTAAAAGATATTTACTTCAAACTTGAAATAATGTTCACTTTCAAATGTTTCATTAGGGTAGGTATGTTATGTTTTCATTAAGGTTTGAAACAACTAACACGATTCTTCACTGAAAAAGGGTGAGCATGCTTTCTGCTGACAGATCTTGCTCAGTATACATGGTCAGGTTTTTCTTTACATATTTTATTTTTTAAATATATCTTAGCAACCAGTTATGTTAATTAAGCAAGGTCAGAGGAAGAGGAAGACCATATTAAGTCCTTTGCCCTGAATGGAACTCAAAACTATACCATGATCGTCTAAGCAGTGAAGTCAGCTCAATATCTGCTTGAAATGGACACCATCTTCAAATAAATAAAATACTGTGAAATACTGTGTAACTATTAACCCAGCAAGTAAACATACATTCACTGAACTCAGACCAGGCTACATTAAGTGGTGCTTCTATGATCCCAGCCCATGAGTTACAGTGCTTCCAAAAGGAATTACAACAAAGCTTTGCCTACTATGCATACCAAGATAATAGTGTGTTTTTTTTCTAGACTAGTTCATTTGGTGTCAGGGAATGCTGGGCTAAATCATGTCAGCGTACCAGCAAAACATGGGTGCTAAAACTTATCAAGCAACATTTGTTAAGAATCAGTACATGCTATTATCATGCAAAGGCAAATTGCCAACAAAAACACATCGAGTTTGAAGTGTTAAACTGTATTTTAAAACCAGAGCTCTCGATTAGGGTGTAAATCTGGCATTGTTGAGCAATGTATCCCATGATTCTCATCCCAAATGTGCATTATTGGTTCTAATTGAAAATGTCTCTTTGAGACAATTCTAATGAGTGCTAGGTATATAGGATTTAATTGGAAAATAAAGAATTTAGCTTCAAAAGAACTTTTCTTATCTGAAGCTGTACTTAAAACAGCAGAATGGTTTGACTTGTGGACATTTCCAAGCTGATGCCTTTTTTCTGTTTATGTAAACAAGGCTGCAAAAAAATCATTACTTGTAAGACCCAATCTTATTTAAATTGATTTAACTTGAATCAAAATTCGATGACACACACACACAATTCCACTATTTAGATTAATTGTTCAGTGATTATTTTCTGGTTGGAGTACTGTGTAAACAGTCACCAATGAATTTTGTACAATTCTAGAAATGTCACAGCTTGAAAAGCTCAAAGGGGAGATAATTCATGTTGACAATGTTCTGAAAATTCTATTGAATGTAATTTGGTGTATATTTGTTCAGTAAATGTTTCAATAAATAGTGATCAAATGTTTAAATAAATCTAAAATGGTGATTCATTTGTTTAATTCTTTTTAAAGTTTCTCTTTGAGTGTCTTTTTGTACAATTAATTGCAAGTTATCTTCACTGAATGGATTATTTTAATATTGTTATATTGCACCAGGAAAGCAAACCTAAAAGATTTTAAAATTAATTGTTCAGCTTAAACAGGATCAGCCTATATCAGTCATGTGACATTTTCTATTAATTTTGTGCCTCCTATACATATGATCACAAGGACCACAAACAAATTAAAAACACATGCTTTTTATGAATAATTGGTACCCATTTCACCAGAACCTTTACCCCTTCATTGATTGGATAAACAGTCACTGTATATTTACTCATTTTAGCTCACCTGAGCACAATGTGCTCAATAATAGTGCTCAATGTGAGCTTGTCTGATATTCCTTCGTCAGTCGTCCATTGTCAACATTTTAGCTTGTGAACAAGCTATAGGCCACATTTATGGCCCAATCTTTGTCAAACTTGGTCAGAATGTTTGTCTACATGAAATGTCTGATGATTTCTTTTTTGGGTCACATGGTATCAAAAAGTAGGTCAGTAGGTCAAATCTCAGAAAAGGCTTGTGAACACACAAGAGGCCATATTTATAGCCCAATTTTCATCTAACTTGGTCAGAATGTTTGGACCGGCTGCAATAGCTCAGATGGTAGAGCGTCGGCTTGCGGATCGGGAGGTCGTGGGTTCGAACCCCGGCCGGGTCATACCAAAGACTTTAAAGTTGGTAGTAGTGGCTTACCTCCTAACGCTCGGGGCTACAGGGACAGCATTACGCCTGACTCATAGGTGTAAGTATAATGGACCGGCCGGGTTCAGTCCCTGGGCACCTCATAAGTGCCCCTGTGCTGTAATGATAGAAATGTCGCTGCGCAGTATCGGCAAAAATGCCGGCTAATCCTAATCCTAATACTATCCAGAATGTTTGTTCGCATGAATTCTTTAATGAGTTTATTATTGGGTCATGTGGGGTAAAAAAGTAGGTCACTAGGTCAAATCTTAGAAAAAGCTTATGAACAAACTTGGTTTGATTGCTCAATTTTCAAACTTGGCCAGAATGTTTGCCAGCATGAAATCTTACGTATGTTTTGAAGTGGGTCACGTGGATTCAGTAGGTCTTTTGGTAAAATTCTAGAAAATGTTTTCAGCCCAGTGGCCACACTTATGGTCCAATCTTCACCAAAGAATTTTAAAATAAATGACTCTTGATTACTTGATGCCAGTTATGAGCTAACTTAAAGCCTGTGTCCTTAGGCAAACTATTAAGGGCCATCATAGCCCTCTTGTTCATGTTAGGTTCCAAACATATATTCTCCTTTACACCCTTTTAATTGTCATATTATTTAATAACCGGACATGTGATCTCGGAAGTTACAGTAGTCACATGGTTTTCTTAGTCATAATATAGCTAACTCTACAGTGTTGCTTAGATAGAAAATACCTGTTTGCAATGACGAGAGTGGATTAATGCTTCACTGTTCACACAGATCTAGGGCATCAGTGAAAAGCATTTTACTAGACCTTTTAAGGTAACAATGACTTATTTGGTAATTTGAGAAAAAAAAATCTTAAGTCTAAGCTTTTGGATACCACCTTTAATGCATGGGGTTTAGTTTATGTCTCATTTCATATGGATACATTTACATGTAATTTTGTTGCATTTATATGTATTATTTTAAATTTGTCTCAGTCTGTATGTATTCATTTACTGTTGTTACTGTCTTATCTATATGTATGTTTGTATTTTTGAGTCATGTCAATTTGTGTGCATGTATTTTTAGTCAAGTCAGTTTGTTTGCATTTATTTTTGGGTCATGCCAGTTTGTTTGCATGTATTTTTGTATTATTTTATTTTACTAGGAGTCCCCCTTTCTCCACAGAGAGCCTGTAAGTGATCTGTTTGTATTTCAACTATCCCCTATAATGAGAATACAACTTTGTTATTGTGTGTGTGTGTGTCATTGTGTTAACCTGTGTGTGCAGCACTAAGCAATTGCAACATTGGAAATTAGACAAAACATTCTATAAAATTGTACGGAAGGGTTTGTGTTACACTGTGTGTGTGTGTGTGTGCGTGCGTGTGTGTCACGGTATTATTTTCAATGTGCAGCACTAAGCAACTTTGATAACACAATGTATGATATTGTACAGAAGGGTCTGTGTTCTAACTCAGACAATGACATAACAAAGTGTTGAAAATGAGAACAATATTTTCGTAGCTTCCTACCACTAGCTTAACATATAAACGTAGCTCCAAGACTGGTTAGCCTGGTGTTGGAATATTTTGACTTGTGTGAAATGTGTGATATATTCACAGCTTACTGTCCCTTCATATATCTTAAAAGATAATTTAAGAAAGAAAAAAAGGAAGAAACTTATTTTCATTCAAGGGGGTACCTTTGGCAAAGTGGTTAGAGTCTATGTTAACTCCTCAGCCTCCTCACTTTGCATGGGTTTCGAGTCCCAGTCTAGGAGAGAACATCCTTGTGGGGAGGATTTCAAGCTTATCTGTTGTGTGCCTGTGGTTCTAAACAGATATTAGTCTGAGGTCTTCCTCCACCAATAATTAGCTGGATGTCCCAAATATGTCCATACCTTTGGCGGTGCAATGCAACAAAAAAACAAACAAATTTTCAGTCAAAATTTCCCCAGACACTTCATCAGATAGTTTGAATCAAGACAATTGCCTCTATGCCAGATTTGTGATTAATTGTGATCCATAAATTTGGGATCTGTCTGCAGTTTGTTGAAGCTTATTGCCTTAATGTTCTAGCCTAAATATTCCCAGTCTGCACTGCATAATATTATATAGCCATTCTTCAACCTTATCTAAATACTGCCATTCTTCAATGCATAAAATGATATAATAATTTTAGGTGGTTTTCATTAGCATTAAAAGAGGGATATTAAAAAATGTTGACAATCATTTAAATCTTTTGCTGTTAACTTGAATATATATTTTGGTCAATTCTGGTAATATTGAGATATTTCTAGCTTTTTACACAGACTTAAGTTCAGTGACCTTCATTATGTCTGTATATTGGTTCTTGTTAGCTTCATATCATTAATAGATGTTAAAGTTGTCTTGAAGGTAAGATATAGAATATAAGGCAATATAAGCTATATTAGAAGTATGATTAAATAATCATTATGAAACAATGAGTTATGATATATTATATGAACATATAAATTTTAAATGGTTTTGATGTTGTAATGACATTAAGCCCTTTCATTTTGGATTTTATATCTTTGTGTTCACATCTGTTTAACAAATAATGCTGGAGTTATAGGAATTAGTATTTTGAATTATATTTCTCCTGATAAGCTAAAAAGTTGACTTGTTTGGTTTTCTAAGCAAAATGCAATTTCGGAATAAATTTGGTGTGGTTTGATATAGAGTGCTTGAAGTGTTAATCCATGTTATCCCTGTGACGTCAGTAGGATATCACAGTGAGGACACCAGGTTAGTTTAAAGACACTTAATTGATCATAGTTTTAAATTACATAAAACAGAATAAACAGTTACCATCAGTCAGTCAGCAAGATGTGACTCAGGTGTATGTTGTCACACAGTTCAGAGTTGTACGATGATGTTGAGCCTTATTTGGCTGCAGTTTCAATAAAAGCATCACAATGCTTTAGATTGTCCCATCCTAAAGACAACACAATCTTTTAAAGGAAAACATGGGCAAAAGTAATATATTGATCAGAGGTAATATTTTATTCCATTCTTATTGTGGTTCAACAGTGGTTTTCTTCATCTTAAATTTTTTTTCAAAAATGCAATATAAATGCAAATTCGAACAAAGTTGACAGGTAACACAAATGCAAACATTTTGACACCTGGTATTTCTTCTAACAAATGAAAGTATTTTATTTTATTTCAGTGCTACAATGTTCTTTGAAATAGAAAATAACATATATTCAATAGAAATGATAAAGTATGTTAACACTTTGCCTGCTGTATTATTAAAACCTTATTTATATGCCAACATGTTCATGTAAAATTTCTTAACATATTGCTGAAAGCTTAACAACAAAAAGAACAGGTCCTGACCTGAAAGCTCCTTGGCTGAACATGCTAATATACATCTACACTATTTACTTTGGATAGATTTACATGTGCTTACCAGGCTTTCAGTTAATTTATATAAAACACTTATTTCCGTATGATGCATTCATAGGCATATGCTCATAAATTTATCTGTACTATGACAACAAGATAAAAAAATATCCTATTCTTCAATTTTAGACATTTGGCCCTGGTGTGTCTGTAATTACATCACATTGAACTTTTGTCTCCTTTAATAAGGAAATGTTAGGACTATAGGCAGGAAGGGCATAGAGAGTGCACAATTACTGAAATATTTTTTCAGATATGGAAACCTTTGATGCTTTTACTCACACAATTTAAAAAAAAAAAGAAAACTAAAATAAAAAAGACAAATGAAAAATATAATTTTTGTACTTCATCATGTCAGTCACCTAATACTTAACTTTAAATTGGTTCTTAGCAAATGTTGTTGTTTTATGTTTTTTTTAAATAGACTCCCAAATAGGTAAAGTTGCCAACTTGTAAATTCATGGATTTAAGTTCCCATAAGAGTAAGAACTTTAAATCAATTGACACTAGACACTCTTTTACACTGACTGTTCTTTACATACACATGTGTAATGAGCGATAACTCTGCAACATGGATGTCAACTAGAATATCAGCTACGTTGCTTTCTTCCTTTTGTCTGTAACATCTTTTTGTTATTACAAGCTTAATTTTCAATGTTGGCATAATCTGTTTCTTTCGATAAAACAATAGCTTTTCAACAGCTGGTGAATTCTTCTGAATGTCAGCTTCTTTTTTTTATTTGTGCAAACTACCAGTACACTTTTAACTGTGACATTCTCAGTTCTTTTTTCTGGAAAATGTCGCACAAAGCAGCTACAACTTCCTGTTATTGCCTGCTGCACTTTTGTCCCCATCAAAGTAGTATTCCAGAAGAGGCACTGCTCTCCAGAATGGTGCTAATAAAACAACACAATGATGCATATGTGTCGGTGAGATGTACATTTATAAAAAGCAACAATTACAACACTTTTGCATAAATGTTGGTGCAAACAAATACTGAGATTTTCTTAAGATAAGATGTTAAAAAGAGAGGTCGTTATGAAGTTTGATTAGTTCAATTTCATATTTGCTGAAACCAAAACATACATCAGCAATGTCATCTTGTTGAAGACTTGTTGTGCAAAATTGTGAGAAAGAGCCTAAAATTTTCCTTAACCTTGAATTTCCCATAGCAATGATAATAAGGTTACTAACGCCTCAAGGACACTAATGCCTTTCGCAAGTAAATAAGATAATGACAGTCTCTGAACTTTTAAGCTGCACTTTCCTATTTGTTGCTTTAAATGTTTGGATGTATTATATTTGCTCCTCTTTCTTCTCTTTGGATAAATAACCAGGTGTGTCTTGCCAGAGTGGTCTAATTTATCAGAAATAATTATGAAGGATCCTAGTCATGAAATGGCTTTTTAAAAATCATTTTGTGCTAAATTTATATTATATATGAGTTTGCCTAGAGGTTTGTTTTGGTTATTTGTTTCATGGCACTGACACGATATTGGTGGCATTGGCAACATCCAGCTAATCTTTGGTGGAGGAAGACCCCAGACAAATGTTCGGTAGAACCACTACATTCAGTCCTTTTCTTTGTCCTTTGACTTGACTGTATTGTAGCAACAATATATTTAGTTGCACTACTGAAAGAAAAAAAAGCAACTGTCATAGCTCTCTAGTCAGCATTGGTTAAAATGCTTGCTAAGATCCATTTCTTTAAAACTTACTTTAAGCTTGGGATACTTGTTGCCATTTCAAAAAGGCAGGTACTAAGATTACTTTCAGCAGAGTTATCATCCTTTTTCAACTTAAAATTTTCATTATACTGTCCAGCACTGAGAACAGTAGAGCATGTTGTCTACTATCAGCTCTTGTTTTAAATTAAAGTTTTTCATTTTAGAAAAAAATTTACCATAGTTTCTACACTTTAGAATACTGTTGGTATGTCAGATGTAGATACCATTGCTTTCACAAATAAAAAAACTCACTCAAAAAACTCACTAACAACTATCAGTTTCTTGTTCTCTTTTTAAACTTTAGTTCTTTGCATAACTGAAATATTTTCATTTTTTAGTCTCAAAAATGTATATTTTATGATGTTCATGGTCTTAAAGATTTGAATATTTACTATCAGACCGGACCTGGTAGTGCAATCTGTAGAGTGTCGGCTCCAGGTACAGGAGGCCTGAATTCGATCCAAGGTTAAGACATACCAGAGTTGGTAAAAATGGTAGCCGTATAGCTCCCTTGCTAACGCTTAAGTGAATATAGTTTCACGGCAGGTTGGCCCAGTGTCATGATAATGTGACTGGGTGTGGTATCATGCCTGATGTTTACGTCATGCTATACCCAGTGAAGGCAGCATTATATCTGCTTCAAGTGGACACTGTATCCAGATAACTGAAATACTGTTGGTTAGATGATAAACTGAATAAACATAAACATATTTACTATCAGCTAATATTATATAAACTAAGATTATATGCATTACTGCAATAAATGCCAGTTGTTACTTTGTTATCATGAGGATTTATTCCTTGCACTCATTCAACAATTACATAAAAGCTTTGTTCTTAGAATATTGGTGTGTCTCATAGTGTTAAACATTGCTGCTGCAATTTTGGTTGGATTTTTTATTTTAAATCTGCATAACTTAAACAGATCTAGACAAACTGTGCCTATATAGGTGAGCCAGATCTTACCTGGAGCTTTCTAATCATGATCTGTACTAGTGCTTACCTTCTCAGAGTCACTAGCGATTCCAACACTCAGTTAGCTTTGAATGTAGCTGTCAGCAGAAAATTAAAATATGTTGTGGTATTAACAGATAAAGCAAACTCAGGTTATTCCATATATATATATAAAATATTTTTATTTCCAAGTGTGTATAATGTACAATGCTAACAGTGCAGATCCTAATTAGACAGCTCCTATTGAGGTCTGGCTTATCTGAATCTACACTTTTTGCCTAATCCTAATTAATTCCTGCTTAACAAGCTAAGATTAAAGCTGGAAAATTCAGACTTGCTTGTATGTGATCAGTTTACTGTCAAAAGATGTTGATACATTTCCTGGAAGTGTGAAGTGAAACTGTAGCCAATCGTATTGAAATGGCAAGTGCAGAAACCTGTTATTGAGTTTGTCAGTACACTTGCAGTTTGAGCGACATCAAACATGGTTTACGATTTAAATGGAGACAGATATTGACCTGTAATAGACCAAGAGATTTTGTAAATGTCATGGTGCTGTTTTCCAGGCTCATTAAACTTCAAAAACATTTGTGTTTGAACTTTTGTTTTAGAGGTTCTCTAGAAGTTAATTGGCAAGATTTCAAATTGGAGAGCGTTTGAAATGGATGAGAAAATCAGGAATTACTGCCTTTATTATGCATAGCAGTATGATAGAATTATTACATTAGGCATATACAAGATAAGAATAAGCTTTACCCAGACTAATACAGCAGTAACAAAATTATGGTATTTTTTTATATTGCTTGATAGCTGGATGGATAGATGAATGGAAGGAAGGGTGGATAGATGGATAGACAGACAATATTAATTTGAGTTGGTAAGATTGCCACAAATGAACATAATGCTCTAACGCTTTGCCTTTTAAATGCTCCTGAAAGGTGGCATATCCCACACCAAAACCGCAAGCTTAAATAAGCTTGCGACAAGTTTGCGACAAGATTGCGGTAAGATTGCAACCAAGCGTGTTGCAATCTTATTTAAGCTTGCGGTAAGATTGCGATAAGAAAGCCGCAATCTTAAAAGTAAGCTTGCAAGTTTGCGATAGGAACCATTACGATCTTGATTGCTCGCTTGCAAGCTTGCGCAATCATGCCAAGCGAGCGGTTTGGCTCGCTTAGAAGCTCGCTTGCACGCTTGGCAAGCTTGCAAGGTTGCGATAGGAACCATTACGATCTTAATTGCTCGCTTGCAAGCTTGCGCAATCATGCCAAGCGAGCGGTTTGGCTCGCTTAGAAGCTCGCTTGCACGCTTGCAAGGTTGCGATAGGAACCTTTACGAGCATGATTGCTCGCTTGCAAGCTTGCGCAATCATGCCAAGCGAGCGGTTTGACTCGCTTGCTCACTTATCCCATGCATGCGGTTTGGCACACTTGCAAGCTTGCGCTATCATCCCAAGCTTGCAGGATTGTTCACTTAATAGCTTGATCATCCCAAGCTTGTGGGTTGTTTTTTTCTTGGCTTGATCAAATCCGTTGAGTGGATAAGGTTGTGGATAGATTGACATAAATAAAATCACTAGATAACATTTGTGGTTTTCACCTAAAAATCTGATACAACAAAAAATTTACATGGAAAATAACACAAACGAAAGATATCACTAGATAACATTTGTGGTTTTCACCTAAAAATCTGATACAACAAAAAATTTACAGGGAAAATAACACAACAGAAAGATACTAAATATATTCCACTTTAATTAAAGACACTGGCAAAAAACTCAAAGAACAATTGGTCATTTATTAAAGGAAACAAATAAAAGATGCTTATCAATTAATTTAGCTTATCAATTAATTTATATTCTTAACCCATAGCTCGCTAAGCACTTATTATTAATATGAGAAAGCATGACAAGCCATTTTCGGGGGTCTAGCAAATAGGATTTTAACTGATTAAATCAAACTTAAGTATCTATTTATCATTAAGAATAAAATACATACAATGCAATCAAGAAATAGTACCACAGGTATTGTGTTCAAAAACAGTTCATAGTCAGTTCTTGTTGATTTCTCAGATGACAACTCCAGTTCAGCTTGAGAGAATCTTGCATCCTTCCTCTTACATGCACAGCAAATGTATTTTTTCTCCAATTACATCTGAAAAAGAAAAAAAATCCAACATTCTGCATTATTTAAATTTATTTTTTCATTACCTGATTTTTTTATTTAGCAATGTTAGACCTATTTAGTATGTGAGGGTCTTGTGTTATTTGCACCACACAGGCACCTTATGATTTTTCAGTCAAATTATGATACAGAATAAGTGTTCAAAGATTGAAAGAAATAGATTGGAAATTTTACCAAAAAACGGAAATAAACAAAAAAACAATTTATATGCTGACACAAACTTTTACAGCTCTGGTCATGATGCAAACTTGCCTATTCTTTAAAACAGCAATTTGAAAACAGCAACAAATAACAGGAGCTATAGGCAAAAGCACCCCCATATTTTCTATGTTTAAAGCCTGAGCTGAGAAATGCTGAACTATCAAGTACAACTTAACGAAATACTATCTTGGTTACTTTATAAGCATTAATATGCACAAAGGGGTAAAATTAAACACCAGACCTGGTAGCGCAATCAGTAGAGTGCTGGCTCCTGGTACTAGAGGCATTGGGTTCAGTCTGGGCTGCAACATACCAAAGTCATGTTAAATGGTAGTGTTATTGCTCCCTGGCTAATACTCAAGCAAATAGACAGGTAATTCTATGACTGGTCAGTCAGGTGTCAGGATAATGTGACTGGGTGTATCATGCCAGGTGTTCATGGCATGCTATAATCAGTAAAGACAGCTCTATTGATTTCGCTTAAGCACTGTCTTCAAATAAATTAAATATTGTTGGTGGTTTGATTGTTTATTGGGTTTATTGTGCCACCAACAGTAGTATTTCAGTTATCTGGAGACGGTGTTCACTTGAAGCCGATATAGTGCTGCCTTCACTGTGTATAGTATGCTGTGAACAACTGACATGATACCACACGCAGTCACATTATCCTGACACCAGGCCAACCATAAACACACTTACAGATAAAGCCAGTAAAATCAAAATGTAAGTTATTGCAGCAAGATTTTTTTTTATTAATGTAAGTGAAAACAGAGAACAAAGGAAATTTAAGTTTAAAATATACTAATTAATTTTAATATTATAATATTGCAATCAAAACAGACTTGCTGACTTGAAGCTCCTCAGCCCCTCACCGCGTGGGTTCGAGTCCTGGTCGGGGTTAGAACTTTCATTTAGGGAGGTTTTCCTCCACCAATAATTACCTGGACGTCACCAATATGGCCATAAATGTGTCAGTGCGATGTAACAATAAACATTTACAAAATCAAAACAACATGATTTCCCAACAATGACAACTTCATGTACAAACAGCTGTGCCATGCAATTAATGATTAACACTGTGAATGCTAAAAAATAGCAAATGCATTAATACAATAACTGGTACAAATGGTCAAAATGCTGCATAGTTATCTTTGTACCTTTTCAACTTTTGTCGGTCATCCATGCGTTGCTCTTCACTGACTTCCTTATTGACATCAGTCTGCAATTCCGATTCTTTTTTGTTCACTTGCATCTGGCTGTTTCAAACTATCACAGAAAATAAAATACTTTACATGAGTGGCAATACCATACAAGCAAACACAGTTAATGATGTGCTCAACCATCATGTACAAGTTATCTTGGATATCAATTACCGGTGACCTAAATTTATTTTTTAACACAACAATGTAATCAACAACAAAAATATTGTGTTGCCACTTGAAACCGTTTTATGTGCCTTTATTCCTATAGTATGGAATGTATTCCTGTGTAAACTCAGAAATATCCGGTAACTGGATATTACCGTTAATCGGGTCACTCTAAAAAAAACAATATTACAAAAATGTCTTACGTTCGAACTTGTCAGAACCTAATCAACTCTAACTGAAGCATAAATTAAATATACAGTAGATAACAAATGTTTATGTAACAGTCAACGGTTTCAGAAAACGTTTGTGATAAGAAAAAACTAAAGTGAAATGTCGGAACTGAAAAAAAATGGCGAAAATATTTGACACGTTAATTTTGCATTCTAAACCGTTTATGTACTAAACTTACTACGTTAAGAAAACCTGATTTAAAATGTGTTGCTTTTTATACTTGTTTAAGTAGATCAATGTCTCACCTCTGCTTAGCAGTCCAGTGAAGGAAAGTCGATTTTTTCATCTTTTTCATCACATTTTTTTGCATCTCGTTGAAAATTGGCGCGGCCGGAAGTGTAGACTGTGCTATTGTAAATCGGGACCCCTCGGCGATTTCTTCGTTTTTTTTCCGAAAGTTACGATTGACTTTTACTGAATCACCGTAAAAGCGACCTTCAAACTTTTATTATTAAATGGTGTTTATTCACATTCCCAATAAAGTTAGAGTGGTTTTAACATGATACTCTACTGTCTGTTCTGTATTTTTTTTGTCATATTAGATATTAGACTGTAGATCTACTTGACCAGGTTTTCGAAAGACAACAACAAAAAAGTTATAAAAAAACTGACTTTTTTTGGATCATTTTTTTACTGAGCTATTATTACCATATGTTTTGTAGCTGTCTTAAATGATAACATAGTTAAATATTGCTTTTGTGATCAGTCAGGTCAAGGTCACTGTAACTCAATTAGCAGTTTGCTTTCTATGTCTAGTCAGGATATATATTGATATCAGATGTAGATATTGATATCAAATTTGGTAGTTAGCTTGTTTATGGGATACCCAAGTTTGGAATTGTTTTTGTTGTCCATTAGTTTGATGGACTGAGTCACTGTTACTAAATATATTTTATTTTGTTCCTGTTCATTATCTTCTTTTTTGAGGATTGATCAAGTTAAGTAGGTAACTAGCTATCTCATGGGAAGACTATGTTTAGAATTGCTTAAGGGATCAATTGTCGTCAAGACAAGTTATAAAATATATTTTGGATTTTCTATAAATAACTCAAGACAGGAGTAAAGTATTGTTACCAAATTACTTTCTAGGGAGAGTAAGTCTGGATCTGTTTTGTATATGGTTGTGTGATCTGTTTAATAATAAATAATGACAAAATAAAGTTTAAAAAATTGGCAATTAGTACAATGTATTTGGAGCTATTTTATGTCACATTCAGCCGAGCTTTTCTCATAACCAACTGTCCATCTAGCTGCATCAACAGTTTGCTTGTAATCACTTTAAAGGCTACCGTTTTGATCCTATCTTAACCAACGCTGATGATCAAAAAGTAGGTGACTTAGTCAAATCTATAAAAACCTTGAGAACAAGACTTTTTGGGGGCCTAATCTTCACAGAATTTGACCAGAATCTTTGTTTGAACTGGTCATGCAAAGTTCTCTTTCAATGTTATTTATTTAAAGAAATACAAAATAAATTTCTTAATGTCTTGGAATAATTTTATGCTTGTAAGACCACAACCTATCTGCAATCCTAATGTTAAATTTAATTAATTTTAAGCTTGCAAGACCGCAAGCTTATCGCAATCTTTAATGGAATAGAAGATTACAAGCTTGCAAGGCTGCAAGCTTCTCGCAATCTTAATGGTATTTAAGATTGCGAGAAGTGTGCGAACAAAACCAAACCGCAACCTTAATTTCCAAGCAAGCGAGCGTGCTCGCATCCGCAACCATAATATTTAAGAAATGCAATCTTATTAAGATTGCGGCAAGCTTGCGCAAACTTGTCGCAAACTTGTGACGAGCTTGTCGCAAGCGAGCGTTTTGGTGTGGGATAGCAGTCGCACTGTCCCTCCATACATCTGTCTGTCCAACCCCTTTTTATAAAAACTGACATCATTGGATTTTTTTTTTCAAAAAGCTGTATTTAGAGTGCTTATTTATCTGTATTTTAGGACAAATTCAACAAAACATACCTGTATTTGATAAAGACAAGCTTTTTGCACACACAAAAACAACTTTATTTTCACCAAGGTTAGCTAGGACGGCCTTTTGTTCTGTTATTGTTATTGTATTGTTATAACTTCCATTGTCTGGCTAAAAACAACATTTTAATTTCAGCAACCAGATTCATGTTTGCTACTCTCAACATTTCAAGTCTCAGATTTCTGTTGATAAAAGTTAATGGTGTGTGTTTAAGTGTCACTAACATGATGAAACATGAGTCAGCCTGATATATTGTAAAAAACATACATGTACCTTTTTGCCAACATAAATTAAGTCTTTTGCAGTTGCAACTCCCCTAGGAAATGTTCGATCAGAACCTGGGCTTCTTTGTATTACTGTTTTGTTCCAGTGCATGTTCACTTGTTGGTAGCAAATAACTCATTGTTTCATAATGTTTATTTACTTAATTCAGCTGTGACAGGTTTGCCTCTTATTGTGTTTTGTTTTGACCAAGAAATACATGTTCCTATATCTGCCCATGTCTTGCATAGGCAACACAGTATGTATTAGCAGACACTTCGTGGTAACAAGTAATATAGATCCTAATCAAATAGATCACAGTAGGGAGCTGCCTGATTTGGATCGTTATAACTTGCCCTAACCTGTTAATTATTAAGTTTCTCACACTTAGGTGTGAAATTGACATGTTGCTCATATATTACCAAGGTGTGAAATTGACATGTTGCTCATATATCTGGTAATATTGAGGTATCAGATTTGTTTTTTTTGCACATAATGTTCAGTTTTATGTTTCCATTTATCATTTTAACAGAAAACTCAGCAATATTCTAACTGTTATGAATAAAAAATGAGCAATAGCTAAATTTTTAGCATATTCAACAACAGGGGCAGCATAAGCATAAATTATTGTTATCCCCAGCAGCATCAATAATTACAGAATCAACAGTTTCATATTCCTTAATGTATTTTACCAGCAGAGCATTTTCATCAGCCTAAACAACAACAAAAACAACAACAAAAACACTAGCAGAACATGTTAAGACTGTGAGTTCAAAATAAATAGCATTCTGACTGCAATGGCTTAATTAGGTAACATTAGTGTGACAGGTTGAATTGGCATGAACATACATGACGCCATCTCTCATGTACAGTACGGTATTTGAATGTCATTATTTCCTTCCTCATATCAATAACATTTTATTGATTCTAAAGAATACAGAAACTGAAAAAAGCCAGGGAAGTCTGTTTGAGTTTCACTTGATAAAGGCCTATGGGTAAAACATTCAAGAGTGATATTTAGGTCCAGTACTGAAACAAGTAGAATGGGTTGACTACTGACAGCTCTTGTTTATAATTTGTTAGACTTGGAGCATGGCTTTGACTCAGGAATTTAATTTACAAAGTATCAAATGTTGCTGAGATTATTTGTTCTATTGATGTTTTCTATATTAGTGTTTGTTTTGCTAATATAGCCTACTAATGAGTTCTGTGATACTTGTGTTTCAAAGGTTTTCCCATTTTTGTTGTTGTTTGATATAGATTACAGGCATTTGGTCACACTTAGTCTGCCATGCACACATTAAACAACAGAGCACCTATCAGAGGAATACACCCTTGCTAACTTCTTTATTTTCTCTCCAAACCCTACATTTATAACTGCTACTTATATAGAATCATCTTGATATGACAGTTGTAATGAGTACAATTGTAAGGAGGACCCACACTATTTAAGGTTTAGTTAACAATGGGAAATATGGAAACATACAATCAGTTTTGTACTCCTCATACCTGGAGTTGTGCTGGGATGTTTCTAATCAGGATCTACACATTTTTATACTAACTCCCTAATTAACTTGTCCATGGATTAAGAAAATAACTAATAAATACTGTTTTAAGTTGGACGGTGAACCCAACAAACAAAGACACAAACAATAAGTGAAGGTTTTTAACAACTGAAGCAGGTTGAGGAGATTTTGATAATTACAAGTTACAAGGGTATCAATATGTTATTGTGAAGCTGATTGAGAGAAAATGCCTAAGATTTCACAATTAGAATAGTTCAAGGCTACATGCAATGAAAATGCTTAATGGGAGAAAAACATCGCATGGGTTTGAGTATTGGTTACTGCTATGTACTTCAAAAACAAACAAAAACAAAGATTTCTGTTTTCTTTTTTTGTAAGATTTCATTAGATCTACCAATTTGTTTTTTTCTGTTAAACAGTAACATGTTTTTTCTGCACAATACTATTAGCTGAGTGGACAGGGTTTTTTTTATATAGACTGTGTTATCAGTAAATACAATGTTACTGTTCAGGAACTGCTAGCTGACCTAACAGAGTTTTAGTATTCCTACTGAGACAAATAGTAGTTCTACTTTTTCTTTCTAGATAGGATATCAAATGAAAGGCAGTCACTTACTTCTACTCCCATAGCAGAATCATTAAATGCATACATTACAGCCTGCATTAAACTAGTATGCAGATGTCTTTATTAAATGCAACACTTAATAAACATTGAATTGATAAATTAACCACCCTCTATAGTGCATGTAACAATATATCCAGTGGAACAAAGTGTGATGTAATCAGTGACCAAATACCTCACACTGGTTACATTTCACTTTGCTATTGTGACCTGCTTATGTCCACACCATTGAAGGCGGTGGTTTTTTAGAAAGAAAAGTTATCTTACACAAAATAATATTATGGTAGTTTATCAGCACAGATTCTAACTGTCTGAAAATCTAACATGGTGAATGCCACTTTGTGGGCAGCACTTTCATTGAAAAAACATCTGAGTGATCCAATAATGGTTAGACAAAAATCTGGTTAAAGCCAGCTGGGTAGTGCCTAGAAACCCTCTTTAAAAATTGTTCTCACCTTGACATTGACTCATTCCTATGAACTTACTGTTATGGGTCTGAAAGGTTACAAGCTATATTCACACTACCATTTTCACAAAGAAGAAGAAAGACACATTTACACAGAAGAAGAAATTAACAATCGCACATAAGATGAAACAAACAATCATACAAAATTGAAACAAATAGTTACACCAAATAGTTACACAAAAGAAAAAATAAACTGACACTAAGAAGATTAAAAAGCAAACAATCATACAGAAGATGAAAACAAACAATAACACAATTATACAGAAGATAAAACAATAACACAGAAGAAGAAACAAAGTATCACACAGAAGTTTGTATGAACAACTACACAGAAAATGGTTTATATCTGTTTACATCTGACTCATATCCCCTATAGGGTCTGGGGGACATATGATCACTTTATAGACTGAGGCCAGAAACAAACCCCCCTTCAACTGCTCCATTTGTTAATAGCCCTTACTAATACTGACATACTACTTAACAAGTATATTCAGAAACGCTTGAAATAGTGCTTACAGACAAATAGTACACAGCCTATCCAAACAGCCTTCAGTCATAGTTGGCTGATCTGGATCTAAACTTTTTGCAAAGATTTAAAATTCTGTCTGGAAGGTATAGAAGCTTTGACTGATGGTTCATTTACTGAGTTCTGTTACCTGTAACTATATCCAGGGATATATATCAACAGTACAGTGGTTAGATGACCTACCTGTTAGCAGTCTGTCCACAATATACTGTCTATCACCACAGTTACAGTACTTGGGGGATGTACTGTTTGTGCACTTTTTGTTTCATTTATGTGGTATTCTAACAGTGGTCATTTTCACTGTGGTAAATATGCCTAAAATCTGGATAAATAAAACTTATCAAAGTGAGTTTCTTTTCTTCAGGGATTCTGCCTTTATACTATTGCTTAATGTTGACTTTAAGTGTTGTTGTTTTTTCAGTTTTATTTTTATTGAAAATCTACCATTATGTTGAAATGGTCAATTTGGTCTTTGAAAATAAACTTTTATCAAAGCAAATTTGTGTTAGTTTATGGCTGGATTTTATGCTGGAGTTTTGTTAGATCATCATTGTTAAGTGATCATTCTGACCGCTTAATTGATAAATATTGGTAAGTATACATTTATCTTAGGTAAATTTGTGTCAACACTGAAATATACAGTCTTTAAATGTACCTGATGTGATGACCATCTTGTTACCAAAGTGTCCACAGTAGGTTGTCATCGACTTGTGAAGCTAATTGTACTGTATGTCAGCTATGTGTTTTTCATGTCATTTTGTGTGTGTTTTTTGTTGTTTTTTTTTGTGTGCATGTTTTTGGAGGAGAGGTGGGAGGATGTTGGATATGTAGAGATAAGTGGTCATCTTGAAGGTATACTTTAACCAATTCAATTGATGGATAACAAAATCATTCAGTGAGTGCCTGTGGCCGAGCAGTTAGATCAGCTAATTGTAACTCCTTAGGCCCTCACCATGTGGGTTCTAGTCCCAGTTGGGGCACAGACTTTCAGTTGGAGTCAGCTACTTGTGACTCCTAAGGCCCTCACCATGTGGGTTCCAGTCCCAGTTGGGGCACAAACTTTCAGTTGGAGTCACCTACTTGTAACTCCTAAGGCCCTCACCATGTGGGTTCTAGTCCCAGTTGGGGCACAGACTTTCAGTTGGAGTCAGCTACTTGTAACTCCTAAGACCCTCACCATGTAGGTTTTAGTCCCAGTTGGGGCACAGACTTTCAGTTGGAGTCAGCTACTTGTAACTCCTAAGGTCCTCACCATGTGGGTTCGAGTCCCAGTTGGGGCACAGACTTTCAGTTGGAGTCAGCTACTTGTAACTCCTAAGGTCCTCACCATGTGGGTTCTAGTCCCAGTTGGGGCACAAACTTTCAGTTGGAGTCGGCTACTTGTAACTCCTAAGGCCCTGACCATGTGGGTTCGAGTCCCAGTTGGGGCACAAACTTTCAGTTGGAGTCAGCTACTTGTAACTCCTACAGCCCTCACCATGTGGGTTCGAGTCCCACTTGGGGCACAAACTTTCAGTTGGAGTCAGCTACTTGTAACTCCTACAGCCCTCACCATGTGGGTTCTAGTCCCAGTTGGGGCACAAACTTTCAGTTGGAGTCAGCTACTTGTAACTCCTAAGGCCCTCACCATGTGGGTTCTAGTCCCAGTTGGGGCACAAACTTTCAGTTGGAGTCAGCTACTTGTAACTCCTAAGGCCCTCACCATGTGGGTTCTAGTCCCAGTTGGGGCACAAACTTTCAGTTGGAGTCAGCTACTTGTAACTCCTAAGGCCCTCACCATGTGGGTTCTAGTCCCAGTTGGGGCACAAACTTTCAGTTGGAGTCAGCTACTTGTAACTCCTAAGGTCCTCACCATGTGGGTTCTAGTCCCAGTTGGGGCACAAACTTTCAGTTGGAGTCGGCTACTTGTAACTCCTAAGGCCCTCACCATGTGGGTTCGAGTCCCAGTTGGGGCACAAACTTTCAGTTGGAGTCAGCTACTTGTAACTCCCACAGCCCTCACCATGTGGGTTCTAGTCCCAGTTGGGGCACAAACTTTCAGTTGGAGTCAGCTACTTGTAACTCCTAAGGCCCTCACCATGTGGGTTTTAGTCCCAGTTGGGGCACAAACTTTCAGTTGGAGTCAGCTACTTGTAACTCCTAAGGCCCTCACCATGTGGGTTCTAGTCCAAGTTGGGGCACAAACTTTCAGTTGGAGTCACCTACTTGTGACTCCTAAGGCCCTCACCATGTGGGTTCTAGTCCAAGTTGGGGCACAAACTTTCAGTTGGAGTCAGCTACTTGTAACTCCTAAGGTCCTCACCATGTAGGTTCTAGTCCCAGTTGGGACACAAACTTTCAGTTGGAGTCAGCTACTTGTAACTCCTAAGGTCCTCACCATGTGGGTTCTAGTCCCAGTTGGGACACAAACTTTCAGTTGGAGTCAGCTACTTGTAACTCCTAAGGTCCTCACCATGTAGGTTCTAGTCCCAGTTGGGACACAGACTTTCAGTTGGAGTCAGCTACTTGTAACTCCTAAGGTCCTCACCATGTAGGTTCTAGTCCCAGTTGGGACACAAACTTTCAGTTGGAGTCAGCTACTTGTAACTCCTAAGGTCCTCACCATGTGGGTTCTAGTCCCAGTTGGGGTACAAACTTTCAGTTGGAGTCAGCTACTTGTAACTCCTAAGGTCCTCACCATGTAGGTTCTAGTCCCAGTTGGGACACAAACTTTCAGTTGGAGTCAGCTACTTGTAACTCCTAAGGTCCTCACCATGTGGGTTCTAGTCCCAGTTGGGGCACAAACTTTCAGTTGGAGTCAGCTACTTGTAACTCCTTAGGCCCTTACCATGTGGGTTCTAGTCCCAGTTGGGGCACAGACTTTCAGTTGGAGTCAGCTACTTGTAACTCCTAAGGCCCTGACCATGTGGGTTCGAGTCCCAGTTGGGGCACAAACTTTCAGTTGGAGTCAGCTACTTGTAACTCCTACAGCCCTCACCATGTGGGTTTTAGTCCCAGTTGGGGCACAAACTTTCAGTTGGAGTCAGCTACTTGTAACTCCTATTTTGGTCCTCACCATGTGGGTTTGAGTCCCAGTTGGGGCACACACTTTCAGTTGGAGTCAGCTACTTGTAACTCCTAAGGCCCTCACCATGTGGGTTCGAGTCCCAGTTGGGGCACAGACTTTCAGTTGGAGTCACCTACTTGTAACTCCTAAGGCCCTCACCATGTGGGTTCGAGTCCCAGTTGGGGCACACACTTTCAGTTGGAGTCACCTACTTGTAACTCCTAAGGCCCTCACCATGTGGGTTCGAGTCCCAGTTGGGGCACAGACTTTCAGTTGGAGTCAGCTACTTGTAACTCCTAAGGCCCTCACCATGTGGGTTCGAGTCCAAGTTGGGGCACAAACTTTCAGTTGGAGTCAGCTACTTGTAACTCCTAAGGCCCTCACCATGTGGGTTCTAGTCCCAGTTAGGGCACAAACTTTCAGTTGGAGTCACCTACTTGTAACTCCTAAGGCCCTCACCATGTGGGTTCGAGTCCCAGTTGGGGCACAAACTTTCAGTTGGAGTCAGCTACTTGTAACTCCTAAGGCCCTCACCATGTGGGTTCGAGTCCAAGTTGGGGCACAAACTTTCATTTTGGAAGGTCTTCCAGTTAACATTTGGTTGGCTAGTATTTTATCCAGACATTTTTCTGGGGTCTTCCCACCTGTAATTAGCTAGACATTGCCCATATGACCATAATTGTGTCAGTGCAATGTACATGTAAAGCTATTTAACAGTAATAAAGTTGTAACAAGGATTATTTTTTAATGCAGGAGATAAACTTGATCTAGTAATTAAAAGTTACTAATGGTGAAATTAGTCTGTATTAAAGCTTTCTGCTTTGTTTTTGCTAGGGAATACAATGTATGTAAAATACACTGGCCATTTGAATTTTAATCTTGAAGATCTGATAAATGTACTTTCAATCAGTATATGGTATATTATTAATCAAATGTACATAAACCTTTCTCATGATAAATTAAGCCTAATTTTGCTCTGCTTTCACTGGTTGCTTGAAATATTACAGACAATAGTTTACTCTGATACAAAATACCACATTGAACAATTAAATAGTATCATTGTTATAAAGGAATGTTTATCTTTTGGGGGGTTTATCATCCCACCAACTCTATTTCATTTATTTTGATACAGTGTATACTGTGTATAGCATGCAGTGAACACCCGGCATGATACCCAGGTTACATTATTTTAACACTGGGCCAACCATGCGTAGACTTACCCTTATATTTACTTCAATCATCCTTAATAACTTTTGTATGTCGCAGCCCAGGATTGAACCTTGGGCCTTCCCTTAACTGGTACAACATTGCTATTGTCCTGAAGTGCAGATTTATCAGACTCCATGTTTGGAATGGAAAGATCTATGGTTTAGTGTAATGAAGACATGGATATTTCTGGCTCCACTCTATAATGAAAAAAGTAAACCTATTGTCATCATCACTCTTGTTTATTCTCTATTATAATGTCAGTATTTCTCAAAATACATCAAAGATATACACTTCAAACTTGAAAAACTTGTTAGCTATCAAAAGCAGAAACCTTCTTAGAAGGGCAAGGAATGTTAAAATAGATCATTCCTTTTTTACTTAAAATTTTCTGATGCTACCCCACATTGAGGTTAGTGGAGCACACTGTCTTTATGGAAAGCTCTTGTTTTGTTTGAATTTTCAAATACTCTCTTTTGTTTTATATTGATTTTAGTTTTTACTATAAGTGGAGTTTGTTGCTAAGTAGGACAGATAAAGGTTGGTTTTTGCAATATATGGATTTAGTGTTTTAGTTTTGTATATTGATGGATAATTTTCAGTCACAAATTAGTGTGTGTGTGTGTGTTTACAGAATTTAAGATACATATGATGAAAAACAATGTAATTCGCATAAAAAAAGTTTAAAGCAAGACATATATGGCTCAAAAGCAAGAGGTATATGGCTCAGATGACTTATCAAAACAATAATGTTTGTCCTCTAATTGGGCTCAGCTTAAATCAAGAAAAACTGATAAGCTCTAGTTGAAACCTGACAAAATTATAGCATAGGTTATGTTGAAATTTTAAGGTAAGCACTGTACTAGTTGTATTGTATAATGAAACTAAATGAAACAAGCATGTACCAAGACTCACTGGCACAGTCAATATTTGCTGTTGTTAATATTTTGATAAACTTGAAAAGTGTTTTCAAGTATTCATTTATAAAGATGTAGATAAAATCTTGACATAAATATTGGTTGTATCATTATGAATGGGTTTAAATTTCTTTTCTGTACAAAAGGTATTACTGTTTTTAGTACTCTAGTTTGTCTACATCTTGTTACATGCAGTTTTATCAACCATCAGACTTATAATGGCCAAAATAGATTTGCCTTGTTGATGGTCAGCTTATTAGTTAATTAGTGGCTTATCAGGCAGTTAGTGATACAGATGTCAGTGAGAGGAACATGTATCTGTTCCAGTATAACAGGCCCACTTGCTGATACAGATGTTAGTGAGAGGAACATGTATCTGTTCCAGCATAACAGGCCCACTTGCTGATACAGATGTTAGTGAGAGGAACATGTATCTATCTGCTCCAGTATAACAGGCCCCACTTGCTGAAACATTTATCTAAGACTTGGCTTAAACTTCTCCACTGGGAGCTCAAAGCTCAAACCAACGTTTTGACTCCCATAGTGCATCTTACAGAAACATAATATTTAAATTCCTAGTTGTTTTACAACCTTATCTTGGAGATAATAGATCACTGATTACAGTGGTGTGCTGCAGATACCTAAAATAAATAGCAGTCAAAGCAAAGCTTGAGCTTGAGCAAAAACTCAACTGACATAGGATTCTGCAAGTGGGGCCTTATAATTGTTGTTTACCAGCCTCAGGCTGCATTAGTAGCACCTTAGCGCCATGCACAATAGGTTTTGGGTTCAAAGCCTGGGTTGATTCATTTCATTCTTGGTCAGGTCTTATGACTTACAGCATGTAACTGTAGAGAGGGTGATCTGTTTTAAGTGACGTCCCTCAGATTTTATTTATTTATGCTTAACACAGCAAAAACTGTATGAGAGGAATAAGATGAAATCATTTTTCAGCTGAATGTTTGTTGCTCATAATAATTACCATAAGGATTGTATCCTTTGTGATTGCAGGTCCATCTGCCAACAGTCCAGATGCCCATGATCAGACCATTGACTACAACTTTGCTCAGCAGGAGCTGTTGATGAAGGAGTTCAGCAATGATCCCATCTCAGAGGCCATTTGTGCTGTAGAGAAACAATACGAGGAGGATAAACAAGGTGAGTTGTTGTTGTAGGATAAACATTATGAGATAAACATTGTTAGGGGTAGATTAAAAGTGTGAGTGGAGAATAAAGTTAGTTCATCTGTGATGAAATCTGTGCTGTAGAAAAACAATATGAGGAAATTAAAAAAAAATTGAGTAGTGAAGAAAGGAGAATAAACAAAGGTTTTTAGGGGATAACCATGGGTATAAAGGTGTTAAGAATAACATGGTATAAGTGGAGGAGGATAAATGAAGGGAGCTTAGCAATGATCCAACCTCAGAGGTCATCTAGTGCTGTAGAGAAACAATACAAAGAGGAAATATTGGAAGTGTGAGGATAAACATTGAATTATCTACAGTGATTTAAAAGGGTATCTTTGAGAAGAAAAAAGGACAAGAATGAGGATTAACTAAGAGAGAAAGTTATTAGAAAAGGCAGATGTAAAGAAAACATTGTTCAGGAATGATTATAATATTTATATAAGAATTGTTGAAAGGGTTTACATTTTACTTCAGTGCATGCTCTTGTGTAGGTTTATTGTTGATAAAAAAAATATTGTGTAAAAAGTTCTAAAAAATTAGTTGGGAAATCTATTTTAGATTATTTAATTCCATAAAACTATAAATTTCTGACTCGCGGTCTTGCCTTATATCATTCTAATATAATGTCCTGTTAAACATTTTGCTTTGTTTCTGTAACTAGATTTTAAGGCTGTAATAGAAAACATGCACTATTCTGAAATGAATGAAGGCAAACTGATGGGTCAACAGTTTATTCTATAATTAGATTTTACATATTTTATAGGAAAAAATAACATTTCTAATTACTATTTCCAGTAGTGAACTGAAAATATTATTTTTTACCTTGTTTGATAATAAAACAATGTTTTCTTGCCTCTGTTATGTAGCATTATCTGTTAAAATGATACATTTTTATTGCAATTGTTTGAAGATATTATAATTTTAAGTCTGATTTAGAAAAGACAGAACAGAAGTTAGAATAGACTTCTATTTACTTATGGAAATGCTGTTTTTTCTTATTGTCTTATAACATTAAGCTGTTAAACAAGAAAACTCCTTCAAATTTAGGATGCTCATCTGTATTTGTTATGGTTCAACTGTCCCTGAAGATCCTTATTTAATTTCCTTTGGGACACAAACAATTAAATTTTTCAGAATGTCTATAATCCTCCAGTAATGAAAAGGGAATGAACATAGCTTCCATCTTCGGTTTAAACCTTCTTAGGAAAATTATTTGGATTGCTGTGGAGCTTAAGCTGTGTTCTTAAAACAATGACCCAGGTTAATTGCATTGCCCAGCTAGGGTCCCCATTTGCATGGATCAGTTGGACCTGCCCATCAGAATAACAAATACTGTCGTAACAATGATGCACAGTTCCAAAACCTCAAACAACGAAATGCAAGACACAAAAATTTGTTCTTATAAATAAGTTATTGAGAAACATTTTTGTTAAGTTTGTTCATAAAATCTAAATTTGATATTGAATGAGATTATAAATATATTGCTATTACTAAAGATTTGTGATCTTTTTGTGGGACAACATATTTTCTAGCATGTTCACAGTAGTTACAAATACCACATGTCTGTTTTGGCATTAAATGATACATTACACCCATGATTCTATGTTTGTATTTTCTTTTGTAGTTTGAATTAAGAGAAAATTCATCTTGAGTATCAATTCCTAAGAAATTGCCTTGCAAAACAAAAGAGGAAAGTAGTAGAGAAATGCATTTTGAGCTGTTGTACTTCTGAGTTGTTAATGATTTCCAAATCTAAGTTTTCTAAGTTCATAGAAAATCAAATAAACTACAGTTATTTACTTTGCAGAATGTAATACCCCGTAATTTGGGGGTCATTTTGACATCCATTGCCATAACAGTACATTATCTGCTTTAATTTTGCATGGGGAAAAAAAAGTCTAAAGACACTGGCTCCATAAGTTAACACAGCTGCAAATGTGTAACTTTGTTTTTAACCAATATCAGCAAAGTGTTAATTAAGGAGCACCTGTGGCCAAATGGTTAGGGTCACTGACTTGTAATACCTCCCTTACTGCGTTGTTTCGAGTCGATCAGAGCAAGAACTGACATGTGAGAAGGTCCTCCAGCTGACCATCGGTGCTCCACTGCTTTTACCCAGACATACATGGCTTGTAACTCCTCAGACTGCTTAGCCTCTTACTATGCAAGTCCCAGTTTAGCAAAGGACCTAATGTAGGAAAGTCTTTTTGTCAGTGGTCTTACCCTACCAGAATAGCTAGACATTGCTGTAATGATCATAATTGGTTGCTGCAATGTATTTAAAGAAAAAACAAACGAAAACAGTTTTGCAGAGGTACAAAGACACATAGAAACCACATAACCCTTACTTTATAGGTATTTAAATTGTTGCATCACAATCAAGTTAATCAGGGCACTGTTTATGACTAATGTATAAACATTATGTATTGTACCACATGCAAAGTTCAGACATATACTGCATGTGGGTTACCTAACTATTGTGAGGTATTTTATTCCATTATTCGTTGTAGTTCAACAGTTTTGTTTTTATGAAGAAAAGTGTATCAGATTCAGACTTGACCAATTGTGACCAATTCTCTTTAATAACCTGAGTAATGATTCCCATATTTCTAAAAGCATGAAAAAGATCTGCCTCAGTAATATGTAATAACCTTATCAGAGCTTATTCAAGCCCTTCCAGATTTCAAGTTGCATCCAATGATCTAATTTAGCTAACTTTATAACTAAATACAGTGAATGGTCGGTTGGATGTATTGAGCATGAAAGTAGAAACTTTCTCCCATCGCCCACTTGCCTCTTGTCCTTTAAATTGTTCCTACCACTCTGTTAGAAGACTAAACATACAGATTCAACTTAAAGGTGGTATCCAACAGTTTGGACTATAATGTCTTTTCTCAAATAACCAAATAAATCATTGTTACTTGAAAAGGTCCTGCAAAATGCTGATCATTGATGTCCTAGATCTGTGCGAATAGTCAAGCATAAATCACCACTTGTCATTGCAAACAGGTCTTTCCTGTCTGAGCCACGCTGAGATAGCTATTTTCAAACTAAGTCAACCATGTGACCACTAACTCTTGAGATTGCGTTATATAGTCAGCCAGGTAATCCACTGTAAAGTTGATATCTGTTTTTAGCAGAGACCATTGTCGAGTATTTTTATACCGCTTTAATTATAACAATTCAGTAAGTGTTCAAAGTCGTATTTATAAAACTAGTTTAAATTTATATATAAATTTGTTCAAATTCCCAGAGCAGTGGTTTGATATTGTTTTATGCATTTGATATAGGCAAACTGTTGGATACCACCTTTAAAGGGGCATTAAATAAGGATTTTATATATTTGTTAGGGGCAATTCTTCCCTACTTACTACCGGAAATTGCCAAATAACAAAATCTTGGCCTTCAATATACCCTGCACTTCCGTCTATCCCTAATCATAATATTAGTTTTTTCATCAAAGCCAGTAAAAATTTACTTGCATTATCAAAGCTTACAAAAAACCTTTTCAAGCTTTTTGTTTCATCCAATTTTGTTGGGCATTTTAGCTCACTTGAGCTCATACTCATGGTGAGCTAATGTGATCGCCCACCATCCAGGGTCATGTGTCCTTCAACATTTATTAAACGACATCATGAAACCGCTAAGCCAAATTCAGCAAAAACTTTCTCAGAAGCTAAAGTGTGCAGGGGAACGAAAAGTTCAACAAATTTTGATCTGTCATAAAAGATGGACATCATGGACTTATTCATTTTACATATAAAGCAGCTATATAGGAAAACTTAGAAAATGTTCTTGCTAAAAACTTCAAGAGCAAGAGCCTTGATATTTAGTACACATGTTTTGTGGGTGGTCCTTTATCTGATCTGTCAAAAAAAACATTGCCACTAGGGCAATGGCCATTTTCCAAATATGTTTAAATAAGAGACTTCGAAAATTTTCTTGTCAGAAACTATACGAGCTAGAGCCTTGATATTTCGTATTCCTGATTTTTGGGGTGGTCCTGTTTGAAGCCTGTACAAAACATTTACATAACATGGCCAAAGGCTATTGAGGAAGTCTTTGAAAAACTTTTTGTCAGAAACCTACTAGAGCTAGAGCTTTTATTTGGTTTTATGTATTCCTTTGGTAACCTTGTATCAAGATTGTTCAAAGTATTTTGATCTGTTAAAAAGCATAGCCACAATGGCTAAATAATGGCACTCAGGTGAGCGATATAGGGCCATCATGGCCCTCATGTTTTACATTGCATAGATACATTTATAGTCATATTGGCAACATCTAGCTAATTAGTGGTGGAAGAAGACCAAGGATGTCAGGTTAGGACAGTCCGACTCAGGTTAGCTGGAAAAACTCTTCATATGAAAATTATCATCTGGACTCGAACCCATGCCGCAGTTCAGCAAATCGTAACTACTCAGCCATTGACACCCCCCTGTCATCCAATGATCTTTGTGCTATCTTAATAACCAATTACAGAGATGGGTCACAGAATGTGACACAGAGATTTCTTCCTCAGTCATTGACCTGTGGTCTTTAAATGTGTTCTGTGCCACTGCATTTTGAAACAATTCCAGTACCAGTACATAAAATATTTGTTCAAATATTGAGGCATAAGTAAGGTTAAATATATTTGGGTTTGTCATTGCTTGTTGCTAGAAATTGTCAAATGACTAAAGCTGATTTACCCTTCAGTCTCTGCTTTCTTTAACCTATATCCATGCTGGAAACACCATTATAGTGGGTTTTTTTATCTAAATAGGCAGAATGGTCTTTCCTGCAAGCAAATGTCTAACCCAATATACAAATTATTTTACCCAATTCCATCCAACCAAAACCAAACAAGGTTCTCCTTACTAATTATATCAAGGTTACAGAATCTTGTCCAGATATTGTTTTGTTAACCTTACAGTAGGGAAAGTCCCATGGATGTATTGACATAACACTGTTTCATGCTCCAAATGGTTTGTTGTTCTCATATTTGATTCTACCAGCGTGCTGTTATCCTGATTTGGCTAGGGAAATTGAGATAAAGAGAGCTTTCATGGAAATGATTGACCCAATATATATTGGGCTCTGGTTTGCTGTTACTGCCCTGGTAAGATGCATGTGTTGTGATCAGAGATTTATTTTGCATTGATAAGTGGCGGTATCAGACATGTTGAAGGAGTGTTGTTGTTATTTTAAAACATAGCAGCCTAATTATTGTCATAAAAGTGATGTCCAGTTTTTTAATTAGAGAAAGACCCCTAATAAATGTCTGGGTAGAATTGCCAATGCAAGTCAGATCAGATGGAAGACCGTCTCATTCAATAAGATATTCTTTATGATATGTAATCCCCCTGAAGGCAGCACTCTATTCAAACATAGTTGAAACCTAGCATTGGGATTTTTCAACCCAACATTCAAGCAGCCATGGTCTTATCAAGTGTTTAGCATGATTAATTTAATGAATAAATAATAATATTGCTGAGTATTGTTATTAATGAGATCAAACATGTATACATTATAAAACAGCAACTGGTCAGATAATTGATGAAGAGTTGTAATATATTGATTAGAGGAATGTTGTCCAATGTTGTATAGAAAACTTTAGGTTTGTCATTCAAAATTGAGCATCAAGATTCTGCATCTCTATTCTTTTCCTTCTTGCATGCACAATAACTACAAAAAGCTTGTATGTGATGGAGGAAGTCCCATTTGTCCTGCCTTAAAAAAATACAGTTTAACATAAATATATAATAAGTTTATTTCTTTATCTTAGAATTCATTCACTTGATTATGTATAGATATGGACTGTTCTGCAATTTATGTGTATGTATGAATGTCATCTCCCATTCTATCTTTCTTTCCTTTTTTGTTGCATCACATCGAAACAAGTAAGGTCATTTTGACTACATCCACATAATTATTCGTGGAGGAGGACCCCAGACATACATGTCTGTCTGGGTACAAATACTGGTGCACCATAGTTCAGCTGGAAGACCTCCCCACATTAAAGTTTGTGACTCAACTGAACCACACATTTAAGGTTGAGGAGTGAAAAGTTGGTGCCATAAGACTCTAATGGCTCGGCCACAGGTGCCCTACAATCCCCCTATTGATATTTTGTCATTTTTGTTTCATATCTAAAACTAATTGCTTACAATCAATTTCGCAAACAAACAGCACATGTTCTGTTAATAAAGTAGGTCAGCTGTTTGCCAGGTGCTTGACACTTGCACTTTTTGGATAAATCAGTCTATGTAAACAGTCTTAACCAACAGTTTTGGAACCATCTAAAACATTCTTCCTGTCATCATCAATTATCCTATGTACCAAACCTGGTAGTACAATCCGCAGTGCATTGGCTCAAGGTACGGCACACCCAGAGTTAGACGCCTGGTCATGTTATACCAAAGTCGTTAAAAATGGCAGTTGTGTACATGTAGCTCCTTTGCTCACGCTCAAGCAAATTATGGTGGTTGACTGGTTGGTCCGGTGTCAGGATAAAATTACTAGGTGTGATGTCATGCCAGGTGTTCACAGAATGCTGTACACAGTGAAGGCAGCACTATATCTGCTTCAAGTGGAAACCATCTCTATAAGTAATTATAATACTGTTGGTGATATGATAAACCTATCATGATATACCAATTCAACAAACATTTATCCTGGCCAGGGCTGTAAACCAACCACTTCTTGGGCCATTGCCAGACCTGGTAATGCTAGTTACAATTTGATAATTATTTTAAACATAAAAGCTCTTTTTTTTCCTGAAAATTCATCTGTCAGGAGATTTTATTTTCCAACAAACTGCAAATGAAAGCTTTAAAATTTTGTACTCAGGTCTGTACAATGGTAAATATGGATCAAAATATTTCATGTAGAATATTTGTTCTAATCTGTTTAGAAATTATTTCATATGAATATTTAAAGATAGAGATACATAAAGTTATATATTATATGCATGGATAAGCCATAAAAGCTGGCATATATATTTATTAGAAGGAACTTATCACTTAACGTGTCTTGACACTTTGATAGCCAGCTTGGCAAGTACCCATTTCATCCTTGTTTTTTGTCTCAAGGGAGATGATTACATTATTCTAACAATATTTACCATATATGACAGTCTATTTCAGTTTATGTCAAAACCAAATCTTGATGGTACATGGATTGTTTGAGAGAAAGCATTTCTGATTATTGTGTCAGGTTATACTTTGAAATATTGTTCAGAACATTAAAACAGACAATACCTTTTCATATGGTTCCAAAATATTATAAATATAATATATTTGTATGTTAATTGACAAGGAGATGGTTGCATACAGTTGTAGATACTAGCAAAGAGCAGCATCAATATTATGTCCCATAATGGCACGTACAGTCTCACCATCCATCTCCATGTTCATCCATTTCATTTCTTTGTCTCCGTCATAACTTTTACATCTCTATCTTACAGACAAGTATGTCAATATGATCATGCATTACTTTTACAAAACTTACCATTGGAGTCAAGGTTCATATTTCAAGTCTTATCATCTTCCCAGTGTTAGAAAAGGAATGAAACACAACAATAAGTATTAACAGTACAGTTCCCAAAATGTGCAGAGGATTGTTAAATGGTTAAACTGCAGTTATTCCTTTTTTTGTGCCAACTTCATTTACAAAAAGTATTTACCTAGTCTGTATATTCCCTTTTCTGTATATTTGCCTGAAACAGACAGTGTTGTTGTTTGTCTTTATGTTCAGACTCTAAATGGAAATGTGTGCATATAAACAAATGCTTTTAGTTTAAGGACCTGCTTATTGCTATCCTATCTTAGAATTGTTAGAACCTAATAAACAAGACATATCTCTTCCTTTGTATCACTATACTGCATGTAATTGCAGAATCCTTTTCAAGAAGTATTGAGAATGTCACTTCCATTTTGTTAAACATCTTGCATAAGAATATGTGTGTTTCTCACTCTTCACCTTCTTAAGAACTTTTTTTTTCATATATCATGCATCAGTTTGTATAAATGTATTTTGAATTGTAAATATATATGTATCCGATTTAGTTGTCTTTCACACAGACAATTCTTATACGTATTCAACACAACTGCATAAATACATTTGATTTCTTCCCATACATTTGTCTGAGAATGACTTTCTTATTGCATCAAAAGGCTAAATTCTTAGTAAACAAATGAAACTTCAAATTATTTAGTGTATACTTACTTTGATGAAAGTAGTTCAGTTTTGTTATAGGCTTGCACAAAGCCTTCTGAAAAATTTAAACATACTGCCTTGCAAGCAGTCAGTTGCTATTGAAGCAAAGAACATCCTAGTTTCTCAAGAAAGATTTACAATAAATTCTGAGTACAAGAAATGCTTTTTATGATCAACTGTATTTTCTTTGAGAAAAGTCATTTCACTTATTTTAGGCTTGGCACAGCTTCTAAAAAAAGTAAATCCGGTGCATTCTTCCTTGCAGCCATATAGTTGCTATAGATACACAGAAGACATTCACAAGCTTATGGCACTGTGCTAATTTTCTAGATTTTCAAGTAATTAGACAATTATCACCCCAGCACCTTAAAATTATTGAGTGTTGATCAAATTATCTATTCCTCGCAGTATATAGCTCCTAATCACATTTATTAGGGGCCTGTTGTTTACAATTATCAGTCTTTTCAGACACAATGAATAAACACTAGATTAGCTAATGCAAAGATAATGTAAATGGAGTGTTGTTTCAACCCTTTACCTTCAGGAAACACCATTCACCCCAGTAACATATAAGAAACCCCACCCTAATGAATGTTTCCAGCAGGTAAAGGGTTAATAGTAAGGATAATATGAAGACAATGTCTCATAATGTTGTTTGATGGTGTTATTACAGCTAAGACAGCCAGTGTAAATATGTGTAATATCAACATTATAAGACAGTGAGGTGGTTATACTTGAATCAAGGTTGTCTATCAATCCATTCCTCTGTCCATCCATCCCTCTGTCTGTTTCTCCATCCAGTGCTTCTGCTATTTTTGTTATAGATTATTATTATTATTATTATTATTATTTATTATCTAGGTAATGTTTATTTCTGTACTTCCAACAATGTTTACAGTCACACTGAATCAACATTCCCTCAGTCATTGGTTTTAGTCCCACTTTCATGTAGGTAAGGTCCTCCAACAGACCTGTTGGTGATTCTGTCCAGACATTTGTCTAGGTTTTGTCTTATATATGGTGTGTATGTTCCATGGGATGCAGAAATGCTGACAGTAACATGGGAACAACAACCTTTTGAAGCCTCTGTAGTGCTGTGGTTGTATGTCATGTACTTGTTTACTTTTTATAAATAGTTGATTTGATTATTTTCAGTAAGGTTACAATACTTGTGCATATGAAATCAAAACGCTAATACTTCCAATCCAACCGCATATATTCAAGTCCCGCTTTCGGAATGAAAGAATGAATGCAGGAAAGTCTTCCAGGATTTGTCTGGGGTCTTCCTCTGCCAAAACAGCTGGACGTCGCTGCAATGATCGTAATTGCTTGCTGCGACGTACCTCAAAACCAAAAACAAAACTTTCAATCTTTTGTTTTTATAAATTGTGTCTTGTTAAGAATTATTCCAGAACGAAATTGCGTCTTACATGAATATTTTTATAAGAAAGTATATAGAGATATGGTTGGGAAAAACAAAATGGTAGTGGACCACCCCTACTTCCCAAGCTTTAATTGGAGTCATTATGCTTGAACATACAAGATGATTGGTATTCCAATGTTTACATTTTATGTTACAGAAGCACTTGAGAAACAGCGTCAGATGTATGAGCGACAGATGCAGATGCTGCGCTACCAGCTGATGTCACCTGGCACGCCCTCGATGCCTTTCCCACCCCTGGACATGGCCAAACTGACACCCACAGGAACACAGAGTGGCATCCAGCGCAAATATCAGCAGTGGGCACAAGAAAGGTGGGCATAGTTATATATAGCCAATGTTGTGTGAAACAGTAATAAATCACTTGAGGATAAATCAAAACAAAATATCAGAAGTCTGTGCAAGTTAGATAGGTGCTTGGTTGAAAAAGCAAAGATTATTATGGCATATTTCGAGTTTGAAGTTGCTGGGTGGAATGAATTGTCATTACCTAGATAGTTTCATTTTTATATTCAAATGGCCCTGTAACATTAGTAGATTGTCAAATTGGGATCTAGAACAAGCCGTTTGAAAAACATATTGGTGACTTTGTTTGAAGTTTTCTAAGAATTCTTATAAGTGAAGTAGTCTTCTAATTTCAGGTAAGGTCCCTTCAGTAACATATGTTACCATTAAAAAATTTTAAAAAATGTAATTAAATAAGTATCTTAACATAATTCAATTTGCTAATCTTTGATCTTAACTTGTTATTTTACATTAAAAATAAATTTAGTACATTTCTTAACCTTTAGCTCCTAAGCACATTATTATATGGAAAATAGTGTAGACCCATATCAGACAACTCTTTCCTGGGAGGTGTCTGATCAGGATCTACAGAATTGCCGAATCTCAAGCAATGTCTAGGCAACTTCTTTATGTCAATGTAAGAAGTTCACATAGAATTAGAATTGGTTATCAACAAATATAGCAAACTCAGAGTTAAACTATCTGATAAAAGACTGCCAGTGACCTACAAGCAGTAAAATCAAACAAGGGTTCAAACCTTCCACATACATAAAATAAATCACTCAATTGGAGTAAGCACCTCGAAATCTTTGTTCTTTTGGAATCCTGTGATTGTAGATTTTTCTTGTGAAACATCCGCCAAAATGCTTTTACAAAATTGATGTATCTCAGAATTTATTTGTTTATTTTTCTGCAACATGAATTGTTTTAGATATTCAGGAGATGTTTGCTGTTAAATGAGGAAATATTTTATGTAGTTGTGTACTAAAACATGCAATCAGCTAATGTTTTATCAGTTTCATGTCGTGGAATTTGGAAAATTTATCTTCCTGTATTTCCAAGGATAGTAAATTGGATTGTTTCCTGAATAAACATTGAACTCTTCACCTACTGAGCATGTATTGACAAGGCTTAGACAGACAATGTAGATCCAGATCATCTACTTCTACTGGGGAGTTGTCACATCAGGATGTACACTATCCAGATCATCTACCTCCTACTGGGGAGCTGTCACATCAGGATGTACAGTATCTAGATCTTATATCTCCTGTTGGGGAGCTGTCACATCAGGATGTACACTATCCAGGTCATCTATCTTCTGCTGGGGAGCTGTCACATCAGGATGTACAGTATCCAGATCTTATATCTTCTGTTGGGGAGCTGTCACATCAGGATGTACACTATCCAGATCATATATCTCCTGTTGGGGAGCTGTCACATCAGGATGTACACTATCCAGATCATCTACCTCCTACTGGGGAGCTGTCACATCAGGATGTACACTATCCAGATCATCTATCTCCTACTGGGGAGCTGTCACATCAGGATGTACACTATCCAGATCATCTACCTCCTACTGGGGAGCTGTCACATCAGGATGTACACTATCCAGATCATATATCTCCTGTTGGGGAGCTTGTCACATCAGGATGTACACTATCCAGATCATATATCTCCTGTTGGGGAGCTGTCACATCAGGATGTACACTATCCAGATCATATATCTCCTGTTGGGGAGCTGTCACATCAGGATGTACACTATCCAGATCTTCTATCTCCTGCTGGGAGCTTGTCACATCAGGATGTACACTATCCAGATCATCTATCTCCTACTGGGGATTTGTCACATCAGGATGTACACTATCCAGATCATATATCTCCTGTTGGGGAGCTGTCACATCAGGATATACACTATCCAGGTCATATATCTCCTGTTGGGGAGCTGTCACATCAGGATGTACACTATCCAGGTCATCTATCTCTTGATGGGGAGTTGTCACATCAGGATATACACTATCCAGATCATATATCTCTTGATGGGGAGTTGTCACATCAGGATATACACTATCCAGATCATATATCTCTTGATGGGAGTTGTCACATCAGGATATACACTATCCAGATCATATATCTCTTGATGGGGAGTTTGTCACATCAGGATATCCACTATCCAGATCATATATCTCCTGATGGGGAGTTGTCACATCAGGATATACACTATCCAGATCATATATCTCTGATGGGGAGTTGTTCACATCAGGATAGTACACTATCCAGATCATATATCTCTCTGATGGGGAGTTGTCACATCAGGATATACACTATCCAGATCATATATCTCTGATGGGGAGTTGTCACATCAGAGATAGTACACTATCCAGATCATATATCTCTTGATGGGGAGTTGTCACATCAGGATATACACTATCCAGATCATATATCTCTTGATGGGGAGTTGTCACATCAGGATGTACACTATCCAGATCATATATCTCCTGCTGGGGAGCAGTCACATCAGGATGTACACTATCCAGGTCATATATCTCCTGTTGGGGAGCTGTCACATCAGGATGTACACTATCCAGGTCATCTATCTCTTGATGGGGAGTTGTCACATCAGGATGTACACTATCCAGATCATATATCTCCTGATGGGGAGTTGTCACATCAGGATATACACTATCCAGAACATATATCTCTTGATGGGGAGTTGTCACATCAGGATATACACTATCCAGATCATATATCTCTTGATGGGGAGTTGTCACATCAGGATGTACACTATCTAGATCATATATCTTCTGATGGGAAGTTGTAACATCAGGATGTACACTATCCAGATCATATATCTTCTGATGGGGAGTTGTAACATCAGGATATACACTATCCAGATCATATATCTCTTGATGGGGAGTTGTCACATCAGGATATACACTATCCAGATCATATATCTCCTGATGGGGAGTTGTCACATCAGGATGTACACTATCCAGATCATATATCTCTTGATGGGGAGTTGTCACATCAGGATATACACTATCCAGATCATATATCTCTTTATAGGGAGTTGTCACATCAGGATGTACACTATCCAGATCATACATCCCTTGATGGGGAGTTGTCACATCAGGATGTACACTATCCAGATCATATATCTCCTGCTGGGGAGCAGTCACATCAGGATATACACTATCCAGATCATATATCTCTTGATGGGGAGTTGTCACATCAGGATATACACTTTCCAGATCATATATCTCTTGATGGGGAGTTGTCACATCAGGATGTACACTATCCAGATCATATATTTCTTGATGGGGAGCTGTCACATCAGGATGTACACTATCCAGATCATATATCTCTTGATGGGGAGTTGTCACATTAGGATATACACTATCCAGATCATATATCTCTTGATGGGGAGTTGTCACATCAGGATGTACACTATCCAGATCATATATCTCTTGATGGGGAGTTGTCACATCAGGATGTACACTATCCAGATCATATATTTCCTGTTGGGGAGCTGTCACATCAGGATGTACACTATCCAGATCATATATCTCTTGATGGGGAGTTGTCACATCAGGATGTACACTATCCAGATCATATATTTCCTGTTGGGGAGTTGTCACATCAGGATATACACTATCCAGATCATCTATTTCCTGTTGGGGAGCTGTCACATCAGGATGTACACTATCCAGATCATATATCTCTTGATGGGGAGTTGTCACATCAGGATGTACACTATCCAGATCATATATTTCCTGTTGGGGAGTTGTCACATCAGGATATACACTATCCAGGTCATCTATCTCCTGTTAGGGAGCTGTCACATCAGGATGTACACTATTCTCTGCTCAGTCTCTACAAATATGTGTCTAGCGTAATTTTATGCAAAATATATTATAATACATTATGTATGAGTTTAAAACACAATGGACTTAGCGTAAGCAGGTTTGTCTTGGAGTTGGATTTAGGTGTACCATACTTTGCAAAATATACCCAAAATATTTATTCTTAGTATCACAGCTTATGAGGAATATTAAAGTGCAGGGAATGTGTTAATAAAGTTGTACTTTGGTTGGTCAGCCAATCTCTGAAAATATTGATATATATTTTGCAATGTGACTGGCTTGTGGATCGGGAGGTTGCGAGTTCAAACCCTGGCCAGGTCAAACCAAAGACTTTAAAGTTGGTAGTAGTGGCTTCCCTCCTAACAGTCAGGGTTAAGGGGACAGCATTAAGCCTGACTAGTTGGTGTCAGTATAATGGTCCGGCTGGGTTCAGTCCCTGGACACCTCATAAGTGCCCCCGTGCTATAATGATAGAAATGTCGCTGCATAGTATCAACAAAAATGCCTGCAAATCCCGTCCCTCGGCAATGTGACAACTTAGGTTACCCAGTATATAATATTAACATTCAACAAACCAGGCACAAATACACAACTTCTGAAGTCATTCAGATTACTTCCAGTATTGACGTCTTGTACAGGAGGTATACAGACCTCATTAGATACAGTGAACACACCTCTATCTGCAGTAATAACAGTTAAAATAATCTACTTTGATTACTAGTTTCCCCTATAACCACTTTTACAAATGGTTCTCATAGTCAGACGTGCCAGAACGTTTGAGTTGTTTATTTTGCTTTTCAATGCTAAGCAGTTGCATTTGTACCTACAAGGTAATATTTGACATGACTAAAAAAATTTACAGAGGACATAATTGCGTTAGAGAACACATAATTGGGTAGTTGAGTATTAATGAAATTTAGACTAACAGAGTATGTTCATAACATTCAGCCAGATTCTGCTGAGTGCTGTCTGCGCCAAAAACTAGCAGTATGTCTGGATATCTACAGGTATGCATGGCAGCCGACAGTTTGCCTATATCAGATCCATGTAACAATATTTTTCCACAGTTTAGAATTGAGACTATAATTTGTGCATAAGCTCATACTTTAGTATAAGTAAAGACGATTTTGAATACCTATATTGTTAGACAGTGCAAATTGCAAAAGAAATCACTCTGCTAAAAATAGATATCAATGCCAGAGCAGACTACCCAGATGGCAGTATATTGTGATCTCAACTGTAAGTTGTCATGTGGGTTCTTATTTTAAAAATAGTTCTATCTGCAGAGGGGCTCAATCAGGAAATACCTATTTGCACTGATGAATGGGGAGTTATGTACCATGTTTATAAATGTCAAGGGCATCCATGAACAGCATTTTGCAGGACCTTTTCAGATAACCATGACTTATTTATTGTTTTTTTTGAGAAAAAAGTCTTTGGTCCAAACTGTTGGAAACCACCTTGAAATGTGCAAGTACTATCAAGTTTGTATCTCAGAAACTAATTCATAGGTTGAAAGTATCATTCACTTATGTCTTCATATTAATCATTCTTACTGATGTGTTTAAGTTGGATAGTTCCAAGTTGTATTTTGTGAAAAATACTTCTGGTGCTACTTAATAATTTTGGATATTAAGTTAAAGTTTTATGGGCTAGTACTGTCAGCCTTATTTCATACTAAAAAACACTAGAATAGTCTGGTATGCCTGTCCTGTGTAAGCTCTTGTTCTTTTTCTTGGTTTCTTAGTCTGTATCTTTGCATGTAATAGACTAAAGGTTTCTTTAAGTTTGAGGTAAAACATAAAAAAAACCGCATGAATACAGAATTCCCCTAAGGATTATGATTTAATTTGAGAAGTGAAAATGTACACCTGGAGAAACATTAGACCATGATGTATGCATTATGGTTGACATTATATCTTTTTAAAAAAATTACTTCCTATCTTTATTACATACTGTAATTGATTCATTGCCTGCAATGCATTACAAGGATTTCAACGTTTGCGGTTATTTTCAATAGAAGTCTATTTGCAATAGAAGTCTGTTTCATAATGTTAAATATATTCTAGGTGAGTCTTCCAAGTGCACCGTTTTCCTTTTATACTTTTTGAACATGGATATTCAGATAACCCTAACTTTCATTTAATATATGCCTACAACTAACAGTAGTAGACATTTACAAAATGAAAATAAATATGTTACTGTGATTTTTTAAAACAAAGGCTAAAAATGAATAGATTTAATAAATCATGAAATATGCTGGAATGTAGAGTTACAATTAAATGATCTCCCCCTGGCATCTCTGCACCTTGCTTTGTGTGTTCCGCACTGTGCTGTGTGTGTTCCGCACTGTGCTGTGTGTGTTCCGCACTGTGCTGTGTGTGTTCCGCACTGTGCTGTGTGTGTTCCGCACCTTGCTGTGTGTGTTCCGCACTGTGCTGTGTGTGTTCTGCACTGTGCTGTGTGTGTTCCGCACTGTGCTGTGTGTGTTCTGCACTGTGCTGTGTGTGTTCCGCACCTTGCTGTGTGTGTTCCGCACCTTGCTGTGTGTGTTCTGTACTGTGCTGTGTGTGTTCTGCACTGTGCTGTGTGTGTTCCGCACCTTGCTGTGTGTGTTCTGTACTGTGCTGTGTGTGTTCTGCACTGTGCTGTGTGTGTTCCGCACCTTGCTGTGTGTGTTCCGCACTGTGCTGTGTGTGTTCTGCACTGTGCTGTGTGTTCCGCACCTTGCTGTGTGTGTTCCGCACCTTGCTGTGTGTTCTGTGCTGTGTGTGTTCCGCACCTTGCTGTGTGTGTTCCGCACCTTGCTGTGTGTGTTCCGCACTGTGCTGTGTGTGTTCCGCACCTTGCTGTGTGTGTTCCGCACTGTGCTGTGTGTGTTCCGCACTGTGCTATGTGTGTTCCGCACTGTGCTGTGTGTGTTCCGCACCTTGCTGTGTGTGTTCCGCACCTTGCTATGTGTGTTTCGCACTGTTTTGTGTGTGTTCCGCACTGTGCTGTGTGTGTTCCGAGTCCTGGCACAGTGAAAAAACGTTCATGTAGAGGAAGGCATCTAGCTGATCTGCACTATGCTGGTGGTTCTTCCCATATTTATCTGGAGGACTTCCTCCACCAATATTAGCTAGACATTGCCATAACCACTACAATAATACCGGTACTTTTCATTATAAAAAATAAAATGGAAAGACCTTTTGTTTAAAGTGGAAAAAAAAGTTTGGTCAAGCTCCATATAAAATGAAAACAGATCTATTGGTGCATTCTTATGTATATTGGTTCCTAGCTTGAACTCAATTCAGGCTCAGGTCAGACTTCCAATAAATTCAGAATATTTCCTTTGTATTGTTTGCAGACAAACCAGGACTTGTAGAATTGATTTGATCCACTTGTGACAACCTCTTTCCATTTGTTCAAACAATTGTCTCACCCACAGTCTCTTATTATGAATAGATTGAGTAGAATGAATATAATACAAACCCTGGAGGGTTAAAACCTTTTCACTTTTATAAGGCACAATACTTTTGTTTCTGCTTTAATCTTCTAGAGTACTTCATGTTCCAAAATAAAGTGAAACGAGGGTTTTTTAGGTTAGCAAGAACACCTGAATACTGAGTTTTGACATGCTACGAAGTCAGAAACATTGATGATAATAAAGTGAAATAAAAGTTGAAATTTTGTTGGTGAGAAATTTTGATCTTTATCTCCTTTTTATTATATTATACACGTTTATGCCAATATTAAGTTATCTCAAAAGTAAATAGTGACATAGTACTCTGAGTTTACTAATAACTAATTGTACAGCATGTTTCGGATAGGAAATAGATTTATGTAACAACAAGTAGGGTGCTTTACTTTACTTTTCACATGAAGGTAGGGCACCACAAAACTGCATTTCACATGATCTTTCCGGGTAACATAAATTTATTTGGTTGTGTTAGTGAAAATGAAAATATCCAAACTGTCAAATACCACATTTATAATCCCTTGTTGCATCTCTTCACCATCCTATATTTTACAGAGATAAGATGTTCAAACAGAGCCTATCAAAGCTGAGAGAGGAGGTTGTGAAGGCCAACTCTTTGGTTCGTGAAGCAAACTTCTTAGCAGAAGAGATGGGCAAACAGACAGAGTTCCATGTAACACTGCAAATACCAGCATCAAACCTAAGTCCAAACAGACGGGTGAGTAAATTTTACTTTGTTCCAGCAATATATACTATATATCTCAACCAATCTCTATAAAGTGGGTACCCATTGGAATTGTTACATCAAAAGGATTCTAATGAGTTTCAGGTATATAGGGTTTGGAGGGGAAATAAAGGATTAACTACATACTGAAATGTAGGTACCGTACACATCAGAATTGTCACATCAAGATGTTATATTGAGCACTAAATAGATCGGGTTTGGAAAGGTTATATTGTGCACCAATTAGATAGGGTTTGGAAAGGTTACTGATGTACCAGTATCAGGTCATCGTTGGATACCCCCGGTTGATTCTATTACGTTACTCTCCATTCATCACCCTGTGGGCAAATTGCTACTCATTTCGTCGTTTTGTTTGAATAGAACAGAACAGACATTATCCAATCAGATGATAGGTTACAAAATTAAATACTCTTCAATCGGAAGATCAATACGGTGACCTGAGAACGTAAACATGGCGACCGGTACAGCTCATCGCAAGTGTAAAGTATGTCTGTCAGCGATCCGCGACAGATGTTCTTACAGATCTTTGGGCACTCCAGCAAGTATTGCAAAATACACGTCGGTCTTAAACGAAATCGGTATCCTTGCCCATGAAGACAGTGACGTTGCGTGTAATTTGTGCGTAAATAAACTTAACCGGTGTTGCAAACTACAGGACGACCTAGCTACACGATTATCGGTCATCGAAGTGGTATGTAAGCGTAAACTTGATTGGTTGGCAGATCCGCTAGATTTTCTTAGCGAACCAATCGGATTGCGGCATTTCATAGTAAACAAAACGACGAAATGAGTAGCAATTTGCCCACGGGTGATGAATGGAGAGTAACGTAATAGAATCAACCGGGGGTATCCGACGATGGTATCAGGTATATAGGGTTGGAAGAGAAATAAAGGAATTAGCCCTGTTGTGTAGGATCAGAATGGAATCATTACATTAAGACATTTCTTTTGAGTACCAGGTGTATAAGGTTAGGTAGCAAATTTTTTCAAGCCCAGAACCCTGCAAGCTGAAGGCATATAAAGGATTGAGATACTATTTTGTTCTTTGTTGAGTTTTGGCTTTGACTGACACCAGATTATTTATCTCAGAATATGCCCATATCACAAAGTTTTTTCAGCTCACCTTTCAGCATTCCATTCAGAAAAAAAAAAGTTTAGAAGAATCAAGACAAAAGCTGTTGGGCCTCAGTAGATTTGAATGTTTAATTCCTGGTTTCAAACATGTTTTCTCCTGTAGCACTCTTGACAAATGAAACATAAGAGGGGCACCTGTGGCCTAGCGATAAAATTGACGACTTGTCTCTTGTCTGACTGTTTAGCCCCTCTCCACATGGGTTCGAGTCCCATTTGGGGTGGAGGACTTAATGCTGGAAGGTCTTCCAGCCCACCTGTGGTGCATCGTTGGTTCTACCCAGACATTTGTTTTGGATCTTATTCCATCCAAAATAACTGGACATTGCTGTTATGATAATAATTAGTTGCTGTGATGTATTTCCAAAACTAAACATTGGACCTTTGATCCATCAAGCTAGACAATTCTACCGCGTGGTCCACAACATTTTGTTAAAGAGTGCTACACTTTTTAGACAATTTAATCAAGGCTTTTCTATAAGAATACGCTAACCAATCAGATAATAAGAGATTTATGTGGGGGGAAAAAGGTACTTGAAACTGATTTGTGTGTGTGTGCGTGCATGCCTGCATGTCTGTGTTGTGACACAGACATCCAGCTTATTGTTACAAGGGTAAAAACCACAGGTCAGCTAAAAGAACTTCACTTATTAAGTTCTCAGACTGGGACTTGAACCTATGTGGTAAGGGCTGATCAGTTACAAGTCATTGACTCTAACCTCTTGACCACTGGTGTCCCCTTCATCTTAAGTACAGGTATATTGAGCTATAAGGTAATTTGCTCAAGGATCCACCCCCCATATCTCTCCTACCTCACAAGATGTCTGGCTGAATGTATTTGCAGATTAATTAGACACTCTGCACTGTGACTATAATCTTAATTAATGGTCATTTAGCATAAGAAAACTTGTAGAACCAGTCTCTTTCCTGTAATTGATCCAGAGAAATTATTTGTCAACACAGACTGGAAAATTGCACACATATTAGTATAAGGTGCTAAATACAGAGAGTATATTTTCCCAGGAAATCTTTCATTCAAATGTAAAACAGTAACAGTTTGTTAAAAGTCCTCTAGTTTTCTGCTCCCCCGAACACAATGTGCTGCATCTACAATTTGCTTTTGAATACTCTAGAAGCTACAGTTTTGATCCAGTCTTTACCAAACTTGGTTTAGTGGGTGATACAGGGTCTAAAAAGTAGTTGACTAGATAAAATTTTAAAAGAAGAAAAAAAACGTGTGAGCACTCTAGAGGCAACATTTATAGCCCTGTCATCACTTAACTTATAAAATATTATCTACATAAATTCAAGTTAGAATGAAACCAGGGTTCTGATTGGTCCAATTCATTTTTTTTAATTCAAGTCTAATCGGTGTGATTTCCAGAAATGGTCCGAAACATTGCCCAAACACTTTGTAACACTTAGTGAATATTCTACTTAAGAAGCATCTTTTAGAGAACTTATAATAATGCTGTTTGTTTTTAAAAAGCTTCGTTAGTGTTTGAAAGATTCATTCATTGTTGTATTTTGTATAATCTAGTCACCCTAATATACCCTTGATCTTAAAAAAGTGTCTCCCTTTATTTTTATTTACAATGTGATTAAAACCTCTCAACTGTGATTATTGTCTCCATAAACGGTCATTTCCCTTGGTTATTTTTCCTCCCCAGTCCATTATTCCAATAAATGGTCATTTCCAGGGAAGCCTTTCTGAACCAGTCTGTATCCCAAAAAGTACAAAAGTAATCTCGGGTAATGATTAGGAAACCCATATTGGAAGATTGCACACAAATTAGTATAGGGTGATAAGTATATATTTGTCTTAGTGCATTATTCATGAGGAAAATTGCTAAGAAATTAGTAAAAGGGGCTATCTATTGTATTTGGACATTTTTTGTGATGGCATTACAAATGTGGTTTTGAAGGTGAATATTTTTTGCTCAATGTGAATGAGGAGAAATAGAAATGAGAGCTGAGGTACGATGCAATCTATAAATTAGACCATTTATATTAAATGGTATGGCAATTGCATGTTAAAGACACTGATCTTTCTCTGCATTTTATGGGGTATATGCTGCAAATGATATGGTTTGTTTTCTTCTTTCTTAGAAAATGAATATATAGCTACTGATGTTCTGATGGCATAAATTTAAAGCAGGGGAAAAAAAATATTTTAGTCAGTTTAAACCCTTCTTGAACAAGCAACAGAAAAGAAATTCATTAAAAATGGTAAGGTTAAATGACTGTTATAAGTGAGCCTAGTTCTTACTGTTTTATATTGCACAAACCGTGGACTTCTTGTTTGCTCAAAAGCCAATGAAATAAATTTCAGCTTCAAGAGTCAAGAGGCAAGCTTTCACTGTTCAAAAGGCATGGCTGTTCACAGTGAACGGCCACAACTTTGAACAGCCACAGTAGACTGGGATGGGTGACCTAATTTCCCTTTTTATGCCTGTAACACCACTACACAGTTAACTGTGTTGGGTGGTACAGTCAGAGTTATCTCACAAGTACACAAGCTACGCCTCAATAACAATCACTTTTGTAAATTTGAAATATTCCAATTAATAATAAAGTTATCCATACAAAAATTTGCTTAGCAAAAAAAGCAAAGGGTTTAGCAATGGAAGCTAAGTTTTCCTACCTTGACACACAATAATATAAATATCAGTCATCAATGCAGATAGGAAAAAACTCCAGCTAGTAATAAAGGTGGACTTATCTGCAAAATAAACCCCTGTAAATTTATGGTCAGATGGAGTAGTAATATATTTAGCAGTAATATATTACACCACAAATTTGTACAGAATCCAATAATCCCACATGGTATTGGTTGTTGTCTTGAAACTTGTATGTATTAATGTATAATACACTAATGCATGTAGTACCTGTAAGAAATGGAAGGGCACAAGTTGATTTGAATTTTTGACCATGTGGTTGCCACTGACTTGTGACTGCTCTGACCTCTCAGCAAAAAATGTTGGGTAGTCTTCCAGCTTCCCTGCAGTGCATCAGTGGATGTTCCTTAATAAAATAAAGCTAGATGTTGCTATGATGACTTGTAATGTGTTGCTTCAATGTTTTAAAAATGCTTAATAGATCATTATATTACAATTTGTATGACGTTGTAAGGTGGTATATGTATATTGGCTTCAACTGTTATTGTAATGTTAGATCATTAAAACCTAAATATAGAAGAGTAAGATAATTCATAATAATTATATAATATCTGATAATTGGATGTTATTTCTTTGAAATATTACAATAGTTTAACAAGAAAGACCAGAGCTAGCACTAGCTGTATTGGGTTACTACGAAGACAATCTCTTACATTGTTCGGAATCTAAGGAAACCTCTGCCAGGCATGGAAGAGTTTGTTTCATTAGTCAAACTTATTACTTATTGTGGTCAATTTAATGCTGTCAATCTCCTCTTGTCAAGGGGAAGGATTATTTCCTGCCAGCAGAGTAACTCCTAGTGGAGATATAAAAGTCATGATTGGATGAAATATCTGGGGAAGACATTTGTATCAATCATTCTGTTGTCAGAAAGATTGTATGATGTGTTGGTTTCTCAGTTTGTGCTCATTGTAGACATGGTCATTTGCCTCGTTTTTCTTGTCCTCTTTTTTCAGATTTCTCCCATTTCAATCCCTACCTATTTTTCTTTGTTTGCATTTCATACATTTCACAATCGTAATGTACCATTGTTTCTTATTTTCCATTTCTCCCATTTCACACAGCCTACCATTTCTTCTATGTTTTCTCTCTTCTCTTACATAATAATATGGGTTGCTCATTTGTCCAGATTTTTTTTCTATTGTGCTCTTTGTTATTTGTCTGGTTCTTAGAATAATTACTCTTAAGGTTAGTCCCAATATTAAATCTTCCTATCCACTTCTGTCTTATCTCTTTCTAATTGTCATGGATGTTTTTATTACTTTTATACTTATTTTTTATTTCATTCATTTATTTATTCACCTCATTTTAGGTTAATATGACCTTATGCAATTTTGTGTATTTTTGGCATGATTGTAAAAGCAGCATTTTTTCAACTTAACTCAAGTTAACTTTTTATCAATGAAATGTTTCTGCTAATAAATGGAGTACTAGCATACATACTTCCATAAGAAAAAGACCTGCCTTATAACAAAACATCGGTTGCATAGCCCAGTGGTAGGGGGTTATAATAGCTTTCTGTTTGATACTACTGTTTTTAGGGTTAGCGTTACATTTTCTTTTTACTGAGTTACAACTCCCACCTCATAGCTTCAAGTCCCAATCCAAACCTAATGTGGGAATATCTTCTAGCTGACCTGCTTTGTGCTGGTGGTTCTACCCAGACATTTATCTGTGGTCTTCCACCACTGAAATAGCTGGACATTGCTATTATGATTATAACTAGTCACTTCGATATAGCTCAAAAACAAACTTATTTGCATCAGGATAATATAAGTGGTTGCGTTCAGTCCCCTCTGCACTTCTTTAGAGCACCATGCCCGAATATCAAACCTATAATGAAACAACAGTATATGGCATAGAGTAAGGAATAGTTTTTAGATATCAATAAATAATAAGAAAACCTTTTATCAATAAACATGTCTGGATGTAAGATAACAAGTTAACTGATGTAGAAAATTCTGGTCTATTATTTCTTTGCATTGTTGCACAATAATAGACATTTTGCTTACTTGATCGAATATAATAAGAGCTTATATTCCATCATCGGATACCCACGCTCGACTATTCTGTTTTACTATATTCATCAACCTTAGGTTTTTTTGTAAATTTTCTGTTGTCTTATAAAACTGAAAAGAACAAGAACTGGCCAATCATAATACTGCTTACACAATCCATACTCTTCAGCGTGGAGACTAGAAGTAAAACAATGACATCGCCATTTTGACAAGTTTGTCGAAACAATGAAAGAACGAGCTTCATCATTGGACTAAAATTTTCACCCGATTATGAAGCCACCAATGAAATATCATTACCAGAAATGGCAGAGAAGGAACTAAATTTCCAACGGGCGATGAATGGAGAGTAACGGAAAAGATCAGTCATGGGTGTCCAAACGTGCTTATATCCTAGTGTAGATAATGTGTTGGTATCACATTCAAGTCTCAGATATGCTTGTTCTCACAGTGTTAGTAAGTTTGTCTTAGGTAAAGAGGTAATTTGAAAGTGCTTGAAATATGACATTTCTTTTTGTAATTTATACCACTTTTTACTTGCTGTTGAAAGAGTAACGTTAAGATATAAATTTTATGAGTTTTTTTCTTTAAAGGTGATATAGGACAGTTTACCCAAACCAAATGCATGTAACAATATTTCTCCATGGTTTCTGGTAATTTATTCATTATTTCTTCATAAACTTATGCTTTCGTCTGAGTAAATGCGATTTTGAACACTACCTATATGTGGGACAGTACACATTGCGAAAAACTAACTGTATGTTCTTTCTTTCTAAATCTATAAATAAGCATGAAAGTGATCTCTGCCAAAAATAGATATTGACGTCAGTGCAGACTATCTAAATGAATATATAATACAATCTGAAATGTAAGTTGTCACATGGTTTTCTTAGTTTAAAAATAGCTATCTCTGCAGCATGGCTGAGATAGGAAATACCTGTTTGTCATGACAATTGGGGCATCAATCTTCACTTTTCACACAGATCTAGGACATAAATGAACAGTATTTTGCAGGTAACAATGACTTATTTGGTTGAGAAAAAAAGTATAGGGTCAAAACTGACAGATACCACATTTAAATTTGTTATTCCTGTTCAATGTATGGTAATTAAGTTTGTTTTCCATATCTGTTCAGTGGTTTATGCACAAACCTTTATTGTATAACTATGTTACTTACCATAACTTTCAAGAATAAAAAAATTGCAATGTTTGTTTTTAAGTGCAAGTATTATTATAAGTTCATATATAAACATAAGTATCATATTAACAAACATAACTTTATAAACATTAGTTGAGAATTTATTTTTCTTAATAAAAAAAAAACAACAGTCATCTTCGTCAAATCAACATTATGAAATAATTATTGTCATAGAAGCAAATATGAAGAAATTCCAATGCATAATAAAAGAGAAGTTATCCGTAGAGATTTTAATGAACAAGTACCTTTCATCAGAGAGTCAGGAGTTGATGGAAACAAACATGTGGTATTTTTATTTGCCCTGTCACACATCCTGAAACCTTCCTTGATTAATTAGATCCCATCATGTGTCCAATTTTATGAAGATTACCAAGCGAAAATCCATCCTTATGGTAACTTATCAAATTATATAGCAATAAACAGCCAACTTGTCTTTAAAGGAAGTCTGTGTTCAGTACTATTAGTAGCTGTTTATACACCAGGAGGGCATATTATATGAAAGTGCTAATTATCTGTCTGCAGGTAACTTATCATTTATAACTCAGTGGACTTTCTCCATGAATGCATGAATGATTGATTTTAATATGTATATGTGTTTGAAGGGGAAATAAATCTGATGATGAGATTGCCCATTTTTTGTTCTATAGTTATTGCTTTTTGTTATTTTATTTTTTCAATGCTTTTGTTATTTTATTTTATTTTTTTTCTTTTCAAATTTTGTGAAGGTAACTCTTTCTTTAATTTCAGCAAAATTTCTTTACAGATAAATCACATCACCACTCTTGTGACTTGACTAGGCAAATATTGCTCTGCCTTGCAGATCTCTTGTATCTTATTTTCAGAAAAACCAAGATTGCCAAATCAAGTTAATTATAAAAACAGACATTTCCAATACACCCATAATTTCTATAGCCTATTGGGGTTAATTGTCATTTTCCCTTTAATAATTTGCTTGCAAGGATTCCAGTACCTATGTATAAGGCTTCATTACTTATTTGCAATGGTTTCCCTATATGTGCTGATCCTCCATAGTAACTCTCTAACATTAGGAGGCTGTCTTTGCAGTCTTCTCTGTTTATTGAGAGTGTATTTTAGCAATCCTTAATGGTTCATGGTTTGTCTCTTACATTTTTTTAGCTTCTGGTAATCTTCCCAATACCAACTGGTATGGCTTCAAAACATATTCTCTGTGGTTACCTGTTAACCAGTTGAACTGTTGAAAAGGTTACAGATTTTGTAACAGTTTCCATGCCAAGTTTTTACACATGTTCGTGCATCTATCTAAACTTCTTCCTTTATATATTTCCAGAGAGGAGCATTTGTTTGTGAGCCAGCTATCCTGGTGCGCCGGAAACACCGTGGGAGCCAGGTGTGGTCGATGGAGAAATTTGAGAACAAGATCATAGACATGCGGGACATGTACGAGGATCGCAAGGCGCTTGGTCTCCCTCTCATGGTAGATGAATCTGACGAGTCAGAGTCGGTCCGTGTAGCACGCTTACTTGCCTTATTTGCTTTTTAGGGTGTTTTTTTTACCAGTGTTCATAACAGATGTTTAAAAAATGTGTAGGATTTATGAGGGAAGAAATAATGGTTGGTGACAAATTATATGTTTTAAAATGTCTCATCTTCCTTAGGCTTTGTGTTGTAGCTTCCCTTTTCATAGGGTAGGGAGCGCCCATGGTATGGTTGTAGAGTTGCCAACTTTGTAACTTGTCTGACTGCTTAGGTTCTCTCTGTGTAGGTTTGAGTTCAATGTAAAGGACTCAATGTAGGAATGTCTTCCAGGTGGCCTGCTGTGTGCTGGTGGTTCTACCTTGTCATTTGTCTGGGGTCTTCCTCCATTAAAATAGTTATACATCTCTATAATGGCCATAATTAATTTGATTTTATAACGTTTTCTAGCTTTATGTGATGGCATCATATGCCCTATGCAGATGTTCATCTGGGGCCTTGCTCTACCAGTAGTAGTTAAAACTAAAATGAAGACTACAATTGTGTCACTACCACACCAAAACACAGCTCACACACAAGTTGGTAGTTGAAGACCTGGTCTGTGAAGCATTGGTGGTTCTACCTAAACATTTGTCTGGGGTCTTCCTCAACCAATTATATCATTGTGTCGGTGTGACTCATCAAAACACTTAACCATCAAAACAATGTTTTATTGCCCTTTCAGCAATTTCAGTGTTAGTTCACAACCCATTTGGGCTCAGGATTTTTTATTTTAGTTTAGAAAGCTTTCCAGCTTACAGTAACTGTAGTTAGTCCTGCTGTTTTGTTGTTTGTTGTTGTTCTTGTTTTTATTAAGTATGTACTTGTTTTTCATTGATGACCTATTGGTCACTTTTGGCTGTAATTACAACACTTGTAGCTTTCAGTGCATTGATGTGATTTTAAGTTTTTTAAAAAAGCTTTTAAATGTTTTGTTATAATTGTTTGTCTTTGGTGCACCCAATTCTTTTAGAAGTGCACATATTTTGGATAGTTGATATATTTGTGTCATTTAATGCAAGAATTATTTATGAGCCCCCAAAGGATGGAATGCCATAAAATTTAGTTACCCATTTTAAATGGATACCAGTGCTATATATTCAGGTTACACCATTACGTTCATTATTAATTACAATACAATCAGTCATTTCACCATCTCACTGACATATAGTTGAAGGTGTATTCCAATATTCAGGTGTAACCCTTAGGGTCAAGGTCATATTAAAGGTCATGGTTATATTTAAGGTAATTGCAACTATGGGGGCATAATACTATCAAATAATTTTTCTAATTTGTATAGTTTGGGATATATTTAAATTTGAAGCCTACCTTTTGTGCTAGTATTTGTATAGTTAACATTTAACAACATTGTTGCAAGCTTTTTAATTATTTTCATGATATGCACTATTAACATTTGAAGCTTTGGATTTTGAATTGTATGAAATGAATGGGCATGTTACAATAGTGGTTTTACACACTGTTACTTTTTTAAAGTTTTATTATCAAAAGTGACAGGGTTTGATAATGAGAAATACTTGTCATCACTTTATCTATTTCCCAATTGCAAGCAATGATCACCTTAAAATTAGTGCTAGGTGTTGCTAGTTTACCTGTACACTAAGTATTACATTGTCCAATTTTATCTTGTACTTTGAATTTTTTTTATATATTTTTAGCTCCACTTTTTGTTGAGCTATTGTCACTACCCTTCCATTGTCTATTTATGAATGCTCATTTTTTTGAAAACACTAATGTTAATCGCTTTCAACTTGGAGTACTTGTTAACTGTCAAAAAGCAAAATCCATTTCTAATAGGGCAGGCAACTATAAAACCAGTTTTGGCACAGTAATACTCCTTTGTTGTGTTAAATTGCACATATTTATGAATATTTTTTGTTAAGGAAAGTAACAACAAACATTAAACCATCCAGCCCTGAGAAATGTGCAGAACTCTGTGCATGAATATACAACTCTTGTTAATTTAACATTACAGCTTTTAGTGTAAAGATTTTGTGATACTTTTCAAAGCAAGTGTTGTCTATTCTGCCCTATTTGTCACTCTTATTGTAGATCAGTCCATTTTCTTGTGTAGTGACTCATTCTATGAATATTTGGAGTTTACATTTTTTAGATATTGCACAACATTTTATCCTACTTATTTAAGAATACCTCTCCCATTATGTTAACTCAGGATGATGGCCCACCACAAAAGGGAGACCCATTCTACGAGTCATCAGAGAACCATAACCTCATAGGTGTGGCCAACGTCTTCTTAGACTGTCTATTCTATGATGTCAAACTAGATTATCACGTACCCATCATCAGTCAGCAAGGCGAGGTAGGAGAAGTTGTTTGTCTTTAAATTAATAAGCATGATAATTATAAACCTGTCTTGGTGAGCTATATTGCCTGTGATGTCAAACATATGACCAGGTGCTGTATCAAGTATCAAGGTAATATGGAATGCTGTCATAGTGAAGGTAGCACTATATTTGCTTACGTGGATCACAGTGGATTGTTGCCAAGTGGCAAGATGTAAAACAAAAATTAACCAGCTTTGGCTTTCAGTTTCTTTGAGAACCATACATACATTAGAGTTGTGGGTAAGGTCTATCTCGACCTGTCTCTTCTCTGATGTCAAACTGGACTTACATGTACCCTTCACCAATCAAAAGTAAGATGTAGGGGAAATTGACAGCAAAGTATATGAAGTTGTCAACACTATCATGTTTTTTTAGAAAATGTTAGAAAACCATAATCTTTAAGGTGCTGCCTACATTTTATGAATTGTCTCTGATAGCAAAGCTAGGCTATGACTTGCTTACTATAAGTTCACAAAGAGAAATGACTTTTTTTATTAAATCTTAATACCATAAATAAGCATATATACATTAAATCAATGACAATTTAGAAGCCTTGACCAACTTTTAAAAAAAAGGCTAAAAACTACAGGGGATGGTGTGAGGGGATAGAAAGCATTGTGTAGAGTCCTGCAAGCATCTTTTAGACTGATTATCAATGATATTTCACATCTGACAAGTCAGACACTTATGTCATATAGTGTCATAGATCACAGTCTAAGATGAAAGTATTTGTTCATCAGACCTGGAGGCACAGTCAGTAGAGCTCCAGGTGCAGGAGGCCCTGGATCTAAAACTCAGTCTGTATTATACCTGAGTTTTTAAAATCTTTAGTGGTATAGATCGCATGCTTGCCCTTAAGCAAATATAAGGGTAGTTTTTATGACTGGTCTGCCAGATGTCAGGATAATGTGAATGGGTGTGGTATCATCATGTATGTTCACAGCTTACTCTACACACTTCAAGTGGACATTGTCTCCAGATAATGGAAAAACTGCTGGTGGGACAATAATCCAACTACAACCTAATCACAACTCTACTGTTACTCTTAGAAATACAATCAAAGAACATGCATCAAAAGAAAAAGACACTAAAACATAAAAGTCTGCGAACTGTTACAGTGTTATATTTTTTTAAATAATTTACAAAGAAAAAATTTCTTAAATCCTACTCACTTATCTAAGTATTCTAAGACCTTTAATTGTTTTGAGATATTTGTTGCGCTTTTTCATAAATACACACATATTATATTCTAGCAGATCAGATATGCCTGGAGGAATTGCTTTAAAGAAAATGTGACTTTATTGCTGTGGCCTTGAAATGACTGTTTGCCAAAAGAAAATTAAAAGCAATTTAAAGCAGTACAATTGCTAATCATATAAAGCAGCATTTATTTTTATAACCAGTAAATGATCTTTCATTAAACAAATCTCAACCAATCAGATTGCTTTAATCTATTTATGCCAGTTAGGAAGTAGACAGCAACATTGGATGGTTTTCAGATGACAGTTATGGAGTCCCCACTCCTTCATGATGCTTCTTTAGTAGGCAATCAAACATCATTTTATGATCTCAGTATGGTCACTGTACTGAGGAATGCTCATAAAAGTTTCATCAGATTTCTGCTTATCCATCTGAATGATCTCATTTCCTACATTAATGAGATATACTAGGGGGTGATTCACTGAAAAATAAGATGCAGACTCACTGGTAGAGAAAGCAATTATTGGTCTTTGAAGACACAAAAAAGCTGTCAGCTGAATATCTTTTCTGTATTATAATTGTATACAGACTGTTGATATGGAACTACTTTTTAACTCACATTTCAATATGATTAAAAGCAACCAATCAAATTGAGAGAATTTTTATATACGTCATAAAAGGTAGTAATCATCAATTACATGGACTCAAAGTGACCACAACACTGAAAGTTTTATATAAAACAGATTCTTCAGATTTTACGTACAAATTTTTTTTTGTCTTATTTTTATTAATAAATTGATGGATGTCATCCATATTTATGTAAGGGTCAATACCATCCAACATACATTTTATTTGCTTATATATTAGGTTATTAGAAGGGAGCTGTAACTAAAGAAACAATGCAATGTGAAACAAATTTGAAGAAAGGTAGTAAATGTTTTTTGTTTTGTTTTTTAAATACAGTGCAGCAACCAATTATGGTCATTTAAGTGATGTCCAGCGTTTTTTTGCAGGAAGACCCCAGACAAATGTCTGAGTAGAACCACTGGCACACAGGAAGTCAGCTGTAATGACCTGAATTTGTTGTTGCCATTCATATATAAAAAAAAACAAATATGTGGAAGTAATTGTAAAATTTGTCCAAACATTATACACATTTGAAATACTTCTTTTTACTGTACGTCTCTCTAAGTTGTAGATATTTTTACTGCAGTCATTTTTTTGTAAGTATGTTTGCCTGCTGTGTCAGTTCTTATGATAAATGTAGACACAATTTTGTTTTCGTATGAGGCATATATAAAACATGTAAAACTTTTACAAGAAAGTGTCACATTGCTCCAGACATTGAACATAATTGGAATTCATTTTTCACTGAAGGTTTTTTCAGGCATAGAAATTTGTGTGCTATGTCCTTGCTTAAAAGAAGACAATTTTGTTCTTGTACTTATAAATAAAATTTTGTTGTTATCTTGCAGGAAAGAGTGAAATTGGACTAGACAATATATATAATTTAAATTCTTTTTTTTTCACTGAAGGGGAAGATATGTTTGCCTTAATATGATTAATGAATTCACAATTCATTCCTGGTTTTTTTTATAATAAAATGCTGAATAGGACTAGACAATATAGACAATTTGAATTAAAAAGAAGGACTCTCTGAGAACTTAGACACTCCTGTTGGTGTGGGTGATTGTTAAAGTTGGAGGATATTGAAACACACATAATCTGCTTAAGTCCTTTCTGAGACAGATCTTTGCATCCTACACACAGATTTTAAACCACTTATTAATCGATATATTTCAACCAAATGGCAAACAAGTTGTGACAATACTATTTTTACAACAAATTACACATAATAAACCTAATGACGGTGCCAATATCTCTATTTGCAGAGAAAGTAGGCGGGAAGACGTAGCTCTTACCCGCTGTCGCATTGGACATACCAGATTAACTCATTTATATCTTTTAAAAAGAGAAGTTCAACCTGAATGTGTTCCTTGCCAGGAACCTCTTACATTTAATCATATTTTATGACATTGTATTGAGACCATATTCGGTCTAAGTATTTTATATCAATAAGATATACAAACTATTTAAAACAGTGTCTGATTCTAAGCTTGTTTGCTTCCTAAATAAGATTGGTATTATTAATAAGTTATAAATTTTTAAGTTGTTTAATATGTTAACCTGTTTACAATTATATTTCACATTATCTTAACCTTATAGATTTTTATATTTCTACTTTATATTTAGATTTTAACCTGATTATATATATTCAGTTCACTTTAAAATTAACTGTATTCGGCACCATATGACCTATATAAAGTGTTGGTGTGCCGTAATATCAAAAAACAAAAACAAATGACACATACACAGTCTTTAAAATAAAACACGCTGGCCACAAATTCTATTCAACCAATTATACAGAAAAATAAACCTGACTTATTTAATTAAATATCTACAAAATTCTGCCTGAATTAATTAATCGTCAAATTTTATTAACCTTTCATTGATGTTTTGAATTTTATTATGACTTCTCAAAAGTCTTTGGTTAAAAAGAAAAGGATATGCTTGTAAAATGGCTAAAGATGAAAAAAAAGTCTAGGAGCCAGCTATGAGTACCTTTTGTTAAGTAGGACAATTTGGAGAGGATGAGTATTTCAGTAAATGTTATGTGACTAACACTTGACCGGCCCTGTTAGTACAATGAATAGAGCATTGGCTCCTGGCACAGGAGGCCCCTGATTCAATCATTGATTGCAACATACTAAGGTTGTTAATAATGGTACTGCCCTAGCTCTACTCAATCAAATATAAGGTTAGTTTCAGAAGTGATTGACCTGGGCCTGTATTCAGCAACTATTTTTAAGTAAGCAATGCTCAAGTCATAGATTTCAATCCACAATACCTTCATTATGTATTTAGCTACATGTCTGTATTTTTGCTTGATACTTTAACTTTGCTACTTTGAGCTTAAAATCACAATGAAACTTCATAAATAAGCTTAGCTTTGTTGGTATTTATATTGTGAGTTCAGCTTAAGTCATGACTTAGACTTAACAATGGTTGGTGAATACAGGTCCTGGTACCAGGATAATGTGACTGGGTGTGGTATCATGCCAGGTGTTCACAGAATGGAATACACAGTGAAGGCAGCACTATATCTGCTTCAAGTGGCCACCATCCCTAAACAAGTAAAATACTGTTGGTTGGATGATAAACCCAGCAAACAATCAAGCAAACAAATTTATTCATTGTAAAAACAGACATAACACTGACATTGTTTCTTATTCCTTATTGCTTATACAGGTTGCAGGCAAACTGCACGTGGAGATCTCTAAACTAGGAGGAGCAATAATGGATCGGTATGCAGATATTCACTGTGATGACAGCGATGATGAGAACAGCTTGCCTGTGGGGACACCCCTCATAATAAGGGTAAATTGATAGATGTTATCTGATGGTCTCTAATCGGAAAACTATCTTTTTCAGATGTTTATTTGATGATCTCTTAGCTCTGGGTCAACAGTCTGAAAAATAACCTTTTTCAGTTGTTTAATTGACAATCTGATAGGTTTAGGTCAACAGTCTGAAAATAACCTTTTTTTAGTTGTTTAATTGATGATCTGTTAGTTCTAGGTCAACAATCTGAAAAATAACCCTTTTTCAGTTGTTAAATTGATGGATCTATTAGCTCTAGGTTTCTAAATTGTTTTTTATGCCCATTTATTAAAGGCATTGTTGAAGTGACATCTTTGCTTGGGTATCAGGAGATTGAGTGGACGGTCAAAGTACTGTAGGCCATTGGTTCAAACACAGGCCAGGATATACAAAAATTGCCAAACAATGGTAGTGGTATAACTCCCTGGCCTAGGATCAGCTAATAAGGGTAATTCCACAACTGGTTGGACCAGTGTCAGAATTATGTGATTTGGTATGGCATTGTACACTTGTGTCAGATCTGTTTGGCATAGTATCACAATAAAGACAGCAGCAAATCTGCTCCAGGTGAACATTCTCTTTGCATAAATAAAACATTGGTGGATTGATAAACCCAAATAAGTATTATATACAATAAACCCTACAATTTCTCTCCAGCAAGATTAACAAATCACAATGACTGATTAAGTACATGTCTTACTTTGTGTTATTGTTTTGTTTATAATGTAAGCCAATGATTAAAGTAACAACAGTGTAAAATTGTAGTTCATCAGTCCTTCAGCAAGTGGGTACGAGTCCTGGGAGTTCTTCTTAGAGGTTTGTTTGCAGTGTTCCTCTGCCACTAGATAGTTTCCACATTAGTGAAAATCCCTTATCTTGGCAGCCATCTTTGATGGTAACTTCAAGGGATTTTCATATGAATTGTATAGAAGGGTAAATTTTATTTTCTTGTAATTTCTTCATTTGTGGTCCGAAAATTAAAAGCTATACACCATTGGAAAGCTCTTGAAATTCATATTTTTAGAATACAATATTTTTACAATTGATAAATGCACACAGAATTAATACACATAAATAAATAAAAGTATTGGCTCATATTTAAAACCAAATGAACAGTGTATCATTTTTGGTTGTATTTCTTTAACCTTTTAAACTATCAAAATATAGTTTTGATATTATTAATACTTTATAAAAGCTGTTAAATTTGATATAAAATTCAGTTAAATAGACTGAAAAATAAAAACACAGTGGTGAGTTTAATACAGCACATATTTCCCGATTTTTCGGCCTGCATTAGTTTCTGCCCACAAAGATGGCTGCCTTAAACTGTCTTAGTAGTGTCGATGACATCACATGGAAACTATCTATAATAGGTAGACATTAACAATATTGCCCCATCTGAGTTGGTGTGATCTATCGAAATACCAAACCTACAAACATCTAGTTAGGCATTATTAACCAATCTTTTATCTCTATACAGGTAAAAATCCATGAAGCACGGGGCCTTCCAAAGGACCTGTCCAACTTTGTGTTCTGTCAATACCTCTTTTGGGGCACGGACATGCCCACCTCAGTCCCACCTGACATCCATCCTGACACCTCCAGTCGGGAAAGGGACACCAAGACTGTCAAGTTTTCACATGAAAGGGTAAGCAACATTCTACAGAATTTTAGTAAGAAGTGCTTGCAAAAACAAAACAGCATGGTAAAGATGTCATGTTTAGGTCTTTTTTTTTTTTTTGTTCGAGTTTTTTTTAAATTTGATGCCTGAAGTGCATTATTATGGTAAAGTGTGAGTGTAAATGTCCCTCCATTAGCAGTTTGTTGTGCAGATAACTCCTCCTTATTACTCATCAGAATTTCTTCATAGGTTACATCGATGATTGATGTTGATGTGTTTTTATGCATGAAGGAGAGATAATTGAGATTACAATTTTTGTTCAAGAGTTATTACCCTTCGTTATTTTTCTTAGCAAACTGTGGCTTGACCTTCAGTCATAATCCTTTACCTAGCAAAGCTCTCATTTTGTTTTAAACTGTAGGAGCCCCGGAGGTTACATAGATATCTAGATTTTTTCAAAATTCCTTTTGTGTACCAGTCCTTTGAAAACTCGTTTCTTAGACATTGCACCGTCCTTTTTCCTTAAATTAATATACTTAAGTATCAAAAAACTATTAAAACCCCAGCATGTATTTTATAATTGCACTGAAAAAGACAGCCCTTGGTCCCTTTTGTTAAGTCTTAAAACAGGAATTTTTCTTATTTTGATTAGAAAATATCCTTTTTCCCTTATATCCTTAAATGTGTATATGGCTTGATATTGAATTTTGAATTGCTTCATTTCAGGACTTTAAAGTGTATATGTCCGAGGAATTTATCGAACATGCCCAGGAGGGGGCGCTGTCTATTGAGGTCTGGGGTCACAAGGTCGTTGGGTTTGGTCAGAACGCTTCTAGTGCATGACAGCATCGCTCGCTGCAACTCCCTAGTGGATAGGTAAGTGCTTGTACAATGTGAAAAGCAACAGAAATTTATACATAATGGATATTATTCAGCAATAGTGCTGTTTATGCTCTTAACTGTTTAAGAGGAACCACTCAAAATCAGTTTACTCTTTAGCAGACATTTAGGATCAGGGACAACCATGGAGCATATATGCAATTAAATAAAGACAGTTCAAAGGGTATGCCTATTGTATGCTGGTAGTTCTACCCAGACATAAGTCATGTTGTTGTTTTTATGCCATCGTTAATTAGTCTGAATATCGCCAATATATGTGTTTTCATGGTGTCAGTGCTATGTATTGAAAAACAAACAATACAAAACAAAGGTTAGGGACAAGAATGGTTTTCATATTATGGTTGAATTTCAAATTAAACAACATGTCATTGTCATATCCAAAGACAAAATTTGCATTCTAGGCTAAGGTCTGCCGTTAATTTTTTTGGAACTATAGTATTTGAAATTTATATCCAAAATATCCAGACAATAATATGCAAAGATTGAATGGTTAAAAAAAAACATGATGTTTTGTGATGATAATATCAATAATGATTACATAGATGATAATTTGAGAAATGCTTGTATCCCAGATGGCATGAGGTGACGCGTAAGATCGAGCTGTGGACGGAAATCCATGAGGTTAATGACCAGGGAGAGTATGCTCCAGTAGAGGTGAAGACCCAGGGAGAAGTACCCAGTGCTGGAGTCTTCCAACTCAGACAGGTGGGTAGAGACTTGTAGTCTTGGTGGGTGGCACCTGGTAGAGGTACCCAGTGCTGGAGTCTTCCAACTCAGACAGGTGGGTAGAGACTTGTAGTTGTGGTGGGTGGCGCCTGGGTGAGGTGCCCAGTGCTGGAGTCTTCCAACTCAGACAGGTGGGTAGAGACATGTAGTTGTGGTGTGTGGCACCTGGGAGAGGTGCCCAGTGCTGGAGTCTTCCAACTCAGACTGGTGAGTAGAGACTTGTAGATGTGGTGGGTGGCGCCTGGGAGAGGTGCCCAGTGCTGGAGTCTTTCAACTCAGACAGGTGGGTAGAGACTTGTAGTTGTGGTGTGTGGCACCTGGGAGAGGGGAGTGCTGGAGTCTTCCAGCTCAGACAGGTGGGTAGAGACTTGTAGTTGTGGTGTATGGCGCCTGGGAGAGGTGCCCAGTACTGGAGTCTTTCAACTCAGACTGGTGGGTGGAGACTTAAAGTTGTGGTGGGTGGCACCTGGGAGAGGTACCCAGTACTGGAGTCTTTCAACTCAGACTGGTGAGTAGAGACTTGTAGTTGTGGTGGGTGGCACCTGGGAGAGGTACCCAGTGCTGGAACATTCCATCTCAGGTAGGTGGAGACGTGTAGTCTTTGTGGGAGAAGTCTTGGGGGTATGATGTGCTGAAGTTAACTTTGACAGGTGGGTGGTGATTTGTAGTCTTGGTGGGTGGAGCCTGGGAGAGGTTGTCCAGTGCTGGAGTTTTTAAACTTGGACAGGTGGGAGGAGATATGTTGAATTTGAAACCTCTTGTCATGGTAAGGAATGAAAGGTTAATGAACTGGGGTTTAAGGATGCATTGAAGTCAATGAACCTGACCTGAACAAACAACATTAACAGCATTAAAGATTTAATGATCGCATAAGTAAAATTTGCCATAGCAGCGGGGTCTTATAATTATTGGAGTCATGTCTGTAGGACCATCTGTAGTAGAGATTTGTCTCCACGATATCTCTAATATGGTTGGTCAGATTTTTTATATAACTTACAGAACTTGGAAGTACCATGCCCAGTAGCGCAGATCATAACTGCTTGATTTTAACTCAGTTCTGGCCTTTGTTATATTTTTTAGAAACTTTGGCAAAGCAGAATATAAGGTGTATTCTTCCTCTTTAATGCAAATTCTTCTTTAAAATTAGGTTGTGAAAAAAATAACCATAATTTAACTCTTTTATTTAACCTCAAAACCCTTTTTTATTCAAATTGAGTAGCATAGTATCATTGAGGCATTTTTCAGTCAGTACCCAAATATAGGGTTTATTTAAGAAATAGAGTGGTGCCTGTGGTGTTGTGCTAGAGTCACTGACTTGTAACTTCTCCAACTGCTTAGCCTCTCACCATGTGAGCTCAAGTCCCATTTGTGGTAAAGGACTTAATGTGAGGCGGTCTTCCAGCTTACCTGCGATGGGCAGGTGGTTCTACCCAGACATTTGTCTGGAGTCTTTCTCCACCAAAATAACAAGATGTTGCTATAATTACAATATTTTGTCGCTGTGAATATTTAAAAAACAATAATATCCTAAAATAAATCTTATCCTCACACAGGGCCATGCCCGAAGAATTGTCTGTCGTGTCAATCCCCAAGCAGATTCTGGAACACTTCCCCTCATCTGTGATAGCATCAGCAGTCTGTCGATTGGCTGTATCTGCGCCCGCTCCAAGTTACAGAAAGGCTTGGATAGCTACCAGGAAGAGGATCTCAATCTTCTACGTGAGCGATGGAGCGATGCATTGGAAAGGCGACATAAGTATCTGGATAGTCAGATACAGAAACTCATAAATAAACAAGGTATGGGGATATTAAAGATAAATCAAGATTTGAACCAGATTATTATATTTTGAAATAGTTTTATAAACAGTCTAAGCAATGTCACATGTACAATACATTGGTATTTAATTTGATTACATGTAAATGATATGAAACATTCTTACATTGACACAGATATCAATTTACACAAGCATTATTAGCACTTAGTTCACATGCTTTTCAAGATGGCAGTGGTACTGTAGCACAGCAAAACGTAACTGGTTTTAGGAGTGTAGTATATGGTATTAAATGAAGACCCATGAACAAGGTGGCTAATTGTAACATCAGCTGAACTATCACTAGGTTGAAAGTGGACTATGACAAACAAGTGTTTCCTATTACAGGGGCACCTGTTGCCAAATTGTAAATTCTCACTTTATCATGACTAAGTTTGTGTTTTGGTCATGGTGAGATCTTAAGGTTCTGTTCCACCATCGATGAATGTCCCCAATATAACCATTCACTTATAATTTGGGCCCTTATGGACCAGTGTGTGTGTTGTGTTTACATATATACCAGTTGTATGTTTATATATAAACCTAATAAATATTTTCAGACAAGTCAGAAGCAGACTGTGATAGAGAGCGAGCCCTTATAGACCAGTGGGTATCTCTGACAGAAGAGAGAAATGCTGTCCTGGTACCTGCGGCAGGCAGTGCCATACCTGGGGCTCCAGCAGACTGGTATGCAGACTTGTAACATATATAAACTGTGGTGTGACAGTGGTTCTACCCAGACATAAGTCTGGGATTTTCCAACACCAATTATAAGCTGGATGTAGCCAATATGACCATGATTGTGTTGGAGCAATGTAACAAAAAAAAAAGAAACAAGATACCTCGTATATATTTTTTAAAATCTCTGAGATGACTTCATTTGGAATCCTTAATTCCACTTCCAAACCCTATATTGCTTGTAGTCATTGTTAATGTCATAGGAAGATGTTGTCAAATGAATAAAGGTTTATGCAATATAAAAATAAAAAAGAATACTACTTAGTTCTCAAAACGAAATCTTAGCCTGCTACATTTGTTAATAGTCAATACTGAATTCTTATTTATTGGCTCAAAACTTCCTGACGGGGATAAAAGCCTCATTGCTGGAGACTGCAGAAAATAGTGCAGATCCTGATCACACTCCAGGAGGGTGCCAGCTGATCTGGATCTACACTATTTGTCTAAGTCCTTGTTAATACCAGCTTTGCCTAAGCTAAGGGTGAAAGAGGGAGAGCTTTTCCATGTACTTCAACAATGACTTTGCCCAATTCTCAGGTCTAAGTTTGCAAGTACTATTAGGCTTCTAATCTCAACCACCAGATTCATAGCTCGAAATAGAGCTTCACATTTCATCATGATAGTTGATAATGATATTTCTCAGTTGGATTTTGTGTAGGAATTTGACATCAACTTAAGGAAACATGCATATTGAGCCCATGGTCATGTGACAGCCATTGTCAAACCCCTACTATAGTAAGGTTATATAGGAGTTACTTAGGTCCATCTCTCAATCCACCCTTCCCATAAATCACTGTTAAAAAAATGTGGGGTTGGGAATTTATATCACTTATAGCCATAGCTCTTGTCGGCTACACAAAACAAAGAGGTGCCGATGATCAAGGGATAGTGGCAAACTTGTACTCTTTTAGACCCCATTAGATTCGTGCAATGTGGGTTCAATTCCAGGTCATGGCAGAGGAATGAGTGAAGGTCTTCCTGCTGACATGCAGTGCACCAGTGTGTCATCCCCCACAAAAATAGCTGGGCATTGCTAAATGGCCATCATCATGTCTCTTTGATATCTTTCTAAAAATAAAACAAAGCATATTACAGTGCTTTTAAATGCATGCATTGCCCTTCTTTCACCTTCAATGTCACTTAGAAGTTTCTCTCGCAAGTTAACACAGCTTTATTATTTATTTTTTGTTTATTTTACATTTACTCATTTCAGGGACAAGCCGGCAGATATGGAGCAACACCGACCTGTACTCTTTTTGGATCTAAACTGTAAGTAGACTTCTTCTTTTACCATTCATTTTGAGGGTCTTTTTTTTTAAGCAAAATACTGAAAGAGTAATAGGGATTTTGAACCGTGCAGAGTGAACATGGTGTAGTTGTAAAGACTATAAGTTGTATAAAATTACTAGTATGTCACATGTTTATTATCCTCCAAGAAACATAATTGTGGGGTGCCTGTGGCATAGTGGTAGAGTTGCCGATTTGTAACTCCTTGACTGCTATGCCTCTCACCACATTGGTTTGAGTCCTGTTACATGCGAAGGACTTCATGTGAGAAGGTCTTCCATCTGACTTGCAGTGCACCGGTGGTTCTACCCAGACATGTGTCTTGGGTTTTCCTCCACCAAAAAGCTAGACGTTGCTATAATGTTCATAAATGATTGCTGCAATGTATTTCAAAAGCAAAACAAACATAATTTGTTGAGGGGATGTGGGTATACTGGAGGTAGTTGTGTCTGTCTGCGGACCCTATTTCTTCCAGGCCTCGTCACCTACATTTTTTCATCAGTTTTATTGAGACTTCATAATCACATTTTGTAACATAGGAACCTGTGCACCTGCATTTTCGTTAAGATCAGGTAAAAGTTGCGGAAGTAATTAACTTCTGTTAAAGGTGGTATTCAACAGTTTGCCTTACCACTGCTGTGAAGAATTTGGGCAAAATTTCTGCATAAACTTGTACTTTAGCCCAAGAAAAGACAGTTTTCAACACTAACTATATTGTTACAAAGTACAAATCATGAAAAGAAGTTCTTCCTTTCTAAATCTATAAACACGCACAAGCATGATCTCTTCCAAAAACTAGATATCTACATCAGAGCCAATTACATGAATGACAATGTAACATGATCTCAAAGTAAGCTGTCACTTGGTTTTCTTGGTTTACCACTGTATGGCTCAGATTGAAGACACCTCTTTGCAGTGCCAAGTGGGGATTATGCTTTTCTGTTCATTCAGATCTAGGGCATCAATGAACAGCATTTTGCAGGACCTATTTCAGGTAACAATGATTTGGAAATTGTACGGAAATTGGTCTGAACTGTCAAATACACCCTTTTACTATATTTAAGACATTAATACATGCTTAAGAGAGATTGACAAACAGTGAGCAAGGGGTATTCATAAGCCCCTGGCTTGCAGATTTTTTTTCTGTAAACAACCATATAAAATTGGAAAAATCCCCCAATATGCAATTTATTGATGTCCAATATCTATATGAAAATTGCAGCATAACACCCGAATCGTCATTACAGACAGGCATTTGCTGTCATAGCAATGCTGCACTGTTAGCTATTTTTAAACCAAGAAAGCCATTGACTTTTGAGATCACATTAGAGCATCATCTGGGTTATTCGCTCTGACGTCAGTATCTATTTTTAGCAGAAAATATGCTTTTTTACAGATGTAAACAGATTAAAAATTTACAGCAAGCTTTTTACAATTTACAATAAATTAATTGTGGTAAGTGTTTAAAATCATCTTTATTTAGACTATAGCTTGAATGTATGCAGAAACTATGCCCAGTTTCCCACCCAAAACAGGAATATGATTTTGTTCATTGTATTTGCTATAGGATAGCCACCTTTAATTTAAGTCATCCATCCATATATACATTTTGTAAGTAGAAGATAAAAAAATCGCAGAATTATAATATAATAAATGTTCTCTTCTTGCATGCAGCTGATGATATGACTACACCAAATGCCAAAGAAGGGACACAAGCTGTAGGGATCAACTCGATCTTGCCAAAGGAACAAACTGCCAACTATATCACCATGCCTATTTACAAGTCTTACATGGAGAAAGAAAGTGTAAGTGAAAAACAGTCAAGTTTTTATGTGTTTGTAAAACTGATGAAGAACTGGATTGTTTACTTAATGTTTATTTTCAGTATTTACTCTTAGTCTAATAAGCACATATGTAAGAGTCTTAGGAGGATAGCATAGATCAATATCAGTCAGCTGAGAACTGTCTGAAAACTTCAAGTTCTTATAGTTTTTCATCATGAGTTTACCTAAAAAATGTTAAATCATTGTCAGAAGTAACTTAAAATATGAGACATTTTTGAAAGAAGCAGTTGTCATGGCCCTCTTGTTGGCTTTGGCAGTTGGTTAACTTTTTTCATTAAATTGCGGGAATAGAAAAAAATAGGACATAGACCAAGTCTTCCATTATTAAAACTCTCCACTTCTCTGAATTGATGCAAAAAATATCCACCTTAAACTCTTAATAATTGTGTAACAAAAGCTAAACCCATTTCAGACAAGGGCAAATATCATTAAAAATAATTTTTGTCAGAGTTATGTCCCTTTTTTGACTTTTTGATTTTTTATTATACAATCCAGCACTGAGCAAAATGAAGTGTGCTTCACAATTCCAAAACTTCTGCTCTCTAAGCACTGTTTAGTCTGCCCTAGGAAAAAGTATAGCTAGCTTGGCCAAAGTTGTAAAATCAGGGTCTGTCTTCCTGTAGAAAAGATTGGTTTACACAATAGTTTCCATGTGATTTCAAAGGCACTGATGAGACAGTTTAAGGCAGCCATCTTTGAAGGCAGAGATCTGGACATATGTGCTCTATTAAACTCACCACTGTGTTTTTATTTTTCAGTCTATTTTACAGAATTTTATATAAAATTGTAACAGCTTTTATGAAGTATTTTAAATGTTAAAAATATATTTTGATAGTATAAAAGGTAAAAAAATACAACCAAAAAAAAATGATACACTGTTCATTTTGTTTAAGGATGAGACATTAATTTTATTTATGTGTGTTAATACTTTGTACATTTATCAATTTAAAAAATATTGCATTCTAAAAATATGAATTTCAAGAGCTTTCAATGGTGTGGACCTTAAATGAAGGAATTACAAGAAAAGAAAATTTACGCTTCTATACAATTCATCTGAAAATCCCTTGAAGTTGCCAGCAAAAATGGATGCCAATCATCATCACTGATGTGAAACCTATCTATTTCTTGACTACCTTTGGTTGGTTTTGATGAAATTTGTGTAGTTGCGCATAATTTTGGTGCATTATGAACGGTATGATTTTACTTTAGTTCAAGGTATATTCATCATCTTATTGTTCTTGTTTCTGTTTTCTAGGTATGTGCTATTGCATCCTGGGATTCTTCCATCCACGACTCACCACACATGAATCGTATCACAGGTGCTAACGATCGTATCTACCTGATCCTGAAGGTCGTATTACGACTCAGTCACCCCGCTTACATGGAATTGGTTCTACGGAAACGTCTCTGCGTCAACGTTAAGGCTCGAAACATGAGCTTTACAGATAAACTCAAGAAAAAGCTCATTGGTTCTGTAAGTATCAAGATTCGCAGCAATGAGCTTTACAGAAAAGTAATTGAGAAGCTTATGGTTCAGTCTTTATGAACCATTTTGCCAACAATTCCAGTTGTTCAAACCAATTGGTCCCAGTTGACAGATACAGCAAGCATTCCTTCGGTCTTCATTGATATGGGTATACAAGCCCAAGAACTGCAATAGGCTGGACAGTAGCATCAGGGTTCAGTAAATATAGTGTTTAATCCCAGGGCAAGCAAAACAGTCTTAATTGTGGTTAGTGTATAGTAACTTTGTAATCAGCCTTTCAGGATAGTTCCAAGTCAGGTTGGTCTGAGTAAGAGGTAATGAGCCTGAGCTAGAGTCTTGAGGTCTTCCCCAAGGATCTAACTGGCTGAAATTTTCAATAATGCTGAAATTTGACCAATCAGATGCTTGAGAATAATCTTGGATGCCAGCTCTAAGTTTTTAAAACCTCAAATCCAGGTGTCAGGAAAATGTGAGTATTTTTCTATCATGTCATGTATTCATGGCACCCATTCACATTGAAGTCTGCACTATATCGCTCTTTTGACTTGAAGGTAACATACTAACTGTTGAAAGGAATACTGAAAGCTTAAAAGTATGCTGTTACATGCCTGTTAGATTTGTCTGATCTATTAAAGTGATCTGTTTTTTCTTGTTTCAGGAAAACCTCCATGCTAGTGGTGTTACTTACGATGTTGTATCAAACATTCCGAAAGCATCAGAAGATCTTGAGGACATGGAGACATTGGCTCAGATGGCTGCATCACAGAACTGAGGCAAATGCTGCTGATGGTGAGACCTACATTGAGAAATACATCAAAGGAGTGTCTGCTGTAGAGAGTCTGCTGATACTGGATAGACTAGACAGGTAAAAATCAGGATATTTCTCTGTTAAAGGCATATTCTGTTTTAGTTTTTTTTCTTTCTTTCTGGACATGTTTTTTACTCTAAGTATTAATTTGGTTTAATCACATAACAAGTTCATAGCAATGAGTGTTCATTTACAATTTCTTTGCATTTTTCCAATACTGGCATATTTCTGTACCATATTTTCAGGAGGTTGCTGTGAAACAGCTAATGGCTCATCAAGGGAAGTCACTCCGTAAAACAACCAGTACACCAAACTATTAATCAAGTATGTAGTTATTTCTTAATTTTCATTATGGTTGTAGTTATGAAGGTAATTTTTTTAAATTATGATTGCTTTCAATATCTAGCTGTCTTCAGCAATACAAGCTTAAATTATCCCCAAAGTTGTAAATAAAAATGAATGTTTGGTAGACGCATTTCATGCCTTATTTGGTTTCTACAACTGTTTAATTTTAATTATTTCAAAATCAATATGTGTCTTAATTGTATCATAAACTATTTTGTCTGAAGAAGTTTTAGAAACTCATTGTTTCCTTTTCAGTTTGTCACTACACCCCCAAGATTGGATGAAAGGGTAAGTTGTGAAAAATACTAATTACATTTATATAAAATGATCATGTAGAATTATTGTTGTTTTAATAAATGATAAGTGTCAAGAATAAAACTGTAAGTTGAAAGCCTAACAAATACTTAAACACTAGCGAATATGGTTTATGGAGAATGAATTTACCTTATTTTTATGGTATTCAGCTATCTGCTCATTTATTTTAATGATATCTTCAAAAATATCTGCTTCTAGCAGTTTCAGACATAAAATGACAAGATTATCAATTTGATAATTTGAACAAATTCTTCTAAATTGAGTAAAACTGATTCCAGTATTACTTGGTATTATGTATTTGACTACTGACTTACTGATTGATTTATTGATTGCTTGATTAATTAACAGGTGAGATTTGACAGCATCCAAGATCTTTCCCTGCACGATGTTTGCTCCAAGTCCAGTAATGTTGGTGAGTCTATCCATATATCCATCAGTTATCTCCCATCTGTTTATATCACCATGCCATCATCAGGGGTTTTCATTTGCACAGAAAACAATAGATTTTATCTTCAAATGCGACCAAATATACTAGAAGCTTATTGAGACAGCTTAGCCTACTTCAGATAAAAAGTTCTGAAAATCGATGTTAGCACAGGTTTCGGTCAAATGTTGGTAACTGATGAAAATCCTTTGCACTTTTACAAATGATGAGATTTTTTTATCCCAGAACCACAAAGCAAAGAGTTGGACAAAGAAGAAAATATTTTCATTCACAGGTATTTTATTCAGAACATATGGCCTTTCTCATTTGAATTATAAAGGCCATGATTTAAAATTGGTACTTTGTCAAATCAGGCACTATTATATGTATAGAAACCATTCAAAGAACCCGAAAAATTAGATGAATGATAAAAATAGGTCTAGATTTTTATGGTTGTCATATTGTTAACCATTGCCAAGGTTGTTTTATGTATATTATCATGCCACTGCCCCAATATTGTATGAAAAAGACTACATAGTTGTGTGTCACTTCACCAAAGTTGTTGGATAGAAAATTAGATAAAAAAAAATATTGTCACACCTAGTTTGTTAATTTTCATTTGTATAAACATAATGAGTGTAATCATTTGATTATCTGATTGGTTGGTTTTCAATTTGATTTGAGATCTGACCAATGGGAGCATTGCGACTGGTCTCAGTGTTTAGTTTTTAAGTAATGTAATTGTCTGATTGGTCGAATTTCAATATGGTTTGAAATCTGACCAATGGGATCTTTGAGACTGATCTCAGTATTTAGATTTTAATTAATCTAATCATGTAATTGGCTGGATTTAAATTTGATTTGAACTCTGGCTGATTGGAGCATTAAGACTGATCTTACTATTTAGTTTTTAATTAATGTAATTATCTGATTGGTTAGATTTCTGTAGGATTTGAAATCTGGCCATTGGGAGCATTGAGACAGATCTCAAAATTTCAATTGAATTTGAAATCTGGACAATGCAAGCATTGTGACAGATCTCAAAATTGAGATTTGAGTTAATGTGATTGTCCGATTGGTTGGTTTTCAGTTTAATGCGAAATCTGGACAATGGAAGCTTTGAGACTGATCTCAATGTTTAGATTTGAAATTAATGATATACTTTAGACAAGTTTTCAGAAGAAATATAACTAAGAATCTGGCAGATATGATCATTGAGACCTGTCTGCTCATAACCATGGGCCTAGTCTTCATAATAAAATAATGTTCAATGGATATAATATTCTAGTGATGGAGGGTTGACATGTTATATTTGATGAAACTCACTCTTTTGTGCATTTGAAATATAGAAAGAAAATGTACAAAAGACAATGAAATACAGATTTTTACATTTTTTCTCCATTAATTGTGTTCCATTGTCTGTGATTTTTATTACATTTTTATAAATTGAAAAAAAGCATATACAAAGTCTGTGATTATTTGCTATGTATGTTATCACATTACAAATCATATAGTTGTACTGTGTCACAACCCTTATTGTAGAATCACAAGTTTTAAACAGCCACATCTCTTGTTAGAATCTTAGGCTCAATACAACATTCATATTTTATTTTTGGGCAGACATTTTATTTATTTTAATTACATAGCCAAATCTCCTTAAGTATCTATATCATGTAAATCTTTTTTTCTGTTATGTTACATGAGAATGTTACTTTATAATTAAGTCCTATTTTGTTTTATTTTGGCTCCATGTATGCTTTAATTTCCCATAATATAACTAAATGCTTGATAAAATTCAAATATATATTGTCTGCACCAGTCAAGCACACTGCTCTATTTGTACCATACCTCTTTCCTGTCTATAATCCTCCCTTCTATATTTTTTTAATCCAGCGGAGTTAATATTAGATTATTAGAGTTACCTCCCTTGACTGTAAATATTTCTCTTATCTCACAGAAAGTTGTTTGTTAGAACATGTATATTTTTCTCAGCAATACATGGATAGGTTAAGTGAAGACTGTTATAATTTAAATCAGAGACAAAACTAGTCAGTCTACAAATATTTGCAATAAAAATAATTAACAAAGATAAAATTACTCTATATAACAAATGGAATAAAACATTGTAATACAATTTAAAAAAAAATTCAATTTGATACCAATAGCTAGATTTTTACCTTCTGTTAAATGAAACACCTAGTTAGAATTGTCTTCTGATGACCCATCGAGTCACGTTCAGTAGATCATACAGGAGACATCGCCAACTTATATCTACTAAGCCTGTCGCCAATTTCTAGACAGGTGAATAATTTTCATGTGAGAAAGTCTTCTGACTGAGTTGCATTGGTAGTTCTGCCCAGTTGCTTGTCTGGGGTCTTCATCTTTAGTCATAGCTGGATGTTTCTATAATGACAATATGAGATCTATAACTATATAGATAGAACTATTAAATATGTTGAAGTATTTTTATTAAAATGTGATACAGACAAAGTAAATTGTTCCATCTCATTTAAAGGCTATCAACAGACTACCATCTTTCAACTTCAATACTTAAACATGAATATCTTCCTTTAATTTCCAGGGGCATAAAACATAAATAGCTTTCTGAACTTACAATAATGCAGCACGCTTAGTACATTTTTCAACATCTCTAAATCCATTTTTGACGATACAAACAACTTTTCACTTTTATACTTGTTTTGTTTTCTTGTTATATTTTATACATCACAACAACACAACTGTAGTCTTTATAAATGTTCTTTCTTGTAATGTGCGCACATTTATGAATTGTAAGTTGTAAGTAAAAAAAATATGGGGAAAAAAATCTCCTAAATCTTTTCATTGTGTTGATATATGAAGTGATGCTTTAAATTGATCTCTAGGATCTTCCTTTCTCTTCCTTGGCAATGGTTTTCTCTGCTGTCTTTTATTTCAAAACTTACCCATTTCTACCTCCATAGCAACCATTTCATATTTTAATAATATTTTTCAACTTATGTACAGATTAATCAGTTTTCACTATCATATTTCATGTACTGTTCAATTTTAAAAAATGAGGGGACAATCACATATGTTTACTTAGATATTTGTGAACATAAATCATTTGATAAACTTTTGATGAACTGAAAAGTATGGTTATATATGTACAAAGTTAGAGTTAATTTTTAATAGATTAAACTGTTCTGGTTGCTATGGTTAATTATTTCTCTTGCATCTTATGTACAAACTCTTTCTTTCAGATCTACACCTCTTACTTTCAGATCATCTTGAATGTGTTACCATGTTAATACTTGATACTTCTAATCAAGCTATCAACTTTTTGATACCTTGGTTTGTTTAATAACAATTGATTTCAAGGAATACCTAAGCATTTTTACAGTTTCACAGAATGATCATATTTTATGAAGGTTTTACAATTAATTGTGATTTTAGAACAAAGCAAGGTGACAATATCTATAGTATTTAAGGTCTTTTGGTGAGAAAGTTACTTAAGTCATATCATAGCAGTAATTTCAATATTAGCTTTAATAAATTAGGAATTTCAACTTTCAGCTTGCTTATCATGTACATGTATTAATAAGGATTAGGCAAATAGTGTAGATCCAGCCCAGACAGCTTCCTGCTGGGTATAGAGGAATCAAAATTACACTTTTTGTTTGTTAGTAATATACAGGCATATAATCCCACCAACAGTATTTCAGTTATTTGGAGACTTGAAGCAGATACATTGCTGATTAGCTGTGAATAGCATGCAGTGAACACCTGGTATAATACCACACCAAAGTAACATTATCCTGACACTGGGCTGACTTGTACTGGAACTCCCCCTAGATTTACTTGAGCGTTATGTCGCGGCCCGGATCAAACCATTTGGCCTCCAGTACCTGGAGCAAACACTGTTCCTATTGCCCTACCGACTAAACTTTACATGTAACATGTATAATATACAAGCAAGTTTTTAACAAAATGTATGGTGATTAAGTGTTAAAAGTTCTCTTTAATTTAAGATAAAACTTCTTAAATCTCAGGGTGTGTGTGGTAATACTGAAAAATATCATATATGGTACATGTATAAATATTTAAATTGAATTATTGCAGAAATGAATAGCATGGCAAAAGCTGTTATTTTTCACCATTATGTGGTAAAGTTAACACTCAAAATAGAAATGTGATATATAGAGAGTGTTTTTTAGGCTTTGAAATTGCTTTCAAAAAATTTTGTTGCATACTTTTAAGTGTTTAAAAATAGTTTTGTATTCTGTAGAAAAAAAATTGATGTATTTTTATTGACTGTCATGGTAATGGAATTATAAGAAAAGCCATTGATAAACATGTCCAATTAGGGAGCCATAGTCGGTTTTCATGTACATACATATTATTTATGAAATATAGATATAAAACATGTTTTGTTTTGTTTTGTTATATAATGCACAATTAAAGTTAAAATTATTATTGAAGTAAGTTGGATATACTTTATAGATGGCAATTTAATTGGTGATATTTTAAATTATCATTATTTTACCTTAAATTAAAAATTGGATGTTACATACAATATAATATACTTACAATATTAATTACAAACATACTTTTATTCAATCTAAACAGCACGTCCAAGCTTCCTTGACCTCCGTATCCCATCTTTATCTGGTAAACAAGGGAGATAAATGTTGTACCTCTTCACTCATTTCTATCTGCATTGTCTCCCCTGCTTACTGTTGTCATAGCAATGCATTGTTCAGTGGGTGCTAGGAACTTTCCTGTTTGATGGCGGACTGATGTTTGGTTCTATTTTACATTTTTTTATTTCATCAGAGCAACACAATTATGATCATTAAAGTGACATCCAGCTCTTTGGGTGTTGTTTTTTCAATACATGGCAGCAACAAATTATTATCATTATAGTGATGTCCAGCTATTTTGATGGAGAGAGAACTCATACAAATGTCTGGGTAGGACTGTTGCACTGCAGGTCAGAAGGAAAACCTTCCTACCTTGAGTCATACGCCCCGAATTGGACTAGAACCCACACATTGGGAGGATAAGTAGTCGGAGGATATACAAAACGGTGTCTGCCGCTACACCATGGGCACCTCTTACTAATTTGGGTGTAGAAAGATCCCTAGACAGATTGCTGGGCAGAACTACCTTAACACTGAATGTCAGTTGGAAGACCTCCTTTCATAAAGTTTTAACCCCTACCCAGTGATGGGCTCAGACGTTATGAGTCAGCTTGTCCCACTGCTCATCAACTGGCAACCCTTTTTAGCAGGTGGTGAGGATGCAAAATTGTCACATGTAATATTTCAACTTGCAAGAAAGATTAACATAGAAGATAAAGGTTTTTTAAAGGTGGTATCCAACAGTTTGCCTTTATCAGCTGCATGTTACAATATTTTTCCCACTGTTTTGGAGGTATGTAGACATAATTTCTACAAAGTTATATTTTAGTCTAAGTAAAGACGATATTTAATACTTTCTTTATTGCTAGACAACACAAATTCTAAAAAAAATCACTCTAAGTGTTATTTGCTTACAAATCTATAATTTAAGCAAAGTGATTTCTGCTCAAAGTAGATATAGACGTCAGAGCGGACTACCTAGATGACGGTATAACCTGATTTTAAAAGTAAGTTGTCATGTGTTTTTCATAGTTTCAACATTGCTATGTCAGCAGCATGGCTCAGATAGGAAAGACCTATTTGCAATGACATAGAAATCACATAGATGTAGGGCACCACTGAACAGCATTTTGCAGGATCTTTTCAGGTGACAATGACTTATTTGGTTGTTCTTCAATACAAACTGTCTGATACCACCTTTAACAAAGCAGTCCTTCTCATAAAGGGAGAGTAGTATGGTCTTCAACTACACAAAGCCCATGGTTCAAATTTATGCCAAGTTACACCCAAATCCCCAAGCCACTTGAAGATGTATCCAGCTTACCATTTGTAAGTGCAATCTTAAATGTCATATTTAAGGTCATTGCATATTTGCGGTCATATATCAATTTCAGTGACATTTCTTGTTCCAACCTAAAAATGATTGGCTTTGTAAGAATGTGTCCACTTTACTGAGAACTGGAACAAATAAAAATATTTTTAATGGCTTACAACCTTAAAGCTGTGAATTATTCAGCTAAGGAAAAGTATTATTTATTATGTGGATTAAAATTATATCTTATAACGCTGTGGGCCTATTTAGTGCCATACACAGGAGCTTTGTCTCTAGTACCCAAACTTTGCTTGTATGCTGAATGAACTAATTTTATCTTCAAGAATGTTTTATTTGTATGATTTTTTTGTATTTTACATTTGTTTGTTAATAAGTTTTATACCTTTATCTAGTACTTTTTTTAAATTTAATATTATGTTGTAACACTCATAGAAATATGTGATATTTTCGAATTAATATGCATACTGATGAGCATTTGTCCTGATAGAAATTCTGAAAAATATTGTTTAAAACCTGGGAACTGCGCGCATTGACAAAAGCATGTTGATTCCTAGACCTTCCTTTCTGGCATCCAAATTCTCACTTATATGCTTTAAACTCCACATGTTTAAAAGATGTCAGGTAAAAAATATAGCTCCGGACTTATCATACACTTACATACACTTACAAAGTCTCTGCAGTCTCCAATATAACATACATTTTTCATGATCAATTTTGTTGTTTTTATAGCTCTTTGCATGATTTTTTGTTTTGCTTAGCGAACGTGCATTAGGCATGCATTACATTTGTATGGAATTAAATTTATGAGCCCAAGTCAATGTGTTTGCCTGACATCTGATTTTAATTGAAAAACTAGACACTAGCTTTTAAGCCAGGTATACCAAAGCCCTGAAAGTTAGGAGTTTCTTGAACATTATAATGATTTGAAAGTGATTTGAAGCAAAGGTTTTATAATATCATGCAAATTTTGATCTCCTGAAAGAACAATTAATAAATATAATCAGATATTCACAAATGAAATAGATTTTCAATGTACTTTTGTTTATTTTGTTCTTGATTCTTGTTACATCTCACTGATACAGTTACTGTTGTATTGGTGACATCCATCTAATTATTGTGAAGGAGGACACACAAACCCCAACCTGTAACTGTTATGTCAGTGCCAATAAATGAAAAATTGACACCAACAAAATCATAACAATAGGCATGTCAATCTTAAACACACATTTTCTTCTTAGATACATTTAGTTATGTAGCACTAGAATTTTTAAATATGCTGTCATGCATATCTGGTTACATATATCTCTACTCTGTTTCAAAATCAAGATTGCTGTGCATATTTAGTTTTAATTTACCATCTTGAATTACCTAGATGTTATTGTTCCTTTGTGCATTTTATGTATATTCTTTTGTACCTACATATTTTATTTTTTATTATTTTTACAGTGTATTTCTTTGTTTCCCCTTTATTTTTGCATCATTTTATTTTTGCCCACATTCATTGGATAGATTAGATTTGCAATGACACTCAACTGTTTGTCAGACTGTAGTTTAGAATTTCACCAATGAATGATCTGTTTCATTTACCTGTAAACATGTGTTGGTTCATGTTTCTCATATTCTCTGTTTATATCTGTTAGTATGTTGGTATCAAGGTATGTCTTGTCTGTTATAGTCAGTGTTGTTGCATACATCAGGATCAAGGTTTTAAAGCAGATGTATGTAAAATAAAATCATACAACTTAAGCCTGAGTTGTAATGGTTGTGATGGTGGTGGTGGTGGTGGTGGTGGTGGTGGATGATGATGTCTCTAATCATTATGGAAGTCCATTTTGATGATAACAATGCTGGACTGTATCTAGGTAGCCCTAAGAAACATTGGTGTTATTTAATTTTTCATCATTTTCATGTTCTTTGAACACATACTGAACAGTGGTGTTACTGTATTAGTACACCACAAGGACACATGTTATTATTAATTATAAAGTCTTTATGTAAACATGCTCTACAATTTCAAAGCCATACGGGACATAATAAACAACACAATACATTCTTTATAGAATTTAACAGGCTTGATCTAACCATTGTTATAAAATTAAAAATATTAAAAATAAAAATATTAATATTATTAAAATACATTTTGTATGGTATAAAAACAATAAATTTTGTCACTGCAGGAGGAAGCAAAGTTGGTGTGGCTGGTGCTGCATTAAGTCCCTTGACAGGTCTTGTGCCTCTTCAGACATTGAAGGAAGAAAAACACAGAGAACAAGGGAAACCACTCCTAGCCTCTGATGAGGTAGGCATGATGTAAACATTTACAGAGTGCCAACTTTTAAAACGGGTTCTTAAAAGTTTCTATCCCTCATTCATAAATTACCTTCAAATATATGATTATTCCTTAATTCTTTGACTTTTATGACAATGTTTAGCTACGGTATATGTTAAGGGAAAATTAGAACAAAGGGGCATAAGAAAATAATATACTTTACTGTACATTGGTAGACAGACAAAAAAGAAAATGCATGATGGAAATATCTGTCTCTATGCAGTGTAAAATGACCATATTGTGGCTAATCTTGTGTTACAATGCCCCATGCATTAAAGAAGACTTAATTGTCATTGTTGTGTCTTACTTTTTGTACAAAAAATGATTTACTAATTGATTTTTATGTTGTTTTGTGCCTTGCCATGCCTTGCATATACCCCTAATCCATATTTACATTTTTTCAAGGAAGATGAAGACAGCCTCGACCAATCACAGTCATCAAATTTAAACCAATCACAATCAAGCATAAACTCTGTTGACTTGAAAGCCTCTAAACAGGAATTGCAAGAGAATAGGCATGAGCTGATGAACTTGAAAGAAGAATTTCAAAAACTTAAAAAGAGACTTATTGACCCTGATCCAAATAGTCCTGGTTCAGATGACTTTCAGGAGTTTGAATCCTATGAAAGCCAGCAGATTTCCAAAACAGCAGAGGCTCCAACGTCCGATGGAAGTTCGGGAAAAGTCTCGGCCATCTCCCATTCCCGTACATGTGATAGTATAGCAGAGGGTCAGTTTAAGAGTTACACACCAAGTATGACATCAAGTGGATATGGTTCTCAAGCTGTGTCGACACTGACGTTATCATCTGAAGATTCACTGAGTCTCAGGAGTAACGATGATTCAGATATGCAGAGACATGCGAAGAAATCGGGACTTGAACATGGAAGTAGTGGTGATAGTGACGGTGACGAGACAACAGATAATAACCAAGGTTCTCCTGGAGCAATACTCGAGATGGAAGAGGCAGAGATGGCACCTGAAGGTAGTGGTGAGGAGTTACAAGATGATACAATCAGTGTGAAGACTCTATTGGCTTCAGAGAAACAATCTGAAGATGGTAGTAATGGTAATGATAGTGAGAAAGATGAAATCAAAGATGTCAATGGAAGTAAACATAAAGAAGTTACAAATAAAAGTTATGAACATGCTAGGGTGAGTGAAGTCAAGGATAACAATAAGTCAGATGTGGGATCGAAAACAAACAATTTTAACAAGGCTGTTGATAATATTAAGAAGAATGTAACAGATATACCCACAGGACACTATAGAGGAATCTGATCAAGACAGTTCGGATGATAATGTAGAGAAAAAAGACTCTAAAGCCGATTCTTCTATAATGAAAGCCAGAAATACAAGTGTTAGTATGGCACGTGGCAGTGATAGCTCTTCTAACACATCAAGAGGACCTCTGCATTCGGATAGCATTGATCCTTACAGTCTTGAAGCCATGGAAGAACTTGAGAGGTTGGGTGAAGAATTTGGCCAAGACAACTTCTGAATTTTTAACATCTATGGACGAAAGTACTAGAAGTGTCGGGGAAACTAAAACTGGCTCAAAGGCACAATTGGAGGAAAAGACTCCTGTCGCTAAGGGTTGTTCTGCTGATGGGGAAGCCATTAGTGGCGGAAATATTGATGGGAGTTTCTCCAAATGTGACCTTGATCTAGCCCCAGGATATCAAAGTACACCCAAACGTCGTGATAAAAGGATGACCGGCATAAGTTCAGAGCCACGTCAGCGCCCAGTGTCATGCATTGTGACATCAGACAATGATTTGAAGGATCTTTCCCTACAAGAGACTGCCAAAAGGAATAGTCTCAACATCTCAGATGAAGGGCTTTCAGGTAGGTGTATGTATGTGTAATTTTGTTAGGGATATTTCAGATGCTTTATAAAAGAACAAATATTTATTAATGATGAAAATCAGTAATGTTTATGTGTTCTTTAAAGATTTTTTTGCAAACATATCCTTTTATCACAGCCTCACCTGCACTGTGTCTGTGGTCCTACAAGTCTGGGGTCTTCCTGCATTGGTAGTTGTTTGATCAGTGCCAATATGACCAGAAGTGTTTCATTGTGATGTTAACAAACACACAAAGAAACAACAGTTTATGCCATGAGAATATTTTTTTATTTTAATTAACTTACTTGCTATCAACATAAGTATTTAAATTGTCTTTTTGGTCATTAAAAAAACAATCTCTGCACTATCATACTTTCAATACATACATGTACCTTTTGCACCAGAGAATTTTCGAAGATTCATTAAAAAAATGTTTGCTTGCTTTTTGTTTTCGTGAGTGTATAATGTTGTTATTTTTATGTCATTTTAGACTCCATGAGTGTGTGTTCATTTGGCTCCCGTGCAGATCTGGACCGGTTATCGGAGTCTCCAATTCCTTCATGGGTACAGGTGTCCGAGAGTGTGCTGGTCACATCATCAAAATCATCCTCTAAGATGACCGGTGTGATCCAGTATGTGGGTAATGTGGAGTTTGCTACAGGACCCTGGATTGGGGTGGAGCTGGATCTAGCAGAGGGTAGGTACATGTCGACTGTGTGGGTACTCATAGAAGGATTGTTATTGTTTGGTAAAATATCAAACTTCAGATCATTAGTTTACATGGTAACCTTTTACTTACTGCAAACACTGTTAGGAATCAGATTTGTTTAATGGACTGAATGGTGTTTCCAGCAAAAATGGGTCAAATGAATAAAAATCTATGTTCTTTCATTGAACTTAAATTGCAAAATAGTTTCGCTTTTTAGTTATTTGAAAAGAATGGGACTTACTCAGACAGAGGTTAAACAGAAATAGTTTCTAGTTGTATCTTTTTATTTTTTACACAAAATTGAAGTATTAAATTATAAATAAATAAAAATTGATGTATGCACAGACATAGTCTGATAGGCCATAGTCATTAATAGGAAATCACAGGTGTGAGTCCCAGTCTGGATGAACGACCTAATGAGGGAAGGTTTCCAGCTTACCTTACAGTGCACTGGTTGTTCTTGCCTGAAACTTGTCAGGTCTTCCTGCACTAGATTACCTGCACATTGCTATGATAACCATGTGTTGATGTGATGTATTTTTCGAAGATGGTTAAAAAATATTTTATTTGCCGTTTTCTGATCTAGGAAAGAATGATGGCTCAGTCAATGGTATCCGATACTTCAAGTGTCGTCCGCGCCATGGGATCTTCGTACGTCATGATAAACTAATCTGGGATAAAAAACGGAAAGGATCTCGCCGCAATGCTGCTAATGTCATGAACAGGAAAAGCTTAACTGGTCACTCGCCACAGTCAAGTTCAGCAGTTGGAAAATCTGGATCTTTGAAGAAGAAATAAATGTCTTTCAAGTTAGGTGAAGAGAGGGACAGGAGTTAGTCATTGTTAAGTTGTGTTAAAGATGTCAATGCATTAAAAATAATTTTTGATAATATTTTTTTTATTTTATGAAGAAATAAAAAAAGTTCTTGTTGGTGGGCAGGTTGTAACAGTGGATAAGATAGTTCAGTGTTTTTTCTGTAACTGTGTCTAACATTTAATTTGTTAAGTCATAACATAAAAGAGTAATGAAGACATGGAATGAAAAGGGGTTTAAAAAAAGAGTAAATTGAATTATAACCGGTTCTGATAGAAAATAAACCAATAGTCTTCTTATGTGTTGGATCCTGATTGTACTTGATAGATAATAACTATACATATTATAATAATTAATATTTAACTTGGTTATAAAAAGATTGTATATTATAACTAATGACCTATATTTTTATGTTTGTAAGTAATGAACTTCAAAGGATTTGTAATTGAGGTGGACTGTTTTTAGTATTTAGACTGAATGATGTATCTAAAATAAGAGAAACAGTTATATCAAATATTGAACAAATAATGAAAAATATTGGACGTACACAATAAAATACTGTATTGTGACAATAAAAAAAAGCTTTACAATACAGACAAACCATGGCACCAAATGTTTTGCACAAACATAATACGAATGACCTCAAAATAACAACTGCTACATCTGTTATTTATTATAACAACAAAATCATTGTTCTTTAATACTTTTTTTTCATTCACATTTACAACATCTGACTTTATCGTGATCAGTTCAGAAATTTACAAAAAAAAGCATTTTGATGGTATTTTTTCTAGTCTTTTGGTCACAAACTGGATATTCCACAAAATACTGCAGATCTATTTGCAAAAATATCAAACTAGTTAAGTTCTTAGGGAGTAACCACTTATCTACAAAGTGTTGTTTTTTCTGAATTTGATTTTCTTTTTTAAATATAGATTTGTGCTTTTTCAGTAAAATAAAACTGTTAGAAAGGTCTTACTGTTGACCTGAGTCAAACACATATTATTGTGAAATAGAAAAGACGTGTGGAAATGTAGAAGATTTTAATAATAGGCTCGCATATTGTGTTCAGTTGTCTCTTGACTAATAAATATGTCTTATGTACATGTAATGTCATTAATTTATTAGCTTAATGTATACATTTTTGTTGTGTTTTCATGCATTTATAAACAATTTATTCACAATGTGGATGAACGTGAATGAAATAGATGGAAATATGTGTTGTGTTGTTGTTTCCCGCACTTTAGGTAGGAAGGGTAAGAGTTTCAGATATAAACAGAAATGAGATTTTAAACTTTAATTTGTTTATTAGCTTGTCCTGTAACTCGCAATTTTATGCTCATATCTGTCGAATATCTCCAGCATTTCATCATCATGGTTGTGATCTAGAAATATACAAACCTCATATTCATGGCTAATCCTTGTTCATTAGCTACACTTCACAAATTAAGAAACAAATTGATGAAACATACAAGACCAAAATGAGATCAATTGAAAAAAAAAAACTTGATTCATGTTATGGAATTATTTAGTAAATCATCAAAAGTACAGTGAGAATAATGAAAAGTGGTTGTTTTTTCAAGCACCTGATCGGTCAATTTTAAATCAGTACAAAAAATCTTACCAATCAGATGCAAGGGAATTGTCTTGATCTTAAAGTCAAATCTTTGTTGTCATAACCAATAACAGATAAGTACATCTTTTATCTATTATAAATATACAAAATAGATTATATGATAAAATTATGAAACATATAAATAAAAAATTCTTTTTAAAAAATAGGATTTCTCATTTAATAGAATAGTTTGTAGAAAAATATTGGTGTGTATGTGATAGAAACTTTCATCATTAGTGTTTGCGTCAAAAATTTTGTAAATTTTATAATGTGTCATGATTTCATATTGCTTTGTTTAAAAAGACTTTTCACTTAAAAACTTAAGTTGTGCTGAATACTTTTGAATCATCTTTTATCTTTTATCTTAAACAAATGGTAACTTGCTTATTAATTGTTGGCATGCAATTTACCTTTTGTCTTCAGTTTTCAATTAGATGTAACTGACACTAGAATACTAGATAACATGATGATTTTTTTTCTGAAGGGTTAAAAATGTAATGGAAAATCAGAGATTTTAAAATTTCTTAATTTAAAAGAGCTGAGATAGGGATTACCCTTCTACCATGTGCTACTTGCATTTTTTTCATCAATATTATGTTTAATGTTCCTATTTATATTGACAAATACAGTTACATTCCCATTTATAAAGTATTTATATATTAATAATATAAGATCATCATTTTTACCAGAAAAAGTGAGTTTATCATTTTTATTATAATTTTAAATTTACTAAATTCTAAATCTGAGGCAAATTACTGAATTTTATTATATTCTTTTTATGTACTACTTTACCCAACTAAAAGGTAGGATGTGGTGTTCTTCCACTAATTTTTAGCTGGACCTCACTAATGTAACAATAATTGTTTCAATGAGATGTAACAAAAAACTTGTTATGGATAAAGACATTATAAGATCTTTAGACTGAGCATCAAATAGTGTAGATCCATATGCAAGCAGAGAACTAGCTGATGGAGCTACACTGCTTGCCTAAGTCTCATCACTGCATGATGAACAGGCTAAAAGTTAAATAGATGTACAAGATACTGTTATTGTTTTAAGTTATGTATGTTATTTAATCAAACTATAAAACATATAGTTAACCTATTTTGTATATAGTGGATCAAACATTGTTCATATGATAGTGAAATATTTATAGCTTGTCCACCTTATGTTTATTTAACTATGAATCGATCATGATAAGTCAATTTGTATTTAATGTTTAAATGCCATGCTTATATAATGTTCATGCTTGAAGTGCATACACGAGACACTGCAGGTAAAAATAACCTACCAAGATGTTTTACTTTAACCCGTAACCTTGGTAATTTGGTAATACATTGCAAGATAATGACATTGTGGGAACGCTGATTCTAAATAGGTTGTGAACACGCTTTTAGGATGCATGGTTATAAAATTAAATTGTTTGAGGTAAAAAGATGTGGGTTGGCCGACATTGGCAGAGTGGGTGGGTTTGGAGGCAGGGCGCACCATTGGTACAGTGGATAGAGTCTCCACCAAGCTACTTCTCCAACCTTTAACTCTTAAATGCAAAGATAAGAAGTTAAGTTGGAGCAAGAAACTTAACTGTGCACAGGACTTAAAACGTTTCTGCTGTGTGCCTGTACTTCTAGTCAGACATTTTGTCTGGGGTGGGGGGTGGGCAGATCTTCACTAATAATGGTGAATGTAGCTATAATGATCAATGTTGTATCAATGTATTTTGTTGTTTTAGGAAAAATGGGGACAAAATGGATGATCTGTTTTAAAGGTATAGTGGACTTGATCTAGCTTTGTGTCAAAAAAATAAATTTGATGTAAATCAAGTTATATTTCACATTATATATATATTTATATATGTTGGTATTATTTTTCACCTGCAGTACCTTTGCTATGTGCTAACCCATTCAGCTTGTTTTTAAATATTTGGTGCAATATTGATAGAGTAGCATTCCTTGAAATACTCTTCTTTTATTGAAGACTTCATCATTCCTTTTCATGCTTGCAAACATGCGTACATACAGTCATACTTTCTGTCATATTTGCCGTCTTCCTTAATTTAAATGTATTAATACTTAGTCTGTTTCTTTTTAACAGAAATATTATTTATAGGCCGAACAAGAAAAAAAGTGCTTAAAAAGAGACTTTTGAATGTTTTTATTTATTTATTTACAATTGTCACTGAAAATACTGCCTAAAAATTAATTGTAGTTACATGTGTATTTTGTGGGGAAATACATTAAGCGACTTGGACACAGTTGGTCAGATTTGCTATTGAAATTTTTATATAAAAAGCATTTTACAGCAATAGATAATGTAATTTAGTAATACTTGATCACCAGACTATTATATAAACATTGTGTCCTCCAAAAATGTGTCATTTGTAGGTTGGGAGAATCAAAAACCTTGCAATACTTTTCAATTTATTTCTTTTTTTAGCCATTTGAAGCTTGACAACCTAGAATTGACTAGAAGTATACCTGCAAAAATGTATGTCGTGTATATGTCAGTCATTCACAATACTCTGATTGCAACTTAATAGCTTAAGTAAATATTCTTGTAAATCGTCCCATTCAATGTGTCGCATACCTACAGTGTTTGTGGTCTAATGGTAACACTGATAAAGTTGGGATTAGATAGGCCCAGGTTCAAATCATATCACTTATAAGAGACGTTAGTCTTTGAGCAAAAGTATTTGATATGCATTACTTCAGAAAGTTAATACATGAGTACTGGTTCTACCCAGAAAGTGGGCTATAAGAACAACTATGGAAAAAGGGCTTTCTTGTGTCATTGAAAAAGAAATATTAAACAAAAACTGTGCTGAACTGTGACCAAGTCACCTTATGGTCGGAACATGTATTTGGATTGTGACAAATGAAACTTATAACCATAGGGTTTTGATATGTTAATGTTTTTATTATTGCCATATTTATAATAATAGTATTAATCAGCACATTGCCAGATTTGTTGATATACCTTTGTTATAGCTGTGTTATTTTTAATAAATAAAACCTTTTTTACAAATATTTGATAGAGAAAACAGGATTTTGTGATAGGGTCATGGTTACAAGATTTGTGATTCAGGTGTTGGTTACCCAATTTATATATTTGTACATGTATTATGTATATTTTTTTCATTTCTGCCAAATAACAGATGAATCACAAGGTCACTGTTACAAAAAATAGGTTTTACATTTCACACTTACTGGTTAAAGTTTTTTTATTATTATTATAATTACTATTAATATTATTATTATTCTTCACTCATATTTTTAAGTTTGTTGCTCTGATGCCAGTGTGTACTTTTCTTCTCTGTTTGCTTTTGATTTTCAGGTCACTTGGGGCCAAGGTCACAGTCACACAAAAAAAGTTTTTAATTACATTACTAAAGCACTTGAAAGTAATATTTTTATACATTTCTGAGTTTTTTTCACTTGAAGTATGTTGCTTTGATGATGACTTTTTCTTTCTGTTCACTGATTGTTTTCATTCTGTGCAGATCTACATTTAATTTTATATATTTATTTTCAAATTGTTTTATGTGCTTAGCAATTTTCTGTCATTGTAGGACTGTCGAAAAAAGTTGCCATATGCTATGCTTCCATCTCATTCTTCTACAAAAATTAGGAGAAAACTATTTTTAAAGAAAAGTTGTTCGTTTTCTTTTAAATTAAAACGGTCTTGAAATCTCTTTGTCAAAAGAAATATTGTTCTTGAAGAAAGTGGCCAATTAAGAGCAAGACTTGTTGATATTGATCTTTTTTAAAAAATGGTTTCTGGACAAAATCTCTCCCAAATGAAAACTCACCAGTCTTTTTTTACCTTGGCAGAAGATGCATCCGTTTTCTAGATTAGTCAAACTCTTACCCATTATTTTTCTAGTGCCCGCAAATGCTTACATGTTTTTTTCAAGGGTGGACAAAAGCTCAACTGTTTTTGTTTTTGTGTTGATAATATCAATTTCAATGCTTCATTCTAAATATGTTCTGTTATTCAGTATGTAAATATAAACCTTTCTTTTCCAGTACACCAAATAACCCATGTTATACACAACATACATGTTATATATTATCCTGCATGTTTTGTCAATAGCAATTTTATTAAAATGTAACAGCAGTTTATATTTGTCCACACTGAAAATGATGGGTTGAGTGTTTTTCTGCCTTGGAAAGTACATATGTAAGCATTAATTTGATTTTCTTTTTAAATTTGTTTGAGCTTTTGTCTGCCCCTATCACAATTGATGGTATGAGCTTTTGTCTGCCCATGTCGAAATTAATGGGTGAGCTTTTGTTTGCCCATGTCATAATTGAATGGGTGAGCTTTTGTCTGCCCATGTCAAAATTAGAGCTTTTGTCTGCCCATGTCAAAATTGATGGGTGAGCTTTTGTCTGTGATTCTTTAAAAATGGTCTTAATCAAGAAAAAACTAAGACAGTGGCATTAGGTATTTTGTTGTTTGTTACTTTCCATACTGAAACTTGCATGTTTTGACTGAGGAATAGAAGGCTATAACAAAAAGAGGATGACGACTGAATAATGTTAATTGATGGTTAAACTCAAAAGTTCGAGATCATGGCATTCAGAGGGGGGAGTAATAAATTTGTTGCAGTTATACACATGCCCTTATAGAAGTATGTTTATTCATGTTTAATTAAAAATATTTGGTGAATAAATTGGAAATTCTATCAAAAGCTTAATAAATAAATGAATTTATTAGAAACTTAACATGTATATATTGAGGTGTAAAAATTATGTAAAAGCATTATAAACTACTTATCTAGGAAAAGATATTCTCCCCCTTTCAGGTGATTTCTTCCCTGACATGTTCTCTATAATTAGAGGACTGTACAGGAAGGGATGATGGAGTTACTTTATATATGAAAAATGTCAAACAATGTTTTGTTGGATTAGCTTTCCAGTTGACATTTGTTCTTGTTTGAATTTTTTGCACCTACCATATAATTATCAAGGTTGTATTTATTTGGGTTAAGGGTTAGGTCATTGCTTTATCTTGTTGTTTGTGGGCGGCGGGGGTGGGGGGATTCAGGTTTTCTTTTTTATTATTACATTTTCATGCTAATGCTGACTTATTCTTTTAAGTAAGGTTATATAGTTGTTGAAATTAATTATGGCTAACTTTTAGTATTTCAATATGATGTATAATGTCTGTGCCAATCCATATCCTTTATTACTGTTGCTAAGTGCTCGCATGCTGTTAATGGTAGTATACAACACTTTGGGCCAGTTTTTTTTCTCTCAAACAACCATATAAATTAGTGTTACCTGAAAGATCCCATGAAAGGCAGTTTATTGATATGCCCTACATCTTTGTGAAAAGTGAAGCATTACACTCTGCTTGTCATTATAATTTGTATAGTCATCGATCATTGATGTAAAGCAGGGATTTTACTAAAAGTAAACCATTTTGATAAGTTAGAATTAATATCTTCAAGGTCTTTTCAAATTTAAAATATATGTTAATATAATATTGATATTGTCATGTGTCAGCACTGCATGTGCTAGACGTGGTATATTGATAAGGAATATAAAACTAAATTGATCAGTTTTTTGATACATTGAAAATAAATTTTCCAAATGAGACTAATACCCATCTCAACTGCAGACCTTTAATGCATATGATAAAAATAGTTAAACTACAGAGAGTATTTTATATTAAAATATTTTTTGTATTTTCATATTCAAGACTATATTGCTATTATACTGCCATATTGAAGAAAGATGTCCTTTATTTTATTCAAGTTACAAGTTGTTTTTTTGTAAGTCTTAGTGCGATGACATCTGATTAAATATTGGGTATTTTTACTTTTTTTTTTTTTTTTTATAATTCTTTAATATACAGAATGTCTTTTTTTAGAAAGTTGTCTTTTCTGTAAACAGTATGCTGTATGACATGGTAGTTCTGCAACTAATGTTAACTAGACTATTATTTTGAATATTTCATATTAGGGAAGATCATTATATTATTAAACTGCCATTTAAAGATGGTGTCTAGTTCTGTAAACAGTACTTTATTTATCATGTTAACTAATCAAGATGCCATTTTACCTGTCAGAAATTGGTGCTTGTGTTTTTCAAATGGACTTAATTAATCAGTCACACATTGACGGCCTTAATCTCTTAATAAAAACAACAACAGAAAACACGTTTCATTAAAAAATTCCATGAAAAAATACTGATTATTCATTCATAGCTTCTCATTTTTCCTAACTTCATTTACAGAATGCAAATGAAATAAATGAGGTAAATTATAATTTCTTTTTTTTAATGCTGCAACAGACAATTGAATTTTTCCCATTGTTATATACCTTGTAAGCTTATTTCTGTAAGAAAAATACTGATTTTTTTTTCTCACAAGAATTATTTCAAGAATGTCTACTTATTTGTTTACATGTTTATTTCTCTACTGTGTCATGTTATGATCAAATGAATGCTAGCTTTATGATACACTGCCATATTAGCAAAGACTAAATCCAGAAATGGGGTCAAGAAATCTAAAAAAAAGGTCATATATATATGACTGACTTAACATACAAGATCACAATTTAATTTACAAGCATAGGATATAGCTTTTCTAAGCGATGTCTTGCACAAATATAAATTGTTATCCCTTCTCATTGATCAAACAGAAACAGTTTCAAAGCTCGGTGTTTCTGGCAAAAGAGAGTCCAAGCAATCAGAGCACCTAAGTATGCCTGGCATTGAGGGTACGAATTTCATTATCTGTTTTATTAAGTATAATTTGTTTACTGGTATAATAACTAATTAAAGGAGGATGTTTGGGTGAGTAGCATTTACAAGTCCAAAAAATGTTAGACTTCTTAAAGTGACATAGTTACACTTGGTAAAATTTGCATTTTTTAACTTTTTTCCGTAAAAAAAGAGCAAAACTTTGTTAAACCACAATGGTAAGTTTAAATATAATCTTGGGTCACTAGACTAAATGCATACATACTGCCACCTTTTGATTTGTTTTGGGAGAATCAAAATTTCAGTTTATTTGTTTTAAGCTCAACAACCACAATCATAATTATTACATTGATTGGCTCAATAGTGGCACAAAAATTTTAATACATTTGTGCAGATCATTTTTATCATGTATTTTTGCTAAACTGAGGCCAAATTGTTTTATTACAGATTTCGTGCAAGGAATGTTGTATGTACATGTAACATTTATGACACCATTTCTGTATTTAGTCTAGCTCTGAAATGATTTAGACCATTATTGCACTTAGTGTATTAGTATACATGTTTATGTAGATTAACTTTTCATGATCAAATTGCACAAAAAAAACCCTTTCCATATGCACAATCATGCATTGCTGCAGTCATTTTTATGACGCAAGTTTGTTCGTTGTTTGTTTTGGGACACAAATCCTTAGTTAAGTCCTAAAAATAGATTTGTCAAACAAATATGCGTGTTTTATTAAACGACATGGTCGGAATAAAGTGTGTGTTGTTTTTATTCACTTTCTACATGTTGTCTTTGTCAGTGGATTGGTTGTGCAAAAGTACAAAAGACAGGTGGAGAAGAAAAGAAAAAAAAATAGTAAAATATTTGTTCATGTAATAGAATGTTGTCATTTTAAAATAAATGTATTGCTAGTATATCAATGATGATGTCAATAAGTAAACATGTTTATGTATTATGGTGACCCTTGGAAGTTTTTCCCAGTCTTTAAACATGCTTTCAACTCTACATAATAAGTGTTCATTTTTTATTTAAGTTGATCAAGACATCAAGAAGTCATGAACTGTTCATGTTATTGACAATTGTTCAACTCATTTTTTCTTGATCTTGACTAAGGGTGAAAATTAGGTTAACGTAAAATAAAGTCATCACCTTAAACTTAAGAAGCTCTTCGTAAAAGTTTACTTGAAGTTAAAGAAATATGAAAGTTTGTAAGTGCTAACATGTCTAAAAATTGATATTAACTGGATTTTAACTTGGAAGATTATCAAAATGTTCAGCCATCTTGTCTTAAATATTTAGTGCTCATCATGTTGTAAGAGGGATCAGATACTGTAATATTTCTATTTAATGTTTTAACTTAATGGGAAGATTTTGAACTACTTATATGTAAATTGCACTGATAAAAAAAAACTAGTTGAACATACATCATTATTTCTTCATATTTAAGACTGATTTAAAATTGTGGCATTAACACATGTTGTGGAGGGCAATCAATTGTTTAATTATCTATCATGTGCAATTTAATTAGGCTTGATCAATTAGTAATTTAGGACCAGATAACAATGAAGAACCTTTCTCACACATCGCAAAAAGATCATTTAAATAAACATTTATTACAACTTTATTGGTCACATAACTAACCTGAATTGCCATAATGACTTTGGTTGACCTAAATCCACTTACAATAAATATATGGGGATTCAAGTTATTATATAATTTCAATTGACTTTAATTAAATCTTAAATTTAAAATCTAGATTGTATCATTTATTTATATAATGTGAAATGTGGCTATAAAATCATTGGAATAAATTCACATTCTTATGAACAATGTTGTTTTAATCTGTTCCATCTTGGGCACATGAATGTCTGTTTTGCTAGGTTAAACTTTATCAAAGACCCTTGCACACATACAGGTCTTGGAATTTAAATACAAATTGCCTGTATATAAGGAATATAAAATGGCTTGCTAAATTATTTATTTACAATTGTATACCCAAACTTTTTAATTATATTTCTCTAGAGAGAAAAATATTATTTTGTAGATTTGTGCTTGTTTTGTTTTTTTTTTAAAAATTAAAGAAATATACATGTAATAGTTTTTACTTTGTTGTCTTAATTTATATTAGATGATCACACAAATAATGGCCACTTTCATAACCAGTGGCTTTTGTGATTTGTTTTGCTTGGTTGTTAGAATAACCCTTCCATTGTATTCATAACCATATCTTGAAACTTGTTTTTGTTTAGAGTGAGCTGTAATGAATAATAAAGGTTATGATGATGGACAAGCGATTTTGTGTTCTTTCTTATTATCAGACTCCTAAGGTCATAGAGTAAATGAACTGTTAACGAGTTGTCAACTTGTAGACTTGCACCTTATGGGTAAAGGTCCTAATCTGGTCAAAAATTGCCATGACAGATATTTCCAGCTGTGTTAGTGGTTCTTCTCCAAAAAACAGTCCACAACAAGCAAATTTGTTTAATTAACATCAGCCACCAATCAAAGCTCTTTAGGAAATCTAAGGGCAATAACTCAAGGGGGCTCTAGTTATTTTTGTTACTTTTCTCAAGTCAAGAAATACATGTATTTCTTTTATATATGGCAATTTCTTATGTTACAATATTTAAAAAAAAAATCATCAAAAACCAAAGGAAATTTCCTAGTTTAAGTGAAAAAATAACACAAGGATTCTTACAGTTATGATTTGGCATCTTCGGATACCCAGGGTTGATTCCGCTCGCTACATCTACGTCGATGTAGCGAGCGGAATCACCCCTGGGTATCCGAGGATGATGATTTGGAATTTCAACATCAAATTGATGCAAATAACATTTCAGATACATAATATGACATAAAATGGCTGTTTGTCCATAGTTTTTTACATAATTTTAAAAGAGTCAATAAAAAAAATCAAAATTTATAAAAATCTTTGAGCACAGAAGTCATAATTTTTTTTTTAATTTCTTTAGTCAAATCCTTAAATGTTTTGACATAAGCGTTCGTATTATCCTGTGACCCTCATTTACTTTTGTCTTTGACCCTGAATTCTTAAATGTACTGGTGGACAAAGGGACCCCTGAATCAAAAAAGAGGTAGGCCAGCTTCATCTTATTCAGAAAAATCTTGTGAACACACTTGAGGCCACATTATAGCCCAGTCTTCACCAAACTTGGTCAGAATGTTTGTCATGTAGAAATCTTGGATGAGTTCCTAATTGGGTCATGTTGGGTCAAAAGTAGGTCACTAGATCAAATCTTAGAAGCCACAGACTTCTCTTCTGACTGCTCTCCTCTCACCATGTGGGTACGGGTCCTGGTTGGGGTGAAGGACTGAACATGGGAAGGTCTTCCAGCTGACATGCAGTTTGCCGGTAGTTCTACATTTGTCAGGGGTCACCCTCTACCAAAATAGCTGGACTTTGCTATGACCAAAATTATCTTGCTGTGATGTATTTCTAAAAACTTTACTATAAAATTGCAATTAAAATAAGAAAAGGATCCTAGTACAATCACCCTTTTGTCGTGTGAATGTTACTGACGATAGAATATGCAAACAATGATAGACATCAATCAGATCATTTATTCCATCGATGTCTGGATCAAGTTACTTTTGCTACATAACAGTACAGATGACAAATCACTTTTCTACACAAAGATACTGATTTGGAAAAATCCACAATCATAGATCTGGACATAAGTTTAGCACCCATTATTGTTATTTATGTGCTTCAATTCAGCTTTTATTTTTAAATCTAGACAGCTTTAAAACTATGATTAGCGGAGAAATGAAGCTACATGGATTAATGTTTATTGACAGAATTATTGTAAATTATTTTGGTTATTTTAGTATTTTGGACATAAAAATGAAGAGACAAAGACATAGACATGATAAAAATGATTTTATTATATACAAATGCAACAATGGCTAATTCATAACAATGATACAAATATCAAAACATAAAAAAGTCCAGATTTGTGTAACATTAAATTAGATCTACACCTGTTTATTGGTTCAGTTAAAAAAAATCGAAATAGGTATGTTGCTTGTAAAGAATTTTACTATAACCTAAAATTACTATTAAAATAAGTAAAAAACAACAACATACATGTTAATTAACATTAATGTCTCCAAAGATGTATAGAAGATAAACTAAACAACTAATATAGGCTTAGACCTAATAAAGTTTTTCAAAATCTTTACACTCCTATTTTACTTTTTGAAAAAATCTTACTCATGAAATATTGTGTAGTTAAGTAAAAAAAACCACCTTTGTTTGCATCCAATGTTTCATCCAGTGTTCCACTTATCTGCCAAGAGCACAGTAATTCCAAGAACACACAGAATCCTAGATGCACACAGAATCTGCACACACAGGCATGCACGCACACACAAACTTTAAGCCACATCTCTTCTCATTTCATCTTGTTTATATCTGGTGTACTGAGTCCATATTTCTGTTTCATTTTGTCTAATTCTTCTTTCTTTTTATCTCCATCAACTTTCTTAAAGGCCTGAAAAATAGTAACAAGGTTACACTTGTAATCAGATCAACTATAGAAAATTAAAAACATACAGAACAATTTAAATGTGAAAAAGTTCTTGTTTGACAGATAACGCCCTAGATTTTTTGTGTTGTAGAACTCTCACTAAATAGTTTCACTATACAATCTTACACTTTTTAACTCATACATGGTTAAAACAGCTACTAGAACTTTAAGCCAAAGGACTAATGAATACCTTTCTCAACCACACCCCCACACCCCCACTCCCCTCACAAAAAAACTTGTAGGAGGTAGAACTTTGCACATTTTGATACACTTGCAAGAAAACATGTTTACTGACCTTATTAGACTGGTAGTAGAGGACTACGAGGTATCTGTTGCACACATTGAACCCAGACAGGTGATCGCAGGCATTCTTGGCATCAAAGATGTCTTCATATACTACAAATGCTGTACCCTTGGTCTCTGTGGTGTTACCTCTGAAAAAGGAGGCACAAAACGTTAAAAATTACATACTAAGTACTATATTAAGTTAAAAAAAAAAAAAAAAAAAGTAAAATTGACATTTAATATTAGTGTTAGATTAAATAAAAATATATAATGAAGACTTTAATAACAAGTAATAAAAAATGACACACTAAGAACATGTGTTAAATTGAAGTTTTAAAAAAAGTATCAATGATTCAGAAAGATACTCACACTCTGATTTGTCTGATAGCTCCATATTTCCCAAATATATCATACATTTCTTCAGCTGTGATCTTGTATGGCAGATTTCTGATATACAATATACGATTGACCTCTGGCGGAAGCCTCACCTGTTGGAAGAGAAAGTTAGAAGCTAACTATAATAAATTGTCATACTACCTTTAAAATAAGTTCAAATGATTTATTCTTAAATCACAACCCCTTCAGCTTGGAAATGCAATAACAATCATGTTTATTATGTGTATAAATATGATTGACACCTTCAGCAGATTCTATTGCCAGCTAAAACCAAAACATACAGCATCCTAGAAAAGACATTATAAACAAGCAGTGACAGGACATCTTGCAGCAATTTAAATTTGTAACACTACTGGACAACTCTGTTTAGTGTATACTGTTATTGACATCCCTTTGGTGTGTGGATGGCAGCCTTCATGGCATTAGTCAAAAGTTAAAAAAAAAAAAAAAGTACAATGCTCAAATTTTAGGAATATGTATTTTCTACAGATCAATTTACATGTACTTGAAATATGTTTTTACAAGCGCTGTACCATGGAGAAATAGGAATACAAGCAAATTTTGATTTAAAAAAATAAGGGATGCTTTTAGAATAAATTTAAACCTAGGTCTAATGAATGAAATAAACAGAGATTCTTTTGGAGTTTTGTCAACTTAAAACAGTACAGCTCTATAGACATATCTTTAAAAAGACACTAATAATACAATCTATATTTGTGTGAAATGTTTTTTAAAAAAATGAGATCATTCTAACGAAAGAAACAGCAAATTCAATTCTTTAATTTGGCTTTATAAATGCATATCCTACTACCAAAATGTTAATGAATAATTCTGAACTAAAACAGATAGTGTTGTTTGTTAATGGTGTAACTAGACAATTATCAGCATGGATATAATAATACTCCCACTTAGATGTTCCTGACAGACTTAATCTCATTCCTCCCAGTCAGTAGCTACCAGCCGTTTGAAGCGAGCATGGTTCTATTCGACATATAAGAAGATATGACAAAGTACTATGAGCATTGCAACATATACCAAAATTTGAAAAGGAACAGGACAAAGATATTCACACACAAGCTAAATGTAAAAGTAAACATGTGATAAGTCATTAAACAAAATGAGCAACCCCAACAGCCACTGCCTTGGAAGAAAAAAGGCAGACATATTTCCTTGGTCCCAAATAGGGAGACTTAGGCTCCCAGAAAGAGAGATTGGCGTGCCTAGCCGGGAGATTTCCGTGAATGTGCGTTAAATTGACTATGTCGCTTATTTCTATTTGTAAAACAAGAATTTTTCGTCTCTTTTGACAATAATTATAGTAATTTCAGTGATACAATTTTTCTTTACAATATTTTAAATGAATTTTCAAATATATCTTACATATTTTAGTTCACTTACTAGACATAAATTCTATGCTTTGGTTTTAAGCTTGTGGCCTACAAAAACAAAAACAGCCAAACATAGTGTAAACAAATCAAGTGTCAACAACACTTACTATTGAATTATAAAAAAAAGTGTCCAAAGTGATCTAAATATATTCTACTGTCAAAATCAAATTTACATAAAATCTTTAAAAAATATGTATGTACTTATTAAGATGTTAAATTGATATAATGAGTATGCAAGCATACACACAGTTTATTTAACTTGTAAGTTAGTGACAAAACAGTTTTGATAATTATAAAATATTAGTGGTAAACACTCTGATACCGTTATTGCCTAAACAAATTGAAGGTGAATGAATTGAGAATACGTAAAGACATTGGATTAATCAAGAACAAAAAGCCAACAAGTGTTTTTCTGTGAGAAAGTAGTAAATGACCAGATTTAAAAAAATATATATATTTACACATAGAAGTCAATTGCTAATGCAAAAAAAAGCTCAAATTATTTTACAATAATTAACGAATGCTTTTAACAATGTATTATCTTATAACACAAATGATGTAAACTGGTTTGGACTAGTTGATATAGAAAATATGTTTTAAAATTGTCTATGGTTGGCATTTTATTTACAGTTCATGCACAATATGAGATGGTATCATCAGACACAAGAACCATTTACTTTTATAATAAATGTATATTTGCAGGAAGAAGGCAAATTTACTTTCAAATAGAAATAACACTATTGTAAAGTAAAGAAACAATTTACTCCACTTTAAAAAAGATAAAGTCAAAGAAAGCTTAACATAATGTTGGGAAACTCTTCCATGTTCTCCATTTCTTAGAGTTGATTTGTTCCAAGGTTCCTATGACCCTTGCAGATTTATCTCTTAATTCCCCACAACATATTTCAGGGATAGAAGCTTGCTACATGTATTACACAATGTGTTTTTTGTGGGTGTTGATAATGTTCTAAATAATATGAAGTTAGCAAAAGGCATTACAAAGTATCAAATTAAAATCAACGCTTGCTTTAGTAGCACAATTCACAAATATAATGGTTGCAAGCTTTGTATATTCAGCAGTGATATTGTTTTATACATTCATCTCTTTCATGTAAACTTGTTTTTGTGTTAATTTCATATACACATTATAACTTTTACATAATGTTTATTTCCAATCATGTAAATTACACACAACATGTTCTTAGAATAGGGTTTGAGTCTAAATTGGAGACTCTTCCATTCAGTCTCTATTGCCGACTGACTGTTTAAAGGCAGTAACTGTAGTGTTTGCTTATTTTGGTAAAAGGATCATCACATATTTACTTTTATATTTGGCATGCATGTGAATACCTTTGTCCTGTGCCTTTTCAAATTTTGGCATATGTTGCAATGCTCATAGGACTTTGTCATTTATTCTTTTTCATGGAATAGAAACCGCGCTCGCTTCATTTGCTTCGGTTGGTTTCAAATTCCGGGATGAGTTGCCAATTAAAACACCAGCCGTAACATGGTAGAACATAACACAGCAGTCACAGCTTAAGAAAAAGAAAATCAATACTGGTTTGTTTTTTGTAAGGGATGTACGCAGGTCAGTTGGTAAATGTTTTGAATTCTGACGTTCAGTCTTATTATCCTGAGCTTGCGTTTGGATAAATACAAAAAAGTTCTCATAGCACTCTATTAACGAGTTATTGAACATTTAAAATTTCCATGCTAAGTCCAATGCCTGTGTCTACACGTGTGTTAAGCATTGCTTCCATTTTCAACAGTGTTGTGTTAGAAAATAGAACATGTGACACTGATTGGGCATGATCTCCACCAATAAAATCAAGGGATTACAGTTTGTGATGGTTGCCTTCTTATACCAGTAGGTGGGGCACGAAATTATCGTCTCGACCAATGAACACTCGATACGCTCGATGATGGGCAGTGATCTGTTCTGATTAGCTGCACACATACACACGCAGGTGCTGGTAGCTTGCTGTAGTTAATATTGCGCAATAAAATGATCAGCTGATAGCTAGCTATTTAAGAGGAGCGAGATTAAGTCTATCTGCAACATCAAAGTGGGAGAATTAATGTGCTCAGCGTGAAGCGTGAGACAGACCCTTGATATCAGGAGTCTCCTGAGGAAATCGGCAAAGATCACATGTCTGAAAAGGGAAATTTGAGCATTTTTTTTTCATTAGCAAGTGATTTCTATATGTATTTTTTTCTATCTTGACAATTATCCATTTACTACTTTCTCATAGAATAAATATTCTTGAATAATCCAATGTCCTCATTATTCATAGTTCAATAAACTTTAATTTGTTTAGGCAATAATGGTATCAGAGTGTTTACCACTAATATTTTATAATTTTAGACTTTGTAGGCTGTTGCTTTGAGGGGGTTCAGAGTGAGTTTTTTATGTTCCTACATAGGAAGTCTAAGCTACCATTCGCTTTTTGGGTTATTCTGTTGATGTGCATTTCCTAAGTCAAGTGTGAGGTGATGTCTTCCCCTAGATAGCTAGCTGAGGAAGTTGAAGCTAGCTAGCACCATAAAGAAAATATATATTCTGTACTGGTGTTTTGGACCTAGTAACATGAATTACCTTTCATTTAGATTTCGCACAAATTCTTTAAAAATACAATCTAGCTAACATTGTATACATACAAACAAAAGAAATCATTCTATACAAAGTTTACTGTGAATCTGATTTTGTAAACAAATCGATAAAACTTATCGTTACGACGTTATACTTTTTAATAAGCGCCTGTGCAACTATGATCATCTTAATGTAATGTTCACCTTGTCTACGAATATACAAGTGTATAATAAAATGATTTTAAAAGATGAAATAAACACTACTTCAGCTACATATCTGCCGAATTGAAATCGTATAACATAGATTCAAACGTATTGAAACATTGACATACGTTGCTCTTTCGTCCCATAGCCATCTTGCTTGTTTTTAGTTGTAGTCCGATACACAGATTGAAAGCTTTCAGCGTGCGTTTCAATGTAAACAGAGTGAAACCAGAGTTTTTTATGTTCCTACATAGGAAGTCTAAGCTACCATTCGCTTTTTGGGTTATTCTGTTGATGTGCATTTCCTAAGTCAAGTGTGAGGTGATATATTCCCCTAGAAAGCTAGCTGAGGAAGTTGAAGCTAGCTAGCACCATAAAGAAAATATATATTCTGTACTGGTGTTTTGGACCTAGTAACATGAATTACCTTTCATTTAGATTTCGCACAAATTCTTTAAAAATACAATCTAGCTAACATTGTATACATACAAACAAAAGAAATCATTCTATACAAAGTTTACTGTGAATCTGATTTTGTAAACAAATCGATAAAACTTATCGTTACGACGTTATACTTTTTAATAAGCGCCTGTGCAACTATGATCATCTTAATGTAATGTTCACCATGTCTACGAATGTACAAGTGTATAATAAAACGATTTTAAAAGATAAAATAAACACTACTTCAGCTACATATCTGCCGAATTGAAATCGTATAACATAGATTCAAACGTATTGAAACATTGACATACGTTGCTCTTTCTTCCCATAGCCATCTTGCTTGTTTTTAGTTGTAGTCCGATACACAGATTGAAAGCTTTCAGCGTGCGTTTCAATGTAAACAGAGTAAAACCAGTCTTTATTTTCAATTAGCCTCCAAATAAAAAATTACGCCACATTTCCCTTGAACTTGATGCATGTCCTTATTCAGTTATTGTCTTAACAATTATTATTTATTTCTTGTTACTGGGAATAAGATAAATCATATTTCTTCATTCTTTTCCGATTGATGGCACCAAGGGTTTGAGGCTATCATAAGTGACATCACTGCCAAGTTGTTGATTTCCGTCTGCCAATTATTACGCGATTTTCATTAATTACGACAAAATGTCAGCACCAATGAAGAGTGAAGATAGCTTTGAGGCACCCTCATCTGGTGGTAAGCATATTTGATCCATGTTTAGTCTTTTCCAAAATTCAAGAATCCGGTTAGGACTGGTGTCACAGGGCCAAATTTATGACAGCTGAAGTTCTTTCATTGACACCAAATCCTTGACCAGATTTGATTGGATGTGTCAGACGCTCTGACAATATAATTAATGCATAGTAACAAATGTTATCAAATTATATCAAAGTTGCTTAAGGCTCTTATCAAACTATATCATAAACACATTCAGTTGCAAAGGCAATTTGCTGCATTCTATTTAGAATGAGTCATTGTCAGATGGATTGAACTAATGGTTGCAAGTTGTATCACAGACTTATGTGCATGTACATAGAGATTGAAACTCCCCTAAACAAATCTTTTTGAAGCCTTGAGCCAGGACAAGTACGTGAGATCACAAGCACAATGCAATTATCTGATCACATTTCTTCAACATAGCCCCATAAACAAACCCTCACCATGTATTGTAATACATTGTTGCAAACTAGGAGTAGATGCAGCTTCACATACCTGTAGTTACATCTTAGAACAAACATCAAATGACCCTGTTTTCAGTATATGATTTTATGTTGTTTTAATATCTAGTTGCTGGATGTCTTTCTCACTTTTTTTTTTTTGCAAGATCTACTTCATCAACCTACCGAACTAACCAAGTTCAGATGTGTAAACCCCCTCTCCTTTAAACAAGCAAAAATATTGAATTATATTCTCTTTGAATTTTGTATTCTGTCAGATGTTGTGGTAATAAGAAAATTTGCAAACATTTTGTTTTTATCCAAATGCACATCTAAAAAAGTTTTGGGTTCAGCAAAGTATGATGGTATCACATCAACGTTATAAAGACTCTTATTTGAAATTACTTAAAGATATAGTTGTGGCTTTCACCATAGTGAGCTTTACTTTACCCTTTAATTGCTGGCGATACCATTTGATGTGTTACTGGGATGAATGATGTCTCCAGCAAGTAAAGGGAAAATATTGCTACCTTATTAATAGTTTGGTCACTTACAGTACAAAGCACACTATTTTCAATTATTCACATCAAACGTTAACTGAGTGTACCAAATTCTTTGTCAGATCGTTGTGCCCCAAATTGCAGAAAAGTATACATATATTCAGACAGCCACATTTCAGATAGTGTGAGGTTTGAACTATTCTTTAACAATGACAGCAAGGATGGTTATTAGATGAAGTCAATAATTTTAAACATCATGTAAACAAGGTTTATATCAACAAAAACTGAAACTGCAACAAATTAATGCACATGCAGTTGAGTAAATTTGGTGGTCTCAATTTATGCAGAAATTAACTCTGTCAAAAATTACGTAGTATTAAAAGTAAATGTTTGGATGTATTTTAAAAGTTTATAATGAATTCTTGCTAAAGGAAAATATGTATTGGGAATGTACTTTTGCTTGAATACAAATGCATGCAATAAAATGAAACAAACTGATACCCCTTCATCTGTGTCTCAGGTTCAAACCGCGGCCGGGTCCAACCAAAGACTTTAAAGTTGGTAGTAATGGCTTCCTTCCTAACGCTCAGGGCTAAGGGATATCATTACGCCTGACTCATCAGTGTCAGTTTAATGGACCGGCTGGGTTCAGTCCCTTGGCACCTCATAAGTGCCCCTCTGCTATAATGAAAGAAATGTTGCCGCACTGTATCGGCAAAAATGCCAGCAAATCCCATTCTATCCCTTCATCTGTGTCTTGTGCTGCCTCAACAATTTTGCTTGTGAACGCACGAGAGGCTACAGTTTTCATCCTATCTTCATCAAACTTTGTCAGAAAGTTTGTCTGCAAGAAATCTTGTATGGGTTCATAACTGGGTCATGTGGGGTCAAAAACTAGGTACAGTATTTGCGCAGCCATAAGTCTACTTTGCTCATAAGTTGATGTGGATTTTATGGGTCTGAATGGTAGGATTTTACTTCTACCTGGCAATAAGTCGAGGTGGTATAGTGTTATATCTAGAGCGGGATTTATGATACACCCTGCTGCCTTTATCCTCACCATATATGCCGCCCTCAGGCAAACTATCCAGTAAGAACGTCACCCAGACATTAAGTAATCATGATATCACTGTCTTGCAATACACACAAGGGATTAATATGGTTTGAAATGCATTTCCAGTGCAGCGTTAGGCTCTTGTACCTGTCTATTTAGCGTTAGGCTCTTGTACCTGTCTATTTACCTCACCTCACCGCGCTCATCGTACCCAGGAACCAAAAAATGGTTTTATGCTAAAAGGCTTTGAGAGCATATTATCTGTAGAAAAAGACAAATATGATATATGTTCGGTTCCACTTCAATAGTTCCTAACAAAGATTACTGTTCGCACATTGAAACTTCATTTGGCTTTTACCAAACTGTTTATCAAATTTCCCCAATCATGTAGGCCTACTTTTACACTTTAGTATTAGAATCTAGTAAGCAATGACTATAATTAGGTCAGTTTTGTATATTCTCAGCTTATTCGTCGTGCCCCGAGTCACATCGGCAACTCAATTGTGATGGCATTCCTCTAAATCTTTTACGATATAGTTCATTTTCCAATTCAATTATGCTGTCGGTTGCTAATTTTGTAACTTGTTAAATGACTTCGCCATTTTGAATATTAATTAGCGTCACTTAGACTGTGACTGATATTGTGAAGTAACCGTAATTCCAATAAGATTGACAGAGATTTAAGTTTTTGTCGAGCAATAAGTATTCTCTTATCAAAATGAAGCATAGTAGATCTACAGTATGTGTTTCCTTTTCATTTTGGACGTGATCCCTTTCTCTAGCGGCTTTCAAAATGATATTGTACAAGCTCAGAATCTCGTCAGCCTTCCGAATCAACCTGATAACAATAAGTATAATGCGTAAACAGTAATCGAGTGTTACCTTTCATCATACGCTTAACTCCGCCCATTTTAATTAACATAACATAATCGCTCAGCCAATTAAATCTCGAAAGCAGACAAATTGGCTGTTAAGTGTCTAATTAGCATAACCCCAAACCAGCAGCAAGCTGTCATTTGCCTATTATGATCTTGTGTCAATTTCATCCCACTTTCTGACATCTGGCATCATGCGAGACTTGGTGACGTAGATCAAAGAAATTCAGGTCTTGCAGATGCCGATGTACTTGCATCTGGGAGGGCAACGCCTGCTAATTTCACTTGTCACATGTGAAATTGACACATATCGGATTATAGATGACACATTTGAATGCAATCATTAATGTTTTAAAAAAGGTTAGTATTGTAATATATGATATTTTGAACTTAATATATATTCCACATACGGGCTGATTAAATAATTACAAAATCACTTTTCGCACGGAAACACATGTCTAATGTATACCGGTTTATTGATGTATATGTCCATAGGCTCTGACCTAATTCGACGTCCCTTCTTTCTTTTCTTCTTGATACCTTGCACATAAGTCGAAAAGACTTTTCAGAGCAATTTTACTCGACTTATAGGTGAGTAAATACAGAAACTAGGTAAAATTTTTGAAAAACCTTGCTCTAGAGGCCACATTTAAGGCCGAATCTTCACCAAACTTGACCAAAATGAGCGTACTAAAAGCCTCTGTCTTCATGTGAGCGATTAAGGGCCATCATGGCATTCTTGTTTTACTTTCCCAGCCCACTTACACTGGCTGTTTAGGATTTATCACTGAATAAAGTTTTACCAGCAGAAAAAAAAGCAGCTTAAATTAATTCCATGGAATTAGAATGATCACATATAAAATCAACTTGATTTTAAATGAAAGATTTTGTTGCTTAAAACTTGTCAAAAAGTTTGTTATCACATAAACACATAGACATATATAAAAAAGATATATAGCACAGGATAACCCATAAAAGTTTTTGGATATTTCCAATGGGGTCCTTGCATCAATTATCAGCGATTAAAATGGCTAACTTATCCCCGGGATGGGATGGGATTTGCCAGCATTTTTGCCGATACTGTGCAGCAACATTTCTGTCATTACAGCACATAGGCAGTTATGAGGTGCCCAGGGACTGAACCCCGGCCGGTCATTATACTGACACCCACGAGTCAGGCGTAATGCTGTCCCCTTAGCCCCGAGCATTAGGAGGAAGCCACTACTACCAACTTTAAAGTCTTTGGTTTGACCCAGCCGGGGTTTGAACACACGACCTCCCGATCCACAAGCTGACCCTCTACCACATGAGCTATTGCTGCCGATGTTATCCCTGGAAGTTTAATTTAAAGTCAATTTGATGACTAAAATGGTACTTTGAAATGTATATTTACAATGGGGTCCTACCGATATACGGAGTTATCCCTGATTTCGCTACGTATTTACCTCCTTTGAACGAGGTGGCGCTTCTTTGGGTAGTTCCGGTTATATACAGTAAACTATATTGAGAGTACTCCGATGTTATGTTCAAAATAGCTGTGGATTAGGAAAAAGCATGGTCACATGTAAGGTTTTTTTATGGCCTGAAATATATGTATTGGAATTAACATTACGCCGAAATTTGATTGACAGGACAAGACGCCTAGCGTTTGCTAATCAGTGCGCTCCATTTGGTCACGTGATTCTTTTGTTTTCGGTCGCCATTTTCCTTGGACAAGCAGAGTGCATTTCGTTGACCAAGAAACGGAGGAATAATTCTGATTTTAGTAACAAATAAGCGAGAAGAAAATGGTTAAAAGATGTCAGTGGGGTCTCTGTGATTCAGATAGTCGATATCCGGAACGTTTGACAGGCGGCATCGTTTTTATTCCATTTCCAAAGCCGAAACGTAACTTGGACAAATGTAAAAGATGGATAAAATCGTGTAATCGTGAACACCACCAGTTGAATATTGAAAAAGTCGACGGAATTACAACTTGTATCGTCTAACGCATTCTCATTTTAATATATATGTATATATTCCATCTTTGTTATGACCTACTGCAGTAACTTCTACTCAGATCAAAGAAATAGATTGCCTTTAACTTGAGTAACATCGGACGATTTCGTTGTAATATATGGTAACAAAATTAATTAACACATTATCAAAGGTTAACTGCATTTATAAACGGTGGATTTAATGTAATAATGGAAATTACCCGGATTTACACGAACAGTATGCGTCTGTAACGGAATCTAGGCCGATCGTCATGTGCACACTGTGTGGCCTCTCGCTCCTTCGTTGTGATCGGAAAACACAAGCATTAACGTCAATTTCTTCCTTCAATCTAAAAGTCAACCTGACTGAATGAATGTAAGATTCATTTGCGTATCGTCTGGCTTGAATTCTTTGCCGAAGTGACGATTTTCTTAGCATAAAATGCTCACCAAAGTTCGCTGGTAGATCGCTTAAACAGGCAGCCATGTTTGTTGACAATGGGTCCTACTAGGATTAACATCCGATTAAAATATGGTGCAGAGTATAAATCTGGTGTTAATTGCAATAATTATTGAAGTTTGCTCCACTTACCTTTCAACAAGGAAGATGCCGCATAGGTGTGAAATGTATTGCTTTAATTTTTAAACCTCCCGCTTTTGTTATTATGGATATTCCACATTAGGTGTTAATTATATGTTTTGATCAAGACAAATAATAACCACTTCAATTTTCAACACATCCTTTTTAACTGCACCTGTGTTATTCAATTTTCTTACCGACAAAACATAGAAAATATTTATCGCTTTAATTGTGTTTATTTTCAAAGCAGTCATAATTATTTGACATATCTCGCTCACAAACGATAATACATTGGTCATGCTCTGTAATTTATGTTTTAATGTTCATATCTTACATTTAATATTTCATACAAGTAACGCACACAATATTTACCGTATTCACTCGTGTAATAGCCGCACTTTTTTACCCGATTTTATCGTTAAGGAGTTGAGGGTGCGGCCATTCTATAGGTGTAAGGCCTTGGAACATTTTTTCTAGAACGATTCTGCCGATTTTTGGGACGCCATGCGTCTAGATTAGCTCTCTAAGTAGGAGGTTGACAGACGATATGAACGAGATAGCGCCGTTCTATGCTTTTGTCTAACCAATGTGAACATATTCCATAATTTATAAATGACTTCCTAGTTTTATCTCTTGTATCATATTTCTGAATGTTTGCATCATCAAACAATTTCACCCAGCTGTCATGTGTACACTACCATGCAGATCAAAGGATTTCATAGAATAGCCGATAAAACAACACAGCTTTGATACGAGGCGACAATCTCCTTGACGAGGTGAAAATGAACAGGAGCGTCGACCAGTCATGCTGTCTCAACAAAAGGGTTAATTGGTAAACTGTGACTGTATTTTTGACACGTTGCGAATGTATCTAATCTCAGTCGCACTGCTATCCTGTAGCTCGTGGCGGCATGAAATTAATTTCTTTGATCTACGTCACCAAGTCTGGTATGACAGTACACGATATATCGGGGAACAGTGCATGGAGAAATGTAATCGGCAGCTGCTTATAAAAACACATAGTTCACTCCCTCACTGTCAAACTGCTCCGATCGATATCACCTTGACAACAGCTTATCTCCGAGTCAGTCACTTGACCTGTGTAATGAGGCAAGTCTACACAGAAACGTCAAGTAAATTACAGCTTGGTGTATTTAGCAGGCTGAAGTTGAAAGTTTGTTTAAGTGTTAACTGACGGATAATAAGTGTTTGCGGTCATTTTGGGGGTGCGGCCATTACATTGAATTAGGATTTTTTCTTCAAATTTTGCGGTCATTTTGGGGGTGCGGCCATTACACGGGTGCGACCATTACACGAGTGAATACGGTAGTACATACAATAATATTTTCATTGGAGATGATGTGAATTGTATCGACACATGTTTATTGTTATTTATGCCCCTATCAACGAATTGTTGATATATATTATGTAATATATGAATACATATATACATTAAAATCTTTTTTATGTCTTTGTGGTGTCTATGTTGTGTCTTTGCATGTCTCTGTGTGTCTTTGCATGTCTTTTGCAGTGTTTTGTAGGACCGTTGACAATAAAGTATTGACCCGATCGACGATAAGATGTCCAAGGTTATCAGATAGTTGGTCACGTGACTCGGTGGGTGGAGCAATCTACCCGCGAGCGTAATGTTAATTTCATGTAACCCGGATGTAAACACAATGAATTAATTATGTCGAGACAAAGAAAAACAGCGATGTGCCTTACTGCTAGCTTTAAAATTCCTATTTATGCGCACATGTATCGGCGGATATGTGGAATTACCTGTGTCAGATTCAATTATAATATAATTGCAAATATCAACAGATCAAAAGACAAAAGCTAACTCTTGGAAATAGCGGATGTTTTCAATAAAATATGAAGTTTAAGAGCGTCATTTTTATAAACTACCGGTAAATCGCAACTTTCAATCAAAGACGGCCGACTGTTTTAAAGTTTATTATATATTTTTTTTTAAATAAAGCAGTGTTATTTACGTTATAAACATAAGAAAACTTGATGAGGTCAATTATATCTTAGTTTAATCATTTGAAATGTGTTAATTTTGATATTATTAATCTTACTTGTTCTTCAGGTTTCAGTAATTTTCTTTTTTTTCTGAAGTATTTATTTTCTTACATTGTAAAAAATTACACGGTTGTGTAAAGCTCTTTCTGTGCTGCAAGTATGTGAAAATATACTTTTAGAGTATATCCAAAATGACATGTTTATTGTGTTGTGTATACATCCACCCTCAATATATTACACTGACCGGTAATCCACACCAGATGTGTCACAAGGCACGAGGGGCAGATAAAACCCCCACCAGGTGTAGGGGATGACAGGATAAATGCCTCTAGGGGATGACTGGTTAATTGGCTGTAGGGCTCAACGAGTTAATGAAAATAGGATAAAAGAGCGAAAAATACACACACCAAAATAGGCTGCATATGTTGCCAACTCCCTACATGCCACACATTTAATTTTAATCATGACTAGTATAAAAATTCATTAATATAGTCGAATTGCTCCAATTACCACTTCACTTCTAGCACATTTACATTAAAAGCTTACACAAATTATCTGCAGCTCATCAATGACGAAAAAAGACAACAAAAATAGCGAAATTAATCGCAACACGCCAGTATTACGGGACGATCTGTCGAGATTAAGTACCAACTTATTTTACCCCACCCATACATTTTCTTGAGAAACTGTTCCGACTTTAACAGTTTTACTCTATTATACATAATTTCCTTCTTTGCTTTGGCTGTACTGCTGTTCTGCATCAGTTTCCTACGTTGAATATAGAGCGAACATTGAAATTCCTTTAAGAACACAGGGATAAATCTCGATATTTTATCTGATCCTCGTTTTCTCAACAAACCGGAACTACCCAATACCAAAGGGAAATCACTCTAAACTGACTTTGCAAGGGAGATAACTGTGGATATCGGTAGGACCCCATTCGTTTATTCTGTTTAACAAACAGAATTATAACAAACCTAATGCTAATTGTACTGATTTTCCAGGAACTTAACAATAAGGAGCCGGAATTATGTCTGCTTTCAGGTGGATCTGTTACATCAGTTAGATTCAGATTATCCTATACAACTCCTATACAAATACTGTCTGTCCTACACGTCGCACACACATAACTTTTACAGGCATGTTGTTTTTGTAAAATTTAAACCATATCATGTGAAGCTTTTTAAAACCATTTGTCTTGTTACAACTTGGTACCTTGGTAAATATATACTTACCTGAATAAACAGTTGGAAAAAGCTGGCTAGTAATTTTTATTTACAAAAATGTAACACTGACGCTTGTTAATTGTCAAAACTAGTACTTACTGGCTCTTGTAGTCAGCATCGGCTCTAGGGTCAAGAATTGTTGTTCAAATCTGAAAGCCAACATACTTAAGATAGTAAAATGGAAGTCCCTTGTTTCAGACTATAACTGTTGTAGCAATACTAGTGATTACCTCTATGGAAAAGTAAAGATTTATTGGTGGTCATTTATAAAATAGGAAAACTGCAATTCTATAACAAAGTCATTTTTTTTATGCCCACCTACCCCTCCCATCCCCCATCCCCACAATAAATGTTTTAGCTATCATAAACATTTTAACTAGCTATACTCATATAATATGTAGGTTGTAGCTAGGAAAAACGTTTTTACCAGCTAGACCTGAGTAATTACATATTGTACTTGACTGGTACCATAGACGCCTGTGAGGCTCTCTTGAATAGACTGAATAGGGACCAATTGTGTCGGAGTCTGGCTTCTGACTCCTGGCCTGCTAATCATGTTGATCAGGCATAGGCTAACAGTATCGATCCTGATCAGCCAAGTCATGTTGGGATCTGTCAGATCAATATTTGCACTATATGCTGCTGATATTTAGTAAATGGTGAATGTACTTCTTCGAGAAAAAACACAACTACGATTATTGGTTGTTTATAAATGAACAAAGCATGATGAGGGATAATCTACTGGCCAGCATCAGTGTGTTAATTATCACTGAGTGAATGTCACAGTGGTAGGGTGAATATTGTCTATGCTAGAAAAGTACATGTTAGTGTAATTTGATGGTAATTGTTTCTCATACATATGGAAGGGGATATCTGCCAAAATTCAATTTTTAATTTGCCAATTGCAACACTGCATATGCTTAAAATTTGTTATTTGATTGCACAGACATGTTCATTTTTCATGTACCTAATTCACATTTCTCGCATATACATTGGAAGTTACTAATCTCAAATCACAGTTCCCAAGTCACAGATTGTATGTTCGCTTAGAATTTAAAAGTTAAGAATTACTAATGTGCAAGTTAAGAATTGACCACATTCAGGTAGTAGGTGGTGATGCCACATAAATATAGACCTCACCTCCACGAATTCTACAATACAAGATATTTGTTTTCTTCAAAATACATTCAATTAAATTGAACATACTAAGTATCAGACGTTTCCAAAGAACCAGCATAGAACATCTCATTTGCATTGGATTTGTTTACCATACATTGGAATTGAACTACAACAACAGGGTGTACATTATGTGGTGAGTATGCTCTCCCCAGAGCCAGGTTCCTATGTAGCTCAGTTGCTAAATCACCTGTCTGAGGAGGAGGAGGTCATGGGTTCAATCCCAGCGGTGGGTAATGAGATTTTTTCCAGCTTATTTTAGTGGTGTCAGAAGGGGTTCTACAGAGAACCATGTGAAGCAGGAACTGGCTTGGTACTGGTGGTTCTGTTCAGTTGATGCCTGGCTAAAAATAAAGAATGTTAAAAGCTGTCTACCCATGTGGATGAGGTGGTAGAGCACCTGGATACGGAGAAGGTGGCCGTGGGTTCAAACTCCATCCTGCTTACAAGTAATGGAATTTTGCCAGCTAGGACCACTTAAGTTCAATCAGGATGTATGCAGTTAAATGAAAGAGGGTTTTACCATAAATGTTACGATGTCGAATAGGGTCCGTCAGAACTAATGATAAAAACATACAAACAACATTTTTACTGATTCTGTAGTTTGAGGGAAAAGTAGATACTTGTAAATATGGACTGGCTTTAATTGGTGCATGTCTCCGGTAAACATTAAGGATGATTATAAATACAGTGCATTTTTCTTTATATGCCACTAACACTGAATTATCACTATATCTTCTATGATCATATATATTTATATATATAAAATTGCCAGTGAACTACTGAATAATATCCTTAAAATTATATAGCGCAAAAAAATAACACATGTGCTGGTTCTCAGGGAAGAAACTTAAATCTTGAAAGTACACACGAACGTTGACCAGTTTCTAACTACAAGACTCATAGTAGGTCTATGTTCAAGTGGTACATTCTATTTATAGATAAGCATTCCCGTGTTAGAAGTGCACCTTGCATCCCAATGTTGAACTGGTGTTGTGCAGTGTACATTTGTGATATATTTATATATTTGTGACTTGTGCTTCTAGATTTGTAACTTGTAAATAAGATGCTGGAAATGTGAAATGTTTTTGTGATTTTCGCCCGCAATTTTAAACTTGTAATTTGTTTATTCTGAAAATGTGAAATTGTTCAAATGTAATGTTGTAATGTGAAATTAATAATTTCATATATGAATATTAGGATGTAATTAGATAGCAGTATTTAGCATACATGGTGATACAGTTAACATTTGAAGTTACAAATCCATGTATTGAAAGTTAACAATAGTAATTAGAATATAAGCAGATATCCCCTTCCATACATACAGGCTGGGAGATTTCCTTTATTTACTTTGATGGTATTTTTTCTCACATATGCTGTAATTTAGTTTTGTATAATGTTGCCATGTTTTTATGGAGAGTTTTATTTCAGTACTGTATATTCACATTAAGGTATTGACTATTTGATTGTTTTATATAAGAATGGAATATAACAATGGTAAAGGCAGGACTGCAAATGGCTGAGCAGCGACTTCTAACTCTCAGCCCCTCATATATGGGTTTTAGGCCCGATCTGTGCGCAGTACTTTGCCGCTGACCTGTATAGCATCAGTGGCACTACCAAGTGCGCCTTTTTCCATTTATTTTTAAAACGATTTACAATATGGCCATAATTGGTAATTTGTATTGGTATGTATATCTACTATTAAAAGCATTAAAAGCAAGATTAAAAGCAAATGGTGACAATATGACATAACACTAAGCCAAAAATTTTGTTTGGGCATTTTGGCATTATTTTGTCTTTACACTATTGCTTTTGTCTTGGTTTTATTTTGTCCTTTTTGCTGCAAAGACAAAAAGAAAGAAGTGGAATAAAACAGCCTCCATTCATAGGAGATGCATTGTATATAACAAGAAGCTAAATAGCATCTGGAACAGGAAGTGGTATACGAATCTTGATCATTATTACATCCATTGTTAAGTTGTGTCCAGTTTGCTAATTAGTTTTAGAGATTTATCCTTTGATCTTGTAATTGGTTATGGTAATAATGATGCTACTGCATTATTATTGTGCATGGGCAGAAATTATTGCCCCAAGTCTTAAGAATAAAGTTAAATGGTATAATTTATTTCATATCATTGTTTGGATTTCTTGAGCAATCAAAGGAATCATTTAAAATAAGACTTTTATGTGAGGATGTCTTCCAACATAGCTGTGGTATATCTGGTTCTACCGAGAAATTTCTTTTGGTATCACTAGGTCAAGGTTTATAAAAAACTGTTGTAAACACGTTTAGAGGCCACACTTATGGCCCATTCTTCACCAAACTTGTCCCGCGTGTTTGTCAGTATAAAATCCTAGCTAAGTTTTGAACTGGATTCAGAAGGTCACTAGGTAAAATTCTAGAAAATGCTAGCTTAGTGGCCACACTTATGCTCCAACCTTCACTAAAGATATCTAACGTTAATAACTCTTTATTACTTGACGCTAGATGTAAGCCTACTAAGAGCCTGTGTCCTTAGGTGAGCGATTAAGGACCATTGTGGCCCTCTTGTTTATCTTTGCAAAGTACTGTTCTAAAGGATATTTAATACTACATCATAACTGCATTTGGAATATCAATGTTGGAAAATATATATCAAAAGTGCAAAGAAAATATTGCTCCATTGTTAGTAGTTTGGTCACAAAGCATACCATTTTTACATTATTCACAACCGATTTATGCTGAGTGTACCAAAGTCTTCAAATTGTAGTTCCACAAATCACCAAAAAGTGTACTAAGATTTGGACAGCCATATTCCAGATGGTGCGAGTTTTTAACTATTCTTTAATAAAATCAGCAGATAGTATGTTATTAGATAAAGTAAATACATTTAAACATCATTGAAGCAAGGTTTGTATAAAAAACATTCGAAATTGTGACAATTTATTTACATGCAGTTAAGTAAATTTGGTGGTTCCAATGATCTATGCATAATCTAACTCAGTCATAAATTAACACTTCTGCTACCCATTTCACTACCATATATGCTGAATAGTTATTGGCTGAGACACTTATTTTGCTCCAACTATGAGATGGATGATAACTAGGAATCTATCTTGATTGGGAGATTGAGACAGTTAAGTTTGATAAAATAATGATGAATGTTGGAGAGCAGGGGATTAACTGTCACACATTCATTGCATGACTGCAACTGACAATTGACACATGCTGATTGGCCGCTAATTAGGAGTCTGTTAAAGAAGGATTTTGCCAATCAAGCTGACCGAAGACATGAAACTGTTGATCAGACCACAATTATAGAACATATTGTTGAGGGGACCTGTACTGACCACTTACAGCATGATGACCACTCGTAAAAACTGACTGCTAGCACAATTTAAACTGTTTTCGGTTTTGTGTGTGACTGGTTCAGTGATGTCACTCCCAATATTTCCTGTAACAATGCTTAAAAGTTTAAAACTGATAATCATAAACAACATCCTCCTCGTCATCTTTTCTTCAAACATATAATAATTTTGGGGCAACAATGTAAATAAGCTTCATGATCAAATGTTTTTTCAATGTCGTCTCTTGACTTAATTGTTTAACCCTTTACATGCTGAAACACCAGTCACCCCATTAATATAAACATACCCTACCTTAATGGTGTTTCCAGTCAATAAAGGGTTAAAAGGTTTAAGTAGAATAAACATAGACCTATATATTTCATAGTAGTTGTTTTAGGGAGGGTTTGTAGAAGCTTCTGTAGCCTTTTATATATAAGTTGCCATCATTTGTTAGAAACTGGTCCAGGTAGTGCAACCAGAAAAGCATCAGCTCTAAGTACAGGACATAACAGGTACTATAAATTGTTGTGGAACTAGGAGTTTCTTTGGGCTCCAGTGCTTATGATTAAGCAAAATACAATGTTAGCTTCACTAGTTAAACAGTATCTAGCTTATGTGACTGTGTCCTGCCAGATGTTTGTTTATTTGGTTTATAATATTGATATGACATAATTATGGTCATATATGGGCACATCCAGCTGAATATTGTTGACGGAAGACTCCAGCTTTATGTCCAGCTAGAACCACTATCACACTGGTTTAGCTGGAAAACATCCCTATATGTAAGTTCACACACCTACCAAGACCTGAACCCACATGGTAAGGGGCTGAGGAGTTACTAGTCGGGGACTCCATCTATTTGTCACTGCCCTCGGAACAACATTTCACTGATTATATATTTAATAGAAGTATTGTAATTTGGTCTTATAGTGAATTATCCATTTGGAGTTAAATTACAGCAATTATGATCATTATACTGCTTGCTGCCTATGCATCAACACCACAGTTATGGTATTTACATTGATATATGCATTCGCTAGACTTGTTATGCGGAGTTAAGGGATATAAAATGTGCACTCACAGTCTATCCTTATAAATGCAGTGAGGAAAAAGTTAGATGTGGTGTTTCTGTTACCATTTACAAGCAATTGAATAAACTGAATAAATGCGTAAAGGACGCTAAAACATTTATAAACAAAAAATAATGTGTTCTGTGTCCCATTATTTTGAAAATGTTCCAAAAACTTGTCCTCTTTTTTATAAATCCTATACAGAAATCGAATCTAGTTTCTTTCTAAGGTAGTATTTTTTAAAACCTCTTAACATATGAGAGTTTCTCCCTATTTCAGACAAGGAACACCTCATCCCTGAGGCATGGTGTCCATCAGATGATTTTTCATCGGTCAGCCCCCAGCGATCCGATGCTGGTGCGTGCCGACCGTAGCTTCAATACGTAACAAACGCAAAGCTCTAGATTAGGGGGTGGAGTGGGGGATGTTGTCTAATTTGATATATTAAGCTATGTATTTAATATTTTTCTAATCAATATTTCTAATACAAAGCAATGTATACAATAGTTCCTGGCAAAGCCATCTATCGTATATATTTTCAAAGGATATGACTCTAACTCCTCACTGTTATCTATATTGTTATATTATATGCTATCTGTAGTAAAATCATGCTTAGCTTTTAATAACATTTCAGGCTGCAACATAAAATGACATTTTATGGAAAAATTTATACTTTTATATAAGCAATAAAGCATGAGCTCTTTTTTTATAATATAGACAAACTTACCTTAACAGTAAGAATATTTCATATATAAAGTACATGTACTGGCTGGTATATGAAATAACTGCTCACGATCAGACACATTTTTTATTTTTAACAAACAAAAATATTGGTATAGTAATAGCTTATTCTTATTAACCAAACAATGGATTCTTACATATTGTTGGTTCTTAATGAAGTTTTATCATTTCTTGATCAAAATCTAATGGTAACATTAGTATAGAGTATAGTAGAGATCCAGAGAAGCGAATCTGACTTTGTGTTGGCATATATCCCATAATTTTTAACCAAATCCTTTATACCTGGTACTCATTAGAACTGTCATAACAATATGATTCTAATGAGTACTAGTTATAAAAAGTTTGAAGGAAACATAAAGGAGATAGCAGGAGCTGAACTCCTTTTCTCTGGGTCTGGTTTAGTAAATGTAATTTCAAATATTGCAGAAATACATTCCATAGTTCTCATAATACAAACCCCATACTGTGGATTATCATTAAAAGGTCATATTGAGATCATTTTAATGAGTACAGCAATGTATGGTTTAGAACAAAAATAAAAGTTTGATCATGCAAACTACTCCCCCTTGATCTGGAGCTGTGCTTGTTGTAACATTGTAACACTTTCTTCTGTATGTTGTGTGAACTTTTCTGCATAACCCAAAGCTTGCTTTCAGCAGAGAGAATGTGACAGAAGCACACATTACACTCACATTACACACAAATAATTTTGTTTATTAGGTATTCTATAACAGTAACAGCACCACATAATTATTTTTGTATTTTTTACTTTAGTCTTGTATTTTCTACCAGCATTTATTTGATTATATTTTTGTATGGTTATCAGAAGGACACTAATTATCTAAAACAAATTAAATTTGATGGTGTAATGATGTTTAATAATATTTCTTCTGTACCAATATACATTGTACAGCTCTGACTAAAGCTTATATTAAAAATGTTTGTTTAATATCAATTGATCTATTAAGTTTCAGTTATTTTGTTGGCACATCAACCAGATTATTATTTTTGATTGTATGTATAATATTAGTTATTATTTTATTTTTTATATAATATTCATAAAAAAACAATTTAAAAAAAAAATAAAGTGATATCTTTTGACATCAGTAAATTTAAAAAGAAAATTCATAAATATGTTGTTTCTATATATTGTGTAATGTAGGTTAGTTTTTATTATATAAAAGTTTTTTATTCATATAAATAATTCTTAGGGAATGAAAAAAAAAAACACATGCAAAGGAGGCAAATTGTTTTAGTAAATGATGAAAATAGCCCATATTTATCTTTCGACATCTAATTTTTTGTCATAATATTTATTAAAACAACATAATGTGTACAAACAAGCAACAACCAAAAAAAGAAAATGTAAAAGAAAATTATTAAAGGAACTGTCACATTCTTCCAAGCATATACCTTTAAATATGCTATTTTAGAAACATACCTTAATCTATCTACTAAACAAATTGGTTTTTGTCACACAAACAGTGGCCTTTTTTTTTTCTTGAAAATAATTACTTCTATATAGAGATAAGACTAATCAACTAATAAAAGTAAATAACTCTTATAATCATGACCACTAACCAATATGGGGGGCGCTAGTGGCCAAGTGGTTAGAGTTGCTTGACTCGTAACTTCTCAGCCCCTCACCAATGGGGGGCGCTAGTGGCCAAGTGGTTAGAGTTGCTTGACTCGTAACTTCTCAGCACCTCACCACATTTGTTCAAGTCCCAGTTGGGGCAAGAACTTTTGTATGGGGAGGTCTTCCAGCTAACCTCTTGTGCGCTGGTGGTTCTACCTAGACATAAAACCGGGGTCTTCCTCCACCAATGATAAGCTTGATGTCACCAGTATGACCATAATTGTGTCAGTGCAATGTTACAAAAAACTAAACAAAACTAACCAATATTTGACAGAAGGTGCAAGGGGCCTATAGTTGCCACCTTGTAACTCCTCTGTCTACTGTGCCCCTTATATATGGTAACATTTTTTAGCTGACCTGTGGACCCCTGGTGGTGCCTTACAAACATGTGTCTAGGATTTATCTCCATCAAAATAGCTGGACAGCGTTAGAATGATCATTATTTTGTCACTGCAATTTACTTGAAAAACAAAAACTATACATGACATAATTGCCACATCCATGCTTTTATTCATACCTTGATGTAACAGTGTTTTTGGTGTCTTTTTATTTACATTTTTCTATCTACCTTGTGTTTGGTTAAAGTTTCACAATGATAATTTAGTCGTGAATTGTTGTACAAAAAGTATATATATTTGTTGTTTTTTTTGGTTAACACTGCTAATATAAACATAGAGGAGAAAATATTAGATCCAGATTTACTTAAAAGCTAAACAAAAAAGAGAAAATAATAGCTCCATATTTATTTCAATGCTATTTTATGGTTGTTGTTGTTGTTTTTAAGATGCAAATCATTCTGCCAATGTTTGTGTATTTATGCCCCTCACAGAGCTTGAGTATCCTTCATTTTATGTGGAACAGCTTCTCTTGGTGTCTGGACCCTTCCTTATCAGCAGAAATTGTAACTAAGGTCATTAAATGGTAACTATGGTGAAATCTATGGTTAGTAACACCAGTCATTACCATGATGGTAGCAGACTTTGTGTTAACCATTGGGTGTGAAATCAATTAACTGAACTTACTCGTTTGATAAAGTTCGGTCTAATTTTAAGTAGAGTTAAACAATCATTTTTGCATGTACCCAAACTTGGTGTTAAAGAATTTGAAATTGATTAATTGAAGTTACTCATTTTGGCATAACGGCAGCATACCCAAACCTTGTGTTGAAGAATTCATCTGAAATCAATTAAATGAAGCTACTCAATTCGTCAATGATAAAATCTTCTATACAATTTACCGATCTATCACATGGTATCAATCTCAACTCTAGACATTATCCCTCAATTACAAAGTGCTGTTATTTGACTAAGTTGCTTACAGTCTTTTTGTTGTTTTATTTAGTCTAGCAAATCTGAGTGTTGTTTTAGCACAAAGCTATTAAGTTTACCAAGTATTCATTCGGTTACCAATTTTAACGTAGCACTTATTTATATTTATTAACATGTAGAATGTTTACTATGCATTGGATTTTCTTTATAGTTTTTCTGCTGTTTTACTTTTTTCATTGTCTTTTAGTTGTTGTGTTATTTGCTTGGAGATAAGGAAGAAAAGGAATTAATATAGCAAAACATAAATGTATAATGTTTTACAAGTTTTTTAAAAAAGGAAAAATATTATTTATGTTAATGTATTTTTTAACTCTTTATATTCATTTAAAAAAACAGTTTTTTAATTAGAAGAACAAGAAAATGATGCACTTGTTCTTTTTTTCACATTAATTGGCAATTTATATTGGCAATTTATCTTAAATAATTGCAAATGCTTTCAAATATTTAAGTGTTCTTCATGTACAAACATTGTAACTTTCAACATGTTAGCCCACTTACACAAGGGTTTCAGTTCTGGAAAGGGCAAAAACATTGATATGTTGCAGTCTTCCACCTGACCTTAAGGCAGCGGTGTTTCTACTCAGACATTTTTCAGACTGTTTAATAGACCTCCTCATATTATTGTTTCTAAATACTTGGTCAGCTGTAATTGTCTCACCACCATCATCATCACCAACATTTCACATTCATTTTAATATGTTTACGAAGTTTGATGGAGCTGAAGACAGATCTTTGCAATCCACTATTTGTTGTGCTTGATGTCTGATGGGGTAGGATGATGTTATTAATAATAGATTTGTGACATGACCAACATCTTGTCAACCATTTTGTTTCTACTTATCTGTACCAAGAATCTTATCTCATTGATCTCATGAGATGGAGAAGCAGTACACTTATATAATTCTGGCTTGTAAATAATTTTGTAGCTCATCATCCTACTATGGTGGCATTAATTGAGTTTTGTTAGTTGAAAAACAGTGATTGCAAACTTCTGCTTATCAACTGAATGGGGAACTTGTGACCTAGTAGAACTATAGCTGACTTTTGATTCCTCTTTTTAGTCTGTCACCACCTGAGGTAGAGTCCCGGTCAGGACCAAGAACTTAATGTGGGAAGGTCTTCCAGCTGACATGCGGCGTGCAATGATTCTAACAAAGCATAGTGTAGGGTTTTCCACCACCAAAATAGCTGAACTAAGCTATGATAAACATAATAATGTCACTGCAACATCTTTAAAGAAAAATAGATAAACAAAAGACCATGGCCAACCTCGTATGGCCAACCTCGTAAGTCCCACACACCAATCTTGGCTGCTGTATTTGATTGCATGCATGGCAAGTATGTTGAGGTATTGATCCCCAGTAGGTATTGAAGCTGTATACTGCTGTTATATTGTCCTTATGCGACTTGCCACCAGTTCTTGAAATTAGAAAAACATCTTGGACAGAGTTGACCAAGGTTATCTAGTGGTTAGGATCTCTGTCAACTTCTTAATCACAGTGACTGACCCTATGTTCTTCAAAACTGGTGTTTACGGCATGCTCTATGTAGTGAGAGCAGCACTAAACCTACTACAAGATGACTGAAATATTGTTGGTGAGAGGATAAACCCAATAAACTTAAACATAAGTTCTTCAAGAAGGCACAGTCTTTCTCAACAAAAAGCTGGACATCGCCATAATGATCATAAAATAATTGTCTCTGCAATGTATTTCTGAATGACAGTCTTGTTAACTACTTTTTAACACTTGCTTGTGATGCCAATGTTCTTTTTCAGCCTTTGATTTTTTTAACAATATGGATTTTTAAAAGCATATAAAGTATTTTGTGGACTTCATTCAACTTGTTTTTGTTAGGTTTTGAGCATGCGTGGGAATATTCATGTTCAGGAAATATAAAACATTAGAAAAAAATATTATTTTAATGCCATGCAGAAAAAACATACATGGAAGACAGGCCTAGGGGGTATTGTCCAAGTGGGGTTAATTATTGCAAAACTATTCCAGTGACAAAGTTTAGAGCTGCTTGACCTATTATCACTTTCCAACATGGAGATTTGTTCATTGAATCTTACTTGTCTATTTGCTGGTGTTGGTACTTGTATACACAAATATACTATGGCAAGAATGTAATAATGTTGAGTTATTGATTGCCAGTATGTGGGACAGCTGTTGACTGTAAAATGCTTTGACATTGTTCCAGTCCCTGAGTCTCCCATAAGTTCTATGTATTGAAAAAAACAGACGGCTACCTTCAACTCAGTTAAACTAGTGAAGAGTGAAGGTAGAAGGGAAAGAAAATGGTCCTTCGAGTGCAGTGGTAAAAGAAAGATTTTTGGCCTACAACTACACCTATACAAAGTCATATATTGTTTGTCAGGGGGATTGGCCCTTGTACATTTTTAGCTCACCTGAGCACAACGTGCTCAAGGGGAGCTTTTGTGATACCGCTTCGTCCGTCGTTCGTCGTCCGTCGTTCGTCATCAACATTTAAGCTTGTGAACACACTAGAGGCCACAATTTTTATCCAATCTTCATCAAACTTGGTCAGAATGTTTGTCTGCATGAAATCTTGGATGAGTTCATTATTGGGTCACCTGGGGTCAAAAAGTAGGTCACGAGGTCAAATTTTAGGAAAAACTTGTGAACACACTAGAGACCACATTTATTGCCCAATCTTCACCAAACTTGGTCAGAATGTTTGTCTGCATGAAATCTTGGATGAGTTCGTAACTGGGTCACGTGGGGTCAAAAAGTAGGTCACTAGGTCAAATCTTAGAAAAAGCTTGTGAACACACTAGAGGTCACATTTATAGCCCAATCTTCACCAAACTTGGTCAGAATGTTTGTCTGCATGAAATCTTGGATGAGTTCGTAACTGGGTCACGTGGGGTCAAAAAGTAGATCACTAGGTCAAATCTTAGAAAAAGCTTGTGAACACACTAGAGGCCACATTTATAGCCCAATCTTCACCAAACTTGGTCAAAATGTTTGTCTGCATGAAATCTTGGATGAGTTCGTAACTGGGTCACGTGGGGTCAAAAAGTAGGTCACTAGGTCAAATCTTAGAAAAAGCTTGTGAACACACTAGAGGCCACATTTATAGCCCAATCTTCACCAATCTTGGTCAGAATGTTTGTCTGCATGAAATCTTGGATGAGTTCATAACTGGGTCACGTGGGGTGAAAAAGTAGGTCACTAGGTCAAATCTTAGAAAAAGCTTGTGAACACACTAGAGGCCACATTTATAGCCCAATCTTCACCAAACTTGGTCAGAATGTTTGTCTGCATGAAATCTTGGATGAGTTCGTAACTGGGTCACGTGGGGTCAAAAAGTAGGTCACAAGGTCAAATCTTAAAAAAAGCTTGTGAACACACTAGAGGCCCTATTTATAGGCCAATCTTCATCAAACTTGGTCAGAATGTTTGTCTGCATGAAATCTTGGATGAGTTCGTAACTGGGTCACGTGGGGTCAAAAGTAGGTCACTAGGTCAAATCTTAGAAAAAGCTTGTGAACACACTAGAGGCCACATTTATAGCCCAATCTTCACCAAACTTGGTCAGAATGTTTGTCTGCATGAAATTTCGGATGAGTTCGTAACTGGGTCACGTTTGGTCAAAAAGTAGGTCACAAGGTCAAATCTTAGAAAAAGCTTGTGAACACACTAGAGGCCCTATTTATAGGCCAATCTTCATCAAACTTGGTCAGAATGTTTGTCTACATAATATCTTGGATGAGTTCGTTATTGGGTCTCGTGGGGTCATAAAGTAGGTCACTAGGTCAAATTTTAGAAAAAGCTTGTGAAAACACTTAAGAGGCTACATTGATGGCCCAATCTTCACCAAACTTGGCCAGAATGTTTGCCAGTATGAAATCTTACATATGTTTTGAAGTGGGTCATGTGGATTCAGTAGGTTACTTGGTAAAATTCTAGAAAATGTTATCAACCCAGTGGCCACACTAATGGTCCAATCTTCACCAAAGATTTTTAAAGTAAATAACTCTTAATTACTTGATGCCAGATTTGAGCCTACTAAAAGCCTGTGTCATCAGGTGAGCGATTAAGGGCCATCATGGCCCTCTTGTTTCAAATTTTGTGGAGATGGAAGCAGATACAGTGCAGCCTTAATTATGCATATCATTCTTTGAAAATTTGACGTAATACATAACTTTATCGTGAGAGCAGACCGACCCATTAACCAAAATAGCACGGAAGTGCCTGTATCTTTGTTATGTAAGTGTTAGCAAGAGAACTATATCATTTTTACTACTGTGAAAGCATTTTATTTCATGGGGCAGAAATTTCGTCGTTTGAAGAGGACGGGCATATTCGTGGGTACTTGACTTCGTGGATTGCCCTACCCACGAAATTAGAAAAAAATTACCTTAGAATTACCTCGACAGATGCGAAACTGAGGCCTAACACTGAAACAGGGTCAATTGCGAAACTAAGGATTAGCGAGTGACTCTGCCTATTGTCTTACGTCACGCCTGATGATATTAATCCACGGCAGCCGGTCAATGTTTTCACAGCCGAGTCTCATCAGACGACTTTTATGACACCAAACTGTCAATTATCGTGTCATTTAAGGGATTATATTCATAAAGATGTCAGGGGCGCGGGTTCTTTTAAGGGTCTAATTTAACGAAGCCATTGACTGTCAATTAACACCAATCAGCGTACTATGCAAACTGACACAAAGCAGACCCTTGAGTAAACACCCTGACTAAGTTACATCTTTCATAAGTTAAACCGGTTTTCCAAATGAACGAAATCAAATGACATAATTGCACAGCTACGAAATAGAAATAATCGATTACATGACAATCGAGCATACTTCATCAAGCGAACCTGGGTCAAAGGTTAATAATAAGAACATGATGGTTCACTTTATTTGAGCACAAATAAACACTTAATACCTTATTGAAAGCAAAAAGGTGTGATATTAAATTGTACAGGCCAATGATTTGTAATAGCCATTAATTACAGAGAATCTGACGAATTAAACCATCGTTTAATTAACATGTTACAAACTTACAATATACATGGCTCATACCAAATGTTGACATGATTTACAAGTAAATCTAGCATTCGAAAGTCTAACTGAGGGGATTTTATATTGTTGGTACTTAAATTCGTGGAATGTCTTGCCCACGAATTCCACGAAATTAAATGCCCCACGAAATAAAATGCTTTCAAAGTAATTTAGTATGTGCGGCCCCGGGTTTGCACCTGGGTTCGCCGCTCAACCTACAATGTTACATGACTTTGTAACAGATATTTTGTTTGTTAAGTTTTTAAGTCATTGTTATTGGGTGTATTTTAAATCAGTGCACAAGATTTACTTTGGATTATCAAACTGTTTCTTTTAAGCTTTTTGTTATTTCCAGTTTGTCATTCTCTTTACAACACTAACCTTGATTAAATCTTGAATCCCAATAAATCTGAAGATTTATTGCCCATATTTCCTTCTTGTGTGGGATTTGACTCTCATTACAGTCCATGTTAAAACCAAGATGTGAGTGATTATGTGACAGAAATGTTCCATTATTCATGGAGAAAACATGATCTGGTTATCATCTGACAAATATCAATATTTATTATTTCTTTCAGGTGTTGCAAAACTCTTCAAAGGTCATTGATGATGATCTTGAGATTATAACTTTTGCTTATTTGTTATTTTATTATGGTTACTGTAAAGATTTTTTTTTTTACACAATTTTCTCATAATGGTGACATTGTCTATTACAAGAAGTATAAGTTGTAGTTCTTGTGGTAGTAGATGCGATAGATTAATAGATTGTTTATTTTGTTAATGTGCCAGATAGGTATTGGATAGATATACTAAAGTGATACTCAGTGTAATGAATTGCACAGTTAGTTCATTCACTTAAATAGATTGAATAGATTTAATTAAGAAAAACAATAATCCATCAGGATAAAATAGCCCCATTTAACCCTGTCTGTAAATGGTTTAGGCTGTTATGTTTCTGTCCATCTTTTCTCCAACCCCATTTACTTTTTTGGCCAATCAAGATTTAATATGTGTCATGAATTCTACCATAAAAGTCTACACTAAACCATAGGGCTACATATCGGCTAGAATTATGGAAACATATTATTGAAACAATATCTGTATCGATACAAAATGATCGATATTCATAATTCTAAACAAGTCTTGTGTTTACCAATAAATAAACTATTACAAATACTGTAATATGGACAGTCCTTGTACTAAAACATAGTGTTAAGTATGGAATTTGTCAAGTTTATACGAAGGAGGTTTCTTAAACTTTAAAAAAAAAATCATGCTATCTGAGTACATGTATATTAAGTCAGTACTGTCTTGTTCCTTGGTGTTAAAACATCTTAAGGTGCTACTGATGTGACCAGAGCTTTCAGAAATATTATTCTGCTTTAAAAAAAAAACATCATGACCACATTTCTCATGATTTCATTTTTATCATCACCCAGAAAATTTTCAGGAAAGTCTTGGTTCTATCATTTTATGTCAGAAAATAAGCAAATAATGTTACTGCATTAACATTTTGTTTCTTTTCAAAATGTATAATAACACCCCCTACCAAATTGAAAATTTCTTATCTCTGAAATTTCTTCTAAAGTAACATCTAAGATATATGTATAAGCAAAGATAGAAATGTGCACGGTATTTTCGTATTCTTTCAGAAAAATAAAAATAAACCATATAACTAAATGCTAATTTGCCGATTTCTCGTCATTGCTTCACAATTTCATAATGGCAGCCATGCAATTGATTATCCGAAGTCTCAATATTCAATGAGGTTGTCAGTAATCATATAAAAGTTATTTTCAAAAGAAATGTCTCTGCAAAAATCTGATGGATTTCTTTTTGGAATATACATTGTCCAACTTTATCAGTTATTCCTTACACAGAGATTAAAAGTTTTTGACAGCCTCTATATATTGAATACTAATTAGCTTTATACAAAACTCTTTGCGGATCTAAGATATACTTCTTTGTGCTGTACTATTTAATTGAACTTAATTTCCTTAAATTAACCATACTGATTTGATTTTCTTTTGTTAAAAACAATTTGAAAATGCTGATCTGAACAGACAACTGCTCAAACAAGTATGACTTACATCTTATTTCAAACCGTCATTCTAGTATTGAAGAAATATTCTCAGAAAAAGATGAGTGTTATCTCAATTCTTTATATTCTTTTTTCATGATCAATATTTTAAGCCTATACAGAAACGTTCAATCCAATATATCTATCAAATCAAATTTACCAGTATCTGCTGTATATTGCCTACCAATACAGATCCATACTAATCCCATGTCTAAGCTTATGTATATGCCATTTTTCGCTTTTACAAACCATTCACAATCATTAGCAGAATCAGCTAAGGACTTATGTGTAGACTAGTTCAGTCTTAAATCTATTATTACAAGTTGAACATTCATTTTTTTCATTACTAATGACAACCTTGCAAAAGTGTGTCACTTCCAGGCACAGACTGTGTTGAGTTCATTTCTAGACTCTGACATACCAAAGTCTTAAACAAAAACAGGACTTTTTGCTTGCTTTCAGCATGTTGAGAGTTCTACAACCAGTTGGACTAGTGTCCTCATAGCATAACTGGATGTCCTTGTGTGACACCACATCAGGATTTCTATGATATTCTCTCACAGCAAAAACTGATGTCAGCATAACTGAATAGACTGAAAGGTGGTTAATAGGATGATAATTCTGAACAAGAAACAGGCAAGAAAGCAAACACACATGTATTTCTCCTTTTTCCTGGTTTATAAATGAGATAAGATAACAATCACAGTTGGGTTTTTTTAATTCATTCTATAAAAAGATCTTATGTTATTATTAGTGATACGTAGACCCTTTCATTTTTTCTATGATAGAAATATTCTAGTTCATGTTGTGGTGATGAAATAAGATTTATATCTTACTGCATCTAGTATATGGTTGATTGTCATAAGAGTTATCGTTAGTTTATCATATCAAATGATCATTATTATCAGTACTGTCCATTTATAAGAACATAATAAAACATGTAACAGTCAAATTAAAAAATACTTCAGACAATATAATCAAGCCAATAAAAATGGACCATTCTACATGTCTTAAGCTTATTTATATAGTTTTGATATTCTCTCATGATTTTAACTGCCATAAAAATGCTGGATATATTTATTGATCAAATTGGCTTGAGGTTTTCACACATGTACATAATGTAAATTTTATAGTTATTTGCTATACCATTAAAATGATACTTATGTCAAATTACAGCGATTTTGGATGAAGGAAGTCTTCAGGGCTTAAAGTTCTTAATCTCAAAACTCAAGTCTGAGATTATTCTCAAAAGGAAAATAAGAAAAGGTCTAATAAGAATTACCCATTGTATAAAAATTTGAATTACCATTAGACAATGGCAAACACAGTAAATGTGAAAGTGACCTCAAACACAGAGATGTGACATTCACACAAAAGAAAAACCAACAGTTACCCCCTTTGGAATGGTGAGTCGGCAAAAGGACTGAATGGTTTTCTTAACCCTTTTTGTGGAGCGCTCTAACATTGCACTTCCGAAAGGTTTTTCTCACAAACAGTGTAAATTACAATAATAATAGGATTTTTTTTTACTACAATTGGATTTGCCTGATGAACATTGTCATTTAGACTGAGGGGAAATGAGGCCAAGCACTTGATTGGTCTGATTTCAAACTTGTTTACTAACAAACACATGTATTAGCCATTTCCCTTAATCGTATATCTTTTATACACCAACATACATGTTTCTGTTAGCTGACAAAGTGTCAGATGCACTACTGTTCTAGGTAACAATAAATGTCCTCAATGTCATGTATTCCTTCAACAGGATGTTAACCCTTCTCTTGCTACATTTATAAATAAGCAATAAGAAATATTACATATTCAACAAACTGCATGCAGTGCCAGCAAACATGTTGTTAGATACTCAATAACAAAGTGTGCACATTGTACTGGGAGCTGTCTGATTAGGACCTACACTTTTTGTCTATGCCTGAATAATTTATGCTAAGTAGGTTTAGAGTTTGTAAATGTTTGTAAATGTTGGAACAGATTGTAGCCATGTTTAAATGGCCATTTTCGCCTAGGTGTACATGATAAACCAACAGTTAATTTGTTAACTGCCAGTTTCAACTTGATGTACATAAAATATATACATTTCAATGGGTTTAGTCATTTCATTTATTTAGTACTTGTAGCTAATTGGGGGTGTAGTTAAAAATTTAAGGGAAGTCTCTTTCCCAGATTGTCTCATTCAAAGGCATTAAATGTTAAGAATTTATAAAACAGAATCAATTTTGCAGACTTAGCACGTTTAGAATTTTATTCATTTTTATCTTGTTAAGGATTTAAATTTTATTTTTCAGACCATATATTTTCAAGAATTGTTCATTAGAATTAATTCAACATACTTTACATGTTAAGGAATTAATTAAACATATTTTACATGTTTAGTGTGTTTTTTTTACAAACATTACATTAAAAGATTTATTCAACATTTTTTTAAACTCAAGACATAAATTGTTTCCAAGCTCAGGATTGACTATCATTATTGTTTTTTAACCTTTGTATAATTTTTGGGTGTATCACTCCTGCTTCGTTAATGATAAGTGCAAAAGAAAGGTGTGTTATACTCCCAAAAATCACACAAAGGTAAAAAAAATTGCTCAAAGTCATGAAAAAATTCGAATTTTGTGGAAAAGGTTCTTTGTTTTTAGATAAGCAAAAGCAAGGAAACAAGTTATTGAACTACAGTTTACTTAAATCTACCAAGAGTTTTAAAAAAAAGTTCATTGTCAACCAACCATAATATAAAACTTAAAAACCAAACCAATAATTGAAAATTTAAAGTACATGTATGTACGTAAGCTATGTTGGTTCCTGGTCTTAAGCTATACAGGTAGTGGAGAAATGGGAACCGGCAATGACAAGATGTATGCTTGTATACATGTACCTAGAGTGCAACGTTGACAGTTTGACAGCAAATATGGTTGACCGTATTGAGGTGCAATGTTGGTCATGAGTTTGAGATAAGAAACACACTGATACATTCTTAACATGAGATAAGAAATAGCTGATAACTTTCTAAACAATGATGTGATGAACTGTATGTTTGTGTCAATACATAACATTGTGATTGTACACTGTTGCTCCATTGTGCAAGGCTGACTTCAAATTTGGATGTACTGTGCATTGGGATTGTTACAAAAATGGTTACATGTATTTATTTATTGTGGCTGTGATTTTTTTTGTGTGTGAAATTGTTTCAGAAAATTAAGAAATTCAATGAAAAGGGATATTTTAAGGAATAGAAAGTATTGTACGTGTCAGGTGGAAATTTAAACAAAGGCAACACATGTAGTGAGAAAATAAAGTAAAAAAGAAAGTTGTTCATGTAAATATTATAAAGACAGTACATGGATGATTTATTTCCATACTTGACAGCAAAATGAGGAGTTGGTTTTTGATTTAAATAAGAGTTTTGAGACTAGCTTTTTATAAATGTTCACTACAGATAAATGTTTTTAGTTCATTGACCTGCCCAAAGAGGGGCTGAATTCATTTAATCCTGTAAAAAACGTCCCCTAGCAGAGGTTTTGCCATTATGGAAGATAAAAATTTAAAAATAATAATATATAAAGAACTCGAGATATAACATCAAATAGCAAGATGACTTGAAAAAGCTCTTGTAGCCCTAAACAAATAAAAACAAAATTTAAAAAAAAAGTAAAAAAGTATTTTTCCACCTGCTATGGATGAGTTTGTAAAATCAGTATCAAAGAAATTTACACGTGCTGGCAGATCTGAATATAGAAAAATGAGTGAGACAAATGCTGCAGACCTTGAAGCAGAGTTAATGTACACTCCCAAAATTAGCTCTCCTGGCAACTATCGCCGGTTCCTAGATCTTTCTGGAGCTGGTTCCCTCTCAGATGATGAAGCTGGCTACCACTCAGGAAATGAAGGCTTCATAGACGATGAATTGGTTCCTGAACAATCGCCTCTGCCTGAAGCAGGTGGGGAGAGAAGTGGTATATGGGGGTTTGGGTTCTCATTTAAATTCAGTCTCATTTAGTTCCTTATAGACAGAAAAAGCATTAAAACATTGTTTTTTTAATCTTTTATCTTATAATAGTCACTGGCATGTGTCTTTTTCTTTGTTTTGTTGGGTTGGGAAACCTCGAAAAATGGTATTGCAGTATCTCAAACTGTTATTTCGTCTCTGTTTTGTTGGTTCTCAGTGGAATAGTTACAATGACATGAATGTATTGAGTAGCAGCAATATAGGGTTTTGTTGTCAATTATGAAATGTATGTAACTATTCTTTAACCTCTTATTCATGGTGATACTATATTACACCTCTATCAGAATGCTTATGGTGTGGCCATGTCATGTGCTTATTTCTTTATATTTTACAGCCTTTATTGAAGATGTACTCTAGCTCATGGTCATAATGTAATATAACTGTATTGGTTGTTTCATGGTTGTGCACAATTATATTCCTGTAAGAAAGATCATTGTATGTTACAGACCTTTTTGCTTAGAAACAAAACAGTTTATGGTTATGTCATATTACATTCCTGTACCACACCGTTTTATATTCCAATCAGAAGGCCCTTAGTTACACCGTAATATATGATTGTCTTGTTGTTCTTATGTTACAGATATTTTTGCTTCGGAACAGTCTAAGTCTCGGTTATGCCATATTACATTCCTATTGTTAGGTGCATGGTAACACCATATTACATACCTATCAGGAAACTTGTAGTTACCTGTACGTCATATAATATGATAATGTTTGTTTCAGACCTCTACCCAGATCTGAGCCCGACCAGTTCGGACCCAACAGTTACCACACCCACAGAGGCCAAGGAACAATTGACAGAAGAAGAGAGGAAGGATATGACAGAGGAGTTAGAAAAGGTATCTACTTTAATAAAAATCTTTGAAACTTGGAAACTAGCATTGCTGACTTTCACTTTTGACTTGTTAAGAACCATATAATGCATTGATTGGGGAAGATGAGGCATAATTTCTACATACACTAATTATAAGAAAAGACATTTTTAATACTATCTAGTTGTATGGCATAACAGATTATGAAATAATTAGCTGTAACTGTTCCTTCATTCCAAGTCTTCAGGGGCCCCCATGGCATAGTGGTAGAGCCGCCAATTTGTAAATCCTCTGACTGCTTAGCCTCTCACTGCGTGGGTTCGGGTCCCGTTTGGGATTTAATGTGAAACGGTCTTATAGCTGAGTTGCGGTGAGCCGGTGGTTCTACATAGACATGTGTATGGGATCTTTCTCCAATAAAAAGATGGACGTTGCTATAATGATAATAAATAGTGGCTGCAATGTATTTAAAAAAACAAACCAAATCTCGAAGGGGATTTCTGCTAAAATAGAAATCAATGTTAGAGCTGATAACTAGGTTTATGAAATAACGTGATTTCAAAAGTAAGGGGTCATGTGGTTTTAAATAGTTTAAAAATAGCTTACTGGTAGTGCAGATAGGAAATACTTGTTTATAATGACAAGTGGAGTGTTATGCTATTTTTTTCATATATATATATAGGCATCCATAAACAGTATTTCACAGGATCTCTTAGGGCAATTATATTTCTTTTTGTTTTTTAAGAGGGACAGAAATGGTCCAAAATATTTTTTAAGAGGGACAGAAATGGTTAAAAATATTTTTTAAGAGGGACAGAAATGGTCCAAGATATTTTTTAAGAGGGACAGAAATGGTCCAAAATGTCAAGATACCACCTTTAAGGCTTCCTTCTCATCTAAAAGCATGAGCTTAAATGACCACAACTGTACCCATTATCAGCATCATTGTCATGGTGAGGCCAGAGCCAGATTGTCTTAGGTAAACCTTTGTTCCAACAGTGTCAGCTCTCCAACTGTCTGTTTTTGATGTCCTCTGAGCTGAATTACTAATTTTGTAGCCATTGCCATCCCTTGAAAAAATACCATTAAAACCAAGCATAGATACATTTGTGTACTTATGACTCCTACATTTGTTCCCAGGTGGAAGGAGAGATTGCCACACTGCGCCAGGTTCTAGGGTCAAAGGTTCGCTACGCATCTGAGCTTAAGAGAAAGCTGGGCATCACACCCCTACAGGAGATGAAAACCGACTTCCAGCATGGTCTCCAGTCTATCAAAGAGTCTACCACGTATGTTATTCTCAGTTTTACTTCTTACCACAAATCGCCTGGCTAGTTTTTTTTACAACTTCAAGCTAAGCTTTTTAAATTATCAATAATTATTTCTTTGTTGTTGTTTTTTGTAACAGCATCAGTTAAAGTGTAATGTCACAGTTAAATTCTTTTAATTATCTTCTAATTACCAATTGCCTGGTTGTTATTCCCTGCCGATGGCATTGGGAGGGGGATAATATTTTGGCCTTATCCATCCTTCCATTTGTCTGAATTTCTTCTCCACGCCATTTTTTGGCAACTTTCTGACTTAATTTCAACCAGTCTTTATAGAAACCATCAGTACCAAAAGTGCATATCATTGGCATGTTCTGGTCTGACCATTTTACACAGAGTTATGGCCCCTGAATAGTATTTCGTTTCCATGCTATTACTTGATTGCACAAAAATCTTTTTTTTTTCATAAAGATGGTAACCTCATAGTTATTTTTTGGAAAAAAATATTTCTGATTTCTTGCCATTTTCCTTATATGCAAATTCTGACTTTCTTCAAACAAGCACCAATCGGCAGGGGATATGCTGTCTTGGACACAGTATTATCATTTTATAAACAGCTTCAGCATAAGCTTCTTTTATTTTTAATCGTCAACAATTATTGCTTTGTGTTTTTGTAAAAGCATCATCAGTGAAAGTGTAAGGTTACAGGTTAATTCTTATTAATGGACCTTATTTTTATTACCATTATGCATCGTCTAACAATAATCATAGTTGCTTATTAGTACTGCATTTGTAATTGATATGAAAGGTTTAAGATTTGTTCTCTGCTATACAGGGCTTTCTATGATGCTTGCAGTGTATTTGCATTTATTAGTTTGCAGATTGCTGTCCAAAAGTGTAAACTCTGTAAATGAAGGAAATCTTTTCTGAGAAGTGAATATTATGGGCTATTTTCCCATAGCAGTTCAATAGTAATGAGGCTGGTGTAAAACAGTACTTCTATTACTTAACAATTTCTCAGGTAGCATTTCTTTTTGGAATTAAATTTAGAATATTTCTCACACTGTATGAATAGTTTTTTTACTCATTTCTCCCTATTGTGTGTCATTTATCTGGTTTCAGAGTTTTTAAGCTAGGGAAAACATGTTCAGCAGTATGGATCACACATTAAACTTACACTGTCAAAGCCCAATGTAGATAGATATTTAAAGCATTAACAAGAATAACCCCATCTAAAAGTAAAATATATAAGTATCACATAGCTGTAAGGAGATATTGTCATCCCAAAAACTGTACTATTACCTGAGGCTGCACCATATAGCAATATTACAGTACTTTAAGAACATTTAGGAAATTAGTTTGTTTTTTTTTTGTCTTATTTTTTATTAATATAATTATATCTACTGTGTACAGATATCAGAAAACCAATGAGACACTTCATGATATCAATGAAAGAATTCACCAATCTTCTGCGTAAGTCAGCTTGCCTGTCTGTCTTGTGGTAAAACTTGCTTCACTCTTCGTCCTAGCTTAGTCGTAGATGCTGTATAATTGTTTTGGATTGCATGTTCTAAGTTCAAGAATGGCAACTAAAAATTAAGACAATGCTGATTGATTTTAGTATTGTGGTTTACCATGATCAACAATCTTTCCAAATTGAGTTTTAAAACACTGCGCCTTTGGTCCAACAAGCATGCCAAATATACTTGATAGGTCCATTTAACTTGAGATTTTGGTCAACTAAAAACATGAACGACCACCTTTTGTCAAAACCTGTATCAGTCACCTTCCTTGGAATTCTCAGAGCTTTATATAAAAATTGTAAATATTTGGCACCTGGCTGAGCGGTTTAAGTCACCAAATTTTAACTCAATAGCTGTGCACCATGGACCGTGGGTTTGAGTCCCATTTTGGGTGAGAACTTCCATATGGGGAGACTTACCTGCACTGTGGTTCTTCCTGTGTTCTTCCACTGTGTCTTCCTTCACCAATAGTTAGCTGGACATTGTCAAAATACCCATCATTATGTTGTTGTGATGTTACAAAAAACACAAAAAACAAAAGGTGTAAATATGATTCAGTGGGATTATATATCACATAATTCTCAACTAATCCTGCTTAGGTGCTGTTAGGTACTAATTGTCGGAATTAATCCTTTACTCGCTGGAAACACCATTTACCAAATTAACTTAAGTCTTACTCCACGCTAATGGTGTTTCCAGCAAGTAAAGGTTTTATAAGAGTTGTTTACCAGCACCATCAGTATGTAAGCCAGGCTTGGTTTTAGTGTGTATGGTTATAATTTTGTATTGGCTCTGCAAAACACAGGATTAACATTATAACCAGAGTATCCTGAATGCAATGCTATTTATTATTGTTTTAAAGTCTGTTTGTTTGTTGTATTAGAATGGTCATGAAAACAGATTGTTTGTTGTGTTAGAATGGTCATGAAAACAGATTGTTTGTTGTATTAGAATGGTCATGAAAACAGATTGTTTGTTGTATTAGAATGGTCATGAAAACAGATTGTTTGTTGTATTAGAATGGTCAGGAAAACAGATTGTTTGTTGTATTAGAATGGTCATGAAAACAGATAATAACACACATTACAAACATAAACAGAGTTGAATAATATGCCTTGTCCTGTTGTCTTATAGACAGAATCTTTATTGTGGTGGATCAGTATAAAAACTATTTAAAAACTAACATTTAGAACAGAGTCGTCTGTAATATACCATTATATGTTGTTTAATGGTTTTTTTCTCTTGGATCAATCATAAAAACAGCTCAAAAGTACATTTTATAAACAGTTTTCAATACATATAATTGAATGTTTACGTTGTTTTAGAATCACTTTGTTGTGTATGATCATCAAAACATCCCAATTATACAGTAGTGTTGTTGTGTATAATTTTTGCGATAGGATGTCCTATGGCTTGATGTTTCTTCCATATACACAAGCTTTCATATCCTTGCATGGGTCAGCTTTAGTTTATATTTCATTTGCAAATTGGCATTTCATTCAACCCCTTCTTTACATTATTAATAGATTGCTCTAAAACTGTGATTTTTTTTGTATGACTCATTATTTCTGTATATATGTCAATCATCTGAATAAACTTCCAACCTACCTTTAGTCACTGACACTTCATTGTGAATGACTATGCATTCAAAATTTAAATAAACATAAATAATGACCTTCACCCATGAAAGCAGTTCACAAGATAGATAAAATAGTTTGTATACAGTTGCAGATAGTCATTAATTCACAGCTACATTGCAGTTTTCTAACAATGTGTTTTAGATGAAGCTAAGCTCTGCATTCCAAAGTGGTCGAACTGCTGACTTGTAACTCCTCTGACTGCTTTGCATATCTTGCATGGGTTTGAATCCCATTTAGTCAAAGGACTAAATGTGGGTAGGTCTTCTAGCTGATCTGGAGCTTTCCTGTGGTTCTACTCAGACATTTGTCTGGTGTCTTCCTTCACCAAAATAACTGGACATCACTATAATGACCACAATTGGTCACTGCAATGTATTTAAAAAAACAACAGAAGTATTCAAAATGTTGACAATGTGAAAGAATAACTGATGGTATTAGGTCAAACAACCAACAACAAGATATTCTACATTCACACCTACATGTTACAGCATTGTACAACTGTATTACTTTAACAGATATCAGAAAACAACTGCTGTTGCAAAGTCTGCTGCAGAGAAGACTTCCCATGTTGTTTCAGCCGTAGGTTCAACAGTGACTCGCAAGCTAGGAGACTTAAGGTAAGTACCTCTCCAAGATAAATTGTCAGAGCAAATGTTTGACCTTATTAGGTTCACTTACAATAAACAGCATCCTCTCCAATTGTAGTGTCTTTGATTTAGTGGATAAGGTGTTATTATAAGAATGTAGGGTACCTTATATAAATCCCAGACCAATCACAAGATGTGAGTCCTTTGGCATGAGCATGTCTTTCATATTGCTCTAGATACTCAGTAGCTGAATAGTGGTTCAACCCAGAAAGGGGACAGAAGAACAGGATTCATATAGAGCTTGTTTCCGGATAGGAGACTTGGAATCCAAACCACGAAAAGTTTTATCCTTGAGCATGACTACTTACAGTACAATGCCCTTGCTAGTTACTACCCAAGTACTTGTTCTACCCAGGAAGTGGGCAGTTGAGAGAGATTAAGATAAAGTTAAAAGAAAGTCTTTATTTCTCAATCAACTTTTAATAACTTTGTTTCAATTACGTGTTTTTATATAATGGAGAAGAACAAATCAAACAATATCAACTGTCTGGACCCACATACATCTCAGACTGATGCTCAGTATGATACTAAGAACTCAATGAATGTCAAAATATTGCTTATAGTGATGATAAGATAGAGAATGGTGATGGTGATTTTGATGATAATGATGGGTGATGATGATGATGATAGAAATTGATTAAACAATATATTTTTATATATATATATAATATAATTTACAACTGTGTTTATATTTTAGAAATTCCACAACATTCAAATCAGTAGAGGGGAAAGTGGAGTCAGCATACGCAACTGTAAAGGTAATTATAGCAACTCATTCATTTGTATTTTTACATGGAATTTGTTTAAGAAATTGGTGTTTACTTACAGTATAGAGGGGTGTTATTTTGTTCACATGTAACATGTACGCAGTATTTACGCAGAATGAGCATGTTAAACATCGCTTTTTTTAATTTCTGGAATGTCTGGGATTCTTTGGCATGTATTGGGACCAAAAGTTGTTAAGCAATTTATTACATTAAACACACATATATATTTAAAAGTACTTATTGTATATTGTTATGGAATAGAGTCATGTAAGTGGGGGCATGTGCTGGGCCCATCCAGGTTATTGATAGAAACATGGGATAATTTGTCTGGAATTTAAAAGATACCTGTTATTGATAGAAACATGGGATAATTTGTCTGGAATTTAAAAGATCCCTGTTATTGATAGAAACATGGGATAATTTGTCTGGAATTTTAAGGAGACACCTAGTACAAACAGTGACTGAAGCATGGTTGAACTGGGAGATGACGTGTCAGTAGCATTATTTGTTCAGATAATACAATTGCCATGCATTAACAGGGCTCAAGGTGTGAGACCCAGACAGGGCGTACTTTATGTTAATAAGTAAGTGATTTGATATTGGCCCTGTTATTTGTCCTTGGGCAGTCGCTTTGGCCGAAGGCCAAGGGCTAACATGACTGACCCAAGGACAAACAACAGGGCCAGTATCAAATCACTTATTTATTGACAATTTTATTAAATAACTACATATACTTATAACATTTCACATTTAATACTTAGCTAGTTTTTGCATTAATCCAAGTCAGAAAATGCTTGTTTGTGTTTTTGTGAAATCTACATGTTGTAAATTTATGTCGTATTTGGTTAAACACTACCAATTCATGCTGTGAATGTTCGAAAACTGAGAATAGTTTCATAAATTTAATGCAACCTGTTGACGTCTACACATAGACCCAGTTAAAACAAAATGGCTGCCATTTCCCAGAGGTTCTTGCTGATATCTATTTAATTTTTTGTCCTATTTTTTTCCTTATTAGCCAATCAATTCACTTGTAGTTCAATTTAAATGCAGGCTTTATATCAATATCACTTTTCGGCCCATGGCTGAAAAAGTGATATTGATATTGGCACTGTTTTAAAGCAGGCCGTCGTGTTATTGAACGTGATAGGTGCTTTTTATAGGACTAGTAATGTAAAGTTATTTAATAACTGGAATTATTAAATAATTATACGTTCTTAGTCCTAAAAAAACGGCAAATGCCACGTTCAGTAACACAATAGCCTGCCTTAAAACAGTGCAAAGCTGACAAAATTGTTAATAAATAGGTGATTTGATGTTGGCCCTGTTATTTGTCCTCGGGTTCTTAACATGATTTATATGTAAATACTATTTGAAAGGCCTGTTGTATGAAATCTGACGATGGCCATGAGAAAAAGTGGCGGAATGAAATTTGTCTCCCTTGTCAGATACACTGTAATATCAGCGGCAGTCCAAATAGTGAGATAGCCCTTTAAGTTGGAATCCTCGGACTTTATTAAAGGTTCTTTTTGAGATTTTGTCAGTACAATTAATTACTTAAGCATAAATTTAAGTGCTAAATCCACCAAATATACCAGAATATTTGAGTATTTATAGACAATTATTAATCCAAGTATCACATTGATAGCCCCAATGTCAAGGACCTATTTTTGGAGAATACTAAGGGGAGGCTATCCACTGGCATCCATCATTCTTTTTTCAATTCAGTCACATTTTGTTTGGTCTAAAGATAGTATCTGCTACTTATCATTTAATTCTGACAAAAGTAAACATGAAAACTAACATACACACAATTTTACTAAAATGTGTTGTAAGCAATATAATAATACTTATCAAGCTGTTAATATGTGATTTGTATGATTGTGCAATTAAAATATATATTTTTATTAACCTCTTTCCTGAAAAAAAAATGCATTCTTTCTGATTCACTTGAATTGCATTATATTCTGTCCTTGTTTTGGCTTTTACTAATCTAATTCTGGTGTCATGTTTTCAAACAGCGAAGGATGTCAGTAAGTGATACATTCTTCATCATTTCCTAAAATTTAGATAAAGCCGTAAATATATATTTCCTGAGCTAAGGCTGTGCACCCACCTTAAACAAAGAAAATATTTATATGCTGATTAAATGTGGGACTCACTTAAAAATTATAATAAATGCACTATTTCTGACTAAAAAAATACTGTAAACAATATGCCTTTTTACTTCTTCTGGCAAATGGAAAGTTTCAAAAGTTGCATGTTTCTGCTACTTTTGCTGTTTATTAACATGCATAGAAAAATATCCCTAAGATATAGTTTAACATAATTAAAATAGTTTGTTCCAGTCAAAATTGTTGGTATTATACTTATAGAAGGGTTTTCTAGAGTAGTGCTTTAAAAGGTATGTCTAATATAGACCTGGTTGTATTCAATCTGATTCTTAAAAATCACTTTGTTGATGATTCTAGATTATTGGCTTTTTTGTAACACAATAGGCAATGTCCAGCTATTTATTGTTGGAGGAAGACCCCAGACATGTGTCAGGGTAGCACCATCAGCACACTGCAGCTGGAAGACCTATCCCCATGAAAGTTCTTGCCTAACCTGGACTCGAACTTTGGCATATGAGTTACAATTTTTTTTTTAAATAATTGACATTTATCAAATACAAAGCCATAACTAAGACAGATTCATGTTGTTATTTTTTAGAAGTTTTTTTTTTCTTAAAGAAAAAATTACAAAATATGCTGATAGATTTACATCAATTGATGTTAGCTGCTGCATAAACTACTTGTGCTTGTCATTTTCTCAAGGACATCATATAGGATTTGCTAAATATCTTTACTAAAAAACAAGGGTAAACAAGAGAACTATCTGTACAGGTGTTGGTTTAAAATCATTTAATGAGATTGATTAAAATGTAGTAATTTAAAGATAAAAAAAGCATTTTATAACACATTACACAAGATTTGCACTATAAATGGCAACTGAAGCAGTTACTACCTTTAAGCTTGTACAAACCTTATTCTATGGCATGAAGTTTTTTATTCTCCAATCCATTCATAACCATTTACTTGCTGGAAACATCATACACCCCATTAACACAAATCATATCCCATCCTAATGGTGTTTCCAGCAAGTAAATGGTTAACACAAATCATATCCCATCCTAATGGTGTTTCCAGCAAGTAAATGGTTAAGTAAGGAATGCTGTTTTATTGCATATAATCTTTTTTTTGTATTTTACCATAAATACTTTTAAATGACAGAATCAAACATTTTTCTAAAGAAAGCTTGAATGCTTTTAGTTGAAATTGATGACTTGCAATAAATTAAATGTTAGTGATACAAGCTTAAGAACCTGGCTTAATTTATTCTGATGATTGTGGGGATGGGTGTGGACACTTATGATATGGTGTAAGGGTCTGTTGTAATACATATTAAAACACAAAGTCTTTTGGTAAGTGTAACAGCATTCAGACTTTTCTGTGGTATAATTAGCATTCATAGACACTTAGCCTTTATTGATTGTTCCATAGATTTTGGTTTATTATGCTAGGTTTTGTAATGAAATGCTAAGACTTGGGAGGTTATGCTAGCTACCATTGCAACATGCTGCTTTTAACTGCATATTATTAGTAAATGAACACAAACAAAAAATCTTGCTATTTTTGTGATATATCAACAAACTGTATGATTGTAGGTAGCATTATTTAGTTATTGTAATCTGGCCTATATTTAACATCCTCAAGAAAGCAGGATCTTTGTTTTAAGTGTTACAACTTCTACAGGTTTTACACTAATCAAATTTTGTGAAATCAAAAATTTTAAAGTGCTAAGTGTTATACAATGTTATATACTTTTAGTTATTTACCCTGCTCCTAGGGGGAAAAAATATACCCTATTGTAACCCAGTTGTGCTTTATGCTACCTACTAGGTTTATGCTATCTATGGGGACGTACGCTACATGTAGTTAGTAACAATACCATGGGTTTCTGGTTATACAAATTTCAATGTTTGTAACAAATGTTTGCTATGTTTTATAGTCTTCAAAATCAATTGAAAATTTGAAAGATCGATTGGTGAGTTAGGTGTTGTATTTTGCACAATATATAATATTTTGATAAAGTTCTACAATTTTTGGAAGCTATTTTTTATATTTTCTTTCAGTATTATATATATTCAGGCTAAATAAGAGTGTTGAAGAAATAATCATTTAATTATTCATTAGCAACTAGTATTTGTACATAGTAATACATTTACATTTTTAAGTAAATTAAATGTTATTTTCATAAAATTTATACCACAGTCTTTTATAATGCAGTCCTTTATACTTTTATGGTTGTCAGCTTGGACAATATTAACAATGTTATTCTGAGTTCCAACAACTTTTTATGGCTAAGCAATTAAAATGAAGGTCCAGCATGTTTGCAACTTCTGAGCCTCCAAAACATTTAACATAGCAGTAAGCATCATATAGTGTAATACATTTTGTATAAACATGCAATATGTTAGTCACTTATATTTTCCTTTCCTCACTAATTTTTCATTTATATGATGTTCAAGAATACATAACACATGTTTAAACAGTTTGATTTTATTACAATGCTAATAGGATGAGAGCTTCCATTATACTAAAACTAACATAACCTTCTGTTTACTTGTAAATAACATGGCTTATTTTGACTGTTGTTATTTATACACAGCAACAGTTGCATGCTCACAGTGTTATTCTATGCTGCTATGCACTCGTGTTGGTTCCAGAGTTCCAGATATTATGGGGAGTGAGGCAATTCTCATGTTAGATCTCTCCTTACACTGTTCCAAACATCACAATATGCCAATGTTCACCTCATGCTAACCCCTCTATTTCTTATGCACACTTGAATATTCATTTAAAGATCTCGTCCAGCACATGCGACCCAAATAAACATCAATTAAAAAGTGATGAATGAATTTGTAAAAATGACCATTTGGTTGATTGGAGGATAAATATTGACCTTTTTACCAACTAATACAATAGACATTTGGAAGTTTTAAGGTTTAAGCTTCCTAGTCTTACAATAGCACAGAGGTTTCATATTTTAATGATGATAATGATCCTGCTGTGATTTGTAGCCTTAACTGGTTTCACATTGTCATCACAATGGAAGGTTATTGGGTTGCCAGTAAGGAATTGGGTTGGCGTGACTGTAGCCGGCTTGACACAGCCTCAAGCTGCAGAGGTATCAGGAAATTGGTGGGGATTTGAGCATTACTGACCAATGACAGTGCAGTAAACCAATGAGCATCAACTCCTGACTAATTGTTTTACAGCCTCTTCTCCTATGACATCTCTGTGTATAATAAACTAATAATTTAACATAATTTAACTGCTAGGAAAAATTGGACTTGTGCTAGATTAGACATTGTCCCTTACATCTGTAACTCTGGATTATGTATTTAATTAATAATTGTAAGCATGTATAGTACAACAGTGTCTTCACTTGTATATTTAAGCTAAGCATGGGTTGTCCTGTGTTTAATTAGCAGTAGCAGCATCAAATAAAATAGAAATACAATTTTTTAACTACATGAAGCTGCTTATTTACTAGTAGTATGCATGAACTTACATATGCATATACATGTACCTGTACAGTTTTTTTACGGATTATTTCTTTATGTCATCAGTATTGTTTTTGCTCATGAAAATATAAAATTCCAATAATTAGTTACTACTTTCTGTTATTTTAACCATTATTTCAAATTTATTATGTCTTCTTTTTTTCTTCATCAATATTCATGTATATATTTATGTCCTGTTATTATTCTCTGTCTGAACTAAAAAATTTTGCCCGTTTCTTCATAAGAACTCTTCACTGCCCCATGTAAGTAATTATAGGACCTTGACTGTTGTCTTTAGACATGCTTGATGCATTTCTTTTTTTAATTTTATTTTCTCACAAAAGGAATCTTTTTCTCCAAAGTAGAACAGCTCCCCATTCTACCTCTCTTCCATAATGGTATGCAGTTTGTTTATTTGTTTGTGTTTCCTTGGTTTCTAGTTGGTTCCATTGTGCATCTAACCTTTTACTTGCTGGAAACAACATTTTCACCATTAACATAAAACCTACCCAGTCTTCTTTCCAGCAAGTAAACTGTCAAGTTTTAATTTTAAAAGTGTCATTTTCTAATGATAGTATTATAAACATTGCAGTTTTACGTTGGTTATTATCAGATTATTTTTTATACATCTCACAGACACAGTTATAGTCATTTGTTTGCAACATTCGGCTATCCAGACAAAAATTATGGGTAAAATCAATGGTGCACCGCATTTCATCTGGAAGTTTTATACACATGAAAGTGTGCGCCCTGACCCGGAATCTGGGGGCTGAGGAAGTTGGAGGTCCATGTCTGGGAAACAGTAGCAGATGTTAACTTAAACTTAGAATACATGTTCACTGTAATAAAGGGAACCCATTTCAAAAGGGCAGGTAACCCTTAATTCAATTTTGGCAGAGTTAGGCTTCTTTTATACTTTTCTGTAATGGTAAAGGTTTTTGTTAAGGTCCATTTCTTAAAAGCTGTCAAAGATATTCACTTCAATCAAATAAAGGAATATATTAATTATAATCTATGGATACCTCTTGTTTATTTAGTAACCTCATTTAAGGCAAAAAATAACTTTTCATGAGGTTAAGTTTCCAAGTGATGCAAGTATTTTTGTTTTTATAGCTTTGTTTTTTGTTTTGTTTGTTTATTGAAGTTTTTTGTTGTTGTCAGACTACATTATTGTTTATTGCACTTTTCATCACACCAATTCACTTTTCCATTATTTTTCCATTTATGACAATTCTTGTTGAAATTTAGTTTGATGAAGCTAAATATAATTATCTTGGTTACATATACTGTACAAAACAATAAGCTCATTGAAATTGGCAGAATATAAGTTAATAATAAATATAATCTATGAATTTGTTGTAAGACTGTCCAAAATTAGCTGCTGAAGACAAATATGACATCAGAGATTTCTATTGAGAACTATTGATATTAGTATGTTTGCAAATAAATAGTATTTATAAAGTTTTCGAGGTATGTAATGTGTATAAGCACTATATCATCACTTGAGATATTTATAATCAGTGCAAGTAATTAGTACTTGTTTGTTTTGTTTTTAAAGATTAACTAAATATTACTCATGATAGAATATAACAAGAGACTCACAACTCTGGTTATAATACATGACTGAGTGGGTCGGAGATCAACCTATACTCAAGGATGTCCCCTTTCAGAATCATTTCTCTTTTAACCTTTTAATTGCTGGAAACAACATTAACCCATTGACAAAAAACAACAAATTCTTCCTTGTGGTGTTTCCAGCAATTTAAATGTTAAGAGTTTACTCAAGCATAAGTATTACATTGTAACTCCCATTTGATTTCTTACTGTGAAAGTATGTCACAATTTCTAATATTTATACCTCAATAGCCCACATAAATAGTGAAGATATTATTGCCATGTGTCAGTTATTGTAAGAAAATCATGAGGGGTATATATTTGTGCTTGAAAAATACCTTGAGAAAAAGTGTATTAACATAGTTATCAAGACCCAGCATCTGAAGTAATACATTTTGTTAGTACTCAGATAAGATTAAATAATATTCTTTCTCTCCTTTCTTTTAACTCTATCATAATATAACAGTACACTTTTTAATGATTTCAGTTAATTTAATCAATTGATGTTTTTGTTAAGCATTTGTCTTGAAATATTAAAGGGCATTACACAAGGTATGTGTTTCTATTCATCTGTTCATGTTCAAATCTTTTGTAAACTGTCAGTGTGTAACTTTTAGAAAGCCCTGATACAACAAACCAGGCATTCTAAAAGCACTACTTTCTTCTTTCGAATTTCCTAATTGTAAATCATATTCCATACTTCAATTTGTATCTTTTGCATGTTAACAGTCCCATTCCAGAAGAAATTAGCAGTCACTTATATGTGAAGGCAACTTCAATAAGGCCCTGTTGAAGAGAGAGCTGGTGCAGGGTATTTGTTAGCCATTGGGTAAAAGTTACAGATTCATCTTTATTGCACTTATGGGTGTCAGGTTTTAAGATAACTTTGAGGAGATGTTTATACAAACAAGCTTAACTACCCTAAAAATACTTAAAACTTGTATTACAAATTATCTTAAATTTAGTCCTTTCTTACCTTTTTCATCTGTTTTATCATTCCAGTCAAAGGTGGCGGGCAGTCGGTCTGAGGGTAACTTTGAGGACGCGCTGCTACAAGACAAGGAGAACAACAGCAATGGGTCGGCCTCGCCCGCAACTGAAGCCGCAGAGGAGAAGGTCCCTCAGTAACCATAGCAAGCAAGTCTGCCACAAATGCACCCCATAACAATTCAGCTTACTTTATTTGCGAGATTCATGACATGGTTTTATGAAATAATAAGGATGTTGCAATAAAAACAACAACAAAAAAATCAGCCCCTGTTTGCGACATGATCACATAATTTGGACATTGGCAAATGTTCTTCATTTCCGTGATTTTCACCATTCAGATCCGGACTTGTTAGTGCAATTTGTTTTATCTTTTTTGATATCTGGGTATTTTTATATTCTGATTGCATTTAACATTTATAGTATCTTAATCAGCGGAGTCAACAAAACAATATTTTTAACCCAATGCAAAATTTACAAAACATGACAATAAAACAACAATAACAAATTTTTAAAAAAGGTACAAGAATCTACTATTAAAATATTTAAACATCAACAAAGAAAATGCAAAAGAAAAACAACACAAATATCCAAAGTATATCTATATTTTCACTGCTTTCAATATCTGGAGGACCAACCCCTGTCACATGATTAGAAACATGTAGTGTGCCTGCAAGAAATCATGCTAACTGGCTACGCATTGTTGTATTGTTAAACCTTTGTCCCTTGATTGATAAGTGGGATGTCTGTATGGCCTCATATTGGATTTAAAGTCCAAGATCCAGTAAATTCTGCTGAAGATAAGTTCTTGTAAAAGTAGAAATAAAAAACTCCAATTTGAGAGACTTTTATTAAAATGTATTTAAGATTTTTAGTTACTGCTAAGTTTACTGATAGTTTGACAGTTTCTGTTCATGTCTAGGACAAACTGTCACAAATAAAAAGCATATGAATTGTTTAGGAACTATATATTTGACATTGATTGATCATTCTGTAACTTCTTAACCCCTCACTTTGTGGGTTCGAGTCCCAGTAGTGACTAGAACTTTCATGTGGGGAGGTCCTCCAGCTGACCTGCAGTCTTGGTAGTTCTAACCAGACATAAGTCTGGGGTCTTCCTCCACCAATAGTTTGCTGGACGTCCCCAGTATGACAATAATTGTGTTCGAGTGACGTATTAAAAAACAAAACAAACATTCTGGAATGTCCTGGGTGACTCTTGACTCCAATAATCCTTGCTTTCCATTTATCTGTCTCTTCTTAACTCAGTTGACAACAAATAGAATTTAAACCAATACAGTCCCTAGACATGTTTTGGGGCCCATTCTCTACACAATTCATGTTTGTGTTCATTTAGGATACATGTTATTCTGGGGGCAAAGGTTTGACCGTGTTAGTTGCATCTGTAGAGAGCAGTGTGCTTTCTTGTCCTGTTGACTTGTCATTGTGAACAAATCATGTTTGTTAGGTTGTTGCTTATGATGGAAGTTATGTATTGTTGAAATCTTTTAATTGCTTGCCTTTGTGGATTGATAAAGATATTAAGTAAAGTTGAGCTGTTTGTGACCTTTGTGCAATTTTCAGAAATACCACACTCCCTTCGCCAGAACTTATTATTTAACAAAGGGAGTGTGATGAAAATTACTAAAGGTAAAAAAACCAACTCATCACTAAAAAAATTATTTCCATAATGATTAATCTTGAGCTTGAAAACACCATAATTGAATTAACTAAAGTGTTCTCATTGCTTGTACTGTGGCATAAAACTCACCATTTTATGTATATGTTATATGAAGTTATGTTCCACTTTATTTTTGTATACATTAAACTGGTAAACATGTTTACATTATTATCATTATTTTTGACATTAGATTTAATATCACATGTTTGACTTTGTACATTTTAAAAATAATATAAAGGCAGAACATTTAAAACATTAATTGTGTGATATGAATGGCAATAGCTGGAAGGTCATGGGTAAAAACTTTAGACACATGCTAAGACAACATGCATACATATATTTAATTAGAAACAAACTGGACAATCAATCAGGCCAATAATTGCCATTTAATTTACATACACATTAGCTCTTTCCAGAATGTTCTTCCTCTTGTTCTTCCTCTTGTTCTTTATAGATGATTGCAAACGTTTCTGTCAATGTTTGTTTTTTAAATACCAATTGAACATAAATCAAGCCTATTTTTGATGTCGGAGTGTTTAAAGTAGGCTATTTTATGTTTCAAGGTATTATTTTTGTCTAAAGTAGGCTAATCTTCAAGTTTAATAGTGTAAGATACCAGACTGGTCAAAGGTGTTGGTGCTTCCTTTTAAAATGTTTAGTCCTTTTATACTTTTTAGTCACATAATAAACACATATACATGGGACCTTAGAATAGTGTTGGTATATTACACAGCTATAATTGATCCCTCATTTTCTTGTTTAAACTAAGACTGAGCCCACATAGTGTAAGGTTTTAAGTTACTTTTTACTCTTGGTTACAGGTGATCACATACCACTTAAATTATACTTAACAACAGGTTGCATCTTTGAAGACCCAGAGTACATTGGAGGTCCAGTGTATTCCATAATTTGTTAAATGTTTAGGTTATAAAAAACACCTCAATACTTAGCTTACTTTTTTTCTTTGTATTTTTGTTTTTCATGCACTTAAACACCCGTTGGTTATATATAATATGCATTTAAGCTTCTATAAAAAATAATATACTTTTAATAGATTTATAAAGTGGGTAAAATATCAATTAATCATTTCTAAAGTGCATGCCTATGATGTAAATCTTTTTTAGAAGTTATGTTTGTTGTAAATATTTGTGTTAAAACAAATCCATAACTTGTTAAAGTTGTTTCATATATTTTGTTGAATGCTGATCATTATAATGTGTTGTTAGTATGTTTATGATTGATTTACTAAGTGTGATTTATTTACATGTTAAGTATTATAAAAGTGCTAAAAGATATGCTTCATTGTATCACTGTACTTTGTTATATAAGCAGCATTTCCCTAAAATAGTCTATTTTCAATTTTCTTATAACCTCTGAGCTCTGAAGAAAGGGAAGTTAATCTGATTCACATAGCCAACTTCGATATGGGTACTCCTGTTGATTAGGCAATGGACATTCCAAATTATTTGACTTTAACCAATTTGAGAGCTGCATTTCTTTTGCACCTTAAAAAGTACTTGTACGTGACTTAATGGAAATTCTAAAAGCAACTTACACTATTAGAATAATACACATTTCCTAATACCGGTAGGTAAAACTTCATGAAAAAGTTTTCCATATGCAAATAAAAATAATTGGTTATGTATTATTGGATCAGATATGGTGGATAGTGGATAAAATAGTTTTATTTCAGTAGGAAAAAAATGTATATACACAGTTTTGGCTGCAGTTTAAACCTTCATTTGCAATTAAGCACCCTGATCAATCGCTTGTGAGCATATACATGGAGCACAAAAGTTACTGCTCTGGTCATGAACTTTGATAATATTTGTATGATCCTTGACACTATATATGTAATACTCATTTTTTATTATTCTTTCACACTATTATTTTTGTCTTAAGATATTTGGATTATGCACTTTTTCTTCTAAACTCTTCTTTTATATTTAATGTAAATTCTTTCTTTCTTCATCACATTAAAATAATAAGTATAAATCTGGATTTCAATCTCATTAGGAACAAAATCTTTTGAAACTGTCTTGAGGTAGTTTGTTGGTCTCTATGTTCAAGTGAATGTTAAGTATATGAATAACAGACTGGTAGATCAAACTTGTACACAAATTTCTTCTGTTTAATTTGAAAATAAGAGGAAAGCCAGTCATATTTTCACATTTAGGAGCAAAAATGTCTGCATATAAATTTGCAGACATAACTGGTCTATACATGTTATTTTCTGGATAAGTTGGGCTGTTCAATGACAACCTGAATATTGTCATGTTTAGTGGGAGTTTTATTGAAAACCTAGAAATTGTTATTAGTTGTGGATGTCAACATTCCAAAAATTGTCAGGATTTTGTGAGTTTTATTCTGTTGCTTGAGTTTTAAAGGATGTTTGTGTTGTTCTTGTTCTTCTGCAATCATTTAGAATTCACACAATATAGAAATCATCCATTTTCAAAAATTGCTTTTAATTATCCTGAATTCTATCATTTTCTTGAATTCTATCAGTTTGAAAGACTGTTAGAGACTAGATTGCAATTTAGTGAAGCAGCAATTAAAATGGAAACATCAATCTAGATGTGTGCAGTGTATTTGTTTTGTGGGGGTGTGGGGTGCAGTAAAACAACACTTGAATGATCAACTGAGCATAAGCTTTTACTACCTTATGTTTAACGTTGCATGTAAGATGAATCTGTATAGGGATGGTACCACCTAAATAATAGATAAATGTGCAATAGTAAAATGACAAATATTTTTCATTTCATTTATATATATTGTATCTTAAATACCTATAATTCTTTTCTAAAAAAATAATATCTTCAGGCCATTATGTCTAAATTTTGAAACAGACATGATGTTTCTTTTGAAAAGGCTCAAAAGGTTATATTTTTCAACTTGCAGTTTGCATCTTTTGTTATAAAACTTCTGTGAACATAAAACTTCTGCTGCTGCTACTACTATAACTATTGCTTCTAATACTGAGTATGATTCTCTTTAATATTGCTATAACCGAAATTGATGCTTGTCCTCTCATTTTTAAATAATAGTAAACTCTGTCGTATTTATAGGTATTATTTTATAATTATGTACATAGATCTAGATGCTTAAATTATTTCTTTTGAAAATGTACAATCATTTTCTCACACATCTTTGGGTGATGGTTAAATTATATGTACAGGAATGGTTCAATGCAAGTATATTATGTTTAAAGATCTTATTTTTTTTCTTTTAAGCATCATTTCTTTAAGTAAGGACTTCATCTCATTTTAACTGTTTGACCAGCTATTTTAAAGTCAGAACTTTTTAGCAACACTCAAAAATTGTCAGATAAACAGTATCATAAAATTGTTATAGCTATGTCCCTTTTTTTAAATTTCGTTATTTTTTACTCAAAAGAGTCTAGATTTACGAAATCTTAAAGATAAGTTCTCAGACCAGAAAACAATTGTTTTGAAGATGTTTGTTGCAAACTAAAATTATTTAAAGACAACTACTGAAATGCAATATAACTTAAGTCAATCTGTTTGTTGTTCAATGTTTTAGATATATTTTTGAAATGGCCTTTAAACTTTTATTATCAATAACCAACATCTATTACCAAAGAGTGGTTTATGTGCAAAATGAATGATTGATTATGTTTACTCCCAGCTTGACTTAAAGTTTGGTTTAAGTCGACTTAAGTTTGGTTGTGACTAAATTGTCTATAAAATAATCACTTTTGAATCGCACCCAGAATGAGTGGGGTAGCTCATAGTGGCCATGTTGTTCGTTTATCTGTCCATCCCATTTAAGTTTCTGACCCATATCTCTGTTGATAATTGATGTATTCTAAAAATATTTGATACAACTGAACATCACATCAAGACATTATATGCATATTTTGGGTCACTTCCTTTAACGTCATATCACAGTGCAGCGATTAAGGAAGCATCCACTGAATTTCACTGAAACTCATATTTATAAGTAAACAGTAATTGTAGATGAAATAAATTTTTAAAATTTCTTAAACAAGGTACAAAACGTAATTCCTAAGCTTTTTCGTGTGTTCTTATTTTTTTCCTTAAGAAAATCTTTGTAAATGTTATATGTGTATTTTTCTTCTGTATATTAAATATCATGACATTAAAAAGAAACATGCAATCCAACTTGTTTGTTCTTTTTTTAACACAAAAGCAACATTTTATAAACATATACAAGCAGACCACTTTGTCGTTCAATAGCAATTTCAGCATCAATATGACAGGTGTAATCAAAGAAACAATGTAATGTTACTTACTTATAAATGGTTTATGTAAGGGTCAGCACATAAACCAGTTAGAAGTAACATTATATTGTTTCTTTGATTATTTCTGTCATATTGATCCTGAAATTGCTATTTAATTAATGTAATGAAAACATCCAGAAAACATACTTATTTTGTTTTAGTATTCTTTTTAAATAGCATACCTTTATATTTAATATTATCTTAACAATAAAAGTCTTGGGAATGTATAACTTAAAAAGCAAAAGCATTGCACAATATAACTACTTAAAACATTACTAAGAAAGCTGAACTAAGTGACCAAAAACACCTTTGTAATCTGAACTGTAAGGATTTTTATATATTTATATATATATATATATTATATTTCCTGTTTATTACATTTTAAATTGTATGAAACGTGTTTTTATCAACACCATGCCCATTTCATGTGCTTTCAAGTTAACAGTTGTTTCTGTAGCACAGCAAAATGTTACTGGTGTAGAAATGGAGGAGTAGTACTAATGGAGGAGTAGTACTTATGTAGTTAAATCAACAATTAAGTTTAAAAGAAAAACAACAAGTCATAGGGTAACATTTAATGACATTTTAATTTATAAATTCTACATGACATACATTCTTAAAGTAGAAATAAGACAGATGCACACAAATCTGGAGTCATGATGACCTTGATGGAATTCTTCATTGGCAATTATTGACAAGTTTTTTTAAAAGCTAACTGAAATGAGACAGGGTTGTAACATTTAATTGTGCAACTCTTTATATTTAAGAGTTGCCCTGATACTTGTTTTCAATCAACTATTTAGACAACAATAACAATCATGCTTTTATAATTAAAACAATAAATCTGAGCTCTTGCATACAAAGCATATAAAAACATATTTCAAAACAATTTCCAATATTACTTCACCTGTCTCATAACAACTAGCCTATAAAACACTACAGAATATGCCAAACAAAAAGATTATAAAGGTATGTCTTCCTTAATACACACTTTGAAAGTGACATTAAAGGTTAATTTGTGCAAATCAGCTTAAAAATAAATGAATGAATCCACATAATTTTTTTCATTACATGGCATTTCAGAAACCTTGAAAAATGAACATAAAAATAAACATAAATGCCAAAACCAGTTTATACTGAAATAAGACACACAATACAGATATAATTAATAACTAAAATTTGTGCTTAAATTCCTAACTATATCTTTTTACTTTGGTTTATTAGAAGACAAAAATATAGTAAAAAAAGCACTAGTTTGATTCCAATTTTTATCTTTATGATAAATGTGGAATGTTGCACAATATTTAAGTAAGAAAATGGAAAGAAAAATCAGTGCATCTTGTAATTCTAGGTGTAATGCTTTATCACATTGAAGATAATCCATTAAATATAAACTCTAACTTATAAAACATTGAAAATTCTCTATTGAGTGAAATATGATATGAAAGCCCAGACTTTTCAGGGCCAAATTTTTTATATATTGAGCTAGAGTCAGTGATAGTTTTAAAATGCAATTTATATTTAATTTGCATGACTAGCGCTTCTATATACCAACTGTTCAAAAAATATGTTAAGCCACTTCATGGTATAAATTAAGAACAGTTGTAACATTACCGGCGCCATATTTATGAAAATGTTATATCTTGGAAAGCAAGAAATGGAGACCTAAAAATAGTTTTTAGTTATTGAAAAAATATGAATATGTATCAGTTCTCCAAATTGAGTTAACTTTGAAACATTAAGTAAAGACGCAGTATTTGTTAACTATATGGATGTACACAACATTCTATGGTTTAAATTAACTCGCTGAATCCTTGCACATATACATGGACATTCACCTAGGTACATCATTTTTCTCCCTTTCTGAAATGAAAAAACAACAAAAAATTATTACAACAAAAAATTATTACAATTTAATAAACATTCTAAAAGAAACAGAATCATGTCATCTTTTTATCAATTTCCACCTGAAGTAACTTTGCTCTTGTTTGTTTTTTTTATCTTTAATGGAAACAGATTGTCTAATTTCTACTTCATATACTTAAAAAAAGAGTGAAACTTAAAAATAATTTCATAACAAAGGGCAATAACTCTATAAATGAACAATGGAATCTGCATAACCTCACCTTTGTGTACTGCTATACAGCAATAGACATCCATGCATGTAAACAGATAATGAATTTCCAAACAATAAGGAGAAATTGCCTACACAAGAATATGATAAGATAAAAAACTAGGGCTATAATTCTGGAATGTTCATAACAAACTTAAGTTATCTCATCCTTACACACAACTACACGTCAGTATCAAGCACCTTATTAATAATAAAGATGCAGTTGTCTACACAAGGTTATGCTTAGAAAAATAACAAAAGGGCAATATCTCTGAAAAAAATGCCATCTTAGTTATCTCACCTTAATGCACAAATCATCAATACCAATGTTCCTACACATGGATGTTTGTGAAGTTGGTTTATATAATGTTTTCACCCCACAAGCATCTTTTCAACACCCCCAACACCACCACCCAAACCCACAACCAAACCCCATATTAAAATGACTCCTCCTGGGATTAAATTTTCATTTATTCATTAATTTGTTTATTTATGCTTAGGAAGTGAGATTTTTTTCTTTTCTCTAAAAGTAAATCCAAATAATATTTACTGATACTTGTAAGAAAATGTTAACTTACCTTTTAGCTGCAATGCCGCTGAGTAATCTATTACCGAAGACAAATGTAGGTATGCCTAGGATTCCAAGATATCTCAGGGTTTGGAACATGTTCAAATGGGTCCAGTAGCAATAGTACAGGCCAAATATAGCTGAAATACATAAAATTATAGTTTTATTGCCGAAAATTTATTTGGACATATTTAGATAAATTAGAGAGAATTACAGATTATGGCCATATTGCTTGTTGACATATATAATTTAGATATGAGTACATATACATAGCCAGTCTATATTTTGACATGCATACCTAAAATAGATACAATTAAGCCATTTATTACCAATATTGTTTTTTACGTAAACAGCAAAAAGTATATAAATTACATACTTATAGTGAGACAGGAGAGAGAGAGAAAGGAGAGATTAAGTAGCAACAATTACAAGTTTACAGCAAAAATTTATTATGACAGAAATAAAACTGAAGTGAAGTAAAACTGTATTGCTGAAAAGAAGTTTTCAAATAGCATGAATACAGTAAGAGTTTTAAACTAACATACCTCCAAGTCCTAGATGGAAACCAATAGCACTAACAGAGAAGGGGAAGTTTGAGATGTTCACACCAATCCTTAACCACTGGAAAATAAGATTTAAATAAATGGTTAGATCACAATTTAATGTGAACAAGATATATACATCCCACATACCCCTCTGCTTGATATGACCCACTAACCTAAAAAACACACAAAAACATGTAAAATATCCCTACTTTAAGGCTTGTGGGCTTAGAAGTTCTCCAAGATATTGATTGGCAACTAAAATCATGTTCTAAGCACAATAACCTTGACCTTTTCATCACTATCCCTCAAAATGAATTTAGGTCATCTTCTTATCTTCACCAATGCCCCTCATAATCTGAGGATTGTGAACTTACAAGTTCTGTTCATATAAATCACAAAGCTGTCTACTAACATTTGCAAAACAACATGCCTCAATATCATTATAGAGGGGCATAAAATAAAATTATGTAGACATTTGTCATAATATTCTACACCTTAACTCATTGTGCCCTACAGCTAATTGACCAGTTGTACCCTAGAGGCATTTCTCCAGTCATCCCCTACACCTGGTGGGGGTCTTATCTGCCCCTCATGCCAAGACACATCTGGTGTGGATTACCAGTCAGTGGAAGATATTGGGGGTGGGTGTATACACAACACAATAAACATGTCATTTTGGAAGTACTCTAAAGAGATATTTTCACATACTTGAAGCACAGAAAGTGCTTTACACAACCATGTAATTTTTAACACGATATGAGAAGAAATACTTCAGAAAAGAGTGAAATCTGAAGAACACGTAAGATTGACAATATCAAATTAACACAGTTCAAATTATTAAAGTGAAATAATATTGACCTCATCAAGTTTTTTATAACGTAAATAACACTGCTTTATATAATATTTTATATAATGAGTAACTTTAAAACAGTCGGCCATCTTTGATTTAAAGTTGCGATTTACCGGTAGTTTGAGAAAATAACGCTCTTAAACTTCATATTTGATAGAAAACTTCGGCGATTTCCAAGAGTTAGATTGTGTCTTTTATCTATTGATATCTGCAATTATCATATAATTATTGGATCTGACATATATGCGATACATATGCGTATAAGTAGGAATCTTAAAGCTAACAGTAAGGCAAATCGCCGTTTTTCTTTGTCTCGACATAATTAATTCTTTATGTTTACATCCGGGTTACATGAAATTCCAATATATTATATAACAAGGTTTCTGATTGGCTGAGATCGAAGTATAAATTAATCATTTGAAAACTGCTTTTACGATTGTATTTTTCTGTTGCTCGCTACAATAAATGAAATATCAAAAAAGGATTTAAGCCGTTAGATTTAGATTAAGATGACATTAGCATTTATGATACTGTGATGTACTTGATTGGCCGAGACTCGAAAGTGATTGAAAACATGAGTTTTAACCAGCAAATATGATGGACGCATTAATGCGGCGTTCGGCAGTAGCCGAGACATTTTCAGGGCCGCCTTAATGCGGCGCTCGGCGCCAGACACAGGTAAAATGCGACGCGATAAGTCGTCTCCCGGCATGAGGAGGCTGTTTTTCGTGCCGCTTTAATGCGTCATAAGGGTACAATGAGTTAAATTGTAATTCAAGGAAACTAGTAAAATATATATATATACCTTGAATAACAATAATATGTATATAGGACAGTCAATATGCACACTATGTACTTTAAAAGTATTTTTTAATTTATAATTATTTAATCAGAAAAGAGCTTCATATTTCTGCTTGTCAGCTTCTTTTGAAGAGAAACAATATGAAAACACCCTTCCAACCAATCTCCACAAATGCAGTCCTGTGCTTTACAAAAAAAGACAGTAACCTTCGCCACTAAATAGAAAAAAAAGGGCATAGGCTTTGGTGAACAAGTTTTGAGATTATACAACTTGATATAGTTTTTAAATGTTCATACCATTAAAGGTTATTGTAATGGTAAGATCTGAGGATGTAGAACAATGTCATTTTGACAATCATTTCAATGTACAATGGCATGACCTACACACCTATGGTCACATTCTTTTCGAATAACAGTAGTTACTGCAGCACAGCAATTCTCAACAGATGTGATGGGTATGCCATCCTACCAGGATACCATAACAATTCCAAAAGTTATATTTTATCATTATTATTTATCACATATAACATCAATATAATACCAACACACTAAGCTTAGAATACTTACGCAGATGAAGAGTATAGCCAGGGGAACCAGCACCAGGGCAGTGAAAGCAAGAGAGACAGTCTTCGGGGGACGGACTTCTGGTTCACGGAACATGTGCTGCAATTGGAAAGTTTCAAGGACCTTACATGCATTAATAATAATACACAAATTTATTCTATAAACTGGTTTAGTGTTTTAATCACACTATACTGTTCATCTCCTGGGTAGAAGCAGTACTTGGCTAGTAACTTCAAGGTGCTATTGTGAGTAAAAGAATTAAAAAGAATGTTCTTGTAGGTTGGAGCATCCTCATAAGAGGGTAAGGTAAGAACTGCATGCAGAAATAGGAGTGCAGAGTTGCAGCATAAGACACTGATCTTGGGTGTTAGTCCTACTTTCAAATGAAATTATGAGCGATGAATTTTTGGGGTTTCCCATTTTATTGTTTTTGTCACAAATTCATCTTCAATCATGTGACATGCCAGAAAGTTATATTCCATATGTACAATTTTTACCTTCTTTTACTAAAATAGGTTAATAAAAATTCTTGCCCAGTAACTGGTCAATAACTGGCACCATTATATCACAGATGTTTACAACGTTTGAATGGTTTACCACTGACTATAACACATTTTGGTTTTTGTTCTGTTTTGTACTAAGAAGCTGCTGTTCCAACAGCTTCAGTAATTTAGCAACTAGCTGCAACTTTTGGCGGGAGGTTAACGATGATTACTTGAATGGATAGAACCACTGATGTAAAGAAAGGCTTCCTGACTTTAACAAGCCTTATTCAGCCAACATAGGCTTTAACTAAAAGATGATATCTTTAAAGAAATTTTAAATGAATTATTCAAGAAAATTTACTCAGTTCAAATCAAAGAGGAAGAATCAACAGAAATATAAAAACATCTCTAAAGGTTGTCACATTTGAGCATACATAAAAAAGAACTGAACACTTACCTTGATTTCCGGTTTCTTGGCATACTGGTCGACAGCCTCCTTTGCATCCGGTTGGTCCCCAAAGGTCAGCTTGACATCAGCCTAAATAGAGAACCAATTAGTGAGAACATTTTTATAAGTTGTATATTTTTCATACATTGAAAAGACAGAATAATTGTTATAATGACAACATCAAGCTTTTATAAGTGAAGAAGACTCCAGACAAATGTCTGGGAAGAACTACCGGCGCACCACAGGTCAGCTGGAGGACCTTTCCACTTGTTGATACTTATTATACGTCTATACCTACAAAATAGTTAAATGAAAGTTTGTACAGAATTGTTTTACATACTTTTGTATTTGGATTTAGTTTCTAAAGTGTTGTTTTGTCCGAACTGGGATTTTTAGATTTGGAAAAAAAAGTGTACAAATTACGGCTAAAAAATTAGCCAAAAACAGCCATAAATGTAAAGTTTAACATTGCCAACTTACCACATTCCAAGAGATGGGGTTGTCAATGACTGCATCACCAATGATCAGGTCCATGGAGTATTTGCCAGACTTGTATGCAAAGTCTTTACCACTGTTGCCAATGTTCTGAAACATGAACAATTTTAATCATTAAAAATTAATAAATATCTAATTCTGAAGCTGGGCAAGGAGTACTTTTATAGTTAAAGTATTCCAGTAATCAATGGCAGTGAATTATAAGAATTTATGAAAGCAATTAAATTTTGACAGGTATATTGTTCAAAACAAAGTATTTATATTTTTTAACACAACTTGGATACCTACACCATAATAACACAAATCCCGAATTGAAACAAGTCAATACATGCATAAAAACAATGCTCTATTTTTGACCAATAATTAACAGGGAACTTATTAAAAAAACACAACAAAAAGAATGAAAAATACTACATTTAACTTACTTTTTTGGTTTGTTTCTTGTTACAGCGCAGAAATACAATTATTGGAAACATCCAACTAATAATCCATGTTCAAAACTCCAAGTTATGATCTTAAACTTTAGCAAGATTAATAGGAAATTTCAAGAATGTTCAGAAAATTCTTCTAAAAGCCTTTTGTTTAGTAAAATGAAATTGGAACAAAATATGTCACTTAATTCTAAAGGTCCAGTGCACTTAAATATGACCTTAACAATAACCTTGACATTATGGGTCCACTTCTAAATATTCTAATGCATAGCACACCTTAATTATGTGTCAGTAAGATGGTGAAATTTTATTCAAATACTTTTAATAATATGGCTGATATACAGAAATGGGGAGTACAGACAAACAGACAGTGGGGTTGCTGTGTACCACCCTTAGTGGGCATAAAAAAGTTTGATGGTCTTACCAGATCAAACTTGTAGTTGTTGTTGCTGTCTGACTCGGCCACAAAAATGATTTCCTGCTTGGTAACAGTGTTGGTCAATTTGACAAAGGTCTGGTGGGCAGAAAAGGACTGGCCTGACTGCTTCTCTCTCACCTGGAACTTCATGGTAACCTTCTGGTGGAAATCAGCCTCCAGAACACTGCCATACTTAGTTGGGTAGAGCACCCTGGTGACAAGAGAAAGAATAATTATGCATACGAAGCCAAAGGTAATGTTAATAATGAACTTGTGGAGAGACAATAAACAATATTTGAGTTTAATAAAAAAATGGGTCAAAAACTGCCAAAATAATCATCAATTACATAATTTTTAAATTAAATATGACAAATAAACATGATTAAGCTGCTAGAAAGTTACAAAATACTTATCAAAGGTAGAACAAGTTTCCTGTCATCAATTCTGACTTTTAGATGATTGATAAGAATATGGATATCTTCTAAAATGTCCCATTTTCTAGCAGCCCGGATGTAAGCGACTTCAGTAGCAGGGACATATACATGATGTCTATGCTGATTATATAAGCAAAAAGAGTTCTATGCAGGGTTTTCCCTTGGCTTCGCCTACTGGGGGTCATTTGGACCCCCAGACATCCATAATTGGGGGTCATTTAAAAACTTTGGGGGTCATTCTTAAAATAACAAGCAAACACTGATTAAATTTGAAAGCCTCTAATTCGTGAAGCCTTCGGTAAACGGGTTCGATTTTTTGTGTTTTTTTTGACAAGGGTCACAGAACATCTGGCCATCGTGAAACTCTAGCCACGAAAATGTCTTTAGCCATTTAGAACTGAACGATCGGCTACGCTTTTTCGCCGAGACATTTGCCTCAGAAGAATCAGACCCCTCGCTGTCCGAATTTGCAGTACTTGGACCTGGTTCACTGCGCTTTGAGCTTGCAGACGAAAGAAACTGCGTCAGCTTTTGTTGACATTTTTAACAGACTGGTTATTACTTTTGACGGGTTTTCCGGTAAAAACCCCCAAGAAACCTGTGATACAGTCTACATGTTCGACTGTGTCTTATGCTTAGCAGCAAAGACACGAAAATACGATCAATACACCGTAAACCCGTCTTACCTGGTGACTGGTTTGATTATGTAAACCCAACTAGCGAATAAAAACCGTCAACATTAGCGAACCAGTCTGGTTAAAAATGAAAGTAGAAGAATAGAAATTCGGACAATCAACAAATCGATTAGCAAACTGAAATGATGAAATATTTTTATTCCATGCTAACCTGCGTCCAAATGGACGCATTCGTACTTTATTTTGAGGGTCATTAACAGAAAAAATGCGCCAATGACGCAGGATTTGAGCGTCAGGGAAAACCCTGTCTATGTATAATCAATCAGCAAAAATATAACATACATCCCAAGTAAAAACAGTAAAGCAATAAAGTTTGAACCCAGACTTACTTGGCAGGCTTGGGGGCTGAGGTCTGATCTCTATCAGCCACGCCCAGTTCTAAATTCTCCACCACAACGGTTGTTGTGACTTTCACTGTAACCAATGCCCCACTGATGCCAATAAGGCGTGCATCAGCCTTCTGTTGCGTCACACTGACCGAGATGGCATAAAAACCACTAGACGGCTTGCTAGACATGAAGTTCAGCTCATACAGGGACCTGAAAGAGACATGGTGGTGTGCTTTTTGTTACCTTGCTTGATATATATGGGGCTTCAAAACACAAACATCTTCACATGAGCACCAAGAACATAATACTGACGGTTGTGTTCTTTTTGAATGCACTATAGCATCTGATAAAAGTAATCGTCAGTGTTGCTGATGATGTGGCAACATTTATGGATAAGGTAACAAAGAAAACAACAAAAAGTGTAACCTCGGTACCAGTGAATGCTTTTCGTGATTATATGTCGAATTAAAATGTGAGAACAGACTGAGAAAATGAACACTGGCAAATTGGATCGACATCTTTGAAAGTTTTACGTTGAAATAGGAAGTGCAGCTTGTTTTTAAAATACAATAATGACAGGGTAATTTAATAGGGTATGTGATATAACAAATAAAGTAATGTCTCAGTTAACACATAGTTTTGCGGACCTGGCTAATGTGATAGTGACCTCGGACTGCATCCTTGGATCAATAGCACATTACCCAGGTCCTTAAAACTATATATTGTCCTCAAGACAGGGTCTTTATCTGTATAATAAAATTGTATGATAATACATTCATGACAGAATGGTAGATAAAAGTTCAATTTTTGAGTATTGGCAAGTTAACAAATGGCCGGTGCTCCTCATCAAATTATCGATGCTGTTTTGTTTTAGTTCTTTAGAAATACATTGGAGAGACACAATTAAGCTCATTTTAGTGATGTCAAGTTATTTGGTTAATTAAAAACAACAAAAGTGAACAGAACCACAGGTCAGCTGAAAGAACTTTCCACCTTAAGTCCTTTGAACTAACTGGACCAGTGCGGGTTTACACTTAGGTTAACTTATTTTCAACAAGATGTTTCCAATCTCTGCGAAACATTATAGAACCACCTATAAAAAATGTTTTTGCAGTGCTAATTTTTTATATACATACTCTTCCTTGGCGGCACCAAATGGTTTCTTGCTGAGGACGACGGCCTGGTCTCCAAGGTTCTTGGCATTATCAGCAGTGACTGTTAACTTGCCGAGACTGCCTCCCATCAAGTTGGTTACACGCACCTAGAAATCATAGGATCAATCAATTTATTTAGCCTTCCATTACAGTAACACTTCCATAACATAACTGAAATATAAGGCTTGAAGACTCATTATTTCTAAGACTAACATTAAGTTCATCCTTCCCAAATAACAGAGCTATAAGGTTAAGGAATACATGTTATTTTTACTTCTAATAATACATACTTTCAATATTCACAAATATCAAAATTGACATTTTCAAAAAAAGCATTTTATTTTTTTTCTAAAGGAGCATTTCAAGAGTCCAAGCCAAAAAATGTGTTTTTTATAGGAGTTACAAATCCACGACTCTACCACTATGCCACTGGTGTCCCCTCTTATTTTTGAAAGTTTCAAATGTATGTGCATCTCAACTCCTAACAATGGTAAATCGCCAACAACCCACAGATGGCAAAAAATTACTCTATAATTAACATGAAACCTGACAATGTTAAAAAAGGGAATTTTCTTTTTAATATACAACATAACAGAAACATGTTAATATCTCTATCTCCTTGGCGCAACATTAGCTACAAAGCCTTACCTGTACATTGGGTTTTGACTGGCTGACAGCAAGAGGAGAGGCGAGTGTGACAGCAACAGGGATGTGGTATTTGTTGTCCTTCAAAAGGTTGGTCACAGCCAATAAAGAGTAGGCGGAACGGATCTGCTGTACGTGTTTACGACTCATGAAATAGTTGACAAACTTCAGTAACTTGTCCTGCAAACAAATGAAACCAAATAAGTAAAATTGTCAAGACAGTACATGGTAAAAGAAAGACTGAAACAAGAAATGTTTGTTAAACATATACATCCCCACCCATCCTCACTGGCCTGTTGTCACCCACTTAACCCTAAAACAAAAATCATATTAAATTTTGCTGTGACTTTGTCCTTTGTGTCACTGACCCGAAAACAACCAATGAAAAGATAAAAGTGACTGATATAATGGACAAAAACCGAACAATAAAAAAAGGTTTTGATACCTTCAAATTTTGCCCAAAGTTTTGTGTGTTTTTTTAAATCAAATAATTCCCAACCAAACCCTTCCTTGGAGGAACTCATTAAGATTATTACATTGTGAAGGTAACAGGAGTACAAGTAATATAGGATTTGAAATAGGACAAAAAATAGCCTGAACCATACAGCATTTATCCTGATCTCTGCATTACATTTATTATACAAATCTTACCGATGTGATAGTGGGTGCCTTGCCTGCCTTCTCAGCCAGTGTGTATGCACTTCGGACCACAGACGCTGTATGAAACAGTCCACCTTCAAACTGGAAGCACAGAAACAGGTATTAGTAAAGTTAACGAACATTACATTAAAAGTCAAACATAACACAAAGAGGAGTCATATTCTCATTTGTACTCAACAAATTACAAGCAAGAAATGTAGGTTTATCATGAACAAAATTATGTTCACAAAGATGCAATGACATTAAATATAACCTAGGCATTTACATGTGCATATGTACATCATATGTGCAACAAAAATCCCTTAATAGTTTGAATAAAGCCTTTTTTGCCAAGAAACAAAAGAGAACTCTTTGGCCAAGACATGGAAACACATGACATAAATATACAAACAGATGCACTGACAGACAGAGCAAATGCTATATGCAGTCCTAAAAGGACTTCAAAATTAAATGACAGTTTAATGTATTAACCTTTTTTTGCAAAGTCAAAATTTTATTCAATTTAATGGCAAAGTCAAAACTGTATTCAATTTACTATGATAAAATGAAAAAAAAAAAGTTTAAATATTTCTAATATTTTAAGATTATTTCTAATTTTTGTTCAATCAAATGAATTCTCTCTACAAAGGAAAACCATCATTTTAAAATTAAAAATGAAGAAACCCAAGTCATACTTACTTGTAAGTATTTGTCATCAACTTCATCAGCCTGTGCTACTATATCTTCAATAAGGTCAAAGTATTTGTTTATTTCATTCCCCGTTTCCACAGCAATATCAAATGCATAGCTATAGCTGAAATAAGAGAGGGCCAAAAATCTTACATGTAGGTCACATTACTGCCAACACATTGTGTCGATGAACTACCCTTATATCTGCTTAAGTGTTAGCACTACTAGTTTTAATAATTTTTCACTGCCAAGTTACTGGGTTCTGTGGTTTTAACAAGCCCTTACTGAAGACAATTAATACTGAATGTCAAGACTTCTAGCAGACATTAAACATGTTGGGTGTGTTTCATCATAAATCTTAAAATTGATTGAAATAAAGTGCTTAAAATTTGGTCTTTCAATCACCCCCAAGTGTGATTGGTAGCAAATCAATCAAAAGCAGTCTTAAGATTTAAGAGCTGATTTCACTATGAGAAAGATTTCCGAAATATTAATGAAACGCTCTTAAGAAGGAAATCCTTTCTTAAGAGAAAAAAAAAGATCTTATTTATTGGTTTATTTATGATGAAACGCTCCTGTTATACTTTAAAAGAAGGCTTTTTGTGGTGTTTTTTTCTTTTTCGAAAAATAAAAGGCAAAAAAGCTGTTTTTATACAGCATTTTGAAAGCAAAATGTTATAAAGCCATTTTTATTAAAACCATTAATGTATCAATTCCTTTGAAATAAAATGTCAATGATATGATAAAAATTGCAGGATACAAACTCACAATGTTAGAGACTAGCATTACAGGAGCTGAGCAACAGTTTAGTTTATATAACAATAAATCAGAACATTTATTTTGGTTTCATAAAGCAAAAGTTTGAAAAATAAAAGTGTTTAAACAATGACTTAAGTTATTTCATGTTTTATATATTTTATAGGGTTTTGTTTTTTATGGTGGTGATGGTTTGTCAAAAATAAGCATTTACTTGAAGCATTATATATATTTCAGAATTTAAATGTAAAATTGTATGTATTATTTACCTTAGAGGAGAATCATCATTCTTTAAAGCTTCTGCCAGAGATGCAACTGTTTTCTTGCTATCAACTGAAACATCATAAAAAGGAATGATAATTTAAACAATATTTACATGGGTTACATGATAACTTTTATTTAAAGAAATGTAGAAACTATCATTGATGAAAACTTATTTTCTTGATGTTATATTTGTTCTATTTTTTATTTTATTTTTGTGTTTTTGTTACATTGCACAGACACAATCATGGGCATATTGATGATGTCCAGCTAATTATTAAACCCCAGGTTAGCTGGAAAACCTCTCCATATATAAGTTTTCGCCCTAACCTGAACTTGAATCCATGTAGTACGTCTTTTTTGCTTAATTTTTTTTTTTGCTGTATTGCACCCACGCAATTATGTTCATATTGGTGATGTCCAGGAAATTATTTTGGACATCATCAATATTATCATAATTGTGTGGGTACAATGCGGCAAAACAAAACAAAGCAAAAAAGATGCACTGCATGGTGGTGGAAGACTGACAGATTTGCCCCCTACCCCAAAAATTTCTAAAGCATTTTAATTATTCTTTCATTTTTATTTTAAACATTAATTTTTTGAGTATCATGCATAACAAGTCCAGAAAAAAATTAAACAATAAATGGAAAACGTACCTGGCAGCCCAAGATTTTTCAAGGCAAAAAAAGCGAAGTAGATATCTGCAACAGGGCTGTCATCCTTGATAGCTGCCTGCAGCACCTTGTCAGCCCCCGCTGAAGGGAGTTTACAGCTGGACAGACCCTTGGCAGCACTGGAGGCATAGAACCACGAGGCCACACTGTCCTTTTCAACTGATGAGGTGATGCTCTTGCAAGCATCCTAAAATTGTAGTGGATTGTATATATCAGAATATGTTGTGAAAAAGTGTTGATAATTATTTAATAACTTGCCACAAATATATGTTAAAAGTCTCAGGCAAGGGATTTGAATTTAACAGAATATATGTGTCAATCAATATTCTGGCAAAAAATTGTATAACACACATCACATTAAAAAATAGGGAAACAGTGTTCAACAATATATGACTTTTTTAATATATAATTACCCTCATTAAATATCTTTTACAGAATGACAGACTGAATTGTCAACCATTAATTAAAAAGCATATCCTAAATGATTATTTTGACTAATTAAAATTCTACAAACCTGCTCTTTTGGAATGGTAGCCCCTAGAAGTTTAAGACCTAGGATGGAATAATGAGCAGTCAGGGCATCTGGATAAGGTTGAGCTCCCTCGAACACAGATTTAAGCCTGTCTCTATCGACTGTTGTGAGAAATGATGATGGTGTAAGAGCTTGGCCCACCACAGCCACAGCAAACAGGTATAGAATTGATGTTCCTGAAATGATAAAAGGAAAACATGTTCATCGAGAAAAATGGCTTCACAAATAAAAAGGATTTTGGCAAATGACAAGTTTAGTAAATTGATCATACTGCATGGTTTGAATGGAGATTTCATTTCGGCAAATATCCTGAGAGGTTTCAGGAAATCATGCAAGGTGGTGGGTTAGGTGAGAATGTGTTATGGTAATTAGCACCTTTATTTAACTGTGTGCTAATAAAGTAGTATTATAATGACACAAAGCATGAATTTAGATGAGAAGTTTCAATTCAACTTCAATTTCGATTCAAATTTTATTGGCATAAACAAATCTGTTCATCGCCATATATATATATAGCGTGGTAAAATGAAATAACACAGAAAGCTCAACATGTCACACAATTTGTTACATGTTTGAAGAAGTACAATTATATGCATCAATAAATTGAGAATACTTATGTTTGTCTTTTACTCTGAATGCTTCAAAAACATTTTTTTAAGATACCTGACTGTTTACTATCAAGTATGACTGTTTACTATCAAGCAATAATTTAGATCTTGAAATAGTTGACCAAGAGCAAAAATATTTTGGAAGAATCTTAACTTGTATCTCTACACAAGGGACACACTAAATTAAGTGGTATTCGTCTTCTACAACGTTCATATTAGAAAATGTACACTTCCTACCTTCCATAATATTATTTTTCCAAACTGACAGGCAATCGGAATTTATTGCAATAAAATACAGCAAAACCTTCCAATCAGTGTGATTTATTCTCCAAACAGATGTTAAAATGCTAATCTTATTAAAGAATAAGAATATATGACAAAGTCCTATAAGCATTGCAACATTTACCAAACTCTGAAAAGGCACAGAACAAAGGTATTTCACATGCAAGCGAAGAGAAAAGTAAGAGCAAACCAGACAGTTACCGCCTTGGAACGGTCAGTCGGCAATAAGGACCGACTAGGGTGCTTAAACCGGTTTTACAGAGCTCTAACCTTACACTTCCTGATAAGTTTCTCAAATGCAAGCAATGAAAAGAAAAACAATCTATTTGAAAACAAAATGTCCAAGTGCTGATATTTTCTATAAGTTATGACGAAAGTAGTGACGTCATTGAAAAATAATGTCCACATAGTGCTTAGAAAAGAATATGGTATTATTTCAATTTGAAAAACTACACAAAAATGGTTGAATATAAATAAAATTAACTTTCTGAATCAAAAATTGCATCTATTTAAAATGTTAATACGAACTCAATAACTGATTCATAACAATGCTACATGCACACTTTACTGAAACATGATAAATATTAACAAAACTTCCTAATAATCTAATACCGTAAGATTAATTTACAAAACTTGTCATTCATCAAAAGTTCCATGATCCAAGTGATCAGCTACGAAACTCAAACAGAATTTGTTTTTAATAAATGGCTAACCACATGGATGAAAGGTCCTGGCATTAAGAAGTGGCTTCTGCAAATGTCATTTTGGATAAGATTAGGATCAATATTTCTTGTAAGTGAATTAGCAGCTCACAGAGGACTGTGAATCAATACACGGAAAGTGAATGATCTGTCATATCAAGTCTAAAATCTGGGTTTAAAAGTTGTGCATTAAATTTAAACTATTGACAGCAGTACAATAAAATGCAATGTGAAAACATGTAACAGTCACTTGAATCAAAAAAGTCAAAGACAATCTTATTTACTCAAGTGACGCTCAACCACAAATTTACACGTGGCAATAATCTACCACCGGCTTCATTACAATCGAGATTGCATAAACAAAATAAATGCATTTACAGTCGTCAGTTTTCTTATTATGTATAAGAATGATTGATGTTTGAATATGGCTAGTTAAAATATAAACAGGCATAGTAAAACATGTGCAATAGGTCACTTAAAACAACTGCCAACAAACCGACTCCTACCTCTCGCCATTTTGAACGATTCACTTCCGGAGACGTGTTACATCCGGGGATTTATTTTATAGAATGCAGTTTATTTGTCGGGACTAAAATTATACGTCTGGAATCGGTAATATTAGGGCAAGTTGGCCGCGTTCTAAACATAACATTTTTATAAGGCTTTGCGTAAACCGTTTTAAGAGATAAATTATCAGCTATTGTTTCTTTTGTGAATGCATGAAACAAGTGTCTGCCTTATGTAGTCAGTATTGACTTTTGGCAGTACAAAGTTGAAGTTGAAGTTGAAGTGTTACTGAAAAACTATATTGCTACTAATCAAATTACTTTAATATACTGACTTATGTGTACATGTAAATATAGATTATAAATGTATTTTTTTTAATGTTGTGCTGTGTGTTTAATGGTTTTTTTAAGTTCATATAATAACCGCATGGATGCATTAAAAAATGAAAGTTTAACTTAAAGAATGCAATTCTAAAACAAATCTTCATGCTTCAGCTCAAAATATGTTATCTGTGCACTTTAGGCCCATATGTATTGTCTGAAAGTGGCCTTTGTATATAGATATAATTGAGTATTTTATTAAACATACAATACTAAAATTATATGTTTGCATTTTAACTTAAAATTTACTACGTCTAAAATAAATGCTAATTAATCCTACCGGATGCGACCAACATGCACCGAGTCTGAAATTAACACTTTGTCATTTATTTGTTAACAATATAGCTCAGTAATGCGAATCTAAAAATTCCGAATGCCTGCGGTAACTTTAGACTGAGATGCTGAGATGATACGAATGACCTTTGTCATATACGTAACTTGGTACAGAGCCGCTGAAGGCATTGAGGCCAAGCGTTACACAATATAATCACTTGAACTTCTAGTTTAAACAGATTTCAATATAAATGTTAGCATTTTAAGCATGCCCGGATACAATTGACGCGTTTAGTCTCCTTCGTCATACATATTTGTTTCTGTATACGCACTACTTCTTCTTTGGTATCACGAGCAATCAAGGTCACGCAGAGTCAATCCGTCGTTGTTCTGAAATTTAGCTTTCTCGCAAGTCTGACTTGCGACACCACACAAAAATTTTAAATGCACATGACAAGGAATATTGGAATATTTACACAATTCACCTTTCCGCGAGTCTAAAAATAGAGTTTAAGCTCCGCCCCCTTGCCCACAAACAACCTGGTTTAAAGTGACAGATCCTACAGATTATTTTACAGATCCGCGAAAATATTTTAATTTGATACCTCCCAAATGCAAAGAGCTTGTGATGGAGATGATTAGATGAAGATTAAGACAGTTTCACCCAATGATGCATTCATGACACAAAATTATGAAAGAAAGTTGTTGCTGACTACAGCGAGATTTTACCTTTCGATGTAGAAATGGACAAGCCTCATCCAAAATACTAAATTAAGATGCAAACAGAAAAGCGATTACAGCAACGTACAATTCCTTGCAAACCACAAACAACAAACAACCCTGTTGCTATTAAATTGAACCAAAGGCTCAAACAGATTTAAACTGATCGCTTGTCAAAATCATTGTTTGTGGGACAATGTGTATGTGAGAATCAGCATAACGCAGGTAAAGTGTCAATCAACGCGATGTGATTGGCTAATTCCATGCTAATACACATTGTGTTATCTATTTTTAGATCTCGCGGAAAGGTGAATTGACCGGTAACATTTTCCCATTTCGCGATTTCCAAGGCATGATGTATAGTAGTCCGATGTACCACACTGCCGTGCTGGAATGGAGCACACTCGTTTTATTTAATGCAGAACTGTGTAATCCAGATGAAACCGTCTGTTTTAAAATTTTGTAGTGAATGAACTACGTATTTTATATTAGTGATGCGAAGTGTAAAAGGCAATTTAAGTATGTGTCGTAACTAGACTATATTTTTAAAGAACTACTACAACGCACAGTTCTTATTTCTCAAATTACCAAACTATGTACTACCAGTAGATGCATTTACTTGATTACCTGCCACAGCCATCTCTTAATAATTAGGTGTATAATAAATGTGATCAACTAATACCCCAACTTGAACCCGCTTTTTTTTTTTTTTTTTTTTGGTATGGTGCTTTTCAATACCTTTATTCATGTATTTTAAATTAGAAATTCTCAGATAATTTCGTCCTCAGGAGGATCTGATACTGGTATCATCTTTTATAATGATATGTACAGAATTGCAAATTCTGTAGCGCTACCATGTTCAATCTAGAAATTGAAAATGCGGGGGGGGGGGGGGGCGGGGAACAGGGGGAGACATGTCCCCTGTACCTGACATGCGTACACATATCATAACTAGCTACGCCCCTGGTTAAGAATAACTCGACGTTTTAACTTAGCAGTATATAAATGTAGTCACTGTCAATTTGCTGTCGTATACAATTTTTCCACAGGCACGCCATATAGACATCTCCGGTATCGTTATATCATTATATGTTATAGTAAATACATATCTTTTCCATGATTCTTGGGAATATTTTATCCATTACCTCGTAATTTAGTATTAAGACGATTACATACCCAATGGTTCGACCATACCCAATGGTGCGACGATATGAAATCGCTCTCAATGTTCATTCTATTCTCATACCACACGGTGGCGATTTCTGCTTAAAAAATACACCCACTTTAGAGCATTACCCGGATGGCTATATAACCAAGGAACTTGAGCGCTCTGGTGTTTTTCTTAAGCTACCCGTGCAGCGTGGTTCAGAAAGTAAATACAAATTAGTATACCACCGTTAAAAGTATAGAATGTGTTCAAAGGGTGGCAAATATATTAATCTGACGGTTCCATATTCATACGCTAGTCATAACATTATCTACAGTGACAAAGAAGCAGAGGATCCAATAGCCAATACGTTTTTGTAAATGTGTGACCTTATATTTATATCTGCTCTTATGTTACACAGCCTCCGTATTACAGCTGCTCATTATCGATAATAATGTATCGTGTTTTTCATTTGTAATCTTTAGACTGATTTAACTTTTACCGTTGTAATATTAGTATGCATTTTGTTATAATTATTTATTATCGATGTGTGTGGGGATGAAGGTAGGGGTAATGGTACAAAATAAACATTCGTAAGTGTATACTTTAATAATGGAACTACAAACACACGTTTAAACAAAATCCGAAGAACAATAAACATATGTATTTGAAAGAAGCACCATTTAAATAACAACGAATATTTTATAACACCGGAATGTCATACTATTTTTTTCTTTAGAAATGACACCATATCACCGGAAGAAATGCTTTTCTGTGGTAGTTCTTGGCAGTATTCCGGTTACAGGAGCCACAGTAGGAAATTTTCAATTCCCATGTTATAGATGGATAGCTTGGGGTTGAAGGTATCGTACTGTACGTTGGTGGAGTAAGTTCTGAGGCCCTCTGGCGTGTAGGCAGTCACCTTTAGTCCGGTAAATGTGCCGGTTAACGGGTCATAACTCTCATAGGTAATCTGCAAATAAGTGTGGCAAGTTCTTGAAGGTGATATACAAGAGAAAAGAATACAAGAGGGCCATCATGGCACTATATCGCTCCCCTCAGTGCCATATACATTTAGAAACATCATTAGTATTCAGACTAGAATAATTCAAATATACGTACCATTTGGACATATCCTTAATCATCGTTTCATTTTGTTTAACTACATTACCATATGGAAAACGGCTAAGCCTCTGGCAATAAGCCTCTGGCAGCCATGTTTTAATATGGATCCAAATTCTTTTGAAAAACCTTGACACTTCAAGCTTCAGATGGGCTAAAATGGGCTAAAAATGGGCTTAAAAAAGAAATCTAAAGTCAGAACGCAAATATTGTTTTCAGGACAATGTTTCAAACAGTTTAAATGTCGATGGCGCGAGACTTTTCTCCAGGACTTTATTTCAACCAGAAAGCATTATACCCTGCACATGGTCACTTGTTTACATCTGACAGCATGTACAAATGAAGAAATTTTAATTGCGTATTTTTGGTCAAAGGAGTCACATTGCTACCACACATTTCAACCATATAAACTTTAAAACCCCGTGGACGACATACCAATACAGGCCATTGCAGTTTCTCAAATTGTCAGAGCTGTTAAACCATAGTGCCGACAGTAATACTCAAGCCGAAAGCCCTCGACAATTCACCTTTATTAATGTAGTTCGATACTTACTCCAGTAAGGGCTGGAGTGAGGGTTCCTTTAACAATACCATCCAGTGTTTTGAGGTTGTTGTACAGTTTCGCAGAGGCTGCGGCATCAGCTTCAATGTCGAATCCACAGACTGAAACACAGATACAGTAAAACATTTCATAATATCGAAACGCAATGTGAATTTATAAGAAAAACAAAATAAAGACCGTTACCAGCCCGCTAGTTTAAGATTATATGAACTGAATTACTATCATAATATACATTCTTATACAACATTTATACTTATACAACATTTATACATTCTTATACAACATTTATACATTCTTATACAACATTTATACATTCTTATACAACATTTATACATTCTTATATAACATTAAGTATATCGAGATATTTATTTTTTGGGCCGGATTATGTATATTTATTTGGCTCGGGTTATGTACATTTGGTCGGGATAACTTAATAACAGAAGCAGATAAGATGACTTATAATGATGTGATTTGTAGTCATCAATAGTTTCAATTAATATTATGGTCACTTTCACAATAAGGAAAAAAAACGGACGATTCAGTTTATAGGAACGTTGCCGTGTAACTATTAAACAATTATACATAAGACTACGTATCAGTAGTCAGATACTTACTTTTCATAGATGCTCCGGACGTTGTACCATCCTCAAAGTTCATGCAGACGGGGCATTTTTCCATGCAAGCTCTTTCTACTCTAGTCATTGCACGAACATGGGTACCTCGGGCAGTAAGTTTCAAATGCTGGAGGTGTGGAAAACCTCCAAGAAAGATGTCCCTCTTAGGTTTTGCCAAATACCGTCGAATGGCACGAGCATATCGTCTCCGGAGGGCATTCACTCCTGCACCACGCTTGCCGAAAAGACCTATAAGGACGGGGGAGAAAAATTATACATTGTATTGTATTAACGTACATCGTGGTATCCGAAACAACATTACTTTTTCTAACAACTGAAAAAATCCCACGAAATGCTGTTGATTGATGGCCCACATTTACGTGAAAAAAAGGAAGCATAGCAGCACACTCGTCATTGTAAACATGCATGTACTTATGAGCTTCGCCACACAGCCATTTTTAAACTAGAAAACCATGCGGCCATTCCACATATCACCATCCGGGTAATACGCTCTGATGTTGATATTTTAAGTAGAATACACCACCGCGCTTATTTATAGATTTGTAAAGACAGAGAAACTGATTAAATTTATCAAAACAATGATAATACATGGAAACATGTGATGTACAAGTTGTCGGTGCCACCTTTAACTAACTGCATTAATTACATCGCTATATGTGACGTCAGCTCAGTCTGACGAGCATTTTGGTGGTCATTTTAGACCACATTTGAATTGTAAATTTATATTTATACAAACCAGAATGTGGGCATACGTGCTAATCCTTCGGACAATGCAAACCAACTTGGCCATTAGTACGAACAAAAGCCAGGAATATTTGAGTAGACGACTGAGTGAAAGCGTTTATTATTGAAAATAATTTTCTTAGATGGCAATGTCTCGTGACAAAATTCGGTCCATGGTATCATCGGAACCCACGTTCTCTCATAGCGCCCTGCTTCGTGGTGATCGTGGGATATTAGGCTGGTAAAAGTTCCGTTTTTATGAGTATCGTTTTTATGAGTATTCATCGCAAGCACTGGTCCAATTAAAATGTCTAAAGTTACTTACTCTTGAGTTGAGGTCAAAAACTTATTTGTCAACATTAAGATGGTCGCACTAATATGTGACGCCTGTTTACAAATTGTACTAATTTCTTTGGCTGAATTCCCGTGCCGTTTGGGACAAAGAGCTTCATGCATATATTCATGAGAACGGAAGTTTTTTCTGGGTAAGTAACCCACGGTATATGTATGTAGCGATAACTGAATATTTACCGCGGGTTCCGATGGGACCATGGTTGCTATATTTACGATAATTATTAATATTTGTTACATTATACATAGAAACATTATATAAGAATCTCTTAAACAATTTGATGATAAGCATTCCATCGGACAATAACGATACAGAACATGAGCGACAGGCTAAAATGGTTTTAACAGTTGTTCTGAAAAATAGCGATTTATTGCTACAGACATACGCACCACCGAAAAACTTTCCGACATCCTTTGCCGCTCCGACAGTCCAATCCGCGGCACTGTCAAGTCCGTTTCCGATAGAGTTGCCAAAATCTACAAAATACTGATTATTGAAAAATGTTTTTTTGACCGACATGTTAAGAAAAAACAAGCGACTAACCTTTTTTCACAAATTCATAAAAAAACCTAATAGTTACAGTATAGATTACAGTAATATAAATAAAACCTGTAGATCTAATACCCGAGCCGTGTTAAGGAGAACCCGATGCTACCTATAGATATGATATCGACCCTAAAGGTTGTTTATGATCATTGAGAACAATAAAATCATAATGAAAATGTAAGTACAAAACTGCACATCGATGAAAAATCTGCTCATGGGCTTTAAAATATTAACCAAGAAAAGCTTTATTTACTAACCGCTAAACAGATCACCGGCACCTCCAAACCAATCACCGACGTCTTCTGCAAAGTTTCCGAGGCCTGGAGCAGGTATTATAAATACATTTAAATGTTATACTGCAGCAAGTTTATATTGTTTAGGCAAATAAGCGTTCATTTAGCGAGTACTAAAAATTGCAAAAAAGCGAAGCCTGCAACGTGTATAGATTTTATCAACTGATCATAATTGTAATGATATTACAGCTCGACTTAATGCCACTTGCCTTCATAACATTGTATTGGTGTTGTCCATATATTTAGACATTAACTACTTTTCCATTAGTTTAGGTTAGACAACAAGATGCAAAACAAAATGGAACAGATAATGGACAAGGAATACAAATATGCAGCGTCGATCCACAATAGACTAGGTAGGAGGTATAAAAATTGACGTACCATTAAGAGCGTCCCCGGCAAATTCGCCAATATCGTTACCAGCGTCACTTGCCCAATTGGCGACATCGTTGGTGAAAACATTTGAGAAATCGCCCCATCCCTTCCAACCGATGACGTCGTTCACAGTGTCGTCTGCGAAGTTGGCGGCCTGGTCTAACTTATCCTACGAAAGTATACACTAACAACAGACCTGCTATTATGTGCAGATGCACGTGGTTTTATCTCCAACAATTGATAGAAGATTCCGTCATGATTTGGTTCTACGCAGGCGTTCTAGATCAAGGAATCTCACGTTGCAGCAAAACACACGATATTACTTTTGGTAAAGGACGTTAGTGTTAGCTATTCGAATTACATAGTATTAACATCCCTTGTAGAGGATGTGGACAAAATTACTGAAGACATTGACTTTTCCACTTTTTATAAACAAAATACATTGGACTGGAATATGCACAAACAGTGGTATGCTGAAATGAGTACAAGTGTTGCGCATTTTGATGGAAATAATGCAAATTAAAAAAAAAATCCTTAAAATATATGATAAACCTAGTCACAAGGGAGATACTTATACCTGGGTCTTTTTCGTGGTGGTTGTACACAGAAGCATTGAAGTAATACGTTCTCCGTCATTGTTAAATTTAATCAAAGTTTATTGCTGCGAATTATATAAAAGACATACCAGTATAAGGTCGCCCACATCTCTGCAAAGGAAACAAACGTATAACTATTACGTGGTAATTTAAAACAAATTAAATATAATAAAACGAAAAGGGTAAAATACAAATTAAACAATTCATTAGCATATGTACCAGAGGACAAGTAGTAAGCTTTGTGTGTATAAGTTGTGCTGGGGACAAAGCTCGTACACCCCAAGGCAAGCTAGTAAGCCATGAGCTTAAATTATTTTGTTCATTCGCATCCTCTTTGGCCCTTTCCATAGACGTTCAGAAAACATGATCTTTTAACAGTATGAATACACAATCAAATAAATAAAATCGTTTATTTGTAACAATGCTTGGACTTTACAATTAGGCTCTAACCTTAAACAAAAGGTTTCAACTTAAATCAGGGCTATAAGACACAGATTGCTATTTTAAGGTCTGTGCGGTTTCTGAGAAAATTATCGCATTGTATCAAATGCCCAATACACTTTGGTACATACAGGTTTCCACTGCTGGTATTTGAGAAACCCCTCAGGAGGTGCGAGGTTAGGGGTCTGTCAATTCGTTAAATTAACCCAGGCTATCTTGAAGATATTTGTTGCATGGTGACAAGGTCGGATCAGTTGTATTATCACATGTGTCCAGTGCTACAGTTGAGATAAGACAAGTAAACATTTATTGACGCCTAGAATGTCTTAAAACGCATTGAAATCAAACTTTTTTTTTTAAAAAAAAGACATTTTCTTTCTTCAAAGTTCTGTCGAGCATCTGACATGCAGGAAAATACACTATTTAGCTTCTAGAAATCACTCATCCTGTGGGAGCATGTGGAAACGACTCGTACCTATGGTTCTCGCTTAATTTTACATCCTCCCTCATCCAGTGAACAAATATAGATTCTCGCCGAGAATACAAACAATTTGGACTCATGGAAAACGTTTCTGATAGCTGCTGAAATGCATGTCATAACTATTTGGCCGTTTCATTTTATTGGACGTTTCATTTTAAAAGTTTCTAGGGGGAAACCCCCGCTAGCAACTCTGGTGCTCGTTCAAGTAGGGCGCCTTTGAAAAAAATCATTGATACGCCCCGACATAGATCTCGGGCAAAGAATTAAAATACATATTCAATATGAATCGATTTTCATTGTTCATCTTTTCAATATACTACATGTATAATTGTGCCATTTATCAACGTTAAGATCAGACAATTAAGGTCTATGGGGTTGGCACCCATCTGGCCGGGTCTACGTTTCATTCATACTACTTCCCCCGAAATCAATGTCATAAAGGAAATCAGCCGAATTGTTCCAAATATATTTTAGAACTTACGCATCACAACCCTTCACGCAGGTTTCACACTCTTGGGACGCCCCTTCCAGGCTGGCTGCGCAGCTATCTTGGCGGACCTTATCTTGCTGTAACTGCTCGATCAGAGCAGGACCCCTGTCTACGTACAACTGTTGGCCCAGGCCCCGGATAAAGAGCGAGTTGGCACCTGTTAACAGGAAATAAGGTATCAGATGTGAAACAGAATGTGATTATTGTAAATACAAATACATTATAATGGGATTGTACAGTGCAAGTTGTAAGGGCGTTATTTATCATGACGCAACTGCTCCACCTAGACTCCAGTAGACGAGAGTTTGCAGCTGTAATAAATGATAGACATCTAATACAATTTTAATATAAGGAACAGAGGTAAACAAAAATAGATAGCAAAACAGTTTGTATTTAAGCCTTAATCGAACCTCTCGGCCTAGGCTTCCTTAGAGCAAGGAAGCCTAGGCCAAGTCTTGGTCAAGATGAAATCGAATTAAAACGCATGCATGTAATGTGGGTAAACGGTATTCAGTAACTATTTGCATTCATTAAAATGAACATTCGTTAATGTAACACATTGTAATTCACATTTATTATCTTAAATAAAACTTAAATTCCCGGAACATGATAAGTACACTCGATAGAGGTGCTCGTGGCCGAGCGGTTAAGTGCCGTCGTCAATATGATCACAATAAACCCACTCTATAGTGTATAGTTGCTATGGTAAAGAATTTTTACTTTAACAAAGGTAAAAGTAAAGAGATCTAGTACCCGAGGCAGCTGGTAGGCATTCGCTTGTGGAATGGTCAGCCTCATGTATCGGTAGTTCATTTTACGGATAGAAAGGTCTAATACTTAGCCATGACAATCAACAAAGGTAAATCAACTTACTGCTCATTTGTGATTCAGACAGTAGGTTAGTGGCTGCCCAGCACGAGCCTACAAGACTCAACAGTGCGAGGTACTTCATCTGAAACACCGGTAAATTAAAAACTAGTATTAAGTCTCTTAATTAGGGAAATTCCGAACTTTAGACGATCTTTTGGATGCCACTGGTTCGATGATACTTATTCACTGATTTTTCTAACATGCATCTGTTGCTTGAGAATATTAAGACGAACGTCTTCGAAGTGTGGCAAAGAAATAATCAGGCTAGAAACAGAGAATTGGACTGCGAAGTATTGTGGTAAGAAAATATTTAGACGTAACTAGAAAATTTAAACTCGACGAATGGTATGGAAATACAGGTATCCAGACTTCTAACCCAGTAAAATGGTAGGAAAATATTCCGACTAGAAACAGATTATCTTGAGTTTCTACATACATAGTCATAGCCTATCCTAGTTCAAGCATACTATGATTCTCGAATAATATAAATATACTTTAATATAGGAGTATTGCACCCAAATCCAGAATTGATTGTCACCATTGAACCAATAAAACATTGTTTAAAATATACATGGATTGTATACGAGTGTACATAAATAAATATACACTTTAAACACGCAATTATGCAGCACCTCTTGCTAGTCCAAATAGAGATTTTTCAGATTTAAATCTTGCCATTAAATCTTGCCATTCCAAACAAGAAAATGTCTTGGAATGGAACTCTTACATTTGAAATATGAAAACATAATATCATAATATGATTTCGAACGATTTATGAAAAAAAAAACAATATGTCTAAAAGAAATAAAACACTTACTTTCGATGTTACAAGTCCGGGCCTTCAACAAAATGAACAGTCGACTGGCGAGCTTTCCTTTTATATACACCACAGTATCGACCTGCACGTGCAAGTCTAGAACCACGTGCAAATAGAAACGCGTATGCGCAGCTGTATTATTCCTATCAACACGTTGTTGCTGTTTTTAATTATGATTTTAATTTATGATTGTAATACTCTTTTCCTATTAAATAAGAAATAACAAAACTAGTCACCAGGAGAAACAAACTAAAAAGAATACACAGATGGTTATTGTAATGTTGTTTGTTGGCAATGATTGTCAAAAACGGGTTGATAACATTTAGGACACATGGCAATATGAACACATTGTAATTGTGTACATGTACACATGTAAGGTATAAATCGCTCGCTTTCATCATCATCATCATCATCATCATCATCATCATCATCATCATCATCATCATCATCATCATTGTCACCATTATCATCATCATCATTACAACCATCACTATATTCTTTTCTTCTCCTCCTCCTTCGTCTTTATAGTTATTAGTAGTAGCAGTCGTATTAGTAGTAGTAGTGGTAGTAGTAGTAGTAGAAGTAGTAGAAGTAGTAGTAGTAGTAGTAGTAGTAGTAGTAGTAGTAGTAGTAGTAGTATTTATAATTATTATTATTATATTTCACTCATTTGCTCATCTTCTTTCTTCTTTTTTTCTTCTTTTAACCGGCCGCAATAGCTAAGGTGGTAGAGCGTTGGTTTGCGGATAGATAGGTCGTGGGTTCGAACCCCGGCCGGGTCAAACCAAAGACTTTAAAGTTGGTAATAGTAGCTTCCCTCCCAACGCTCGGGGCTAAGGGGACATTATTACGCCTGACTCATCGGTGTCAGTATAATGGACCGGCCGGGTTCAGTCCTTGGGCACCTCATAAGTGCCCCTGTGCTATAATGATAGAAATGTCGGTGCACAGTATCGGAGCAAACATGCCGGCTAATCCTAATCCTTCCTCTTTGTGTCGCATTGAGGCAATGATGGTAAGCGAATACTTATGGAGGAAGAAAATTATTGATAGTAATATGCGATAGAAGAAATAAAAGAAATACAATAAACTTCAATTGCTTATATGTTTAAAGCATGCAAAAATGAATAGTTTAAAAATATGAGTAAAAATAGCTATGCATAAAGTCTTCTTTTTAAATCTGCGTTCAGGAATGTTGCCTCCATCTTGTCTTTTGCAGTAGTTTTTTTATAATAAAAATAACAGTCCTAGTCTTTGCTCGGACTGTTGTTATATTTACACAATTTTAAAACTAGTTTGTTTTTATTTTACAAAAGTTAATCCACACATGTTTTTCCTATTTGAAAATTATTACCAATCATATTAAAACATTGCCGCAGGGGCGGGTCAAAGATTTGTTCAGGAAGGGTCCTAATTGACTGCGGTTTGACTCAACTTCATTATAAACAATCGAGCTGTTATAAATACCAATTTATTTCATTAAAGCGACATAGGCACGGCGTATTTGTAAATTAAGTTCATTCTTAAAATTGGTGTCCTGTTTGACAGCTAATATTAAACATACGAAACAAAGTCTTAGCACAGGTTTCTGCAGTAATTCATACTTTAGCCAAAGTGAAGTCGATTTTGAACAATTACTACGCTATATTTTTTGACAGTTAACATCGCAAAAATCTCTTTAAAGATTAATTCTATAAAAAAAAAACACTATATAGGTCTCTGCTAAAAATATCGACGTCAAAACGGATTATCCAGGATGACCTAACGTGATTTCAGAAGAAAGTAGGCACGTGGTTTTCTTAGTTTAGAAATATCTATATCTGCAGAGTGGCTCAGATAGGAAATACCTGTTTGCAATGACGAGTGGGGCTTTATGCTTCACTGTTCACACAGATACAGGGCATCAACGAACAGCATTTTGCAAGACCTGTTTCAGGTCACTCTTGACTTGTTTGCTAATTTGAGAATTTGGTCCAAACTGTTGGATACGACCTTTGACACCGGAAGAACAATATTTGCACATGTACTATTAGAGGTGGTATCCGAAAGTTTGGACCTAAAATATTTTCATTAAACATCTTAATGATAAACCCTTTACCTATGTTAACAGATCTCGCAAAATGCTGATTTGTGATGTCGTACACCGGTCTGAAAAGTGGACCATTTCAAACATGTATTTCATATCTGAGCCACGCTGCACACTGCTATATTTAAACTAAGAAAACCACGTAACAACTTATATTTTAGCTCGTCCACGTCATCCGCTGTGACGTCCCATGTCTATTTTAGGAGGAATCCCAATCGTTCTACTTTATAGAGTTGAAAAGAAAGAACATTGTGTTGATTAATGTTTTACTTCCCTACAATTGAAATGCTGTTGAAAGTCGTCAAAGCTTGGACTTAAGTTGTTGTTTTTCTGCAGAAATTATGTTTAAACACCCCCTAACAGAGGTCAGATATTGTTACATAAATTAGACACAGGCAAACTGCCGGATACCACCGTTAAAGTATTACTAGTATACGCTTGCGAATTCGAAATTTATATAATTAACCCAGTGATAGTTACAAATAAATGGGGTTTATCGGTCAAATAGCCAATATTTTAACACCGATTGTGAGCAGTAATGAAATGTTTCACCGTATGAGCATTATGAAAACAGGAAACGCTGGACCTTGCTCACTGTAAATAAAGTTCGATTGAAACATTTGAGTTATCAAAGACAAGTCCATTGAGTCGTAGCGGAGAAAGCAAAACTGGTATAACCTTATGTGCCCGATAATGAGGTAAAAAAGTTAAGTTCATGTTGGCAAAACTACCACAAGAAATGGATCGTATGTTTTTGGAACTTATTTGGTCTGTAAACGGCTCTATCGGATTTTACTGTAGCATTTTTATTTTAAGTCTTATTATGGTTTTGACATATTAAAAAAGAAATTGAACTACACTCTTAAAATTCCTTTCAAAAGTCCGCTTAACTAACTTTTGGCTATAGGAAGGAAGAAATGCAAGTAACCAAAAAAAAGTTACTTATGTTGTTGTTGTTTTTTCGGTGAGTTTGGGCTTAAGTCTCATCCATATTAGGACATTTTTTTGTCACTGTTGATAACTGTAATTGGATATTATTGCATATTTTTCGAATTGTACAAAGACAAGTTACACTAAAAAATGTATCACGAGCGCCGTTGTTGTCCAAATCAGATGAGGTCGCTAAAGACATTCCGATTTTCCAGTAAGCATGAGCCGTCCCGCAATTTGTATACAACTCCTCCCACTATCGACACTTTTCTATACATATCTAGATCAAGAGCTCAACAATGGTATACAAACTAAAAGCAAAAGTAGGTCAACTGTAATCCATATGGTTTCGCTTACACTGATTGGATAAACCGGCTTAAATAAACATACATGACCGACATTTTCGGAACCGCAAGATGGAAGGCGATGGTAAATAAAACCAACTCAAAACTGTCCATATCAGAAAAAATTAACTTGCCTTTGTAGAAGTCTCCGTAATCGTGCAGAGTAGTCTGGACGCCCAGTCGTGTATGGCCCGTAGGATTTGAACTGATGGACACAGCAGGATATTACATATAATAGTTATTCCGAAATAAAGAGCTTAAGCAGAAAACAACAAAACGTTTTGGTTTATTTGAAGTTGAAGAACTTTTTCAGCACTGTACGTCATTGTTTTTGTGTGTTTTTTTCATAAAATGGGGCATGTTATTTCTAAACTTAGATTTAAAGACTTTTTAGTCCTGTTATTGACCCTAATGTTTCTTCGACTTCAAAAATTACTTTCTTGTTATTGATCGGTTTTTATTTATACTTTACTTTCCTGTTATATATCTTTTATTACTCATACTTTACTTTCCTGTTATTTATCTTTTATAACTCTTACTTAATTTTCCTATTATTTATCTATGAACTTTATCAATATTTTACTGTCTTTCTTATAATTAACTGTCCTGTTTAAATGTCATGTTACTTATATACTTTCTTATAATTAACTGTCCTGTTTTAATGTAATGTTACCTATAATTTCTTATAATTAACTGTTCTGTTTTAATGTAATGTTACCTATACTTTCTTATAATTAACTGTCCTGTTTTAATGTAATGTTACCTATACTTTCTTATAATTAACTGTCCTGTTTTAATGTAATGTTACTTATATACTTTCTTATAATTAACTGTTCTGTTTTAATGTAATGTTACCTATACTTTCTTATAATTTACTGTCCTGTTTTAATGTAATGTTACCTATAATTTCTTATAATTAACTGTCCTGTTTTAATGTAATGTTACCTATAATTTCTTATAATTAACTGTCCTGTTTTAATGTAATGTTACCTATACTTTCTTATAATTAACTGTCCTTAAAATTAACTGTCCTGTTTTAATGTAATGTTACCTATACTTTCTTATAATTAACTGTCCTGTTTTAATGTAATGTTACCTATACTTTCTTATAATTAACTGTCCTGTTTTAATGTAATGTTACCTATACTTTCTTATAATTAACTGTCCTGTTTTAATGTAATGTACCTATACTTTCTTATAATTAACTGTCCTGTTTTAATGTAATGTTACTTATATACTTTCTTATAATTAACTGTTCTGTTTTAATGTAATGTTACCTATACTTTCTTATAATTTACTGTCCTGTTTTAATGTAATGTTACCTATAATTTCTTATAATTAACTGTCCTGTTTTAATGTAATGTTACCTATACTTTCTTATAATTAACTGTCCTGTTTTAATGTAATGTTACCTATACTTTCTTATAATTAACTGTCCTGTTTTAATGTAATGTTACCTATACTTTCTTATAATTAACTGTCCTGTTTTAATGTAATGTTACCTATACTTTCTTTTAATTAACTGTCCTGTGTTAATGTAATGTTACCTATACTTTCTTATAATTAACTGTCCTGTTTTAATGTAATGTTACCTATACTTTCTTTTAATTAACTGTCCTGTGTTAATGTAATGTTACCTATACTTTCTTATAATTAACTGTCCTGTATAAAGTAATGTTACTTATAAACTTTATAATTTGGCTGTATAAGAGCATAAAAATGGTCCAAACTGTCAAATACCTTATATGCTAAAGGTATTATTATAACTGGTTCCTTAACAGGTACCTAGTGATGGGCATTAACTAATGTATGGATATGGGTGTTTGGGCATTTATAAGAAGTTCAAAGATCGATGACATTTAACACTTTAATCAAAACATAGCATGTATACACAATTTGTGTATCAACAATATAATACTGTATATCTAATATAAAGTCAATTTCTACCTTAAAAGAGACCCTAATCTAATTTCATCAGAAGTGAAAAAGCAGATTTTTATATATAACATGTATTGAGCTGAAAATAAAATCGAATTTGCAAATTAAAAAAAAAATAATCATAAAATGATAACAAATGCCCTAAGATGACTGTTCAAGTTCAACAAAGGATAAAAGAGTGGAAGAATTTTTTTTCAAAAATGTATTTTCTTCAACCAGACTTGTAACTTCCTTCTTTATAAGTAAAAAGTAAATTCAATTTTTACATTTAAATTATATAAGATCATGCTTTAGAGTTACAGATCTCCAATTTGTTCCCCGACAATGAATATTATTTTGTTTGGTTTTCGTTTTTTTTATATACATACATTGCAGTGACAAAGTTATGGTCATTAAAAAAGCAGAGTCCAGATTTAATTTGCAGAAGAAGAAACCAAGTACCAAGAAAGCATCGCTGATCAGCTGGAAGATCTTCCCTCATTAAGTCATTCTCCCAGACTTGGATTCGAACCCATGTTGTGAGAGGCAAGAAGTCAGAGGAAGCACAAGTCATAGACTCTACCACTCAATCTCAATGCCCGACAAAATGTATGATGAGTAAATAAAATAGAATATCACACTTTTGTGCAATTTTCTAAATGAGACTGCAACAAAAAATGATTAGGAAGAAACCATGAAAATATTAAGATAAGCAATAATGTTGAACCAGCAAATGCTTGGAGCTATCAATTACATAGGCCTTACAATAGGGAAACAGTTAATTCTATGTTCATTATTATAACTTACATTCAACAATGATGTACAAATAAAATTACAATTGACATTTTTGTGCATTTAATAATATCTGAAAATAAATGTCTAATGTTTATAATATAAGACAACTAAATTAAATGTAAGTGTAAAATTCTGAGCTTTAAACATTATTAGATAAATACCCTAAATCATGAAGAATGCCACTTAAAAAGGTCATAGTTGAGACGGGAAAATACATGCAATAAGATGGTGTACAGCAAATAGATCAACATGCTTCACTCAGAGCTAACAAAAAGCCAGTGGAAGCCATGTTAAAAATAAAACTGTCTCAAATGAAACTTCAACAAAACCAATAGGTACCTAACACCAAACTATGTGGTAAAAGATAAATAACGCCAGTTAAATGTCTTTAAAAAATCCTGACTTAAATAATTAAGTTCAAACTCCACTCCATCAAAAAGGAAATAAAAAGGAAAAAAAATGTAAAAAAGCTTTTGTATTTTTCTTCTTAAGAGTCAAAATAAGTTTTAAGTATTTAAATTATTTTTTAATTTTCAGTTTAATAATAACATGTTTAACCACAATACCAATGGCGGAATGAGAATAAGACTTAAATGAAAATCTGTTTTGTAAGTAAAATCCAAAAGGGTTGTTTACATCTTTTATGTCACCTTAACTCCCAACATTGTTGCTTCACCCCATTTTGTGGATTTGTTTTATTGCCAAATACAAAAACCTATACAGATAACGATTGGAATCTGGGTCCAATGGCACTTAATCACACAGCATACACACATTCCTGCTATAACATAACAACAGGAATGGGAAGCTGCATTTGGGCAGTTTGCAACCAATTTGTTCTAATTAAGCCATGTACCTCTGTCGTGTGAAATCAGCAAGATTAACTTACCTAGGAATTTAATGACAAATCATTGTGTGTATAGGTCTTCGACAATACAATATAAAAGTTGATTACAAGGGATATATATAAATTAAGACTGATGACCCTTATCTTAAAGGTGGTATCTGATAGTTTGAACCAAAAAATCTTCCCGAACAGATCCCATGAAATACTGTTTATTGATGTCCTACATCTTTTATGAAAAGTTAAGCAGAACAACCAAATCATCATTATGAACATGTATTTCCTAGCCAGGCTGTACAGTTACCTATTTCAATTAAGAAAACCACATGACCACTTTGTCTTGAGATAACGTTATATCATCAGGTGGGTAATCCGCTCTGATGTCGATGTTCTTTTAGCAGAATTTCCAAAAGTGCACATTTACAGATTTGAAAAGTATAAACATTTAGAGTGATTTTTAAACACATTATAGTGTCTTACAACTGAGGTAGTGTTCAAACCCACCTTTGCTTAGACTAAAGTTATTATAGACAAATACCCCAAACAGGGATCAGATATTGTTACATGTATTAAACACATGCAAACTGTCAGTTACCACCTTTAATGTCCCAATATTTACCCGCAGTAGGTTGCATTTTTAATAAGCAATGTAAAAAAAAAATCTAATATATTTTAGCTAACAACTAGACAAAAAGACAAGACATATTGCTAAGAGCTGGCTAAACTGGATCTATTCTATCTGCCTAAGCCTTATCAATACATGCTTAACAAGCTATGAGTTAACAGATAAGCTAAATGTGTACAGTAACTTCACAACAACTTGAGTTTTCCAGTGATGGAATCAACAGTGTCCAATTTTCCAATGATTCCTAGCACTGTCTGGGACCCTGCAGCAATCTAAAAGAAAGAAATACTTAATTTATATATAAAATGTTTTTGTCGTTGATTATTTCTTTGTTTATTCGTTAATTGGGTTTATCGTCCCACCAACAGTATTTCAGTTATCTGGAAACAGTGTCCAGCTGAAGCAGTTATAGTGCTGTCCTTCATTGTATATATGAATAGGTAAATAAGAAAAGGTCCTATCAAAATTTTCACAGATATTTAAATTTTATCTAACAGTAGACAATGGCACCTGGCATGATACCACACAAAGTCACATTATTCTGACACTAAGCAAACCAGTTGTGGAAATACCCTTATATTTGCTTGAGTGTAAGCAAGAGAGCTATACCACTACCATCTTTAATGACTTTTATCCCCGCCCGGATTGTACCAGGGGCCTGGTGTAACTCAGAAGTGATGCTCTACAGATTGCGCTACCAGGTACAGTTTGATGATTTGACTAAAATGCATCCTAAAAATCAGTCGCTCATTTACAGCAAGACTGCCTCATCTGTGAATTATCTGCATTCACACCACAGGCATTTTAATTTACCCTAGCATTTGAACTATCAAACATGTCATGCATATTAAGACATAACAAAATAGTAAAACAGATAATGTTGCTTCCTTAGAATGCTCCTACATGGGATTACATCTCTGAGCATCACTGTTGACAGCTGTGGTCTAGGGTATAGAGGTAGTGCGCTTAACCAGTAATCAACAGTCCTGGCTGTGGCCGTCAATTTTTATGTTGATTTTTTTTATTTGGTACAAAAGATTATAAACAAACCTGGGTGCGGCCAGCATCCTGGACTATGTAGTTAGGCAATGAAGCAGCCTCTGCTTTCTTGGCTAGATCCACAAGTTGTGCAGAATTGTCTCCCTTTAATACAATTTTTGTCTCTCTGTAACAGATAAACAAAAATAAATTAAAGTTTAAGTAATTAACCTCAAGGTTTTATTTTTATTTTTTTTACCCTTTTACAATGATCATTGGATTGTAGATTATTTGTTTACAAGAAAATAAGCAACAGATATACACCTGCCAAAATTGTTCTGTATAGGGCAGGTTGAGGTTATTTACCACTACTTGCCTGATTTTAGTATTATAAAAAAAAAAAATGTTACTGGAATTAGAATATCATTGACCGCAACTTTTGCCTTGACTATGAAGTTGATAGCTGAACTTGTAAATGTTACGCATGACACACCTTTAGGAGAATGTCTGTAATATGGTGAAGCTTGATTAAGGTACTATTAGTAATATGGAAGTTATGTCTGAGATATAAAAATGGGATGGACAGATAAATGAAGCAGCTATACTACAGTTGTGCTGTGTAAAACCATTGAAAACACCATGTCACAATGTATGTTTTCAATTTAAAAAGGAGCAGACTCAATCTTAAGTGTTTTTTATAAAAATAAAATCATATACAACCAGTGACCTACCTACACAAATATAATAAATGACCTACCCAAACTGTTCCCAATTCATCAGAAAGACTCCATATTTATCTGGATGGTCAATCATTATCCGGTACAGTGCTATGGCAGCATGAGCACACTGGGCACCCACCTTCCCCACACCCATGTTGAGGTCCATGTTTACAACAAACACCATCTTGTACATGTCCAAGCCCTCAGGGAAGTCTTCTTCCTCCTCATCATCTTCCATGTCCAGATCCTCCTAAAGACAATGTATATATATGTAGCAGTATCACTGGAAATTCGTTTAAAGAGCCTCTCTAGCTCAGTTGGTAGAGCGACATGCTAGTAATGGGGAGGTCTGCGGTTTGAATCTTAGTGGAGGCTCACCTTTTCAGCTCCTGTAACATGTATGCATATCGACTTTTTGGGACAAAAGGTCAACAAAATGATTGCACTTTAAATATTTTAAAGCCAGTGAAAACATCTACCGATAATTTTGATTAATTGTTATAAGAGACAGATGCAGAAACATTAGACAATGAATAAGAAAAGCAAATTGACTTAATAAGTTTAAATTAATATTAATACAACATATGAACTGTATATTTCATTGCCATAATAATACATACTTACATACTATGACAAAGCATTAAATGATTGAATTGTTAGTACAAGTCTTTGCTTGTCATAACATACTTTATGTCAGATGTTTTCTTTTCATTCTTAATATAAGAATCTAAATGAAAATGTGCATACTGAACCTGGTAGAGCAGCTAGTAGAGTATTGGCTCCAGGTACAGAAGGCCCTGAGATCAAAATGTGTCAAAGTCAAAAGAGGTTATCCAAATGTAGTTTTGTTTACCTTACAGGGGGTTTAAACCAAGGCCTTGATATACTAAAGTCATAAAAAATGGTAGTTGTTTAGCCCCTTTATGCAAATGCAAGTAAAGTTCCACAACTGGCATCAGGATTATGCCAATGTATTACAAGGTAAAGTATTCACTGTAAAAGTAGGAAGCACTCAGCTTCAAGTGAAATCACCCCTGTTAAAGTGAACGATCGTGGACAGAATAATACTTAAACAAAGACAACTTTGTTGAAATACATCTCAGTGACCAATCATGGTCATTATAGAGAGGTCCAACTATTTTGGTGAAGGAACATCCCAGACATTTGTTCACTGGCACTGCAGGTCAGCTGGACAGCCTTCCCACATTAAGTACTACACTCCAAACATGACTCTTACCCACATCATATATGTGAACTCTCACACTTTTTTAGAGAGACTCCCATTTTTAAGGTTCAAAAATATTTGAAAATGAGGTGTGTTTTTCAGAATTTGATAAATCTGCCTACTTGGAAACAGATATATTTCTTCTTTATTTATAAGAACAATCAATCTCCCACTTTTTAAGCAAAAAATCTCACACTCTGGCTTCAGAGAAAGTTCACATGTATGCCAAGTGGTGAAAGGATTTGCAGTCAGAAGAGTTACAAGTTGGTGACTACGCCCCAGGCACCCCCATTTATGAGGTTGAACATTGTCAAAATAAGGATAAATTAATTAATGTTTGTTATTTTAAAACAGGCAGGTATATTTATTATAAGAGTCAGTCTGTTAACCTGCAGCGGTCCATCAAGGTTTTTGTCCTGATTTTCTATGATCCAAGCTGCAGCCAAATCAGCATTGTAGTTGCCTGTATAATAACATCCCTTGATGGCAGCATTCCTGGAGAAGCCCAGGGTCATCAACGTAGTGACTATCTCTTCTTTCGGTTGGAATTCAGCGCCTGCTTCAGCACCCTCCTCATTCATTGTAATAGTTTTTTGGTTTGACTTCACACCACCTATGCAAAAGAGTTGATATAATGAAAAATAATTTTTTAATAAACACAAATTTAAAAATGTCCAAATCTGTATTTCCTAACAAATGACATTATATAAGAAAATATGTTGTTTGGATTAATGTCACATGGGGAAAAAGACATTTGTTTGAAATTTATGGCAGTTGAAATAGATCTGAAACAACATATGTATATATAATTTAACACAAGTTCCCAAAAGGAAAATTTAAAAAACTTAAAAATATAGTTGTTTGGGGTGTAGCGGATCTTGGCGTATTGCAGAATGGATCAGAAAAATCTGAGCTAGACATTTTTGCTCCTTTTTGTTTGTTTAAACCAAATAAAAAGCATATTATTAGACAAATGGATGTCCCATTAGGTTTTCCACAGAGGAACTTTCAGCCTAGCAGTTTGCAAAAACTAAAAATGATGGCGTAACCAAACCAAGGCCATCGGAAGTTGACATTTCTGTGGAGATACACAAAAAAGAAAGTACAAAGCAACAGCGAATTTTCCAGCAATATAGAGTAATTGATCAAACCAATGGCATCAATTGATTGATGTATATGACCTTTATCACCACAAGAAATTGTTTGTTCGTAGGACATGTGTTATTGATGTGCGAGTTGACAAGAGGATGCACATATTTTAGGGTATTACAGATCATTAAATGTAGTGGGCCATCTCATTAGTGAACATGGATACGATCTGCCAAACATATTGCAAAGTTTCATCCCAACTCATAAACCCATTATATGTTTTTCAGTTATTTCATTGATGTTTGTCGGTATGCACCTCTTCTTCCATTTCATCAACCTCATTACTAAAATGTTCTCTGAAATTTATTAGCTATGTTCAACTCCATCAGAATATGCTGCTTATCATGATAACTACTTTTCTCATTCTCATCATATCACCAACACATCACAATTATTACAAATTATATAACCATCCAACCGACATTTTTTCAGTCATATGGAGACAGTAGCAACTTGAAATATATGATATACAGTGATGTAGTCACTGTAATGTCATGCCATGGATTTATGACATGATACCACAATCAGTTTTATTAGTAATACCATGACATGGATATATGACATGATACCACATCTGAGTTTGAACAATATACACTGGCATATCCACAGTCCTCCTCCTCCTCATTTTTTTTAATATCATCATCACCATTATCATCTTTTTTTCAAAACAACATGGTTAGACAATCAAATAAAAAGGCTGCTTCATGAAATTAGATTAAATTTAGCTGTAAAAAATGCCAGAACCATCAAGAAGAAATACCTTTCACCTGCCTGGAGAGCTACTTTGCTCATTGAGTAAGAAAATGATCTATTGGAAAATCTGCAGTTCTTGGCTGGTGTTGTTCAAAGAGAAAAAAGGGCAACTTTGTTTACATATTCTCAGCCAGAATAGGACTAGCTGTTTAATAAATAATCTTCTTGTTTGCTCATAGACATACAGCTTTGTGACTTGGTTCCTGTCATGTTTTATGCCAAACAAATTTACTGCTTTATTTATCATTTACAATCCGTTAGAACCATACACCCAATATGCTGTGATAAATATGTATGATATATGAAGTTGACTGTTTACAACTAACACTGCATAAGGAATGCAACCTCTTTTAGGTATAAATTTTTTATCTCAAAAGTACTTTAATGTGTTATGTATGTTGAAATACATGGCCTTTCTTAGTGTTCAATCCTTATTATTGTATTTTTATGTAATATTTACAAATGTCTGACAAGAAGTTAGATTGTGTTCACATATGATCTAGTCAGTGGCATTTTGTGTACATTTTATAACATTTCAAAGGAAATTGTTGAAGAGAGGATTTGGTTTCCTTTAAATGATTTGCCTTTGTCTTTACATTTTTTGTAGACTTTATTCCATATTGATTATGATAATGTTTAAAGCGGCCTGGACACAGATTTTCTATTTTGTAACTTTTGCTCATTTACTGAAACTCTGATGAACCACATTCAATCTTAACTGATATATCATGAAAGAAAACTGAAAAATATATGAATATACCTTCAATTAAAAGATCTTTATGCATCATCTAACAGTGCATGCGCAAGCATCATCGGTAAACAATAGTGATTGGCCTATGAGTTACACACTTTTTGAAATAAAAATGCAGTATCGATCACAAATCTTAATGTCTTGCACTGCCCCTAAAATTACTGTTGAAATATCCCAACTCATTTCTGGTGTATGGATATAGTTGGTATGTTTAAATGGACAAGGTTTCAAATTGGTTTGTAATTAATGCTATTGATAATATATATGGCAATTAAATTATGTTTATCACAGAATAACCCAGCTGTGTCTAGACCCCTTTAAGCATTTGGCCTTATTTGTTATTAAAAAAAACTTGTTATCTTTCATATACATCTAATACTAATAACCAAACAAAGCAATAAAGCTACAGGTCAGAAAATTTCAAATTAAGATCTATTATGTTTGTGTGAGTGCAAGTTTGGAGTTTTTTAGTGTTTTACTGCTTGCACATCCCACTGTCTTACCCACCTTTCAAATTCCAGTAAATTTATACTGATAAAATCCAGAATTGTTTCGAAAACTAATGATTGACCCAACAAAAGTTACAAAATGCATGTGATTTAGTCATTGTAAGTTAAAACTTCTAATGCCAATCACTGATTTCAATTAAAGTTTGCTCATTGTTGTTTGGTCTCTTATTTATATCCCATCCCAATTAACTTTGTATTTGTGTGTATGTGAGCATGTGTGTGTTCTGTGCATGCAGAAGTTGTTTTCTTGCATGATACTGGTGTATTTTACACTACCACACTTTGTGTAGATGTTGCACCGAAATAGTGAAAAAGCATAGAGGAGAGACATACCAGACAGCTGCTGGGAATAACAGACTCAACTTGAGGGAGTAGCCATATGATCTGAGTATGCTTCATTGAAAACAATTTGATAGCATTATTCATGACAAAAAAAATCAAATATTACATTAATTTAAGTTGCATTGTTGTGACAAATACGAAATTTCTGGTGCTTGAGACGACCTCTAAGTGACGTTAATCAGGTGATACTCTATACCCTAAAGTGATCGGATACTACCCAAATTGATGCCTATTAAATACTGTAGCTTTTGCGAAGAATTATATTATCTGAGATTAAAATGGTTTGCATTTTTGGAAAGAGGACATTCTTTGCAATGTAAATGCATATTCTGTATTTTAAAACACTTGCTTCTAATGCTTTTGCAGCGAAAATGTCGTTAGTGATCCGCTAAACCCAAAACGACTGTATTCAACTTTGGATGACACTTAACAAATTGTAAGAATGGTCTTTTGGGCAACAATATTATCACACTGAATTTAGGAGCTAAAAATGTTTCGGTTGATCGTCTTGTCCTTATGTTTGTAGAAAGTATTAACAAATATCTGATCAGATACCAACTCGTTTTCTCTTAATTCGGGTGGGTCAGTTAATGTTTAATTCTCAAGGTTTCTTTAACGTCTCCTTCTAAACACGACTATCATGGGCGCTGACATATTTGATCATCGTTTTCTGAACGCTTATGGAAACATACTTAAACATGCGCCTTGTTGTCTGCGTTCAATATGCGGGTAATACGATATTCATCGGGTACATATTCGGATTTAGCTGACGGTTTTAAAGCGGCATCGTCAAAAGGTGGTCAACATTTTTTGTTTAAACAACATCAAAGTTTTGTTGATCCAAAATAAATGATATATTCATATACAACATATTTTATTATAACTGATAAGTGAACATGTTGTCTATCAGTGACCCCTAGGAAGGAAGAAGCGACGGTTTCAAATATTTTAGTTGTTTTAAGATTAACAGCCTAGTATATATCCGAACTTTTCATATATGTCGCGTATATGAGTCATTGATTTGCCCCGTTAGTGACGCAATAAATAAATATGAAGTACGGGTCCTGTGGTTTTATTAATCATGAAAACTCCTCACTAGCGGCTAAGCCGAACTGCCTAGGACAGAGTGTGTTTTTTTTTTAATATCTTCAGTCTAAAAGATGCATCGTAGGGCTCACCGCTGGGAAGATGTTTCTGGGCTCACTCTGAAATATTTTAACTATGGATATACTCATTGATTTAAATAAAAATATATCGGATATACCTAACATAAATATTGATACACAAAATGAAAACACAGAGCAAAGCCGCGCTTCTAGAACCTGGTATAAGAAGGTTGTCAGACTCTCTGACATTGTATTTAGTGAAAAATATGTGCAGTTCATATATCCACTGCCGGCCTTCGACGTGCGCGCCGCCCGAACGTGCATGTACTGCTGATCCCAGTCGGTGAGACCAGTCATTGGAACCTATTTAGAGAAGTGCAGTCAGTACACACATCTATTGAAATATGTCTCATGCGGAAAAGGCGAGAGCATTGAGAGAGGAATACTTCAGTGAGACGGGCGTGTGGCCGCTTACTAGATCGAAGGTGGCTCTACAAGCGTTAAGTGATGAACTAGACCGCATCCGCCGTAGCAGCATCCTTGACGAACCGATATCAGAAGGCCTGACTCAGCCTCTGCAGCCTATGAGTGCTAAACCATCTAGGCCACATAGACAGGCAAAGGATGAGCTTGATCCTTTTCCTCCTGCAAAACAAGCTACCATGACCGACTACCTTAAGGATATACGAGGCTGGTTCTCTCGTGTGTGCTGGCCTCGTTGTCGTCGGAAAGTTTGTTGGTCGCAGATTCACCTTTAAGTGCAGCAAACACCAGCAAATCGAAACCCTCGCACGAACAATACTCAACATAATCTCCAACATTGTCTCAAAAACTCTTGTTGACGGGGATATCACCGATGTGGAGTACCGGCTTGTGATCAGTGAGCTGCAGAAGTTCCAAGTAATGAAGAAAGAAATTCGTCAAGCGAAAGTGAAAAGGTCCCGACAGAAACCCAAGAACGCATGAAAAACAGCCTGCCAGAACAGGGGCGGCGAAAACCTCTAGAAGAGCTCGCTGGAAATATCACTACTTCTTCATGTTAAGCTGCGTTCGTCATATGGTCAAATAACCTCCACCTGTAGACTAAACATGTAAAGGGCGATCGTAGAAGACAATATTCAGTATCATCTGGGCCAGCGACGTGTCCAGCCTAATGAGATACAACCGCTCTGAGGGCGTTAGTCGATGAGTTTGAATCCCGTGCCAAAGGCACATGCATCGCCCCCAAAGACCACCAGTCTTTTAAGAACACCGCCGACGAAATATTTGGCGATTATATTATATATTGGGATTCATCTCGATGGCACATTGGCCCTCCAAGGCCTACCTTACCTTATCATCGTAGACTGGATTTCTGGCTACACTGAAGCCCAGCTCATGCCGTGGATAGACCAACACGGCGGCAGGGAGAGTCTTCTGTTCTTCTATAGGTATAGCCAGAAAACCTGTACGACCTTATAGAGACAAAGACCTTCGAAGTATATCCGTCAACATGTGTAAACCGAATATCATACTTTCCTTCATCCAGCCTGGCTTCCCCGTCTCCTCGCTCGTTGAGATGATATTTATTTATTTATTTTATTTTTATTTAGACAAAGTTGTAGTTACAAACAATTACGGTAATGATTTCAGGAATATTGCAAAAGATGTGTGGGCCCGGTACAGTGCCTTTTATGCCTTTTAGAAGCAATGTCACCGCAAATGGACATGCTGGCAACAAATGTGTTCCTGTGTTCGTTTTTAATTTTCAGCAAACCAACAATGACACAAGATTGGATTGACCATGATGGGTCTTTAGGACAATTTTGGGCGAAAGTACAAAATAAATAATTATAGATCTACCAAAATGTTTGCCATAAAAAACAAGGAACCCACATTGGCACAAGATAAATTATTGGTAGGATTTCCAGCTAACTTGAATAAAGTGATATATTTTTTTTAGATTCAGAGTTCACTATGTACATCATGAAGAGGTTAGGCTTACTAAATGGAGTAGGAGGAAATCTATTATTTCCGTTTCAGTACAGCTAGATAAATTTCATCACTATGAGATGTGTGCAACTGTGTCCTGATGTTTGGTCAAACTTTAAAACCTTCATTTGTTTCTATACTTGTCCTTGCCGTGTTGATCAAATATCTATTTATGTCTTTACACGGCTTTTTGCTGACGAATTCTCAAGCTGTGTGAAGGATATTTAATAATAACAGAAACTTACATATTCTTTTGAGTGAACAATTGTGTGGTATCAATTGATTTTATTGGGGAAAAAAGAGTTCAGAAAACAACAAACTCGAAAAATTGCTTACTGAAAGACGAGGGCCATTTTCCTACCATTGTTTTTGCGGGTAGACTACTTATTCTGGTACACACGGATTAGATTAGGTCCCCCTCTTTCTTTCCAGCAGACGATTTTACAAATGTGGCTAGATATAAGACAGGGTACTTACTAAATAAACCTAGTCTCACTACTGCCCTAGCAAACCGACAAACATGTCTGCGCTGAGGAGACTGATTTTGCCCAACTTTAATTGCGTTGTCAAAAGCCAACTGACAAGGTAAGGTTTGTTAGATGTAGTGACACAATGTTAATCGTTAGAGTGTGTACAATTTGCATCTGTGTAAATGTCATCACATCTTTATGTACATGTGACACATGCTACATGTAGTTGTATCCGGTTACTAGTTCTAGCAGTTTGCGTTACTCAGCATATGTAGCATATGATATATATTTATAGGACTGACCACGATGTAACATGCGTAGATCTAATAGATCTATAGACTTAACTTAGAAAGTCATTTTGCTTACGCACAGATATTATATGTTCAGATAAATAATGGATTCATACATTTTCCATATAGAATCAAATGACTAGTCATTATGTTGCGTACTTTTTGTGGAAAAACTACCCTTTATTTACCATGACCTTTCACCTGTTGTATTTTGGAGGAGCTGTATACTATATACTTGAGTGTATGCATATATCAATATTTAGTACCAATCTGGTACTTAAGAAAAGTTTCATGCTTTATATAGATCTGATCTTGACAAAAGGTAATCAAAGCTTAAAGGTGGTATGCAATAGTTTGGACCATATTTTTTTTCTCAACCAAATAAGTCATTGTTACTTAAAAGGGGCCTGTAAAATGCTGTTCATTGATGCCCTAGATGAACAGTGAAACATAATCCCTACATGTCATTGCAAACAGGTATTTTCTGTCTGAGCTACTCTGCAGAGATAGCTATTTTTAAACTAAGAAAGCCACAATACAACTTGCTTTTGGGATCACGTTTTGTCATCATTCAGGTAATCTACTTTGACTTCGGTATCTACGTTTAACAGAGATCACTATCATGCTTATTTATAGTTTTGGAAAGAAGGAATTGTTAGAGCATTTTTTTTTAACGATTTTTACTAACAATATAGGTGGAGTTCAAACCTAGACAAAAATATAAGTTTATGCAGAAATTATGTCCATATTCCCCATAACCCTGGTAAGATATTGATATATATATTTAATATAGGTAAACTGTTAGATACCACCTTTAACAGGCCCCAGTTACTGAACCTGGGTGAAGTGGAACAATTTGAGGTTAATATTTCTTGCTTAAAGATTAAAAGTAATTACTGGCAACTGGAGCAAGGTTTGAACCACTGATACAGAGTCAAACAACAGCTCTGTTATCCAGCTGTTTAATGCATTGAATGACAGTCAGAATTTTATCTGTATAAATGTCTGCCTTTCAAGTTGAGATATCTCAATATTTACCCTTAAGTCTACACTTGTATACATACTTTATACAACAATAGGATGATAGTGGTTGCTGGGCTCTACATTTTGACCTACCGTCATGAAGTCTTAAGCATAATTAGATAAACATGTGTCATTCACAAGATGGAGATTATATTTTTTTTACTCATGCTCTCCCACATATCTAGAAAATTCTCATAAGTATTTAAAAAATGACAATTGTTTGCTTCGTTTACATTTGTCCTGTTCAGAAATGATCTCAGCCTGCAACCTTTCTTAAAATGACCTATTTTGCAAGCTTTCAAATAACTCTAAGTGTCAACTTTTTTCATTTTGAAATAATTTATGGTAGTGGAATAACATAAGAACCTAAATATATTGGCTTTTAAATAAGTCACATAATAAATGATTTGGACCATTAAGGAAAATCTCACTCTCCAAGTAGATGCAAATGATGACAGAACATTTCTTACATGAATTATTTTTCTCATGGTCAGGATGTAAACAAGCTTATCACTTATATATAATAACTAAAAGTATTCAAGAATGTACCAGCTGCATCACCCACTAAAACATTCAAGTATTTGCTACCAAGTATCTGCTACCAGCTTGTACAAATCAGTATCACTTGATTTGGTACATTCTATCAGCTAGTGATGTAAGCAGTGATGTAAGCATGAAATTTAAGCTGAAATGTGACCGTCATAAGATCAAATACTACACAAAGGAAGACTCTTATGTAACACATATAAAGCCAAATATAATTTTGCTGCTTTTGTATCAACGCCCTGTACTGTTACTTTTAGTGCCCCACATTAAACATTTCAGCTCTTCATTACATCATAGCTACCGGTATACATGACATGTAGCCTAAATACTGTCTAGTAATTTTCAGATATATTTGCCAAATGTTTCCCATTCCTGTACCATTTTGCAATTTCCTGTCCATTGGCATATATTTTTATCTCCAGCAAGCTTCAAGGAATTCTAAATTACTGAAAATGAGGGATAGTGAAAATGATTTTTAATAACATGATCAATGATCAATTATGTTAGTAGAGTTAGATCATTTTTATTTACTAATTTTTCTTCATCTTTGTTTATTCTTCAGCCAGCATCATGTACTTTCACTATTTGAAAAAATAAAATTGTATCCTGTCCTCTATTACTTTCTGTGCATGTAGTAATTTTAGCATGTTAATTTTTTATTTTTTTTTCATTTTAAAAATTTCAATTTGTTTATTGAGTGTTTATTAGTATTATTTATTTTAGTGTTTCTAATTTCATATGTTACAGATGCAGTTTTGTCCAATATACCTCTGCACAAGGTAAGAATAATTAGTAAAAATAGTCTGGAATTCTTTTATAAACAGATAATGACAGCAATTAACATGTGTTCTTTGTCTTCTTCAAAATATCAGACAAACTTCTTACTATAACTAAATACACTAATTGTGGTAAGTTATCTTTATCAAAGCAAGCTTTGCAGCGTGAATATGAAAAGAGAGATGGCTTATAAGGTTTTCTCATATGTTATGAATGTCAGTGTTTCAGTGATATATCTGATAACAGGGTCTGGAATAACTTGATAAAACAAAGTTTATTTTCCGTCAGTTTCAAAGTATAAAAATATACTAGCCTGTTTAAGAAGCAACCATGGCAAAGAGGTAGAGTCGCCGACTTGTCTCTCATCTTATTGCTGAGCTTTTCTTCACTTTGATTTAAATCCAGAAATGGGTAAAGGAGTTAAAGTGGAACGTTTTTTACCAGCTGACCTTCACTGCACTGATGGCTCTACCCATGCATCTGTCTGGGGTCTTCCTTCTCTAATAAAGCTGGACATTAATTTAATGACAAGAATTGTGTTGCTGCAATGTATTAAAAAACACACACAAGAACCCAATAAATAACAAGGATATTACAAGTCACATGCATTGCACATGTCAGCATTGTTGGCCTGAATTTATGCTTATATATGTTATTTATAATTTTACACAATAACCTTTGCATAATTATCTTTTATGCCAATCATTTTTATAATGACAAATAATGTTCTAAAGATACATTTTAGTTATTCTAGTACTTGGATTAATTTGTAAAATGTAAGAGCAGCCAAGTATGTATATTTTGTGACTTCTGTTCCATGTGAGGAAACTGAAATCTGGCTATAGTCTGTTGTATCATGTATAAATACACTTACCAGTAATATTCTAATATGATATTAATATACCTGTATTAGCAGTATAATTTCGTCACTGTAAAGAGAAATAAGTTTATTACAGGCAAATATTTATCATATTCCATGGCAATAAATGGTGTTAATTTTCATTCATTAACTTGATGCTTTAGAAGTATTTGGAAATGTCCTGCATTGCCATTAATTGGCTGTTATGATTTTATTGAATTGGTATTATGACCAAAAGTACATTTATGATAAGTTCTTGTTTGCTTCCTCATAAATTCCTTTTGAATTTCATTATAAAAATGATTTGCCACATGCAATTTAAGTCAGCTTTGAATAGTCATGTGACGCACCTTGTTCTGTTGCGGAGTGGGTGGTGCTTGCACTGTTTGCTATTAGCTCCAGAAAGGAAATAGTAAGTCTGGCCTTAGATAGTACACAGCCTCTTCATGACAAGCTAGACAGCAATGGGTTTCTACCACATAGCAGATCAACTGGGTGCCTTGCTGCCCCAGGCTAAAACAGGGAGGTCTGCACCTTAAAGTCAAGATATGCAGATGTTTTCTGCCAAGAGAGTGGGACTGCCCCCATGCAACAGCTTTTCCATTTAAATCCTGCATAGGTGTCAGTGCATACAAACTCATCAACTTTAAGTCCTGCGGTGATAAGGGAGTAGTGAAAGTGACAGATGGAGGTAGCTACAGGCAGTCATAGTCACAAGCCTACGCAGTGGTGGTCTGAGACTCTGGTCACTGTTTCTTTGAACACTGGGCAACAGAGGACTTTGGCAGCATCTCAGGTATCTGAGCAGCCTCTTTAGGACAACACGGCTCACCCAAACATGGGCAGGTCCTAGAAATGGTGGTCTAAAGACAGCTTGCCTAGAAATGTCCAATCAGCAAACTTATGGTGGACTTACCAGCAAGTGGCCAAAACCAAAGGAGGAAGAACCTTACCATTGCAACATTGAACATACATACTTCAGGAGTTGAAAATTTCTCATAAAGTTACTAGTCATGCAGGACTATTAAATTTCAATTTTAACTTGCCCTTATCAAATACCGACTCACCCTTTTATTTTATATAATTATATCAATAGCTACTGTATGTTGTTATTTAACTTGACTATACTACATTTTGATTAAACAAAATTTCACAGTTGACAACTGTGCAACATGCAGTAACAACACACCTTTTACTGTTGTCCCATCAGAAAGGATTCCAACAAATCTGGCCTTGTTCAAATCATTTTCTGTGTGACATTTTAAATTGCCACTTATGCCACTCTTATATCCATGTATATTAGTGCAATTTTGTCTATGTCAAGCACATTCTTTTCCTAGAGAGCAAACAAACCTTCAAACTTACAGAATGACACATTCCAGTGCCACAAAATAAGCTGTGGTCATGAGTTTTTTTTACCAACCACAATACACTTCGACATGGCAGATGCACTTCAATTGTGGACAGCAGCTTGTTTTTCTACACAGAGTTTATGTTATAAACTTTTATCATGAAAATGCAATCTTTTGTATTTTAATTCTCTGAAATTGCCTTAAAAAGACAAGATTTTGTATCCGCAGTTGATGGATATTTGCAACAATATCGAATGTCAGTACATCTTTATCACTTACTGTGGCCTAATTAAGTTCTTTTAACCATGGTTCTTGTACATTTTGTTTGCGTTTCATTTTATCATAGGACTGTTACTGTGCTTTATGTTTAGCAAGATGCTTGTTGCTGTCTGCATTTCAATTGTCTGTGCAGCTTTGACCAAAATAATGGCAAATATCTTGATTGAATTTACTGATTATAGAAAGTTACTGAATATAATCAATCTGAAAAAATAGAATTTGCATCGGTCTTCGGACACCTGCTTGACAGGTATCAGCTACAGTTATCCACACTGCATGTAAAAAAATACACCCTTAGATGTCATGTTGAGTGTGAAGGCTGCAATATTTCTTTTCATATTTTCTTTACATAGGGTTCTATAAATAAATTCTGGTAAAACCTGATAGTGAGTACACACCATGGATGTTTTTGCTATTCCTTACGTTTAGAACTTAAAATGCAAAGGAAAAAATATGACATTTACTTTAGACTATTGCTGAGCACAATCCTTGGGCTTTATGATGTTTGTTTTTTAAAGAATATATTCTTAGAAAAATAGTTACTCACCCAATCAGACTAGTATTTTGAGAAACCTACTTGCCTGATGCTAGGTCTTCCTCGCCAATGCAAGTCGGCAAGTGGAACTTTCAATCACTACTCTAATGGACAGGGTTAACAATCAAAGACCTCTTAAGAGAACAGCACTCATTGCTAAGGAATTATCCAGACACAATGTTGATATTACACGCCTGCGTAAAACTAGTTTAACTGACGAAAGGTCATTGTTTGAGACAGGTAGCAAGTGCTCCTTTTTCTGGAAAGGTAAGGCCTAAAATGATTACAGAATACATGGTGTTGGCTTTGCCAAAAAAAACAGCATGCTTATCAACTGTCCTCATCACTCTACTAAAGGAAGCTATAGGTCCTCTCAGTGGTGGGTCAAATGGCAAGTGGAGTCATTTCAAAGGTATTGTGACTGAAACTGCAAAGTCGATGCTAGGTCCAAAGAAGAGGATCCATGAGGACTGGTTTGATGAGCATGATGAGGAGAATCAGAAACTGCCCGAAGAAAAACACAAAGTTTTTTGTACTTTGAAAGTTTAATGGTGCAGTTATCAACCAAACAAACAACCATATCAATAATAGCTGGACCTTTCCATAATAGTTCAATATGTACTGGTATCAATACAAAACATTCCTAAAATAAAGTCTTCCTTTGTAGGCTACTCCTCAGGCCAGGACAAAGAGTATGCAGTGGAGATGGCATGTTCCAACATCCGCTATGGCTATGGTGTCACTAAGGAGGTTGGAATGGTAGGGCATCAGCAGTTTTATGATGAAGAATATAAGGGATGACAAAAAAGTTGATCAGTTAACCTGTTAACCTCCTCCTTTGTAGGTTAACCACTTAAAAATTATGTAAACAATTAATCACACTTACTTAGAATATATGGAATATGTTGGGTATTGGTTAAATTTATTCACTGTATGATTACATATATATATGTAGAATTTTTTTCTTCCATTTATTTGCACACTGTTCTGTATTGTCCTATAAATAATAATTAAACTTACAATTTCTCAATATATGAATACAGTAGATTAGGAAACAAAATTGGAAGTAAAAATAATAGTGTATAAGTAAATGGGTGTTTCTTATTAGCAGTAGCAAATCAAGTGGGCAATATGCTTCCTGTTTTCTGGTTAACCAATCAAATGTTAAAGGTTAAATTGTTAAATTGTTACTGATATAGCCATTGCAAAATTAAATAATATCTATCTTAACATTTATTTATTTTTTGCTAGAGGAGATCCTTTGGCTTTCCACCCACAAAGGATAAAAAACACATAAAACAACAACTAAAAAAGACACCCTTCAAGATTTCATTTTAAGCATAATAGTAGGACTTAACTGTATAATGTATGTAACTGTATAATGTATGTACATGCATTATTTACAGGACTGCAAGAACTTGGGAGCAAAGAATGTCATGGTGGTAACTGATAAGTATCTCAGCAACATGAAGCCTGTCCAGACCACTCTACAGGCCCTGGAATCAGAAAATGTTCCTTATAAGCTCTATGATTCTGTTGCAGTTGAACCCACAGATGTAAGGTGAGTATCAATGAAGATTTACTGAAAATATATTGTGTATCATTTTTAAGCACTTTGGACATTTAATATGTTTTTGAAAATATAACTTAATTTATTATTCTGAAGGTAAATCTGTAGATGTGTACTACAATTTATTGTAATGTTCTTTAAGTTGATTATCTATTATTTTCTATTTGACACTTGTCGTAGTTTTTGGCCTAATTTCAAGTTATAATCTCCTTGCTACTTTAATTATCTTACTTTCTTAACATCTACATAGCTTAAACATACAGTTTGTAAAGCTAAATTATGAAAAGTCAGTCTTTGCCATTTGTAATTATTTGAAGGGGTTTTGTTGATTAATTGTAACATTTTTTAATCTTTCTCCACAAATCAGAAGTTTAATTAAATTGACCTCAATCAAGAATCAAAAAAGAAAATTGTTAGCAAGCCTTAAAAATTTTCAACTAATGTATATTTAAAAAATGTCAAGACTTTCCATTTTTCCATGGAATCAAATAGATCAAGGTTATTGTTACTAAAAATTGATTGTTTGTAGCAAATATGTCTTGCTGTAATAGACATATTCTTATTAAATTCAGTGTTTCCTTACAAGTAAAGATTATTTTGGCTTGCTTTTCGGGGTTAAGGTCACTGTTACTTAAAAATGACTAATACTGTCAGGCAGTCAAAAACCTGGTTTTGCATCACTCAGTCTCTTCCTTGTTAGCTCACCTGAGCACAACGTGCTCAAGGGGAGCTTTTGTGATACCGCTTCGTCCGTCGTCCGTCGTTCGTCGTGCGTCGTTCGTCGTCAACATTTACCTTGTGAACACACTAGAGGCCACAATTTTTATCCAATCTTCATCAAACTTTGTCAGAGTGTTTGTCTGCATGAAAGCTTGGATGAGTTTATTATTGGGTCACCTGGGGTCAAAAAGTAGGTCACGAGGTCAAATTTTAGGAAAAACTTGTGAACACACTAGAGGCCACATTTATAGCCCAATCTTCACCAAACTTGGTCAGAATGTTTGTCTGCATGAAATATTGGATGAGTTCGTAACTGGGTCACGTGGGGTCAAAAAGTAGGTCACTAGGTCAAATCTTAGAAAAAGCTTGTGAACACACTAGAGGCCACATTTATAGCCCAATCTTCACCAAACTTAGTCAGAATGTTTTTCTGCATGAAATCTTGGATGAGTTCGTAACTGGGTCACGTGGGGTCAAAAAGTAGGTCACTAGGTCAAATCTTAGAAAAAGCTTGTGAACACACAAGAGGCCACATTTATAGCCTAATCTTCACCAAACTTGGTCAGAATGTTTGTCTGCATAAAATCTTGGAGGAGTTCGTAACTGGGTCACGTGGGGTCAAAAAGTAGGTCACTAGGTCAAATCTTAGAAAAAGCTTGTGAACACACCAGAGGCCACATTTATAGCCCAATCTTTACCAAACTTGGTCAGAATGTTTGTTTGCATGAAATTTCAGATGAGTTTGTAACTGGGTCACGTGGGGTCAAAAAGTAGGTCACAAGGTCAAATCTTAGAAAAAGCTTGTAAACACACTAGAGGCCCTATTTATAGGCCAATCTTCATCAAACTTGGTCAGAATGTTTGTCTACATGAAATCTTGGATGAGTTCGTTATTGGGTTTCGTGGGGTCATAAAGTTGGTCACTAGGTCAAATTTTAGAAAAAGCTTGTGAAAACACTTAAGAGGCTACATTGATGGCCCAGTCTTCACCAAACTTGACCATCATGTTTGCCAGTATGAAATCTTACATATGTTTTGAAGTGAGTCATGTGGATTCAGTAGGTTACTTGGTAAAATTCTAGAAAATGTTATCAATCCAGTGGCCACACTAATGGTCCAATCTTCACCAAAGATTTCTAAAGTAAATAACTCTTAATTACTTAATGCCAGATTTGAGCCTACGTAAAGCCTGTGTCATCAGGTGAGCGATTAAGGGCCATCATGGCCCTCTTGTTTTAATTTTCGCCCCAAAGGACTTTTTTAAAACTCTGAAAAAAGTCATTATATAACCTATTTGCACTATTAATGGACAAAAAAAAACCAACACAATATTGTGTACAAAGGAGTTATTTAACTGTTTCTTGTTTTAGTTTTCAGAAATGTATAGACTTTGCCAAGGCAGGAAATTTTGACATGTTCTTGGCTGTGGGTGGGGGGAGTGTCATAGACACATGTAAGGCAGCTAACCTATACTCCACCAAACCTGATGCAGAGTTGCTGGACTTTGTTAATGCTCCAATCGGTAAAGGACTGCCTGTAAAACACCAGCTGAAACCTCTGATAGCAAGTATGTAAAGTGTGACAATACAGTATAAATAAAGTTAATATAATACAAATGTTGTTTATGCTAAGATATATTATGATAGATTGATAATTAATTAGTTCGGGCATTTATCTGTTTTTAATAAAATTTCATAGTTAAATAATAATAATTATGAATAGGATATTTGCTTTTTGCATGTTCATTTGTCACATTAAAAGTATAAATATGGTGAATTTTGTCCTCTGTTTTTTTTTACCTTTTTGGAGCAACAAACCCTGAAAGTTATTGTGTATTTTTTTACATCTCTGACTGTTTTAGCTCCAAGGATGGCTGGTATAGAATTTATTTAATTGGGACTCAACAGAGTCTATTAAAAAATAATTTTTAATTTTATTCTGTGATTATTTTAGTTCCAACAACAGCTGGTACTGGCAGTGAAACCACTGGTGTTGCTGTGTTTGACTACCTTCCCATGCAGGCTAAAACAGGTGAGAAGTAATATATGTGCTACATCAATAGGTGGTGCCTGTGGCCAATAAGTTGAGACTTGTAATGCCTTAGACACTCAGTATGTAAGTTTAAATCCCAGTTGGGATAAGAAGTTTCATGTTGGAGTGTTTTTTAGCAGATCTGCAGTGTACCAGTGATGTAGAAGTCAACATCTGCCAATAAAGCTGGATAATGTAAAAATGAAATGTACACAAACGCACTCGGACAAACATATATCAATTTCGATGAGGGGGTACAAAAACCTCCTGTCAATTTTCTCACCAAGACAAAAACATGGTTACACCCCTGTCTTTATTTAGTCCCAGACAAAAGCTCCCCCACCTATGTTTTATACCATATTTTTACACATAAAATAAATATCTCATCATTTAAAATCTACTCACATTTACTTAATCTGTTTGAATGAGTATGTGAGCGGACAGTATGTAGATAGTTGGATGACACTACATGATGTACAGGTATGTTGATTCCATGTGTGCAGGTTTGAAAGATGAACGGAATAGTATGTACATATTGTTTAACAATCATTATATGTTAAACAACAAATTCTGTCCCTTTTTTTTTTAACAGTTCTTCCAACAACTGAGCAGGTCATTTTATACAGTGCGAGGAGTAGAAATAGCAGGGGAAAAAAATAGTGAAAAAAAATAGACATTTTAAATTCTAAAGATAAGACCAGTTAAATGAAAAATGAAACAGAATTAACATACAAGTACAAAGTATATAAATATCATAGCATGTATCAGTTAAAAGTAAGTTACACATTCACATTTTTTTAATTTATACTTATGGGATGGCTGTTGGCCAGGTATAAAATATAGAAGGGGAGCTTTTGTCTACCAGTAGGTATGAAAAATGACTGGAGGGTTTTTGTATGGGTGAGATTTTATCTGGATGCTATCAAAATGACCAAAGTTTTGTCTTTGAAAGAATTTTTTCTTTTTAAATATTTGATACAAATAGGATACGTAAAAACATTGCATGGTATAGGTTGTAAAATCTGCACAAGAAAAACAGTATCACAGATAACTTAGTAAGTTCATGGAATGCATTATTGTATCTTCTGTACCTTCTTGAAGCTACCTATATAAGTATGTAGCTTCCCTGCTTAATCATTTTTTTTTAAATCATCACAAATATGATGTGTTCAACTTTAATGTGTAGGTATATTTATGTAGTTCTCTTGATAATTGTCAGTATATTGAAGCCTGTTTAAATTTATTTGCATAAAGTAGCAAAAGATTTATTTTATTTTGCCAAAGAAAGCCAATAAATAATGAAATATTTGTCCTTTGTGTAGGATTTGTAGTCTACTATGCCCACTTCAAGATATAATGCTCACATTCTTTTTTATTTTGTTTCAGGGTTTGTTTAATATAAAATAAAAAAAATCATATTCCATTGAAGTTGATAACAAGTAGTATTATCTCTGAATTTGGTAATGTGGCAGTACAATATGTGCTATCACCCTCAGTCAAGTATGATATTTAAAATATTGTTTACCATTTCTATAGGAATTGCCAATCGAGCACTACGTCCCATCCTTGGTTTAGTAGACCCAGAACATCTCGAAACATGCCCTGAACGCGTCACATGTTACACTGGACTTGACGTGCTCTGGTGAGACTCAAACTCCTTTTTGATTATCACTGGACCAAGGGAAGACTATTCTAGCTAAGGTTTCATTTTTACAGGAGAAGGTAAAAAATATATATCTCTTCAGTAGTGAACAGAAAATACTTTTTTTAACTACAGTCAAACCCTGGTCACTTGATAAAACTAACTGGAATGACCTTCCAGTCGAGCATGCAGCCACTTCATCAACTTTTTTTAGCTCACCTGAGCACAGCGTGCTCAAGTTGAACTTTTCTGATACTCCTTTGTCAGTCATCCGTTGTGTGTTGTGCGGCATCAACTATTTGCTTGTAAACACACGAGAGGCTACAGTTTTTATTCAGTTTTCAACAAACTTGGTCAGAATGTTTTGTTCTGCAAGATATCTTGGATAAGTTCATAATTGGGTTACATGAGGTCAAAAACTAGGTCACTATGTCAGATTTTACAAAAACCTTGTTTACAGCCTAGAGGCCACATTTATGGCCCAACATTCACCAAACTTAGCCAGTATGTTTGCCTTTAGGAAATCTTGGAACAGTGTCATGTGGGCCAAAAAAGTAGGTCACTAGATCAATTCTTAGAAAATATTGTAATCAGCCCAGCGGCCGCACTTATAGTGCAATGTTCACCAAAGATTTCTAAAATTAATAACTCTTAATTATTTGGTACCAAATACAAGCTTACTTTAAGCCCTTGTCCTCGGGTCAGTGATTAAGGCCTAGCATGGCCCACTTGTTATGAATAAATGGCAATACAGTAAAATCCCTCTATTAAGACCACCTTCCAATCTGACTAAATGTGGTCTTTATGTGTTGTTCTTAACAGTGAGTTTGGATGAGCACATGAAACTTCAATAGTTTATGCATCAGTGTTTCCACTTATGTCTCTGACCATTGAAAATGATGTAAAACAAAAAATAAACAAACAAACTTCTTTTCAAAATTATGCTATTTCATTTATGTAATGAAAATATTTTACCTCATAAATCATGGACTCAATAAAAGTTACATCTTTGACTTATTAATTTTATTTTTAATTGGCACTAATGACAAGCATATTTATGTTAAAGTTAACCAGCCTTTAAGCTCACAATTTGGTATAAATATCACACTAATGCTAGCACCTAATTAGCGCCTAATGGACTAATGTCATGACCTCATTTGACCCTGTGTCCTAGATTGTAAATTGAAATCACACTAGAGGGCATTATTTTGTCAATGAGAGGGTGTAAATCATACATTCACTGACTTGTTGTTCAGTTCAAGATGGTCACTGCTGAGGTCACTGTTATATAAGAAATATACAATATGTTCTAGAAGAAATGGTAGTTACACTGGATTTATGGCATGCCTGTTATTGTGGTCAGGTTTCTCATTGAATAATGAAGCCAAATAGATTGTACTTAGGAAAATTGGCTTTAATAGAGGCGTGGTCTCTTTAGTGGCATGGCATTTTACTGTATATGCTAAAACAACAGAACATTTGTATTTCTTTTGAAACCATATCAATCTATTAAGTTAAAAATGTACATGTTTGATATTTCAAATGATGACAATGAAAATTGACAAAGAAATTCACAATCAGATCCTTATTAAATCCAACAATTCTTGAAAATCCCTAAACATTTGACAATCATATAACAAAAATCAATGCTGATACATTGTAACATATGTGATGTTAATTTCATTAATTATTTTGAGCCAATGAAATGGGATTGATTTACGAGAGCAGTCTGAAGTGGTTCGATCTTGAGTTGGAAAAAATATATAGATGATTTGAACTGCAGCAGTTTTAGTTGCTACTAAATTGTACACAATTGTTAGGTGTTGGTTGTCTTTTTTTGGATAAAAATATAAATCTTGAATAAATCTCTTTGAACAATGTAACTAAGAGGATAAATAAAAAAACAAACACACCAATATAACATCATTCAATATACCATTTAATCAGTTAAATCTGACACCAGATGTAAATATGTACCAAAGGCACACATGCTAATTATCACACTTTGCGGAGGTGTGAAAAGCACAATCACTGGTAGTTTGACAACAATGACAATCAGCCTGATGTAAATCTGCAGGGATTTCTATTCGACCGATAAGGTGTAAAAATACAGGTAAATAGGCTGTGGGGACCAGCAGCCTGTTGCACTGTTCAGGTTGTGCGAGCAACCCCATGATACATTTTTCCCATTTCTATGTCTCAACCATGACTTCTATATAATTATCAGTACTGTACTTCAATCAAATTATCTGTATTAATGACATGTTCAGGTGTGTATGTCAGGTATCACATTTGTAAGTGCATCCTTTAAGGTCATGGTCATATTTAAGTCAATGTCATATTTAAGGTCATTGCATACTTGTTCCAGCCATGCCATAGAGTCATACACTGCCATACCATATGTAGAGAGGTCACCTCGACCTGCCAATCCTGAGTTGAGACCCACCTACCAAGGATCCAACCCAATAAGTGATATCTGGTCACTGCATGCTCTGCGCATGTCTGCCAAGTTTCTCAAAAGGTAAGCCACCTGACGTAAAAGTTTGTTATCATATGGTAATTGTATTGATTTCATAAAATAAAAGTGCCATGTTATCTTCTTCAGTTATCAACTTACTTATTAAATTGGTTTGGTTTGTGTCATGATTTCCAACTTCTATTGATGAAGGAAGACCCCAGACAGTTGTCTGAATAGAACCATCATGCTCTACAGTCTAGCTGTAGGACCCCCATTTTTCCAAGTTATTGACCCCCAGGATTTGAACCCTTCCAGTGAAGGAGTTACAAATCAGTGACCTTAATTGCCATACTGGTAATCTTTTACTGATGTGCAGTAACAAGCATGATAATAGTGCAGATTTACTATTCTTTAGTATTTGTTCATATATACCCATATATGTGTAAAAATGTTCCATACTTTTTAAAGATAATAAAATCAAAACATTTATTTTAATGTAACTTTTCATCAGACTTTATTGCAAGAATAATACTATAATGGTTTAATATTTTTATTTGTTTAAAACATTTGTTTAAAGCAAAGTTTTTCATACAAATCATGTTCCTCAGGCATTTTATTGTCCATTTTACCTTCATGTACATGGCAAGGATAGACTCTTGGATTCTGACGTGAAGATTATCTAACAGGTTGACCATGAGATAACCAATAAAATTAAAATATAAAACACAAGTTTTTTTCTGTAGCTCTTTTGTAGTGTTTTAATCCATAATCCATCATGCTTTTTTATTTTTTTTTACAGAGCAACCTTTGACCCAGAGGATTATGAAGCCAGATCCTCCATGCATTTAGCCAGTGCATATGCAGGTGTTGGATTCGGTAATGCAGGATGTCATCTCTGGTAAGTTTTGATGTGTGCCTGTTTGAAAGGTATCTTAAAAAAGACTTTCTGAACTGAACCAAAACTGATGGGTCACCTGTGACTGAGCCATTAGAGTAGCCGACTTGTATGCCCTCGGCCTTAAACGGCTTGGGTTCGAGTCCCTGTAAGGGTGAGAACTTCCATGTGGGGAGATAATTCAACTGACCTGTGGTGAATTGGTGCTTATTCCCAGGCATATGTCTGGGGTCGTCGTTTACCAATTATTAGCTGGATGTTGCCTATGACCATAACTGTGCTGGAGTAACAACAATCAAAGCCGAGCAATGCTACTTGAAGTATAGAGAGGAGATAACCTAGTTTTATCCTTCGTAATTAATCTTTTCCATCCATATGCATAACATAACATAAATAAGCAATATTGTAGTGTAGTTTTTGATGATATCATTCTTTTTTTATAAGGCTGTTTCATTTAGATATATGAATATAAAGAGCATAAATAAAATAAAAGCACTGATCACGAGATCATTTTTAACATTTTGCCTTTAAAAAAAAAAAAAAGCTAGGAGAATTTTCTCTTTTCAACTTTCCATTTTATTTCAACAAGCTAGTATATCTTCTCCTGTGCTCAGGCACTGTATGAATATTGTAAATTAGCTCCAACATTTTTTGCCTTGTATAAATTCATTGTGTTTTTATTTTCTTTCAGCCATGGGATGTCATACCCTATATCAGGAATGGTAAAGTCGTATGTGGAAAAGGGATATGATCCAAAAGTACCCCTGATTGTAAGTATTTATTTATATTTTTAATATTTATTGTTAAATTAAAACTACTATCAATTAAATGTTTTGTTTTGTGATTGTCTCCAAGCAGGTATTTTCGGCTTAGAATGGTAGTGATTAACTTGTTTTCAGTTTAATTTCTTATGATAAAAGGAAATCAAATTGTGGAAGAGGTTGATGATGAGAAGCTGATAATAAGATTACTTTCTTGTGAATGTATGATCTTTGGCATTCGTAAAATGTACCATTTATAACCACTTATAAAATGTTAACAATTGTTTACCAGTTGTAAAATGAATGGTCTTTTACCACTTGTAAAATGTTCACTCATTGACCACGTGTAAAATGTGCACTCATTGACCACGTGTAACTTGTTAACTCTTAACCTGCTGTATTTATAAGGCTTAGGCAAATAGTGTAGATCCAGATCAATTGGGAACTGTCTGATCAAGATCTGCACTGTTTGCTGCTCAGTCCCTGTTTATGAGTACATCAACTGTAACATTTATAATATTAAAGTAAACAACCCTGAGAATTTAACTTGGGTTTTTAACAAAATGTAGTAAGCTAAGGGTTAAGATGTTAATTTATTGTTTATTGGGTCTATCAACCGACCAAGACAAACCTAGTTACACAGTAGAGCAGTGGCTCCAAATACAGGAGGCCCTGGATTTGATCCCAGGCCATGACATACCAGAGTTGTTAAAATGGTAGTAGTAGCTCTCTTGCTAACGCTCAAGCAAATATAAGGGTAGTTCCAGGATTTGTTGGCCAGGTGTCAGGATAATGTGACTGGGTGTGGTATCATGCCAGGTGTTCATAACATGCAGTACAGAGTGAAGGCAGCACAATATTTGCTTCAAGTGGTCACCACCTCCAAATAACTGAAATACTGTTGTTGGGATAAACCCAATAAACCAATAGTGCAGATCCTGATCAGACACCTTCCAGCAGGAAGCTGGCTCATCTGGATCTAGACTATTTGTCTAAGCTTTATAAATATGTGTATAAGCAGTCTAATGGTTCATATGATGGTGGGAAAAAAACAACCTAAAAAGAATAATGAAAATCTATAAGTACATAAGGAGGTCACTTTTCATTGGGTATTTATTTCAGCCCCATGGTCTGTCTGTCTCTGTGTCATCTCCCTCTGTGTTCTTATTCACTGCTCCAGCCTTGCCCGAGAGACATCTTACAGCTGCAGAGGCCTTAGGTTGGTACTGTAAAGGATCTACATTCTAAGTGGTTGGGTTTGAAATTTGAATTTTAAATTTAACCAATCAATGAAGTCTTAAACTTCTTCTTCCAACTTGTTGCAGAGACCTGTAAGAACACCGAAGTGCCATAGATAGGCACTCTTTATGAAGAGCTTGATTTTTATTGGTCATTTTTATGATTGATTTTAAATTTCATCAGCCTGTGAGAGTGTTGCTGTTTCCCTCTGTGATAACCTTCATAGTACAAGCCTGGCCTTAGAGGCAACCTAGTTTTAACTAAAGATGTGGACCTCTGAAGTTATAAAAATTTGCAATTTAATACTGAAAACAATCCAATGAATATTATTGTTCGATGTCACATTTGATTCACCTTATGTGTAGATATGAAGAAACAAACTCAGAGATGCATTTTTACTTCATCTTGCTTAACTTTTCATTAAATAATTATTTTGATCAACAATCAAATGCAGACTCTTTGCACAGTACTACTTATCTAAGGATACATGTGCTGTTATAAAGGCAATTATCAAGCAAAAATACCTTCATGCTTTTACAATCTTTCCATTTGTCAGTGCTGTCAAACAAGTGACCATGTGCCAATAGATCAAGCTTTCTGATTTGGGAAAAGCTCTCTGTAGGCATAGCTGTCGATCAACCTATTGTGTCAATGCAGTGATTTATCAATACAAATGTGCAGAGTTTTCTGTAAAATAATGATTTTCGTTTCAAGCTCAGTATTGTTGACTTAATTAACATCTTAAGTGAAGAATTTAACAATGTTCAATACAGATATGATTAATGGCATGAAGCTATTTTCCTTCAGGTGTGGACATCAGGAATGCCAAGAGAGAGGATGCAGGAAAGATCCTGGCTGATAAACTGCGAGAGATCCTCTCGGGTCTGAAGTTCCCTGATGGCCTTCAGGCTCTAGGATACACAAGTGATGATATACCTGCCATGGTGAAAGGAACAATGCCCCAGGTGGGTAAAACCTTATCATCTCCAATTTTGATAAAAGGCTACACTTATTCTAAGTCATCTTCTTACTATGGGATACTAAGGTACCTACATTATATTGCTAGAGAATCAGCTGTAAATAATGTATACCCTGATCAGACAGTTACTAGTTTGGAACTGGAGTGGTCTACACTTTAAGCCTAAGCCTTATTAATATGTGCTTACCTGTATCAGGCCAAGAGTTGAAAGCTAAGTTTTTGGCATTCCCTTCTAGCTAATTTGCCACATTGTATTAAACGGTGTACATATTGCTTGAGCTCAACAGGATAAATTTATTTCACCTACAGTGCGGCTTCATTTGTTAAAGTTGTTATGATGATGATATCAGATGCTGCTGCTGCTGATGATATCAGATGCTGCTGCTGATGATGATTGTCATTATTACTGTAATACAATTCAAATTATTATACAACTTTTAGACTATTTTGGTGAAGGAAAAATTGTATAAAGGTATCTCTATTGAACCACCTTTGGCTGAGCAGTTAATTGTCAACCTTTAGCTTCACATCCACTCATTGCATTGGCTCAGGTCTTGGTCTTGGTCAAGCTGAAAAGTTTTATATGGAGAGATCTCCCAGCTGACCTGTGCTGGCTGTTCTACCCAGACACTTGCCAAAGGTCTTCCTCCACCAATTTGACCATAGCTGTGTCAGTGAGGTGTATCTATAAACAAACAAAAAGAATCACACTCCCCTTATAGTTACCTTAGGTCAGCAGGAACAACCAGATTTGTAGTTGAAAGGGCTCAGTAATGAGGCAGAGGTATTAACAGGTCTACAATCTGTAGAGCATTAGATACAGGCCTCGTGTTCGTTTACAGGCTGCAACATACCAAAGTCATTTTAATGGTACTGGTATAGCACCCTTGCTAATACTCAAGCAAATATAAAGGTATTTCCAAGACTGGTTGACCAGGTGTCAGGATAATGTGACTGGGTGTGGTATCGTGCCAGGTGTTCATGGCATGCTATATACAACAAAGGCACAACTAAAATTATCTGTTTCAAGTGGACATCGTCTCCAAATAACAGAATTACTGTTGGTGGGACAACAAAGTCAACATACAAACAAACCCCACCATTTTACTATACATGCCCAATTTCAAACTTGACTTTGAGATAATTATGGGTATTAGTCTTTCTGTTTTATGTTACTTTACAGTTGTTTGTTTCTTACGTTGTTTTTTTATGTCTTTGCATCTGTATACATCTGTGCTAATGTTTGTTTCATGTTTGTATCATAGCCATTACTTACATAATAAATATACTACAAATAGAATTTCAATCAAACTTCAGTATCTTACATATCTTACAGACATACACTTTAACATGTGTTGCGTGTAACATTTACAAGTGCAACCAGTATTTTCAAGGTCATAATCGAGGTCATTTACAGTCATTGCATCTTCAGGGCCATATTTGTATTCCATTGACTTTTCTTTTTTCAGCATCGTTTGGTAAAACTCTCGCCAAGGGAGGTAAACGAAGAAGACATGGCAAAGTTGTTTGAAAGCTCAATGAAACTGTACTAGCAATAAGTTATTTTTGTAGTAAATAAAGCTTCTCTGAAATGTTATGACTTTTTTCAAGACTGTTTCTTACATTTTTTTATTGAAGTGCCTAAAATAATGCAAATATTTCCAAATATAGTCTAATGAAATTAGCAAAATTTTATACTTATATTTTTATGTACATATATGTATAATTGTTTTTTCCTTGAATTTTAGATTATGTTACAAGAGTGCCTTACTTTTCAAGACAAAGCCTTTGCTCAGTGTGAACTCTAAATTTCCACATTTTAGAATGTTTTTTTTTATTTGTCCCATTGATACATTTATAAAATTTATTGCTTTGATTATTTTGATGATGAAATTGATTTGATTTATAAAGAAAAACACCCAAAACAGAAATATTGAAATAAAATGATTTAAAGCAAGATGTTTTGCAAAAGAAAGTTTACCCATTTGTAAAGTACACATGTATAAATAATTGTTATATACTTATTCAAAGAGTATAACCATTTTGGATTATTTTAATGATGAACTTGATTTGATTTATTAAGAAAAACACCCAAAACAGAACTATTGAAATAAAATGTTTTTAAAAAGAAAGTTTACCCATTTGTAAAGTACACATGTATAATTGTTATATACTTATTCAAGTGTATAACCATACTAGTCATTCAGTTTACATATGTAAAGAATTCTTGAAAGTCTATAACTAGAACTATTACCAGTAAGTGACAATAAACTTGCTAAACTGTTTATAATTGTATTGAAAGATGTATATTTGTATACTTAGAATGTGTATTTGTATATCCTTGTTGCAACAGAAGTTCCTGGTGGATCAATGTAGGCAAAATAATCCTTGCTTCATCCAATTAATTGCTTTCTTGTTTTTATTAGCTGAAGATATGTGGATTTAAGCCTTTTTATCTTTTTCATTTACCCATGGGCATATATTATTTCATGTGTGTGTACATGATTTTATTGTTTATAATAATCATTCTATGATGTTTTAAGAATTAATTGTTAATTCTTTTTTTTACTTAATAAAAATGATGTTAAATATTAATTAAATGGTGCTATATCAATCAACAGAGTAGAATGGACAAAGCATGTGATAACAATTTGCATTACATTAACAACTTTTGTACAATTTTTTGTGTGTAAATTGTTAGGTAAACTTTAACAGTTTTTCTAGTCAAGATAAATAGCCTTGTGAGCTTTGAATATTTATTAGCATTACTGCAATAGATGTATTGTATTTTATAAAGAAATGTTCATTGTTTTTTTATCATAAAATGTTTACAATAGAGCCAGTAGGTTTATTTTTTTGATGTTATGATATATGATGTCGATGATTTCGAAGCCAGGTGAAAGGAAGACATTATTCAACAATCCAGTAAGCTTAGTATGTATAAAACCAGCACTTAGATTGCAAAGGTCCCAGATTCAAACCCTGGACTGGCTGCAAAACGTACTTTCTTGGTCAATGTATAAGGTTGACGAAAATTGATTCCATGTCTTTTATAGTGTGGCTCTGGCTTTTGTCTGCCAAGCATTTTGACATAATTCTATTATTAATATTAAGTTAGTATTTCCTGCATTTTAAGCTCACCTAAGAACAACATACTCAAGGGGAGTTTTTGTGATACCGCTGCGTCCAGCGTCAACATTTTAGCTTGTGAAAACATTAGAGGCCACAGTTTTTATCCAATCTTCATCAAACTTGGTCACAATGTTTGTCTGCATAAAATCTTGGATGAGTTCATTATTGGGTCCCCTGGGATCAAAAAGTAGGTCACTAGGTCAAATTTTAGGAAAAACTTGTGAACACACTAGAGACCAAATTTATAGCCCAATCTTCACCAAACTTGGTCCGAATGTTTGTCTGTATGAAATCTTGGATGAGTTCGTAACTGGGTCACGTGGTGTCAAAAAGAAGGTCACTAGGTCAAATCTTAGAAAAAGCTGGTTAACACACTAGAGGCCACGTTTATAGGCCAATCTTCATTCAACTTGGTCAGAATGTTTGTCTGCATGAAATCTTGGATGAGTTTGACAATGGGTCACGTGGGGTCAGAAAGAAGGTCACTAGGTCAAATTTTAGAAAAAGCTTGTGAACACCCTAGAGACCACATTTAAAGCCCTATCTTCACCAAATTTGGTTAGAATGTTTGTCTGGATGATATTTTGGACGAGTTTATTGTTGGGTCACATGGGGTCAAAAATTAGGTCACTAGGTCAAATCTTAGAAAAAGCTTGTGAACACACTAGAGACCACATTTAAAGCCCAATCTTCACCAAACTTGGTCAGAATGTTTGTCTGGATGTCTTGGATGAGTTCTTTATTCGGTCACGTGGGGCCAAAAAGTAGGTCACTAAGTCAAATCTTAGCAAAAGCTTGTGAACACACTAGAGGCCCCATTTATGGCCCAATCTTCACCAAACTTAATCAGAATGTTTGCCTTCATGATATCTTGGATGAGTTCATAACTGGGTCACGTGGGGTCAGTAAGTAGGCCACTAGGTCAAATCTTAGAAAAAGCATGTGAACACACTTGAGGTCACATTCATAGCCCAATCTTCACCAAACTTGATTAGATTGTTTGTCTGCATCAAATCTCGGATGAATGTATTATTGGATCATGTGGGGTCAAGAAGTAGGTCACTAGGTCACATTTTAGAACAACTTTGTGAAAACACTAAGAGGCCACATTGATGGCCCCATCTTCACCAAACTTGGCCAGCATATTTGCAAGTATGAACTCTTATATATGTTTTGAAGTTGGTCATGTGGATTCAGTAGGTTACTTGGTAAAATTCTAGAAAATGTTATCAACTCAGTGGCCACACTTATGGTCCAATCTTCACCAAAGATTTCTAAAGTAAATTAACTCTTCATAACTTGATGCCAAGTTTGAGCCTACTAAAAGCCTGTGTCATCAGGTGAGCATTTAAGGGCCAGCATTGCCCTCTTGTTTAAACATGTCATCATTTCTTGAGTCTTTTAGATCATCATTTTAAGAATGCATTCTGTAAGTAAGTATGAGTTAGAACTCATAGGATAAAATGTTTCTTTTGTATATTGCAGCAAATACCTGCTAAATGTAATTTGTTGTTATTAAGGAATGAAGGACGAAGATATATAAATGTTACTATTTTTATTGGTTTTACAAATAAAATAAGGCAATTGTCAGAAATATTATACACTACCATAAATTGAAATGTTCATGTATTTGTGGTGGTATAACATCATATAATGAACATTTATAAGTATTTCATATGTTTATTTTTGGAATAATCAGAATAAAGAGATATCTTTTATTTTGTATTTGTTTTCAATGTTTTCCTGCTTGTAAAATTAGGTTTATAACTAAGCTTACATAATAGTGGCAAATTTAGACTAGGCAGAACAAATGTATGCTACCCTTTAAAAATATAGTACCATAATAAAAAACAAGAAACTTAAAAATCATCCCAAAATTGTAATTTTATTTATCTTATACGAGATATATATAGCTTAAAGGTGGCATCGGACAGTTTGCAGATATCAAATACATGTTACAATATTTTACCACTGCTTTGGGGAATTTGGGCATAAACTCATACTTTAATCAAGTAAAGACAAATTTGAACATATAATTCATGTAGTCAGACTACTAATCATACAAAAAACTACAAAAACGCTCTAAATGTTCATTCTTTCCAGATCTGTGAAAAGCATGATAGTGATCTGTGGTAAAAACAGATATTGGTGTCAAAGCGGCAATTCAACATGACAACGTAAGCTGTCACATGGTTTTCGTTGTTTAAAAATAGCCATCTCTGCAGCATAGAAAATAACTGTTTGAAATGATGAGCAAGGATTTATGCTTGACTTCACACAGATCTAGGGCGTCAATGAACAGCATATTATTGCAAAACCTCTTCACATAACAACAACTTATTTGGTTATTTGAGAAAAAAATCTTGGTCCAAACTCTCAGATCCACCTTTAAAACATTATATTTTTGGTCATACAATTAATATAAAACAAATAAAATAAACCTAAAACAAATGAATATGACCAAGTAGCCTCATGTACATTGCTTTATGTTCTCATCTATGAATGTTAAACATGTGTTTGAATTTTAGCGCTTTAAAGTATGACGTCAAAATATTTAAACATTGGTCATTCCTCGATGTAAATGCTCCCCCCCACCCCCATCCCAAAACGTCAGATAAATTTTGTGCTTTTGAGAACTGTTGTAATAATTCAAGCTCATAAACATCTAAAAATAAAAATTATTTGCCCATACTGAACTTATTAACAATAAATATGGTCATTTATAACGGTGATGTAGCAAAATGTGAGTAATGTAGCCCCTTTTTTCATTTTAATTTATGTAAGTACAGTCGCGGGTTCAAACCCCGGCTGGGTCAAACCAAAGATTTTAAAGTTGGTAGTTGTGGTTTCCCTCCTGACGCTCGGAGCTTAGGCCAGTTAGGGGACATCATTACGCCTGATTCGTAGGTGTTAGTATATTCGACCGGCCGGGTTCAATCCCTGGGTACCTCATATTTGCTCCTGTGCTATAATGATAGAACTGTCCCTGCACAGTATCGGCAAAAAGGCCGGCAAATCCCATCCCATCCCTCATCCGAACATTTCCTAAAAAAGGTTGACGAATCCGCAGAATACAAGATATGCAAAATCACGTCAGTGTGATTATTATGCGAACACAGCAGAAATTTCATTTAGATTATAAAATTAACTTCTTATCTTATATCAGATTGGTGGGTGTTTTATGAAATTTAATTGAATATAAGGTAAAACATCTATTGAATGCAAAACTAATTAAGCTTACAAACATACAGTTTTCATATAAAGCTGGACATGTAAAATCGTACTTGAAAGAAGGATATATTTCGGATTTAACGGGAATGCGGATACTGCTAGTGCTATATATTGACGCATTGTTTTCATGCTTATCCTTCTTAGCTCGCCACATAAGGTAAAAGGCGGGGATATAAAAAACCAAAGACAGCTTATCCTGGTAAGCCCTATCATTGGCGACATATTGTGGACGTAGCCTCTCTGTGAAGTGAGCTAATGGACAGAGCTCTGGGAAGATCAAATGCTACACTCGTGTTGGTCACTTCGGTAAATGTGGACTTGTATAATATCAACTGCAGAGAACCACCAGTTTACAGCCTGTTTTTGTTTAAATGATTCTCTTAAAAACACTTTGCCACCATCAAAGTGATTACAGTTAAAGTAAATCTGAGAGGAGAAAATAATCCTGTCCCTAACGGGGATTCGAACCCGGGACCCTCAGATCAGTAGGCTGACACTCAACCACGTCGCTAAAGGGTTAACCCCACAGCAAGGCTGTTGGAAGTGCCTTTATGCACTACAGTCACTACACTCCTCCCCCTTTACTTTTTTCTGGGCCCGAGCCCATCTCAGGGCAGCCACACCAGGCTTCCGTTTACCTTTGACACCATTATAGTAAATCTGAGAGGAAAAAATAATCCTGTCCCTAATGGGGATTCGAACCCGGGACCCTCAGATCAGTAGGCTGACACTCAACCACGTCGCTAAAGGGTTAACCCCACAGCAAGGCTGTTGGAAGTGCCTTTATGCACTACAGTCACTACACAGTGTATCGCTCTATTCACATTTAACTTTGTATTCGGCGCCGTATGACCTGTTGGGTGTCGGTGTGCCGTAAAACCCAAATAAATAAAAAAAACAACATCATAGTGACCTGGGCTGGAAATTGGGTACTCTACCAAAAGAGCTACCTAGTCAGACAGCTCAGTAGATGAATGGATTTGTAGCCAAGTGGTAGGGAAAGACTGTAAGACAGGTTAGTTTAGTGGATGGAGCATTACCCTGTTGGCGAAGGGTCCCAGTTTCAAGTCCCGAATTAACTGCACATTTTTATCCCTAAGTTACATTGGCACTCAATGCAAATGATCCATGGTTGTTGCGGTACATGTGTTTGACTTGCCAATCTCCAAGCAAAGTTGTCGTTTATACCTCACTATAACGCCTCTGCTATGGGCTCAATTACAAGAATTATATATTTCTATATTTACAATATTTATATATAAATGATATTTAACCTACACTGAATTTGATTTTAAAGGTGATATTCAGCATATTAAATACACATAGTAATATCTAACGATAGCTTAGGGTAATTTGGTCATCTAAGTGGCTTTCTAAGTATAAAATAGCTATCTCTGTAATCACAAATCTCCAAGCAGAGTTGTCGTTCGTACCTCACTTTTTTTAGAGTCAATCACAGAGGTGAATGGAAGCCATTGTGCAAGAGAGTGGGTAATTGCATGTTGAGCATACAGCATACATGTAAACTCTCCCACTTTGGAGGGAGACTCCCACTTTTAAGGGTCAAAATGATTTGAAAATGAGGGGTGTTTAACACATTTTCAGAAATCTCCCTACTTGGAAACAGATTGTTTCCTTCTTTGTATATATGAGTTACAAATCTCCCCCATGCACATGAAGATCTCCCATCATGGCCTCAGAAAAAGTTTGCACGTATGAATTAGGGTCTGTGAAAATTCAAGGATGAATTTCAAGCTACCTTGGGTGTATGTAGCTGGGTGGTAGGGAGAGAATGTGTAACTCTAAGCGACCTGGTAGGTCAGTCAGTAGAGCATTTGCCTATTTGCAAAGGGTGCAGGGTTTGAGTCGCAGACTGGCTGCACAGTTTTCTCTCTAAATGTTACATTTATTTCAATGACTTGATATTGGGATCAGAGTGTCCTTGAATAAATATTAATTCTGTGTTACATTATGAAGTTGTTCTTGGTAGATACCTGGATGCTGGTTCTACCCAGCAAGTAGGTAAGAAAGAAATGTTTATATGATTGAGAGAACGTGTTTCAAAATTATCTGATAAAATGTTTACTAAGTTAAGTGAAAAAACATTTCAGGTCCCAGATGCTTCTTTGGAACATTTCTCTGAGTGTCACACTGGAGCAGCAACATGTCCAGCCAACTGCTAAACCTTGTGGTAGATGCCCATCCAAGGGATGTGTTATCACATCTATACACTCTTTATCTGGGGCAGAGTCTCTGTGATACCATCATAGTTGCACATGATAATGCCATCTTCCATGCTCACAGGTAGTAGAGGCATTTATGACAACCCATAAAAAGCACATTATATTTAATTATGTTCCTGTTTTGCAAATTAAAGTCTCATTATACTTACCCTTTGTTATTGTTAAGTCATCTTCTCTCATCTGCATTCGAATGATGCTTAGACATATTGAAAGAGATCCAGCAGCAAATAGTGCAGTCCCTGATCAGACAGGCTGCCACTATTTGCCTAAGCCTGATATTTTTCTGTCGGTAGTCGTAGAATTGCCTATTTGTAACTTCTCTGACTGCTTAGGCTGTCATTGCATAGTTTTGAATCAGTTCTAGTAAGGGACTTAATATGGGAAGGTCTGCCAGCTGACCAGCGATGAACCAGAAAAGTTATGTTGTCTTCCGCCACCAAAATAGCTTGACGTCACTATTATCATCATAATTGGTCGCTGCAATGTATTTAAAAAAAGTACCCTTGGTTCTTAGTTGTGATGGAATAGTATAAACATTCAAACAATGTATGTAATTTTATGTTAATAATTCATATGATCTCGCTTTTTTTGCTTTTGACTTCTGCCAATGTTAAGTGAGGGAATACACTTGTCAATCTAGGTAGAAGGGTTTTAATTCATCAAATATTTTCATTATAAAAAATGTTTGTAACTTAAAGAATAAAAAAAAATGCCATAAACTTAATGTGAAAGTTGTCCTACTCAATGTTTTATGTGTTTCAGAGTTGTCCTCTCAGCAGCATCTAGGTTTTTTCATGCAGTGTTAGCTGACAGCCCAGGTGTATCCAACATCAAGTTAGGTAAATTTTATGACTTATCATATTTTTGTTCTTGTTGTTTTCATCTTCTCAACATTTGCGCTATATCTGTAGCAGTTGTGGTCAGGTGTTGAACTTTGGATTTGATGATCCTGGGCTCATACTTTAGAACTGACATGAGATGTTAGCTTTTGGTCCATATAGTTTTCATCAATGCCAAATACTCTTATATTTTTCCAGGGGTCTTTTTTTACTAGCAAAAATATTTATGTTTACACTAAAACATTTTAACTTTTTCAGATCGTCTTGATGTTTATCATGCATGCTACATGTGCTTCTTTCCAGTAGCCTTTATTTAATCATAAGTAATTTTATTTTAATTTACATTTTTGAACTTATTTAAATCTTGTCCATGTTTTTCATGTACGATTTTCCTTTCAGAAATGTCAAGTCAAGTCCTGAACCTGCTTCTGTCATTCTGTTACACAGGAGAAATCGGCATATCCCCCACCTTCTGGAATGAAATCAAGGAGGCAGCTAGTATTTTACAGGTGAGATTTAATGCGTCATAAGTGGATATTGTCTAAATGCAAGCAAGTCCTTTTTTAAAAAATGATTTCTCAGTCTTTTAGGAGTGTATGTCGACCAAAAGTATTTCAATGGACTTATATATCATATTTTTGCTAAGGAAAGACATTTCACAATTTTTTAATTGCACCATCTCCAAAAACCAGATCATAAAGTCAAAAGATGTCAATTAAAATGACCTGCCTACTATTTGGATTACATCAATGGAGACAATGTCTAAGGTTGATTGTTTGATGCATTAGAGGTTATGACCTACACAAATACTAAGCATACTTAAAACCTTCTAAGAGCTACAGATATAAGAATATTTTTGTATGGTATTTCTAGATCTTCTCTAAGGTGTATATTGTGTGTAATCATCATAGTGTGATAACAACAGAATGTGTACACTCAAAATAATATGTATAATGACTACACACAAAATAATGTCTACTCACATATAGTGTTCACTGAAAAAATAATGACTAATCACATATAGTGTTCACTGAAAAAATAATGACTAATCACATATAGTGTTCACTGACAAAATAATGTCTACTCACATATAGTTTTCATTGACAAAATAATGAGTACTCACAGATAATGTGGCCTCACCAAATAGTGTGGACTCCCATATAGTGTGGACTCACAAAATAGTGTATTCTCAGAAAGTTGTGATTCTCACGATATAAATAGGTAACTCACCAATAAGGTACTGACAAAATAAGGCTTAATAATAACAACTTCCTATCTAGTTATGTCCTGTCATTAACTCTTGAAATGTATTTTTTAATAGGTCAGAATGATGGAATTGTACTGATGTTCTTCTTTTTATCATATCTACTGATATACATGTAATTAGGATTGATGGTTCTAGACTAGATGGTGTGATATATATGGTCCAAGTTTGACTTGGCAAGTTTTGGTGCATATAACATCAGGTTAACAATTTTGCACGCAATTACTTTCAAGCTTATATCTAACTCTATAACCAGTAGAGTGGAATGAAATGTCCTTATAAATCATACTTATTGCTTTGATCATGTTGGATAGTTTTAGGTTGGATTTTGTGGAAAATATGGCCCTGGTATCCTCACAGTTAGAAAAGTTGTAAACCAATAAATTTGTGTATGGTACACAAGTATATTATAGGAAAAACATTGTAAATAATTACATTTAGCCACGCTGCACTGCCATTGGTCAGCAAGGTTAACCCCCTCCTTCCCTCTTTTTCTGATTCAACAGCAGCCTCAGACTGTGTCCAGCCATGTAGATCCACCCCACTTCCATCACTTAACCCATTAACTAATTGAATGGCTTTGTTTACCCTCAACTTTCACCTTTTACATATGGTGAGCAAACCATTAACCTCCCAGTGAGTTGGATGGTGATTATGCAAGGTCTGCTCAGTACATGGATTTACTGCCTTTGGTCAGCATGACACTTATCCCCAACCTCTTTGAGACCATTGCAGCCATAGGCTGGGTCCAGCCATGTCGATTCACCCTACCTCAACTATCTGCCCCCAATCCATTATCTTCTCACTATGTAGCCAGATATCTTTCATTTTCAGATGAACAGTCTGATTGAATTGATGACTGAGTACAATCAAACAAGTGACGTCAGCAACGATAACACAATGCAGCCTGTTCCCTCTCAGGAAATCTTTTGGGAAGTCACACTTCCTGCTTCAGTTTGTGACAATGGGCCTTTTATTCCAAATACTGATATTGTCTCAAGTGTTGAATTAAATGCCATTAAAGAGGACATGACCAGTATTAATCTGAGCACACAAGAATTGCCAATAACAAATGCTGTCGCAAATTTGCCAGGGATTGTAAACACACCTTCTGTCCATAGAAAAAGTGCACGTTTAAGAGAGAAAAAAGAGAGTATTGTTGTTCAAAATATGTGTGATTCAAGAAATATGTGTCAAGAAAAGAGTTTATTGAGTAGCTTGAACATATCAAGGCGGTCTAAAACCAAATCACAAGGATGTAGGTCTGAGATTATGACAGGTACATATGATGAGAATAAAGGGAAGGATACGTATGAGTGTTTCAAAGCTCAAGTTCGTAAAAAGAAAGAGAAGGTGCACAAAGAAAAAGTGATTATGAATACCTGCAAGTCAAAAGTTAAACGTAAATTAACATTAGGGAGTTTATCATCAACAACGTATGATGTCCATTCTGGTTTTACTTCCAGTGCAGTTTGTAGGTTTTCATTTTATGTGCCAAGAAAACATATTCTCTCATGTAAAATTTGTGGAAAGGTTTGTTATTCCTATTTAATGTTCAATAATCATAGAACAATTCATGAACTTCACCTGTTGTTAAACAAACTTCGATACAAGTTTATTATAAGCAAAACAAAAAATCTTAAACTAATAAGACAACAGCGGGTTTCAAACAAGCAAAGTTGGTTTCAGTTTGTCTTGGGTAAAATGAGGCAGAAAAACATTGTGACTGCTTTGGCCAAAAGGAAGAAATTGTTGCAAAATAATCAGATGAATATTTCCAATCATTACAAACTTGTGGAAAGTTTTCCAAAAAGTTCTGTGGTCATGAGGAAGTCTTGTAAAAAAAATGGAAGACAACAGGTTTTGACACAGAAGGGTCAGCAAAAAAAGTGCAGTGACAGAAAGAGGTTATTTAGTTGTACAAAGTGTCCAAGGAATGCGGCTTCCTTGACAGGGCTGCACAAGCATCTGCAGGTAAGGGAATTTTATATGAATCTACCTTTTTGTATTTATGTTAAGTATGTATAAGTTTTAATCTTTTTTGTTTAGCAAAATATGGACATCAAATAGCAATATGATTTCCATTTATTAATGAAATTGGGAAGGGGATATTGTTGTGGCTTTGTCCATCTTTCATTCCGAATTTTGTTTACATACTATTTCTCGGCAACTGCTGACTGAAACTGTGTGAACTTTTAATACCAAAAGGAGATGCATGTATCCTTTGCATGTTCCGGTTGGACCCTTCAACACAGTTATGACCCTTGATTAATTATGCAGCATGTATACAGAGTAACACTCGTTTCTGTCCTTTTTCTCGGCAATGGCTTACTAGCTTTCAATGAAACTTTATGGGACCCATCAATACCAAAAGGAAATGCACATGTCTTTGGCATGTTTTGGTATGACCATTTAACACAGAGTTATGGCCACTGACTAGTATTTTGTTTCCACACTATTTCTTGGCAACATCTGACTGGAATTCATTGAAACTTTGTGGAAACTTTCAATACCAAAAGGAATGCACATATTCTCAGCATGTTCCACTTAGACAAAGGAGATGTGCATATCATTGGCATGTTCCAATCTGACCATATAACACAGAGTTATGGCCCCTGAATAGAATTTTTTCTGCGCTATTTCTCGGCAACTAAAGCACATATCATCACTTTTTGTGATTGCACAATTTTTTTTTTTCTTTTATCAAGATGATAAGCACAAAGTTATTTTTTTAAAAATTAAAAATGATTTCCTCCTATTTTCATAAGCAAATTCAGACTTCACCCTTTCTTCAAATAAGCACTGTTCGGTGGGGGATATACTGTCTTTACAGAGTCTGGTTGATTCTGTACTGAACTTTTTGGAAAGAAAATAAAAATCCTTAAAGGTGCTATCCGACAGTCTGATAAAATACATGCAATAATATACTATGCCAGTTTGGGCATTATTTCTACAAAAACTGTGATCTAAGTTAAGACAAAGTTATGCTTCACATTTGATTTCGGGGCATCAATAAACATTATTTTGCAGGATCTATTCATGTAACAATAATTAATGTAGCTGTTTGAGAAAAAAAGGGGGTCCAAGCTGTCGGATACTGCCTTTGAATGATTGAAACTTGTGTAGACTTGTTATTTATGTAAAAAGTTTGTATAAGTAGGGATGAATCAGACATTACCATAGTTTTTATTTGATGTTCTATATTTTTTAACCACAGACAGTTTTCATAGTGTGCATGTTTTACATCTGAGACATTTCATGGCCATAAACCAGATAAATCTGACATACTGCAGCTAAATCCTTATGGCCCAAATGATTAATTAATCAACACACAAAAAAGACATGTTAAAAATAAAACAAAACAAAAATGTCCTAACAGAACAGTTTATTCTGCTTTTCAGATTTTCCATGGTTACACGTCAGAGGAGGCCGATAGACTACAGCATGTTTTACCTCATAGCCTGACATGTGAAGACAGCGCATGCTCATTCAGCTCTTCTGACCTTCACATTATGGAGAAGCATGTGGACCATAACCATCCTGGCATACTGTACATTTGCAGTCTGTGTCCACAGACATTCTTAGTAGGTGATTTAGATTGATCATTCTTAATGCAAGAACTAGAAGGTAAAGAAATGTTTATGTTCTTGCTATGTCCCTTGCATGATAATTCTTGAGTGCAAGAACTATAAGGCACAAAAAATCTGGTTATTTCCCCTGAATGATTGTAGTTTAGTGCATGAACTAGAAGGTACAGAAATTTGTATGTTCTGGATATTTCCCTTGATTGATAGATTTTACTGGAAAGTACATAAATGTTGATGTTCTTGTCGTTTGAAAAATTGTTAAGTGGCATGAATTCTTCATGTCCAAATCATATCAAAAATAAGAAAATATTTTCTTAATACCGGTAGTAAAATGCTTTTAAGATTTTAACCATAATTAAACTAAGTTACTAAATACATGCCTATTTTTTTATTCCTAGGTAAAACTGAGTTTGGAGCGTCATACAGATGAATCTCACAGAAGTGAGAAGATACAGCCATTTTGTTGTTCCACATGCGGACAGATGTTCAAAAAACGCTACACCCTGCTCCGACATGAATACTGGAAACATGGCATTGACAACCCCAATGTGAAGGTATAAACACCTGTCTAGAAGTACAAACATTGACTACATAATGCAGGGATCTTCACCGTTGTTCTTCTGCTTAGATTCTAAAAATATCTCTCTTGTGATATGGATTAATGTAAACAAAGCTTATTCGAGTTTGAGATGATCAGTCTTAAAGCCTAATTGAGAACTAGCAGCTACTACTATTTTAATACCCTCAGAGTTGGTAGTTGGGAATATATAGTAACTCTGTCCTCTGTTTGTCTTGAAATAGGGTTTTAGTGGTAAAGGGGAGGTAATGTTCACTTATAGCTCAAGTTATAGGTGATTAGTTAGAAAGATGACTCCCTATACTCTACCACAGGGGTGAGACTGAGGTGTTTATGTCTGCAACTATAACTTTGTCTCTTTAATACAGTCCCCTCTAGGAGGTGTGCTTATATAGCCTTGTGAAAATAAATGGCTGACTTGTAAGCATGTGCATTCGTGTTGCTACCTGGACATTCGATGAGGGTCTTCCTCATCCAATAATGGCCATAGTGTGGCTGCAATATATCTCAGACAAAACAGAAGAATAGAGCTGCTCCCCTTCCTTTTCATCATCCTCCTAAAACAGGGAGCATTTAGTTTCTGCTTTGTCTGCCTGTTCATCTGATTATCCACATTCATGTTTCTCCATTCTTATTTGTTATATTTCTGAAGCATTTCTTAAAAACCATTACACATATTGACTTCCAGCTTGGATATTTGATAGGTCTCATGCACACAAAAATTTTCACTTATGTTTATTTTAGTTATTTCTCCTAGTTTACTTTAATTGTTTGGAAAATAATGTGAAAACTATTTTATGGATTCACTTCAAGCCTGGTACAAATATATATAGGTACTTTGGTGGTGAGTTGAAGGACAATTCACAAGATCCATAACTCTACCTATGCCAAGTTATCTCCTTTAGTTTGACTGGCCATTATTTCTGTGTCAAAAATCATTTGTGGGGAATAACAGGGTTCTTTTGCTTCCTTGTTTGTGGTGAGTGGGGATAGTATCAGTAATCAAACTAATCACACATTTTCACAACCAACCCATGTTGATTCTTTGGTTACAGGTCTACCATTGTCCAGAGGAAGGCTGTGGGTACAAGACCTCAGCCAGCTCTTCTATCAAGGCCCACAGGACCAGACATTGCACAGAGAAACTGTTCTCTTGTCAGTACTGTGGACTCAAGTTAAAGACAGAAGGGTGACTATTGAATTGTTTTTATGTGTGGTTTTAAGATCTCATCGCAAATCTTATATTCACAAAGATTAGATGCCCAGTCTAGCAACATGTAGTCACACTTTGAACACCAACCCTCACTTTTACATAACAACCTGTGTGGGAAGTTGCATCTGTGGGCAGTTTGAAACAAAAGAAGTTGGGACTTTTTGAATGTTTGGGTATATGCAAGTTGTTCTGATAGTGTGACTGCTTGAGAGTCTCAGAGAGACCTGACAGTTTACCCCTATAATACTACCTTGATCAGTGAGCAAAATTAAATTCTTTTGTATGGCTGTTTTAAATGTTATACAGTCAAACCTCCTTAACTTGTCCCTTACTAAGTTGATACTTACGCATATGTCGATGAAAAGAACGGTCCCGACTTTCATACTAATATATTTACTATAAATAAAAGTTGATAAGTCAATGCAATAAATGTCAATAAAAATCATAAGTCAGTTAATTTTAATGGTCCCAAAGTCAATAAATTAACTTAATTATACCTGGTCTTAGTTGATCTGCCCTGATTGACTCTCAATTGCAAAGGTGTGAAACCTTTTGCTCTCAATCAAAGCTGTGAAAACAGTAATAAATAAACGTGTGTTTGAGCAAACTGTCAACTGAAACAATGGAGGCAATGCGAGCCTGACTATTTGGATATTACATAAGTGTAATTGTTACGATTCACTGTTTCCTCATTATGAAAACAAGCAAGTGTTATATTCATATTTTATGTCCTTTTTTTCCATTTATTTATTGTCTTGATGTGCAAAAATAATGTGTTCTTTTGTTAGTAATTACATTTTGTATGCTTTTATGTGTTATAACTCTACTGATTTATGTTTAAATAAACCAATAATAAAAAAGTTAAAATAAAAATATCATATTTTCCCTATTCACCCACCCCAACATTTTTTATGCACATGGTACAAATATAACATTTCACAAGTAAATTATATTCATAACTCAATGAAAATTGTCAGTCCTGTCAAAATCGAGATTATGAAGTTCGATTGTATGATGATGGTGATCAAAATCTGTTCTAAGGTTTAGCAAAAACTGCAGCCTTTGTTTTAATTATGTTCAAATAATAACCCAATTTTCTATAATACTATCTATTCTGCTTTTTAAAGTAACTAAATGAAAATATTGTTTTTTATTTCTATTTTAGATCTTACAAGAAACATGTAAACAAGATGCACTTGGGTATACGTCCATACCTATGCCAGGTAAAAGTATAGTATTTTAGAAAGATCAACTAACTATAGACACAGCTTCATAAATTTAGTTTTTGTGTCTGAGCGAAAAAAATTTTTTATCCAAGTTTCATTCTTTTTTACTGCTTTTGTCAGTCATATTTATTTACATCTGCATTAAGAAAAATGCCATAAATTTTACTGATTTATAAATATTTTCTGCAGGTTTGTGGCCAGAATTTTGGAGAGGAGCATGAACTGAGGTCTCACATCTCCAACCGCCATTCTGTGGAAAAGAAGTACCAATGTAGCTATTGTCCATACAGGACAGCAGTTAAGGGCACATTCTATAGTAAGTGATACACACCTATTTGGTTTTCACTGTGCATGTGTGTTTGTCACTTCATTATTTTTTTTCTTGTTTTTTTTTTTACCTCTTTACCTTTTTACCTTCTTTTCTTTTATCTATTTTTAGCTCACTGAGCACACCCTGCTTATGGTGAGCTTTTCTAATACCCCTTACTTAACTGGGTCACATGAGGTCAAAAAAGTAAGTAACTAGTCAGATCTTAGAAAAACCTTTTGAACATACTAGAGGCCACATTAATGGCCCAGTTTTCTCCAAACCTGTCCAGAATGCTTGATCCTGCATTAAATCTTGGATGAGTTCATAACTAGGTCACGTGGGAACACAAAGTAGATCACTAGGCCAAATCTTGAAAAACTTCGCCAAAATGATAAAGGCCAGGTTTATGGCCCAATCTCCACCAATCTTGACCAGAATATTTGCATAAAATCTTTAATGAATTTGGAACTGGGTCACTTGGGGTACAAATATAGGTCACTAGGTCAAATCCTAGAAAATGTGATCACTCCTGAGGCCTCAATATGTCCAATATTCACCAAAGATTTCTAACGTAAATAACTCATAATTGCTGGATTCCAGAATGAATTCACTAATAGCCCATATACTCATGTGAGTGATTAAGGGCCATAATGGCCATCTTGTTTTATCTTAATACCACTTGTTATCCTCCTACACAGAGTTATAATTCATTATTCTCATATATGCCTTTGCAACAGCTGCACGGCCATAAATGTCTCAATTCTTGATGCAAAGTAGATAAGGACGTTTGTTAAGTTTTGGAGGTTTGTGTATATTGTCACTTGTGCACTTGGTGTTCATATTAAAAAAAAAATATTGTTTTGGTCTGTAAACTTAAGATTACTTGAATAATTAAACAATAACAATGGATTTATTTTTTGTACTTTTTACGCAAGACAGATGACTATGCAAGTGTTAACAATAACACTGTATATCTAGAACAAACTCATCTATACATAAACTAAATAAATAACAAACTAACATATTTTAATGTAACATTTTTTAATAAATTCATCTCTGTTCCACTTAGATTTTTCAAGCTAATTGAGCAGCTGATTTGAAACTTCATCTTCAAATTCTTTACCAATATTTAGTCTGCCATCATGCTGAGTCACATGGCCTAATATACTATTGGCCAGTGACAGAGGTAAATGTAATGAACTGACAGTGAGGAGAGTGTTCACTATTTGGTCGCTATTTCTTTTTAGTTCTATTTCATTATTTGCTCCTTTATTTTTGCTTTTATTTTATCTTTACTTATTTCTTTCCAAGAACATTTACTGTTTTTCTGGTAAATTATTCTTCTTTTCTCTCCTTTTTTTCTGAGAAATTTTGGACCAGAATGACTGTTTTTACGATTTTAATGTGATAAGTTTTTATTTTGAAAGAACTGTTAGAAAATACATAATTGTTGTTTTTTTTGTCATTTTTTTTTTCAGCTCACATGTTCAATGTCCACAATGTGAAGGCTGAAAAAGATAAACGGAACGTGTTTACTTGTCCTCACTGTCCATTCACCTCCCTGCTCTCGCATCGGTTCAAAACCCATATCAATGGACACACAAACACACGCACATATGAGTGTTCCTTCTGTAGCAAGACCTTCATATCGTCTTCGTCCCTCCGCACCCACAAGCAATGGCTTCATTCAGATCAGCAGCTAACATGCAGCCAGTGTGATTATAAAACAAAAACAATACAGAAACTCAATGAGCACATTCGTGTGCAACATCAGCTTAAAGGTTTCAAGCCTTATAAATGTCCATATTGTGAGTTCCGCTGTGCTACAGGTGGCAACACAAGAAAGCATGTACAACAGGTTCACAGGGGAGAGATTGTGAAATATATACGAGATGATAGCTTGTTGAAAGCTGCCAGAATGGCTAGAGCCAGTGGTGATTTTTCTCCACTATGCTCTGATGGGAATGAAGAGGTTGGGACAAAGATGGATATAGAGAGATTTTTGAAGAAGAAGTATGAGAAAGAATGAAGTTATCGTAATAGAATGGTGTTTGTGACTGGTTTCATAAATAGCGTTTGACCATAAACTTGTCCATAAGCAGAAGGTTCTTTGGTTCTGTAATTAAAGCTCTAAGTTTTCAATTTGTTAATGATGTTATTAAAGGCCCTGGCCGAAAGTTGGCCGAATTGCCTTAATTGAAGAAATGGAAAATAAAACAGTTATTAGATAACATGCTGTAATTGATGTTTTATGTTAAGTGTGTATTTACAAATGAAGCATATTTTGAGCTTAAAACACTATCTTAATATCTTTGGACAGTTTTCAAACATTTTTGTGTTTTGATTGTTGTTGTTTTATTTTATTAGATTCTGCTTTGCTTCCATTTGTTTCTCATACAAAAGATTATTCAGTCATTTTATGAATACAAAAAAGACTATCTGTTAACAGGAACTTTTTGTAAAAAAGCTTTGATTTATACTTAGTGCTGATTTCATTATATTATACAGAACTGAATTGTGAAGTGCAGTGACTAAGGACTCATGTCAGTCCAATGCTGTGGCAATTAGCTACAGCAATTACGTAAGATTGACTCTACCCAGCTTTGGTCAGGATCATGAATGCTTACTTCCTGTTTTAGTTACTCTACTTTATAATTGTTATTTTATTCATATACAATAGCGCAACATCTGTTTGTTCTGTCACTGCAATTTTCTGCTCTGTTTTTGCTACATTCTCTCCCATTAATAAAAATGTCAATCTAGAGACTTTTTTAATTGTTTGTCACAGGTTTACTTAACACACTTCACGAGCTTATTTTAAACTTAAATTTTTATTGGTTGGTATTCCATAATTTTATCAACAGTCAGGTAATCTTGACACCAGACAATCACAGTTTGTAATGGTTACTTGTGTGTTGGAAACTAAATGTCCCTAATAGACATGTTTTGGCTTCGGCTTAACCTCCATGCGATACTCTTAGCGATAATCAGCCAATCACGATTTTACATAAATCCGACCACCAACCAATCAAGACCGCAGATTGGCTGTACACTTGAGCAATTTCCGTGCATAAAACCTATGTGTTTTTGCCTAATTATCTTGCACTCGATCCAGTCTCACCTCCATCTTGTCCTTTTGAAAATGCCTTTATAAGATTAGGTCACAGAACATAATTGATTGTTTGTGGTTATACATTGGTTGCATTTAGTAAAGTAAAATATTAAAATTATAAGCTATTTTGTATTTGTTTTTCAATTTCTTCTAATAAAATGATGATATGGTCTTATTAAATCGATACATTAACATAAAAAGGAGCTTAAGTAGCACCTTTAATTTAACAAGCCACATGTTAATACAAATAAGTCATTATTTACGCAACATGTCTTGAAACTGCAAATGTTATTGTACCAAATACAATGCATAACAAAATACACTCAAGTTCAAGCTGAGTAATTAATAATGCATACATCATATAGGGCTTTGCAGGTCATCTTTACATTGATTGGTTACTGTATAGATTTGTAATAAGAGTTAAAATGTTAATATTAATAATTGTTACGGAACAATGACATTGTTCACACATTTATTAGCTTTCTTTATTGATAGTATTCTCTTGTAAATTACCACTGACTTAGTAAAGAAATGCCCTTTCTGGTCCTTCACTATAAACAGGATAATGACAGATTGGTAATTATCTTGCTATGTACTTGTATTATATAAAATTTATTAGTTCCAAATATAATTCTAATATAAAGATATTTAAGGATTCACTTTATGTCCCTTGTTTTACCTGCTGATTTTGTTTACATACGAGTATTACCTCTTGATGTAATGTTTTTTCTTAGATTATCTTGTATTTACATTATATGAGCATTAATATTTTTAAAAAGTTTATGTTGAGCGTTGGCTATTCTATTATGGTTATGATTATGTTGGTGAAAGCTTGTAAGCTTTTAGCTAACATAATCAAGGTGATTTTTCTAATACACCTTTGTCCATCAAAAAAAGTATGTCACTAGGTCCAATCCTAGAAAAAAAACTTGTTAACACCCTAAAGACCATATTGATGGCCCAATCTCCATCACATTTGGTTTGAGTGTTTACATAAAATCTTGGATGAGTTTGTAACAGGGCCATAAGGGATCAAAAAGTAGGTGAAATCATTGAACAACCCTGTGAACAGCCTATATACCGGTAGTTGTTTTTTTACCTTTTCTTCACAGTATGTTTGCATGGACATCTTGTTGGGCTAATGTGTGCAAGTATTTATTAAACAAATAACTTGTGATGACAAAATGCCTAAGGCTGGGTTGTGTACATTTATTGATTAGATTTTAAAGCATTCTTAAAGCCAGAGTCCTCCTGTTTGTGATTCAAGGCAGTCAAGGCCATCTTGTTAATCACTGCGACGAGCGCAATGTTTATATTTTAGATTGAACATTACAAACCCGGGATGTCATGTTTCTGAAAGGTTTCAATCAGCACTTATCTATTAATTTGGCTTAAAGTTGGGCCCAATGAGGGCTTAATAACTGTTGTGTTGGTCTGTCTTGTATACTTCTTTATATTATTATTATTTATATTATTATTATTATATTACTTTAACTGTTTACTTTGTAGTACTAATTATATTGTTTTCCACATTTCTGAATTACAAAAAATCCTTTGTTTCTGAAATGTTATCAGTAATTACATAGTGTCCTTAGACAAAAACGATCAGATTCCATGAAAACCCCAGGTTTCTTTTACAGTAATCACCACATTCTTAACAATAGATGATATTTACTATGATGATGATGATCCAATGTTGTGGTGATGATGGTGTTGCAATGTTGCTCATTAATGCATACATATGAACTTTTTCTAAGGCCAAAGTTGGAGATTTTCACTTGCAAAGTGGGAGATTTGTTATTTTAATATAAACAAAGAAGGTAGTTATTCATTATAAGTAGGGAGATTTCTGAGAATGTGTTAAACACCCCCTCATTTTTAAATAATTTTGAACTTTAAAAGTGGGAGTCTCCTTCCAAAAGTGGGAGAGTTCACATGTATGTTAATGTGGTAGTGGTTACTTGATAGTTATTATAATGATTATCATATTGAATATTACGATGATGATACAGTTTTATAACTTTTGTTTTGTCTTGTCCATTTTTTAAATGTGTTGACCATATAGGAGATCAAGAACTGGACCACAGAATACATGCAAACTTATTTTGTGCTCAATTTTTCTGTACATGATTGGTCAAAATTAAAAAGTGACTTAAATTGTCCCAATCAAATTCTTGAGCAGCTGTTAGATGTTTCATACGTTTTAACAATGTATTTGACACATAGAATGAGAAACATACACAATGATTTGTGACTTCTACTTACTACATGCAAGTTCAAAGCAAAGAAAAGAACCTAGCACCAAGTAATGTATATTAAAGTGTATGTTAAAGATAGAGTCACAACATTATTTGTTACATGTGTATCCGACAGTTTGCCTATATCAAATACATGTAACAATATCTTGCCACTGCTTAGGGGAATTTGGGCACAATTTCTGCATAAACTCATAGTTAATTCATTCTTTCCAAATCTTTATAAAGCTTGATAATGGCCATTGCTGAAAATACAGTTTAACTTTGTTATGGCGAACCCTGTTGACACGGTATTGAGATGTATTTCATTCTCATTACGTCCCCCAGATGTCTCACCCTCACCCCCTTACATTTTGTATATAAAAGTAAAGTTTCAAATTCTTTTGAGGCAAAATTCCGTTTTTCACGAAGTAGTTTGGTACTTCGTCGTAGTGTTTTAATATCACACCTTTTATTGATCGCTTGACTGGAAGCACAAAGATCAAAGGACGCCGCCAGTGCCGAGCCTAGCCAACTTTGCGGGGCGTTAAAATGACGCCACTGAGCAATGATGGTTCAAGTTCACTGCTTTGTCCACAAACGATTGTTGACTGGGCTAAGATCAATTTTAGACCTCATAATTGTAAATTATTGTAAGTCTTGCTGTTATAATTTGAAGGGTCAGCAATTAAGTGTTTAATAGGTATGTATACGTGCAAGAGAGAAATGCTTGATATTAGTGACGCGGCCGATAGCAGCGACGAAGATGACCAGCCAGAGACCAGATATGTCACAGCTGCCCAAGTCATGCCAGCATTCGCCGATTTTCCAAGCAATGTCATCCAAAGTTTTCAGTGTCCTCCATTTTTAATTTTAAATTATTGCATAATACGATTACAGTGGCGGTTTCATTTTGAAATTTAAACACCATTGCCGTGCAAAAGTAGCATATATTTATACCATTGCACAGGGAAATTATTCCTCGAGTGGAATTTACTTCAGGTTACCGATTACTTGGGGTGTGTTCGTAACCCCTCTTCTGAGTAGCCGTTGTGTCTATATTATTATCAGAGGTTATAATGGCATAAACAGCGCATAAGCGGGTTAAGGTTGGTCATTCGTCAAGAATTTTGTTTGAAGCGAAATGTTAATGCAACATTAAAGGCAAATGGGATTTTTGTTTTGTTTTTTGGAAGAGGACATATTTTGGAAATAATTCGTATTTTGCGAGGAAAGACCCGTTTTACGGCGTCTGAAGAACTGCGTCTATAAAAAAGAAAATAGTCTGAATGTGCTTAAATAGTATGACTGTGTGCACGTTTTATTTAAACACTTAGCTGCCTCTTTGTAAATATGTGTATTTTACTTTTTGAATAATGTATCCTTAAACAGCCATTCAACATGATTAATATGAAACTTGTTTTATAAATATTAATATATGTAGATATACATATATACATATAGGCTGCAATTACAAATGGGTTTGTAAATCAAACAATATCAACAAATAAGCATTTATATAGCAAAAGTACGCCCCCACCTCCCCCTCAATAAATTAAAAATAAAAATATAGGAAAAAGTAAAATCTTATGACTCAAAGTTGTGCTTAGGGTCCCAGCGACTTTGGCAAGACGAGGTTCAACTGTAGACATTGACGTCAGAGCGGATTACCTTGATGACGATATATGATGTGATCTCAGAAGTAATTTGCTCTACTTTTTTAGGTAATAATTGACTTATTTGAGACAAGAAAAATTGGTCCAAACTGTTGGATGCCAGCTTTAGCTGAAGGCCTAGCACTGATTAATGCTAATCCTGTAGCATTTTTGCAATTATAAATAAGGAATTTGATTAAATAAACTGAGGACCCCAAGCATGGGATGGCTTGCAAATTTATCTATCGACATTTCTAACTTGCATGATATCTTTACGCACAAACACGTTCTAGTTTAGCTATTGTAATCTATGGGGATTTGTGAGGTACAAAACCTTATAATGTTCATATGCACCTCGTGCCGCAATGATCTAAGCAAGATCAGATGTAAAATATGCCTCTAACAGGCATTGTACCCAGGAAGTACGGAGTATTGGCACACCAGAACATTTTAATATGTTCTGTTTGTTTTGGGGTTTCCATTATCGTGACCAGTTTAAGCAAATCATGATTGGCCTTGTTTACAAACTGTCGTATACTCAAAGTAAATATTTTGTGACATATTTAACGTTTGTCGAGTTGCTTTAGATAAAAGGTACATTTTTTATAAGCAAGTTGGACATCAGTAAGCCATTTAGAATAAAGTAAAAAATAATATGTCTTATGTATCTTTAACTAAAACAAGCTCAATTAAAAATAGAAATGCTTGGTTGCTTGTATATCGATATAATATACTAATACATATAAAATGAACTAACTCCGCTGAAGCCTATTAAATGTATTGATGGAACCAGAAAAACAACATCACGGACAAACAATGAATATTTTTATGCCCTATCATTATTCTCGAAATGGCGTTGGAATTAACATGTCATTTCAAATAAACGTTCTCGTTTAGCAGAAACAATTTCAGCGATTTATTCTCGATGATGCGTTGTTTCTTCGCGCGGGATTAAGGAGACGATAAGGTTTACTCCAAGACTTTCATTAAGGTCTGATTCTAACATACAGTAATTGAATGTGTCACTGGTAAACTTAAAATTTCAAAACATTTCATGTTTTAACCTTTTTTTTCTACATACTTTCGGTTCTTTGTGACGAAAAAAATACAAGCCCAAGTCCAGAAAACGCAAGTAAAGCTTTATTTTTTGTTGAGTTTGGACTTTGTTATCAGACAATTAAAAGCAGAAATTAAGTAATTAAGAATTAAGGCATGAAGCGCTAGGGCGCGCAAGAACGCAACAATCCAGACTTACCCAGTTCAGGTAACAAGCATATAGAGATAGTGACCTACACTCCCGCAGTAAACTTAGGTTGTCAGTTTACTTATTAACTTGTCTTTCTCCCTACACCTTGCCCCACTTGCAGAATCATTTCTCAATTGATATTTTGCTTAGGCTCACATCTTGACTGCTCGTTATTTACATGTCTTTAACCTGCCAGGTAAAGGGTGTTAAACAATTAGGAATTGTAAAATTATGCCCCTGTTAAAAGTATCTTGGATGTTAAAATTTGAACATGAGCAAAATATCAACAAAAAATAATCTGAAAGTGAAGCTTTCCATGTTGCTTAATATCCATTAAGTGTCGTGAGGAATTTAGTGGGGTAGGTTAATCTGATTAAAACATGATACGACGTCTCCGCCGGTTGTCAGTGTCTAAAAATGTGATTAGTCCGAAGCAGTGAAATTTATTAGATGTGATGTGTCATTGTGAGTTAGTGCATGATTAAAAGTTTAGCATCCATTATGGTATCTGATGATGCAATATCAAAAAAGCCGCGAAAGATAGTACACATAGTATCAAGGTGTGGGGAGCGGTGTGTGTCGGGAATTGAGGTTTGTAATTTAACTTAAGAATCATTCACCACAAAGTACGGCAATATCTGCTTTGCTTAACATGATAAAAATAACAGTACTTCATTTGCGTAGTTGTTGTAGACAAGACCAACGGTACGTAAAATGTAATTGACGTTCAATTAGGTTAAAGGTATTGCATAAAATACTTTTAGAAATAATATCAACAACACACACGCACGCACGCACGCACGCACACACACACACACACACACAATAACTACTGTATTTAAGTTGTACTCTACATAATAAGGAAGCTTGGTGAATATGTATATATAGGTCGCAACGATAGTTCTTTCAGCACGTATCGACGTGTTCGAGAGATTTTTTCATGAGGTCCTTGAGTCAAAGGCAGCTGGGAGTATCTGCATTTTTCAGCACACGCATTTCTTTTTAAACAAATTACAAAAATGCACGTACCGAATAGATGTAAGGAGTAATACTCACATAATAATACTGAATGCATGGGGTTGCATGCCAGCATTTAATAAAATATTCAGCTATGGAACGAATACTATACAAACAAAAATAATGTGTTTATTATGTTGTTTAACATTTAAATAAAATATGTGTAAATGATTAACATGTTAAAATACATGTATCCAACAGACATTGACCTAAGTTTAATACTAAATTTGCAACTTTTTATTTTTGTTTTAAAACTTGCTGGGACATTGATCATTGCCTGTTTAAAACTTGCTGGGACATTGATCATTGCCTGTCTAAACTAAACAAAAGTATTGTTGTTAAATCCGTGTACGTATTATCAGGCACGTCGTCGCGACTTTCGGATGGGACCGGCCATTATTGGAGATATTTCTTGTAGTGGGATTCGCGGCATGCTCCCTCTGATTTTTTCTATGATATGCTCATAGGCGTTTTTTTTTCCGAATATATTTGGCACTCGAATCTGTCGTTTATATTTGATGTTTTTGACACAATTCAGTGCTTTTATCCATATGTTTCTTCCTTTATTGATGTGACTTTAAATAGCATAATATTATACCAATTACTCTAACGACTATGGGTTCGTTAGTGACGGACATCTCTACACTGAACGTGCTTTATTAAAATAAAATTGTTAGGAGTAAAACTCGGAGGCAAACAAATCCATGTTTTATATCTAGTAAATTTAAAAAAAAGATACAAACAGTGTGTAATCAGGGGGCCTTTGTCATAAATACTTTTGCTCTAATTATTTAAGTTATGTGAAGGATCGCATAGCAGGGTTATGATAATATAATCTTGTACGTGCCAGCTGCCGACCCCCAAAACCTAGATGGCGTATTAATTTATTAGCACTGGAGTCAGTGAAAGAAAATTGAGTAGACTATTCTAGAGTGTTTAACAGTCATAAGCATCTGAATTTTATATAAATGTTTTGCAAGAGAAGGGCTTATTCCTAAGTTTGGTCATGCATTATCGGTCGGATTCTTAGTATGGTCATGGCCAGCCTTCATTATTTATCTTCAGAACATTTTGAGTCAAACCACACAAGTTACATGGTTGGATAAATGGCCGTATGCAAGATTTTGTTCCAAAACATATTAAATTATATAAGCACAACATTTTAATAGATAGGGTGTGGGCGTGGGGTGGGGTGCATGACTTAATTTTTAACTGATATAATTTAATATAAGACTTTCAGATAAAAATACATGTAGGCTATGCCTAAACGTCTAGAAACGACCCGGTTGTGAACATGCTTTCTGAAAAGTTTTATTCGTTTGTCTTTTAAGGCACATAATCCTACGATTCGTTAATAGTTCAATCCTGCGTGAATTCTGAAATTATTTTCTTTCCCTTTTATAATTAACACGAGAATGCTTAAGGTCTAAACGAGAGCGTGATCTGAGGTCTGAAAGCCGAGTCTTAAGCCGGGTGAGGCTTGGCACTTTTATTATTGCTTATGTAAGTATCTATAGACAACACAACAGTTTAAATGATATGTAGCTATGTAAAGTTTGTATATGTATAAATTTAAATTGATTTCTTGTTCCTGAACTAATCAATGGAAAGACTGTCACGGGCATGTATAGGCCTACTTACATGCAATAATCCTGCGATAGACCATTTATATATCGGGTGATTTGTTCCTTTTAATACATTCTATATCTACGCATGCACAAATGCCATAATTTTACTAGTGTCAGATATATAAATGAACAACTAAGCGCATGTATTAATGCGCATCTTTGCAAAGTGCACTTTGTAAAGTGGATAACCTAAAGTGTGAGCTACACGTGATATTAACGACAACCAATGAAAATCGTCGTTACAAAATGTCGTAGGAGAGTTCAATATGGAGTCAATTTAGTATGTTCCATTGTAGAATGTGACTTAAAAACATAATTATTGCATCAAATTGGCGAGTAACAGCAAAACAACGATGACTTCATTACATTTTGTTGTTCATCCGTTACCCGGAACAGATGATCAGCTCAACGACAGGTGATTAACTTTAAATTTTCTCTTTATTGTTAAGTGTATCGACCGCATGTTAAGAATGTCTAATTTTATGAACGTTTTGCAGATGACCATGAACTACAACCGAAGAATTCTGATACATATGTTTCAGATTACATGAATTATATCTTCATTAGCACACCTTAATATTATTTGTTGAGTTTTATGTAAAATGCTGTTGAAAAAGTTTGCTTGTAGGAAGGTCAGAAGATTGATGATAGTAAAATGAGATTTTGTCGTTTTTTTGTTGTATACAGCTACTGTTACTGAAACAGAATTCTTTTCATGCTAATTAAAATTAAAGTAAAAATCTTCAGTATAAATAACCATTCAAAGGCTAAGTCATTATAATGCCCAAAGCTGCTTAAGTATTCTTTGTTTTTGGTGATTTTTCATTTGACCAAACCTTAATTTACCTGTTAGTCAGAAACTAAGAATAGATTCATTATTGCTGTATAATAAATGACATTGCAGATGTGACTTAAGTACTTGAATTCTATTTCCTATAAGAAGTGTTGTTGTATTTGTTCACTGGCATAATAGCTTTAAAATGACATTGTTATTGTTGCCTTTTAACATTTTATCTTCATTATTTTATGTTATAACATTATTATAACATTGTGTTTATTTTTATTTTTCAAGGCTACGCGAGGTGGCCGATAAGATGAGTCGTCATGGTTATGTAGCACCTGCTGCTCTTGGATCTCTGCGGAATGTTACCATTCAGCAGTGTGTTATTGGTCCACAGTATATTGCTCTTCTGCTTGAGGTAATGTTTTGAGATGGGAAATAAATGTTAGTTTTCATGTTTTTTTTTTTTAAAACCTTGGAATATTTGAATTATTACTAGCATGGTTCAATCTTCTGATTGACAAAAATATAAAGAAATTTGTTCACATCAGAAGGGAATTATGATCTGATTATGAAAAAATAGTGCTTTAAGGGGAATAATTGTTTAAAAGACATTACCTAATAGAGTACCTACATGGCTGTCAGGAATTTTAGGAAAATAGCCTAAACATTGCACTCATGCTTCCTTTGATAGTGTTAGTTTACATGCCTAAAATGCTTAAGATTTCTATACCAAATGGCACATGAATTGTATTTTCGTGATGAAGTTGTAAGGTAATCTACGGTGCGCCGGCAGTTCTACACAGACCCAGTCTGGGGTTTTCCTCCACCAATATCTTGATGGATGTCATCAATATGACCATAATTGTGATGGTTTGATAAAACAAAAAGCAAACAACAGTTAACTTGTATTTTAGTTATTTTGTAAATCCATTATTTTTGCACAATTAATTTTATTGGTTATTATTTTTTTCAGGATGGAAGAGTATGTAGAGTCCACTATTCCATTCTGAATGAACGTCTTGACTTGAATAAATCCTGACCCAAATAAGCCGTAAGTATGGGTACTGCATATGTTTAAGCCTTTTAATATCTGACAGAATTTAATTTACCTATAGTCACCTATAATCACATCACAGTTTTCCAAAGGCCTATTCAGAACAAACTAGGAAAAAATCTATTATTTTTTTTCTTGCAGTTCTACCAAGTCTCTGAAGTCTGAGCGCCCAGACAGGACAGGAGGTGTGAGGGCCAGCTCCCATGTGGTTGACGGTCCTTTGGTACTGGTCTCTGATGTTATGGGAGCAAGTTCAGACCAACCAACTGCGTACGAGTCTATTATTGACTTTTGTTATTGATCAGCTTAGGTTTTTCTTTCTTTTTTTTTTTTTTTTTTTAAATATTTGCACAGTCACAGTAGCTTTTTATTGACTTGCATTTCACTTTCTATTTTTTTACTTCTTTGACCAAAAGATTTTATTGTCTAGGTGCACTGAAAGAAAATATTTGAACTGTTAAGCAGCCTTAAATCGAATACCTGTTTACCATGATGGAAATTTATTTTTAGCCTGAATGATGCCTGTTTTTATATATTGTTATAAAGTATTCTTAAATTCTTCTTTTTTGCTGCTGTGACATCAGATCAGTAATATTTAGCAAGGATAGAGTTCACCATTTTTCAATAGAAATAATGTAACGTATGCTGATATTCAATTTAAATCCAATATATTTTGATAAAATTGTAAACTTAATCCACCACTAGGAGATGGAGCACAGCAGTTGCTGGCACCACTGCCACTACTTCATCCCGCAACACCAGTAATTCCCAGGCATACCGCAACATGCAGAGGGCAGTACACGTCAACAGGGGTCGAAGGTCAGGGGTCATTGTAGGGACACGGCCCCTGGTGCCTGCCTCTGTTGTGCCTGAGGAGCTAATTAATCAGGTATTTGTTTGTTTGTTTCATTCCATTGCTCTGACATAGTTATGGTCATATTGGCAACATCCAGCTTATTATTGGTGGAGGAAGATCCAAAGACAAAAGTCTGGGTAGAACCAGTGGCACATGGCTGGTAGCTTGAAAACCTCCACTCATGAGACAAGAACCTACAAGGAGTTGCAATTGATGACTGTAACGGCTTAGCCATACCCACCCCAAAATTTGGTATATTTTTTTTTAATTCATAAGTTTTAAAGAAAGGAAGTGTTTCTTTTGTCTGTTTCTTTTTAAAGCCATAATGTCCCAATGCCAAGGCTTCTTATTTGAACATGCTCATAATCTTCTAAATCTTTGGGATTTTGGGGCGCAATTCAGTAGCCATAGTTCAGCCATATTCCCAGTGGGAAAAAGTATATCTTTAAGTTCTTACATAAAATTACCCAATTTGAACATTATAAACAAAAACAATATGTATCCAGCATTACATTTAACTTAAGCTTATAAAGTCTTTGTTTTTCAGACAGCTGAAACAATCATTTGAAGAAGTCTTGTTAATTATTCATATTATAATTCTATTTTGATACAATGCAGCAACGCAGTTATAGTCATTAAAGTTTTTTCATCTATTTTTGATGGAAGAAGACAAATGTTTCAGTTATTTGCGAGTGGAAGTTACATCTCGTCAGTTATATCTGATTTAAAATTGATTCCACTGACATGATGCATGGACATTTTTAACTATTTGTTCTACCTAATTTCAGTGTCAGGTTGTCCTACAGGGGAAGTCTAGGAACTTGATAATCCGAGAACTCCAGAGAACGGTACATTATTTTTGCATCTTTTCTAAGGCAAAAATTAAGAATTTGTCTGATCTTGGGTTTAGTTTTTTGCTGCAGTTGTTCCAGTTTCTGGGGAAGGCCAAGTAGTTTTCAATTTTACATTTGGCATACATGATTTTTTGTTGGCTCTTTATCATGAGTGTTCAAAGAATTTGATCTTTCATAAACCATGAATACCAGCGGCATGACCAATTTTCTTAGATAGCTATATAGTAATAAAAATGAAACTGATTTTCCAAATTTTAATAGTGTACATGTATTACAATTATTTTGGTTGAAACATTCCTAGTATTCATTTCTCACCATTACTAAATGTCTATAGGAACTCAGGTGAGTGATGTAGGACCATCATGGCCCACTTGTTATATAAACATCCCATTATATATTGTCTTGTATCTTTCCATCTCAAGAACCTTGACGTCAACCTAGCAGTGAATAACCTTCTCAGTCGTGATGATGAGGGTGAGGGTGATGATGATGACAGTCAGGACTCCTTCGTTCCTGATGATCTGATGTCACTGCTGGACAGTGGCATGCACTCCGACCATCCCAGTGTCGTCATTGATGGAGATGCCATGTTTAGTGAGGATATGTTTGCCTACTCCTCTATAAGGAATAGGTCAGGGACTCGTTCTAGAATAGGTGAGGACATAATAGTGCATCAGTCAAAAATATAACTAAGTTTTATTGCAGGAAATGGTGGAGGGCTGGTGGCATTGCACTTCTGACTTTCTAAAGATATCAGGCATCTAATGAATCTATATCATATAAGGGATCATTTTGGAACCCAGTCCAGGTTAGGTTAACAGTCATTGATTTGTTACTGCTTAACCCCTCCCTGCAAGGGATCGAGTTTCAGTCAAGTGAAACTCTACACAGACATTTGCATTTGTTTGAACTTGCCAGACATGTGTAAATCTCTATTTTTAGAGGGGGGTGGGTGGGTGTGGGTAAAAAGTCATGTACCCATCCCCGACTCCGTTCCAAGCTCGTACTATTTTCTTCCTAAATCATTAACATTTTGTCATTCATTCCAGACTGCATTTGTACATGTATGCCTCATTACTTCCACCCTGTCCACAGATACTATTTAGCAGAGCAAAGTTGTGGTTTGTTTTAATTAAACATTCTTAATGTCTACTTGCCGTAATCTTCAAGTTGTCATAAGAAATACCTGCTTGCATCTATATTTAGCATGATGCCGGGAAAAATAGGTTGATTGGCAAAATAGGATAACGTCATCGGCATATGCCTGGGTATTCCTTTGTAAACAAGCTAGTCTTTTAATTGCAATTTGGATTTTCTACACAATGAATAAGACCCTCTTTTCTGAAGTTCCAAACAGTTGCACATTCGCAGCTAAATGTCTTTTAACCCAGGAATTGTCATACTAAAAGTAAACTTATGAGTGTAAGTTGCTAAACTTATGATTGTAAGTTGCGACCGCTCTTCATTATTTTTATTGAGTGTTACAAAGATTCCATGTTATGTTAATTACGTGCTAATATTTTGTGAAGTTATTGCGTCTCTGATTGATGTACACGGTGTTTGATTACTTGACTTAAGATTTAATGGGTCTTATCTTTTTATTCACTATTTAGTGGGAGATAACACGTTCAGAATGGCATCATTTGGTTATGTTAATGATTTTCTTTACATTTACTCAGTCTAATAGTTTGCGGTATTGCTTTCCAGCACATCGAGTAACAATAAGCCTCAGCAGATGTAGTTATTGTTTTGCTACATGTAGATGCCAATAATGGGAGACTGTTTTCTTTCTAGTCATTACTCTTTGTATGCAAATTGGGATTTATGAACTGGTTTCATGGCCATATGCAAACGCTCAGTAAGAACTTCTGTTGCAATTGAGATTACTGTTTTCTTTTCAGCATAATTATATTGAGTTTTGTTTTGAAGTTTGGAAGATACCTTATATGTTGGATTATGCTTTAAAGATATTTGATGGCATTGTACAGCCATCTGCTAAGGATATAAAGAATAAAATAATGAAATTTGGCTCATATCAAATGTATTTTATAACAGTATATTATCTTAATATTCATAGATAAAAAATAGGATGGGATACACAATTTCATAATCAGGAATAATAAGTTTTGGCCTCTTAGTTTTGCTAAAATCCAGGTGCTTTCAGAGGCCTCTCACTGGTTCCCAGCCATTTTTAGCTCACCTGAGCACAGTGCATTCAAGTGAGCTTTCCTGATGCCTCTTTGTGCAGAGTGTGCAGTCAACAATTTGCATGTGAACACACTCGAGACTACAGATTTTATCCAATCTTCTCAAAACTTGGTCAGAATATTTGTGATGTTTGCCTACATGAAATTGGATGATTTTATAACTGGGTCACATGGGGTCAAAAAGTAGGTCACTAGGTCAGATTTTAGAAAAACCTTGTGAACATGTTTTAAGTCACATGTATGGCCCAATCTTCACCAAACTTGGTCAGAATGTTTGCCTGCATGAAATCTTGATGGTTTCATAACTGGGTCATGTGGAGTCAGAAAGTAGGTCACTAGGCAAAAAAATTAGAAAACCCTTGTGAACACACTAGAGGCCACATTTAGGGTCCAATCTTCACCAAACTTGGTCAGAATGTTTACCTGCATGAAATCTTAGATGGTTTCATAACTGGATCACTTGGAGTCAGAAAGTAGGTCACTAGGCCAAATCTTAGAAAACCCTTGTGAACACACTAGTGGGTACATTTAGGGTCCAATCTTCACTAAACTCAGAATGTTTGCTTGCATAAAATCTTGGATGAGTTTGTAACTGGGTCATGTGGGATCAAAGAGCAGGTCACTAGATAAAATCCTAGAAAAAAAACTTGTGAACACACTAGAGACCACATTTATAGCCCAATCTTCACCAAACTTGGTCAGAATGTTTGCCTCTATTAAATCTTGGATGATTTTTTAACTGAGTCACGTGGGATCAAAAAGTAGGTGACTAGATCAAACCTGAGAAAAAACTTGTGAACATACAAGAGGGCACATTTATAGCCCAGTTTTCACCATATTTGGTCAGAATGTTTGTCTGCATGACATCTTGACTGAGATTGTCATTGGGTTACATGGGGTCAAAAAGTAGGTCACAAGGTCAGATCTTGGAAAATCCTAGAGACCAGAATGATTGCCTGCAAGAAATCCTGGGTGAGTTTGCACCTGGGTCACATGGGGACAAAAACTAGGTCACGAGAGCAAATTTTAGAAAAACCTTGTGAACTCGCTTAGAGGCCACATTTATGGGCCAATTTTCACCAAAATTGGTCAGAATGTTTGCTTGTAAGAAATCTTAGATATGTTCTGAACTGAGTCACACGGCAGCAGTGATTTCTAATGTAAATAACTCTTAATAACTTAATGCCAGATATTAGCCCACCAAAAGCCCATGTACTTAGGTGAGCGCTTAAGGGCCATCATGGCCCTCTATTTCACTTGCTTATGAACTCCTCCATCCCCACCTACACAGATAAACAGGAACAAACAATCAATGCATGTTTAAATCATATGGTAAGATAATGTCCTACTTACTCAAAAACATTGTTTGCGATAATATTTGTGAGCACCTGAGGTAGGCTTTATAATCTTTATTTATTTTTTTTCTTTGTATTAAGGTGACCGGTCTGAGCGAGAGGCAGATCGTGATAGAGAACGTGAATCCATTTTTCGTATCCGTGATCGACGCCGGTTGGACAACACCCTGCGAGATGAGGCTCTGAAGTCACTGGAACGTGACAAGGTTGAGGGGTTCACTGCAGATATTACTAAGAAACTGGCCAATCCAAATGCAAGTCCAGTCCATCTAGGAGAGGAGTTGCAATATTGGGTAGAAAAGGTATAATGTTCACATAATGATTTCATAAAGGAATTATAAGAAAATGACAGTCTTTTTATATTATACAAACTAAAAGCATCAATAATTGTCACAAAATTTAATTTGGTACTTGATCATATTTGTCAATTGCAACTTTTTTGGAAAGAAAAACATCGAAGACTGTTTCTATCTTAACATGACAAAAGCATTTCTTCAACAATCTTTACATTACCATCATCTTTTGTCCCACAAAAAACAGACTTATCTTGCTCAGTCATAAATTTGTATCTTTTATAGGATGGTAACTGCCCGAGATTTGCCCATATTGCCGCCATGCACTCAGAACTGGTTGCTGTGGGAATGAATGGTCAGCTGTACAGCTGGAGATGGCATGATATGGAGCCGTACAGACACCCAGATGTACGTATTGTGAGATATTGCTGAGAAAATAAAATAAAGAATTTTAAATATAGTTAATGTTTTAGTATACTTGAGATTAAGAAAAAAATGTGATAAACTACGAGACAACACACACTTTTTAAATTTTTCTCTCTGTTTTTACCCGTTGCATATCACCTGCACTGTTTTTGGTACATTTTCAATTAAAATATGGAGTTTTAAATGGCTTAAGCTGATTTTGCTTCATTTTTGTTTTTTTTTTAATAAAAATATTGTAGTGTACAATAAACTTACACAAATATTGTTCCTTCAGAATCCGAATGTCTTCCACCCAAAGACAGTTGCCCTTGGTCTTCAGCATGAGAAGATTCTTGGCATCTCTGCATGCAGCGTTCGTGCTTCTGTCTACACAGAGGACTGATAAAGTGGCAACGTGGGTGGATGACACACTGAGTGTTGTGGCATCAAAGTTGGAACACAGCGCCCAGTCGTTCCACGAGTTTCTCGCTGACAAGATTGCAAGTCTTCACACTTGCTCTCTCTATACCTGTGCGAGGCTACAAAGTGGGGCTTTGTACTGGTGGTATGTTTATCTTTGTCTATTGTTGTATAAAAGAACAGAGCCTACTTACAAAAGTTCTTGATTAAGTCTTTGTTGGCCAGTTATTGAAATCTTTCGTAAACTTTCAAAGATTTTATATGGCCTTTACTGAGATGACATTCCTGAAATGGTTATTGTGCATAGACATGCCTTTTAATACCCCTACCTGTGACTATGAGAAATACTTACACGACAACACAGTGAAAAGATATACTTCTTCTGACATTGTTTTGATTTTCATTTAAGTATTTATAGAAAATATAGAACAAGGAAGGCATGGTTTGAAAATTAATCAAAAAGAGATCAAACAATACAATATTTAAAAATTAAGTTCTTTCAATGGTTACACATTTGCTTCTTTATTTCTTAATTATGGTTGGCTCTCTTTGATCAAGGATATATGCTTTGAAATTTGTGGATCAGAGTATATGTTTTAATTTCTTTCTTTCTCAAAGGGGAGCTATGCCTTTTGTACAACGTAAGAAGCTGTTGGAGAGGAACAGAACCAAGAAAAAGAAGAGCAAGACAACTCCATCTCATAGTGACATAGCATCTGGGTCATTAGTAAGGTTAACATGCTTGCCTAGTTTGAATTACAGCTGTAATGACATCAAAGAAAAAGTGTCAATCCAAGGAGCAGAGGTTTGTGGTTTAAGGCATTAAACATGGACTTGTTAAGTACTCACTCAGGGGGTCCCTATAATATAGTAGTAGAGTCCTCTGACTACTTAGCGTTAAACCCTGTTGGGTCTAGTAATTATAAATTTTAGAAAAGTAGAAGTGGGGTCAGGGGGTCCTTTCCTGGTGGGGGTAAGGGGCAATGCCCCCCTGCATGGGGGTTCATGGGGAGGGGGCGAAGCCTCTCGAGCTGACAGCGATATTAGTCCTTTTTGCAACACAAAATTAAAGTCATCTGGAGGCATGGTTTCATCGTTTTTGAATCTCAGTGTCCATAACTATTACTCTCAATTTCAGTGAAAATTCTCTATAAACAGCATTTCTAGGAACTTCATTCCGAGATTTACCTTAGCATAAAAAGTTAAGAAAACAAACGTATCCATCTACCATTTTGTTAGGAATTTTTTGTTATTTTCAGTACAAGGCCATTTCAGTTGCATGAAACATACATATTACGTACTTCACTTTCTCAGCATTGAAAAAAAACAATTCAGTCTCTGTGTAAATTTTTCGCTCTCAACTGATATGCACACAGCTATACGACCTTCACCCGCTCATATTTGTGTAACATGTTATTAATCTCTCGGAAGGGATAAGACTAATGACATCACAATGGAGCTAATGCAATAGCCACTTAAGTGCAAAACCAGTGTTGTGTTTAAAAATAGCGACTAGGGTTTTCACCGAATGTAATCAAATATTCTTCAACAGAGCTGAGGGATGCAGGTATAGATCAAGCAAATGCAGTATTGTTTCTAGCGTATGGCGAAAGTGAACACCATAAAGACCATCTCGATAAAATTTATTTTTGTATTTGCGGAAAAAGTAGCTGGTGAGAATGTTCAAATAAGCTGTTTATTTTACCTGCCTCCAGCCGGATTTCTACACCCCTGCCTTGTTGTTGCAGGTCCCTCTGGCAAAGAACTTAATGTAGGAAGGTATTCCAGTAGACTTGCAGTTTGCACTGGTGGTTTTATCTGACAGTTGTCAGGGGGCCTTCCTTGACCAAAAGGCTTTACATCCTTACAATGATCATAATCACTGCCATGTTTTTCAAAAACAAAACTAAACAGCCTACCCATCTCACACAATTTTTTTTCTTGCAGGTTTGACTTCTGTAATGTAAATCACCATCTTTTCTTTGGCAGGTGTGTCTACGTAACTCCCCAATGTTTCACGCGGGGGCCCTGGCATTCACTACTGTAGATGGGATACCCAAGGTTGGACAACTGCTTGAGTCTGCCTGGTCACTTTGTGACACCTGCCGCTTCAAGATTAAACCCTCTGTTGTGTATGTGTCTTACTCTTTTTGTTGTTTGAGTCAGCAACGTGTAACTTCATAGCGGCTTACTGCATGGTTTCATATTCCAGATGGGGCAATAACATTCATGTGGGTAGGTTTTCCAGCTAACCTGCAGTGCACTGGTTGTTCTGCTTACTGCTCAGACATAAGTCTAGGCTCTTTTTCCACCAATCATAAGCTGAACATCTCCACTATGACCACAATTGTGTCAGTGCAATGTAACAAAAAACAAACAACATGTTATTTTTCAAATTTTAAATTGTGGCCCTTCAGCTTATAAAAGGCAAGCCTCTCCATCTGCCCTAAAATGTTTTTAAGCACTGTGAAATAGCAAGTTAGTTGGGGGCGGGGTGGAACTGATATTAACCACTTTTAGACATAGCTGTAGAAATAAAAACTTAAAAATAGTTAGATTAATTTGTATAGATTTATCTAGCTGCAACATTTATTGCATTAGGTCATTAGCTATTAGCAGGATCCTGCAGTATTTTGTCAGTTATGTGCCTTTGTACAGTTTAAACTCCACTCCATTAACCATAACTGTGTGATATGATGTATCCCTGAAAAAAGAAAACATAAACCGAATCCAAATTTCTCTCACTTTACAACAATGTTGGTCTATTTCTTATTCAGGATTGTGCATAATGTTGAGAATATCTATTAGCGCAGAACACTTAGTGAACAAACATCAACAAGCTAATGATGAATGTGTGAAACAGCTGAACTATATGTTTTACCTGCCCCATCCTTACTATGGTTTTATATGCACATTGCAGATCTGAGACAAAGCTAGAGAGAGACTCGTCAAGTGACTCCAAACCTGACATGCCCCCACCTCCGTCTCCTGCCTCCTCCACCTGCAGTGATCATAGTGGACCAGTTCTGGTCACCCCTTCATCCAGAAGTAAGTTGATCCATACTATTTTGAGTAAAAAAGCTGAATGTTGTTTTCTCTGTGTCAGGATATTTCAGATAATTTGAAACTATCTCAAAAGTATGTTTAAAGCTTTTTTCCTTTGCTTTGTCATGAATGATGGATGATAAAAATGATATTGTCATGGATTTAACCACAAGCATAATGACCACATCTTGCTCTGTTGCAATGACTGGTAAATAGGTTTTAGCTTTATATTTATTTGTTTTGATTTGAAAGATTTTTATTTTGAAGTAGATTGCTGTATGGCTTTGAAAAATTATAATATGAAGTAGGTTGCTGAAGTCTTTTTAAGTAACAATCATTTTAATTGAAGGCTTTTTCTTAAAGATTTAGTCCCAAACATTGTTGGATTTATTCAAGTGGGGCTTAACTCGTTGCATTTTTGCAATAACAATAATAATTAACAAGGCATTTGATGAAATAATCTGATAAGCCGGTGCATATGAGTAAAATTATAGTATGTAAAATTATAGATGTAAAATTAATCTACCAACATTTCTTCATGTCCTGATTTATACACCACCACATACTTAATTAAATCTATGAGGATTTGTAAGGGATAAACCGCTAATATTCACATGCATCTCGTACAGTACAGGAGCAAGTAAAGTCATTAATAGATGTAAATATACTATCATGATCCTGCAAGCAGTCAGACAGCTTGATGAGTCATGTTTGTTTGGGGCTGGCAGGTATCTTGCCCAGCATGCTAAGTTTGTCATATACACAGTGTAAATATTTAAAACTTATGGAGTTGCTTAAGATAAAGTTTATATTGTGTATAAGCAAATGGGATATTATTAAGCCATAGAGGTAAAAAAATAAATATCTTAAACCCTAATGCTGAGAAGTAGAAAACTTGAAAATCTTTTCCAACAACTTCTTGGTTTATTCAGAGCATAACGAAGAAAGGCTCTATACTGGTACAGAACTGTGTAAACTTAATTGATTTTAAAATGTGTACTAACAACCCCTGCTGTATTTCCAGAGCGCTTGACTTATTTCCTTTAAAGGGCCATAGACAGTGTGCCCATGCAATGTGTACACCCCTACTTTAGGTTTCAAATCTTGGGTAAAAATCAATAGCATATAGATTGTGTGCATCCTCAGTTCAGAATTTTGTTCGGCCTTTAAGGTGAAATGACCGTGATTCAAAGCTGTTCTCAATTTCACTGATGCTGTTCTGACCTCTTAATCATTCTGCCCATTGACTAGCATAATTATTGTCACCTCTTTTCGTTTAGTTGGTAGCTACTTACATACTTGATCTGTGATATCTAGTGTTGGGTGAAGTTATTGTGTGCCTCAAGGTGAGGCACAAAATCTTGATCAGAACAGTGCACTGTCCATGTGCACATGCAGTCAATCAATAATTCCATAGAGAAATGTAATTTCTCATTGTCAAACTGCTCCATTCCTTATCCCTATGACAACAACTTATTGCAGAGTTTCAAAATTATTCAAGTTGACCCGTAATTGAACTTAAATCAGTATTTAAACCTATGGACATCTTATCTATGTAAATATAAGGAGTAAACTAAATAATAAATGGAAACTGCCAGCGTGTGATCATCAATGGTCAATAGAAGTCGGTAATATACTCTCTCAGGGTCAAGTAAGGCTTGGGAGAAAAAAGAATTTTTCAATACTCATAGAATGTGTGCACCCCAGCTTTTAGATGATAAATCTCTCCAAAAAAATGGGCACATTCTGGCTCTTTACAATAAACCTAATTCATTTCAAATGTGTATGAACAACTCCTGTATTTCCAGAGCGCAAAAAGGCGCCCACGCCAAGCAAAGAGATGGACAAACAGAAGGATGAAGAGTGCTGGCCTCTCAAGAATGTCATTTTTGTGGAGGATATTAAAACTGTACCTGTTGGCAAAGTGCTTAAGGTAACACATGGATCAATCTTCATCCCTGAGTGAGAAAAGGGAAAATACTTAAATCATTTGTTGTAGTGGAAAAAAGGTTATTAAGAAAAGATGTGGATGAATGAAGAATAAAGAAAGTTGTGAAGGTAAACAGTTTTAAAGAAAAAAGCACAGGCTCCAACTTAAAATATTTTTTTCATGAAAATTATTGCCAAATATCAAGTCTTGAGGTTTTTTTACAAGAGTTTTCCAGACATTTTAGGTTTGATTTTTGTTTCTAAGAGGTATTCAAGTATTAGCCTTTAAAAATCACTCCAAATAATTCTTGGGACTGAAAAATAGGGAAATAGGTATTTTTATCAAGTTATTAAAAATTTTAGCAAATGACAAAATGCTATCATCATTGCTTTACTTACAAGTGTCCCTGACAAAACCTTTGTAACATATACTGGCAGAAAATAAGAAATGCCTCTTGCATGCTCTATGTAGATCTTTCAATTGTTGACAGTGTAAATAAAGGAAGTTTATTTTGATGCTTAACTTGTTAGTAAGATAATGATAAAAAGCCATCATCCAAGGAGCCTGAATAAATTTATTTTTTGATACATTGTCACAATCAAAAGATAGACAAAACTGTCATTGGGAATGTTTTTTGCACAAACTGTCATTGGGAATGTTTTTTTTTCACATCAGTATTTGTTAATATTAAAGTAAAACAGAATATTGTTTAATGCTTTGACAATATTTGGTTTGCACAAAATTTGTAAACCAGGCTATGGGGAGATTGTCCAGCTAACATGCGGTGCCTAGTGGTTCTACCCAGACATTAAGTCTTGGGTATTCCTAGTGGTTCTACCCAGACATAAGTCCGGGGTATTCCTCCACGAATTTGAAGGTCGTTCGTATGATCATAATTGTGTCCTTGAGATGTAACAAAGAATTTGATCTTTCTTGATCCAAAAAATGTGCACAATTGCTGTAGAAATGAATAGTTTTCACTCAAACATGTTCTTGCAACAACAAATACACCAGTTATCAGTGCTTGGTGATGTCACCCAACATTACACCAATATAAACAATCTTGTTGACTTTTTGTTAAGATCACTTAAATATCTGAGACAGTCTTGCATTGTTTTAACACATAGGATTTACAGAGCCAGGCTCGTTAATTTTGATATTATATTACAGGTGGATGGTGCATATGCTGCGGTGAGGTTTGCCACAAAGGATGCTGCTGGATTTGATCCTCCAGGCACATCTAAGGAGGACCCAACAAGTCTGCTACAGGATTGTCGTCTGCTGCGTAAAGATGAACTCAGTGTAAGTCAATGACATTTTTCAGATTGACTTTTTTTTTATAAATATCAATAACTTTTCCTGTCGTTTCCAGGAGCGTTTAGGCATTGGCATTGCTGTTACATCTTAGGTTTACCTTTTGCATGCAAATAATAAAGGGAGAGCATATAGTTGGCACTTTTTGTCTCACTAGAAGACAAACTCTGGGTAAAGATTAAATAGCATTAATCAGGATTCCAGAGGGCATCTGTGGCCAAGTGGTTAGAGTCGCTTACTTGTAACTTCCCCAAGTCCCTTCACTGCGTTGGTTCAAGTCCCTGCTGGGTTTAGAATTTTCATGTGGGGAGTTTTTCCACTTAACTTGCGGTGCACAGGGTGGTTTTATCCAGGCAAGAGTCTGAGGTCTTCCTCCACCAATAATTTGCTGGACGTCACCAGTATAACCATAATTGTGTCAATGTGATGTAACAAAAAGCAAACTAACAATAAGGATTTCTATACAAGAATTAATAAGACAGGGATTTGTGAAAATAAGGGTGGAATTGTTGTTATATATGTCAGGTTGTGAAGAGCATGAGTGCCCCGCGACTGCCCGATTGTTTCCAGAAGGCTCCTAAAAAAGTGAACATTGTTGAGAATGGGCAGATCCTAGCCGTCACTGTAGACTGTGAAGGTAAGTATAAACTAAAAAGGCAGAGAAACATTTACTTGTAGGTTAAGGTTGATCCATTGTTTTTATTTTAAGACACACTACAGTAGAGTTCATTTTTTTGTGAAGTATAGTGTTTAACTTCAAAATGTTACTGGCATAAACATATTACATGTTGAGTGTTATTTACATTGACAGATACCTGTTGAATTTATCATAAACTGTCAGAGGGAGAAGAAATACATTTAATTATATAAACAAATATTGATAAAAAACATGCACTAGAAAATTCAACAAAAAACTATTAATTTTGAAAGTTAGAAAAATAAGCACGTTACTATTTACAAATGTCTCATTATGATGAACCTGTGATCATTCTTTGTAAAATTGCATCTTGCTGAAATGTTGTTTCTGCAATTAAAAATATATAGAGTCCTCTATCAAATACTGTTAATTAGTTTCCTGCTTACATTAAAATAAAGAATCCATAAATATTGGAAATTGACCTAAGATAACTGGAAATTTATAAGGTTTAACGGTTTAATGACTTCCTTTGATTATAAGAAAAAATTGCAAAATTTATGGCTTTCTGTTTGTTTAAGCAAAAAAAGTAAGTACGCCTCTTTGTAGCTGCTATCCATTTCCCAACTTTTAAGAAAGGTAGATCGTCACAGCTTCCACATTTATGTTATTTCTGGAGAGCCTTATGAACCATTTGAATCTGTTGCAGGTATCCATGTGATCGCCCGGCTCTGGTACCCGCCTAAACTACATTGTGTACAACTTGAGCACTGGTAAGGTAGAGCATGACTCTGTCTTCCCAACTGATGCTCAGGCCTTCATGGGATCTCATCACAGCGAAATATCACTTCATAACACTACTGATGTAAGATTAGTTGTAGTCTTGTTTATGCTGCTGAAACTAATAGAATTAAGCATCAGAGGGTTTGTTTTTAGAATAAGATAATTCTTCATTATGCCACATATAATGTAACATTTACTTACTGCAGTTTAGTGGTTATGATCTTAGTCCCCAGATTGGTGGGTCCTTGCTTTGAACCCTGAAACTGACCACATGATGTTAGCCCCCTGAGCAAGACATTTTACTGCACATTCCTCCAGGTTCTCTTTATTCCGATTTCTTGGACATGCCCAGAGAATATATGTTTGAAGAACATGTATCTTAATTAGCTATAAATAAGTAGATTTTGTTTTAGTTTCTCATATAAAAAGGAGTTAAGGAAGAGCTCTGAATATGTGCTTTGCTTTTACTAAATAAGTTTGTAAAGACACATTGCATTCCTAAAGTTTACCTAAGATAAAGTCTGACTTGAGACCAAACTTTAATAAAAATCAAAATATGAAAATGGCAGGTGGAATTATTAGTTTGAATAATTTAATTTGACCCTGTAAAGAGATAAAAAGAACAGGTATTTGCCAATGTTTGTTATAATTCACTTTTCATCTTTTCTCTTGACTGGTCCTTGGTCATAGGTTTAATATTTTAAGATGGTATGAATGAGGGCAAAAACATAGTTATTGTTTATACAATGCAGCCCAGATTTTGTTAATTAATCTTAAGATTATGGTCACAAACAGGTCAGGTTTTGTTAAAAAAATATGTGTGTTGATATTACTCTTATATGATTACAGGAATCCTTGATACAGCTGCGAGATGGTAATGGCACCATGTATCCATTTGCCAAGGACTGCACGGAGGGTATACGAGACCCCCTATGGTTGGACCTCACCCCAGTGAAATGTCTCGGCATGCGAACTCACTACCTGAACAACTCCCTCATGACTACACTCAAAAACAAGGCAACACTGCTTGTACTAGGCAGTAGAGGTATGTGAAAATTGTGATAACAAGGTCAGCATCAGACTGAAAAGGCCATTTACTCATGTAGTATGTCATTAATTGAGTTTATATTGAATGTTAAATTTGATTTAGATGCCATACTACAGTATAAGTCCCTCCCTTTCATGACTTTTTCAGCACCAGGCTTTGATGCCTCATGTCCTGCGCTGTGACCTGGAAAAGGTCAAGACCTGTCCTTACGGGGACTAGAACAGGAACCAGGTGAGTTTCCATTACCTTGTCATGCTAAATGTCTACTTGGAAGATTGGGTACTTGGGCTTAATTTAAGCAGGTTGAATTTCTTTTCATTTCTTGCATACCATGAATTTGCTTGAAAGTTAGCCTTGTCCATTTTTTCTAATAATCTTATCCATTAAAAAAACATCTAATTTAGCAATATACATTTCTCATGGAATTTCAGCCATTAGAAAAAAAGAAGATTTTCCATGCTATATTTCAAACTTTGTTTTTAGCCAGATTGCATTTATGCTTAATTTTTACTTTAATTTTCTGCCAATTAATGCACAATTTTGAATTTATGCTTGATCTTTTATTTCCAGCCCGTCATTGTACCATATTATATTTATGAAAAAGATTTTATTTAATTTTCAGCTAATCAAAAGGCAGTTCAAGAGTTAGTGCAAGAGCACTGTGATGGAAATAGGAACCTTATCCATATGTGTGTGGCCATGTGTGTTCCCACATCTAACAAGGACCAGGATAGATGTATGAACATTGGCTTTTCTCAAGTCATTCCAGTCATTAAATTAGAAAGCTTTTTATGTTTCGAGCCATGTTTTTCAAATGGCATTATGCAGTGCTAAGATTGCTTTTTACATACATCATCAGTTGAGTACAAGTTCTTTTCAAAATGATTTGATTTCTAACGGATAGGGCTGTCCTGGTATACCAGAATATTAGTATATTGTGATACTGAGTGAAGTCAATACTGTAGTGTACTGCAACACATAATGACGGTTTTTGGTGATATTTTCTATAATTTTGTTGCTACCAGGGTTTTGTGCATCCAAAGTAAAAGATGCTAGTATTAATGTAATGCGATCACCAGTAACAAATTGAAAATATAGTCTGAAGTCGAATCCATGTAAGCGAAGTACATTCCAAACAGCCCTGACAATGCTGCCTACTCTGTTTGCATTTGCAGTATCCCTTACAATAAGAGTTGTGAGAAATAAGAAAATATCACCAAAAACCAGTCATGTTTTGTAAACAACATGGCTGAGCTGGTTGATTCTTGTGAAAGAACGCTAAATTAAAGTGATATGTGGGACCACATTTAACCTTAAGGAGAACAAAGAAAATTGTATATTGTGGTATATTATGTAATACACTCTTTCTGTATCACAGTATATCATTTTACACTTTAAGCATCTTGTGACAGCCCTACCAATGAACAGAAACTCTCAAAAATGTGGGTCAGCATTTAGGAATGCCCATTAATGTTATAGAAGAATTTAAGAATAGCATTGTGTTAAAACTTACTCCCTCACAGAAAGAATCATAAGTCAAGGTGATATGTAATTGTGAGTAGAAATAGTCAAACTTTTACCATTGTACACTAGCATACTGGAGTAACATAGAAGCTGATCAGCTGATTTTAAATGGCTTTTAGAAGTCTTCATATTTTTTTTCACTAACTTATTTTGAGTATTATGCATATGCACATGTATAATCAATCATTCTGATACATAATACAACTGTAAACCATTTTGAATCAAGTACTTGAATTGAAACTAATTATAATTGTCATTTAAAATGAAGGCCTTAAATCACTGGCACTCTTTTACCTCTCCTTTAGCTGACTCTAACCTACCTGGCAGCAGTAGTGGTTCAAGCTACTCTTCAACTTTGGAGGTGATGAATGCTGTTACCAATGCTGTTGATGCCCTCACAGCCATCCAGTCATCTCGTAGCAGCACGGCTCCATCAGATTCTGCAAGCAGAGGGTATGAAACTGTATTTCTTTTGTGGTCTGGAGAATTTGACAGGTGTGCCCATCTGCTGTAATGCCAAGTTCAATCAATGTTAAGTACCCAGATCAGATTGTTATGACAAATTAGCACAAATCAATCAAAGACAAATAGTGAAGATCCAGATCAGCCAACTCCCACTGGAAGCTGTCTGATCAGAATCTTCACTATTTTATGCAGTCTCTAGCAATATGTTGTAACACTTTTGCATGTAGTTGTTAGCAAATATCTAAGATTTTGTATCGGATTGTGTTTAATGTAGGGTGACAGGGTCTAATGGATCGTTTCAAACCAGCTGTTTTGGCCCAATCAAAAAGCAACAATTCATTAATACCATTAATTGTTGAGCAATTAAGAGCCATTCTGGCTCTCTTGTTTATATATATTTTTTTATAACTAGTGTGTGTATTCATATTATTATAATAAATGATATGTCCAAGCAGTTGGATACTGTTTATCAGATCTGCACAATATAAGGTTATTTATCAGTGTTACTTACACAAAAGAACACATACTTCTTAGTTTGTGAGCTCTTCGTTCAAGGTATTAATAAGTATTTGTTTTCATTGGTAGGAAAATGCAGAACTCTATTTTCTTAGACTGTCTTTTCCCTAACAGTAACAGTTACACATTCTTTCCATAATTACAGTGTTAGCCTGCGTGAGATGATGCGTAGGGCCTCATCAGCTGCCCGTGCAGTCAGCGGTCTGGATGTAAGAGAGCCAGACAGAGACGATCCTGGCATGGTTATCCCAACCCTCAGCTGGCCACCAGACCCACCCAGTTATGAGTCCGTCACCAGACAAGGTACAGTAATGATCTTAAGTATAGCATGCTATATTTTGACAAGGTAGTTTAAACACACAAATTGTGCACTCCTTATTTGAAAAGTGCTGTAATCTGTCTAGAATTAAGCACATCTTATTTTACAAGGATATTGTAAGCACTAAAGTATGGTGTTTACCTAATTTGTCCACACATCATAATGTATGGATAAATCATTGGCAATAGTGTATTGACTTTTCAGCCTTTTTCACCCTAGACCTGCTAGAATCTTCAACAGTATGCCTTCCATAGCTTGAGTGAGGCACCCATAGCAAAGTGGTTTAAGTCACAAACTTGTAACTCTTCAGTCCCTAACCATGTGGCTTTAATCCTGGTCTGGATGAGAACTTTCATGCGGGCAGGTATTCGAGCTAACCTAAGTTAAGAAATAGTTTTTGTAACTGTATCTTCTATTTTCTCATTACCAGACTCTGATCGTCCTGGTCTGACCCGCCAGTCTTCCAGCAGTGGCCCATCCTTGGCTGGAGTGGGAGGGTGCAGTGAGTTCAGTACAGTGAACATCCCCCCAGTAAAGTTAGAGGACAAGGACCGCCCCGGGGCTGCCCTCCTCATCCTGAAGTACATCTGTGACTGCCCAGTCCTCAGGCCTCACCTCCGAGACCTCCTCCAGGCCAGGTGGGCTTAGTGCTTGTCTAACATTTATTTTAAACCTTTAAGCAGCATTTAAAAAATACACAAAAACTTTGTATTTTTTTTTTATCTTTTACCAATACAGGGTACGTATTTCTTTGTTTGGCATTTATTTTATAAATCTTCAACCTGCTGTACCTTTTACATTTTTTTTTTTCCATGTTACATTAATTCTTTTTTAGAATTTGACTCTTTGATGATAAATTAAATGTCACACATTCAATTTAATTTCTTGCCCTATCCTTTAACTCAACTAACACAGTTATTTAATTTTACCACCCCATGCCACTGTTGTCACTTATATCTTATTATTGTAGTTTTCCACACAAACAATTATAATTTTATTGTATCTACCACCAACAGAAATGCAGAGGGCTGTACACCATTTATGCAGGCTGTGCGGGGTCGTGCCTACCAGGCGGCGTTGTCATTATTGGACACAATCAAACGTCTTGCCACCCAGCGTGAGGGACAGGAGGTTGACAGATCCATCATGATGTCCATGCTTTACCCGACTGGTTCAAGTCTAGATAACTCACCACTACATGTGCTCTGTTGTAACGATACTTGTAGTTTTACCTGGACCGGAGCTGATCATATCAATCAGGTAATGATTTAAGTTCAAAAATAGACCTGTCCATAGTGTTAAATTTCTTACTTGCATTTCTTGACTGTTCTCATTAGGTATTTCTGTTGTTTTTTCTGGATTTTGGTATGTCAGTGGGACCCATAGCTGTATGGTAAAGTCATGGACTTGTAACTCATTATGTGGGGTTGAGTCCCATTCAGGGTGAAGGGCTTAATGTGGGAAGGTCTACCAGCTTACCAGCAGTGCTGTAGTGGTTCTACCCAGACGTTTGTCTGTGGTCTTCCTTCCACCAAAATAGCTAGACGTATTTCTAATGAACATAATTGAGTAACTGTGATGTACTTTCTAAAAACAAACCAAAATTTTGGTATGTATAACAAAGGTTATTTATTTAATCATTCAAATGGCATAAAATAAAACAGTTGTTTATTACCTTAAAAGTTTTACAAGTGTTTTTTATATCAGAGTTTTTCTATTATCTTGAAAGTTTTACAAGCAAAGTGTTTCATTACATCAAATATTTTTTATTATTATGTGTTTAAACCAAATTTACAAATTAAAAAGAAAATAAAGATAAGTTTGACATGTTTTTCAATTACCATTTTACGTGTTTTATTTCCAGGACATATTTGAGTGTCGCACCTGTGGCCTGCTAGGATCTCTGTGCTGTTGTACTGAGTGTGCTAGAGTTTGTCATAAAGGACATGACTGCAAGTAAGTAAAAAGCTTCAAGTATATCCCCTTAAAGGTGGTAACTAACATTTTGAGCTCAGTTTTTTCTCCTCAAACAACCAAATAAGTTATTGCTATCTAAAGTGATCCCATGAAATGTTGTTCATTGAAAGTCAACTTTGCATTTAAAGTGAAAAGTAATGCCCAACTCTATCACATAAATGTATTTCCAAACTGAGCCCTGCTGCACAGTTACATATTTTTAATTAAAGAAACCTCACTACATTCCCCAACCTGAATAACCTCCGAAGGTGATCACAGTATGAAGCCAGATAAGGCCACATACCAAGTTCCAGTGCCTTTAATAAAATAATGCTTGATGTTTTAACATTTATTTTGCCTGCTTGTTCAGATTGAAGCGTACCTCACCAACGGCTTACTGCGATTGCTGGGAAAAGTGCAAGTGTAAGGCGTTGATTGCTGGGCAACAGACGGCCAGGATTGATCTTCTCAACAGGCTTCTGGTGGAGACAGATCTTGTCACTCTCTCTAATAGCAGGTAAGCACAAACAGTTTGTCACTCTCTCTCCAAGAAGGTGAGCTTGATTGAAAAAGGTTCTGTATAGTCATATGATCTTAGAGTTTCTACAAAAAAATTGATAAATTATTTTGGTTGATCTTGCTAATGATAAAACACTTTTGCCACATGATTTAGATTTTTTTTAGATTTTGAAATACTAGGTAGTGAATTGATTATCTAATTTTGTATGTTTAATTCAATTGAAATATCGAAATAAGAACAATAAAAAAAGACAATTGTTCTTCCTAAATCAGAAATGTTTGATTCAGAAGTAATGGTCAGAACAGAAAAAGTAAAAGTAACAATGACTCAGTTCAGCAAGGAACTGTCATATAAGGAGGTCTGACTTGCACGGTTGTTCTACCCAGACATTAGTTCTACCCAGACTTTAGTCTTAAGTCTTCCTTCACCAATAACAGCTGGAGGTAGCTGTGATGACCCTAATTGTGTTGCTTCGTTGTATTTTGTAATTAAAAAGAGACAAGAAACAACAATAGCAGCTGGTCATCCAAAGCAAAAAAAACAGGGTGCTATTCCTTCTTCTTCTTTGTGTCTTTGTATATATGTCAGTACTTTTTTTATCTATGTAGAGGAGAGAACATTCTGCTGTTCCTGGTGCAGACAGTGGGGCGTCAGCTAGTGGAGCAGAGACAGTACCGCCCCACACGTGCCCGGGTATCATCTGCTGTCCCTCGGAAACCTCCCACAGCAGAATTAGGTATGGATACCACCTTTGTCTTGAGATTAGTTGTAGAAGCGGAGTTGTATTCATAAGCTTCTAAAAGAAAAAACAAATTTAATCTAAAGGCATTTTAAATTGGCTAAGAATATTTTTCACCCAAGGAGGTACCACTTAGTGAGCTACAAACTGTGATTTTGTGTGTGAAAAAGTGCACATGAGAAAAGTTGCACGAAATAAAGATATTTTTTTACTTAAAAACAAAAAACATTTATATGGAAGAAATACTATCTTAACATTAACAGGGAATGATGGATTTTTGGTTACATTTCCTATGAATTTTCGAAGCTCTCTATGGCCCTTTTACTGAACACAGTAGTTTAAAGTCATAGAAAAGAAATTAAAAATTAAAATAAAAAAAAAAATTCTTTCCATTTTTTGTCACTTCAAAATATTATTCAATAATAGGATGTTTATTTTAACTTAAATGATACTTTATGAATACAACTTCAGGCATTGTGTTCATAAATCCTAAAAAGTTTGCAGCTGTTTGCTTACAGTTAGCTATATAGCTATATTGGCTGTATACTATGCTAAACATATGCTGTAATGCATAAATATATAGCTTCTGTTTGCAGCAAACAGTCCATACTGAACAACACATGCAGTCCCCTTTTGCAGAAAAAGTACATGTTTTGAGTTTTTTCTTATTGTTTATATACTTTAGATGAAGACCTTTACATGATTTCTCCATTCCTAATTAACCTTAATTACTATTTGTTATACACATCATCAACATTTTAAGATACTGCTTGCAAGTATACTTTTACTTCCATCTGATGGCAGAAAGATTCTTGTTGATGAACATACTCTGAATAAACAACCAAAACATAATTTGGGTACAGCATCAGATTTAATGTAAGTAATTGCTGGTGTTAAAATAACATCACTTCCTTGGTTAGAGTTGTAGTCATGACAGATTGTATTGTTTAATGTGATGAGGGTCTTCTAGCTGACATAGGTTGCTTGTATGGTTTTATTCAGATGCTTTTAAAGCTTTTCCTCAATAAATAATAGCTGGTTGTCAAAGACCATATAAATATAATCATCTGTGTGTTGTATATGTATAAATATATGTATATAAACAATGACAAAAAATTAAGCTTAAAAAAATCTGAAATAAGAAACTTTTTCTGCAAATGAGGCTTAGATTTTCGTTTCCTTGCATGTTTTTCTTATTTATATCAAATTTCTACTGCCAAGCATTAGCTACAGCATTGTTTTTGCCTTTCTAAATGGGTCTCGCTAAAAGTACCTGTTTCCAAATTATCCCAGTGGACAGTGGCATCTTTATTATTCATTAAAGTCATGACAGAAGATCATTAAAGTTAACTTACACTGCTATTTTAAAAAGTCTGAATACATAAAATCTAGTGATACTTACTTAAAAGCAACTGGTCCATTTATTTAAAATCATATCACTGGCAGTTTAAAGCTGTAATGTGTTTTTATAAAATATAGCCTGAAAACACTTGATATTGTAATGTTTCATTTTCTTTCGGCTTTTCTCATTCTTATGATTCAAAACTTCCCTATTTGACGGGTTTAGGCACCATTCAGATTCTCAAAAGGGTGAAAATAAATGCTGGGCCTAGTGACTGCCCAGTCTTCGGTAGGTATAAGTATTTTAATCATTATTCAGCCAAGCTCTTAAAGGTCCCTCGCCTACTTCTGAAAAAACAACAACACTTGGTTAAGATAATTGTAAATGCTAAAAGAATAGGTAAAAATGACCAGTATTCTGTGTCTTAAACTTAAAGAAAATGCTGATTGTGTGCATTTTTGTTATTATCATTTTAAAATGGATGTTAAATTAATTTTTAACCAAAAGTCACCAGAGATAATTGAATTAATGTTTGGTTCTTTTAATATTGATGTAAGTAAAAAGTAAAAAAAAATATTGCCATATATCTAGCTAGATAAAAGGTGAGGCACCTTTAAATTTGGTTTGTCTCATTTGTCAAAACTCAGAGCTGCAGATAAAATGAAGTACTTCTTATGAGAAAACTTGGATTTTCAATAATAATAAAAACATATGACATAAAAATATAACTGACTATGTCAAGGTTCTACTGGGACATTAAGGACTAATTTGAAGCCCAAATAAGTAAAAAATGTAACAGATGATTTTGATCAGCAATCAGTTACTAATTAAAACAAATGTAGCTGCACAGTATCGACAAAAATTCCAACAAATCCCAAAACAACAACCTTTGCTGTATGCTTTAGAATAATTTATAGGAAAGTAAGAATCAGAATCACCCTGTCAGATCCTATATAGCATATATAATTTTGCCCCAGAGTCTTCACAGCCGCTCACTGAGTGGGTTCAAGCCTCAGTGCAACAAATTTCATGTGGGAAGGTCTTCCAGCTGACCTGTAATTGTAGGGGATCTTTTTCCTCTAGTAATAGCTAGATGTAAACATCACTAAACAAATATAACCATATATGGCCATTATTGTGTAAGTGTTCTAAAACCAAACAGAATCACTGGTGATAGATGAATCACCTCCTGTGTTCTAAGGGTTAAGGCAATGGACTCTCGATCAGACAGTCCCAGGTTTAAACCTGACAAGAAATGTAAATCCTTGAGCAAGACCATTTACTATATACATTGCTCCAGGAAGTTAAAGGTTGTGTCCAACAGTTTGTGACAAGTTTTTCTCTCTCAACCAAATCAATTATTATTGCCTAAAAAGATCCCATGAAATGCTGTTTATGGATGTCCTACATCTCCGGGAAAATTGAAGCATAACACCCCACTTATCATTATAAGCAGGTATTTCCTATGTGAGACCTGTTGATACAGTTAGCTATCTTTTTTTTTTAATAAGAAAACCATGTGACCACTTTTGGACAGCGTTATATCATTATCCGCGAAATCTGCTCTGACATTGATGTATGTTTTTTTATATGTTTTGACAAAATGAACCTGGATTGGAGCAATGTATTTTACACTTTGTACTTCTTACACGTTAGTCAATATTCACAATTGTCTTTGCTTAGACTCAAGTTTGGGGTGTGTTTTTTTTCAGAAATTCTGCCCCAATTTCACCCCCACCCAGACAAGAATAAGATATTGTTGCATGTATTTAATACAGGAAAACTGTCAGTTACTACCTTTAATACCTATGAACAGGTTCTCTCCAGGAAGTGGGCTGTATGGACCACAATGGAAATAAGCGCTTGAGTGTTCCTTTGTGTTATCCTTAAAACACAGTAACAAACACAACTCTATAGGTTTTGTTTAGAATTATGGGATAGTTGGCCCATTAAATAAGATTTAGTTCTTTGTATTTGAAGCTCTTTGGAATGACATTTTTGTTCTTGTTTTTCTTAGTAGCCCTTTGACACCATACCCCAAAAAACTAAGAAAAAAGAAGAATGTGTACACATGTGTATTGATCTACCAATAATTTAAGGGCTTTTGAGAACCATGTGTGTTGTTTGTAAGTGAAAAAGCTCCTATAATATCACCAGAGCAAAATGTTATAGGGCTTTAAGATTTATGCCCGTATGCACCAACCATTCTTAAGCATGAATCTCTAAAGCTAGAGATTTTAATTAACACTTTCTTTAATAAATATTGAACTTAATGTCTGAAATAAATGTCTGGTTAACTGCAACTTGGATCTTTTAAACACATATAAAGCTTTTGTTGGTATGAAAATGGTGACCTAAGTTCAAGACATGAGTGCTTAAGAATGGTTGGTGACTTTGGACCTTAGTCGGAGCTCATTCCTAAGCCATCTGGGGTCGTGTTCATAAAGAATCTTAGTTATTTTTCTGTCTTAATTAATTTTATAAATTCTTGACATACTTTTTTAGTTATAAGAAAAGTTCTTAAATTTCATAAAATAATTCAATATAAACTATTCTTGTACAGAATTTATGGAAATTGTTAAGGTTTAGGTGAAGAAATAACTATTATTCATTATGAATACAACCTTTAATTGCATACATGTGAGAGGGAAAATGTATTTTTAGGTAGCATTTTCACATTTAGTTTCAGGGTCCCTAGGCTAAAATTCCAGACACTGTGCACATTTAAAGATTTGATGGCATTTTTTTTTTTTAAATTTACATTGTGAAAATAGCACCAATGGGTATAGAAAATACACTCACAAGTACAATTAATAACTAGAGAGTGCACTATACTTTTTTGTTTGGAGAGTTGCATTATTACAATAAAAATAAACACCTTACTACATGCAAAATCTGTGTACTATATTGAAATGTTTACAGTAAATAAAAGCATGCATTTATATCCCAATTTTAACAGTACTGAAAATATGCATATCATATTAAAACTTGTATGGTATATTTACCAGATGTAGAGATGCCTGAGCATGACTTGGAGCCACCAAGATTTAGTCGGCGAGCTCTCGAGCGAATCCTGAATGACTGGATGGCTGTGAAGGCAATGCTGCTGAGTGGGAAGAAGACTCAGCGGGGCTCGAACCCAGATGTGATATATGAAGAACAGATGTACCTAGAGAGCCAGAGTGGCACAGCCAGGTTGGACAAGTTCACCCACTGTCTTCTGGTGAAATGTAGTCCAGAGGTATGTGCTGGTATTTTTGAAGTATTGTTAAGAAGCCTAATGCATGACCCTATAATAGTTTAAAGAATGTCGGGATTCATTTTGTTTGTTGGGTTTATTTTCCACCAACAGTCTTTCAGTTATCCAGGCATTGTTCACATGAAGCAAGTATGGTGCAGCCTTCACTATGTATTATGTAGCATGGAATTACCCTTTTATTTGCATGATAGTTGCAAGGGTTACACCACAACAATTTTAAGGACCTAATTTTGTGGTCCTGGTTTAAATCCAGGGCCTCTGGTACCTGGCTCTACTCAATGTGCGTCCAGGTGTAGTTTATATTGTTTGAGTATATCTTCAGTCGGAGTATGTTGTCAAAAGCCACTTGTTACTTTTAAATGACTTGGCATAAACTTTTGCCATGGTGAGAAGATGTGTGGCAAGAACCACATTGCTGGCCCAAATGTCATAGTAACAATGTTAAGGTAAAAAAAAGACTTAACCTTTTGCTTTAGGGAATCAAGTATTTTTTCCTTGGCTGTGATCTTTTGTTAAATTTTTGATTGGTAGAAGTTTATATTCAATTTTAATCAATAAACATATTAAATGTTTTTTCTTAGTTGTGCTCATAATAATAGTTTGAATCCCACAACAGTTCTTCCAGCAGTAAGAGAGAATAAAAATGAATTAATTTATAAAAAATTACTAAATTAAAACCTTAAACTATACCAAGAAATTCCGATAAATTTTAACAAAAAAAAAATGCAACAAAAAAAAGTAATTTCTTTAAATTAAAAATATCATAATATTGATGTTTGCAGATGCTGGATACTCTCCTGAATACATTGATCCGAGAGATGAAGAATGAAAACGTAGCTGGACGTAAGGTCGAGGCCAAAATGGTGGCTCGTCGGTTTATCCGATCTGTAGCAAGAATCTTTGTGGTCCTAAACATTGAGATGACTCCAGTTTCTGGCAAGAAGAAAAGGTATAAAATTTTATGATGTGACATGTTGTTTTTCCTCACTGTCCTTGCCAAAAGACAAGATTTTGATCATAGCTCTGGATGAAGGGAAGAAGTTCTAATTTTAAATCTTTTATTTCCCCTTGAACTCCTAAATATCTGATATTTCTTAAAATTGTTCCTATTTTTAATGTGTCAGCATCCTAAATATATTCTCAGAATTTATCTTTTCATGCTATATTTAGTTGTAATATTTTATAACTTTTGCATTTATTTCTATTTTTTATGTGCTAATATCACAATTGATCTTCAAAAGTGATCCCTTCATGCTATATTCAGTCTTTTCTTTTATGTCATCTATAGTTTAGGTTTTTCTTACTGATTTGAACTTAGGATTACCTACCTTTATATATTTCAGCACCTCCAGTCTAGCTGTATGCCAACCTCTTGTAAAGTGTCGTAAGGCATTCCAAGCCCTGGTGAACATTGCTATAGAGGAGCTTTGTGAGATAGCCAACTCACTGATAGCCCCTGTCCGACTGGGTGCTGCTAGACCCACTGCACCTTTCTCTCTAGTCACCACAAATATGGATATTATTCAGGTACATGGCTCCTTTAAAGCTTTCAAAGGGAATTGATCAGAAAAGAAAAAATGTAAAAATAAGTTGACAAAAGACCATAGTTTTGCTATTATTAATGGAAAAGTACTTTCTTGACAACTTTTGATATGTTTGCACTAGCATAAATATGGTCATAATGACATCTGTCTGGCATTTTTGGTGGATAATAAGTCCAGACAATGAACTGGGCGATGCAGCCTATGCCCTGTTTTTCATATAAAGGACTATCTCATAAAAGAAATTTCAACCCACTGGGTGCATAACTGGGAATAAGCTGCATGAGCTGTGTTAATGACAGATATGTTCAGTGATTCATTTTTCCTCAAGAAATAAAAGACATGATGAGTATAGTGGAGCAGTATTATTCCTAGATATTTGTTAAAAAACCTACATGCAAAGGTAACCTAAGTTCTTTCTAGAGACTGCAGCAAAAAAGTCATGCAAACCCTTTTAGACAGCTCCCAGCAGGAGCTGACTGATCTGGCTCTTCATGATTTGCTTAAGTCTGATAAATTTATGCTCTGCAATTCAAAAGCTATATATATTAAATGTAGCAAACTTGATCCATTTAAAACATAATAAAAAAAACTAATTTCATCAAACCACCTCAATATTTTTCAGGGTAGCGAAGAGATCTTCAGTGTGGACCCCCTACCTCCCAAGACGACGTCTATTGACGAGGCGTCCAACGCTGTATCATATGTGACCCACAACATGTCGGTCCAGGACATACATGAGGTAGAACCTGTTGAGGCCAGTGAGCGAGAAGATGAGGAGATGATGCCTGTGGAACTAGAAGAGGTGGGTTTTATGCCGGTTTTAATTTACCTAATTTGTACAGAAAAGCCTCAGGCTATATTTTGAATTATTTTGTCTATTTTCACAATAAATAGGGGGCCCCAGTGGGATAGTGCTAGAGTTGCCAACTTGTAACTCTGACTGCTAAGCCTCCTACCTTGTGGGTAAAAATAAAAAAATAAAATTAAATAATTCTTTTACCATCAAGTTTTTTAAACTAAGTAATCTCAAAATGTATTTGCTTAATAAGGGCCAGTATTTTGTTTATTCTTTATTTTGTGAGGGGTTAAGAGTTACCTAAACTGTGTAAACAGCCTAAGTCAGCTTGCCGCTTTCATTCTTGACTGGTGTAAGGAACAAACTTGCTAAAAACTTTTCAAATTGCAACTTTTTACTTAACTTTCTTTTTTAAAATAAAAGTATTGAATTACATTACATGCTAAGGCTAGATAACATAAAAAAGTAATTGAAGTCAGTGGACAGTGATTTTATGCAAACTCTTTAACAAACAAGAAAAAACATGTTAGTATTATAATGTTAGAATCATCTGAACAGGTGTCCTTTAACTTTTGTATCATTAGAACAATGGCAACTTTAACATAAGTAGTTCTATGAAAAATGTATGAATGACATACTGATCTACACTGACAATAAGTCCTTGAACAGGTTTGTTTTTGTGTTTTAAGTTCTTTTAATTAACAATAATGGATCCGATTTAAGGTCACACGAGTTGTGCAAAAATATATTAAAATATTTACATTTGACAACATCCCAGATGGTGCATACTCCTTGCAATCTTTGCATGTTATTTTGTTCACAATATTTAAGTTGTTGGCTAAGTATTCCCAGTCGAGAAGAGCGCATGTGTGCATTATGTCAGCAAAGTCTGTACTCATTATCTGAATCGTGTAAACATTTAAAGCTTATCTGTTTATTGCATTTTAAAGCATCCAAGTGACATGATAAAGATTACTGCTGACTCAAAAACATTCCCTTGACGATTTTGTAGTTCACTTTGGGCAATATTTAGCATGTTGACCTATTTTAAGGTCGTTGTCAGCAAAACTGACTAGCATTTAGCGAGCATGCAAGCATAAATTCGGGCCTTGTATAATTCTTTATATATTTATGTCTTTTTTTTTCTCCATAATATTGTATAACATATTTTAATTCATCTTTGAATTAACAAGTTAAAAGCATTAGCAATTGGAATTAGGCCTCGTGATTGTTTCACATTTAAGTGTATAATACACAAATTAAGTGCTCTGTAAACTTATTGCATAGTGTTATCTTTGGGGCTGGGGACTCTAAAGAAGGCCATTTCCAATGCCTTTCAACAAATTGTCAATCGATGAATAAAAACTTGCATGAATAAAAATGCATGAATTGTTATCCATTCAAAACATGTCAACTGACTAATAATTTTATACAGAAGATAATTCTATAAAAATTAACAGAAATTCATTTATCCAAACATTTCTTTTTTCATCCATACAGGGTGAGATTGTGGTGGGTGGGGTCATGGAGATGAACGAGGATGCCCACCAATCAGATAATGAGGATCGGCAGTCTGAGAGATCGGAGCATGACAATCCACCGCAAGAGCATGACGACATTGCCGAGAGTGACATGGACCTAGATCTACTGGCAGAGTCTGAGAGTGATGATGAGAGTATCCATAGTAATCAGGATAACGTCAGCGTTCAGCGCAGTGCAGTCACCATGGCAACAGCAGGCTCAGATGCTGGTAAGTTAAGATTGAGAATAGTAAGACTAATAGGTCTACTGTTTTTCGACTCTTTGCAGATTTTCTTCTATTTGAGTGCACATTAGAATTTTTTGTAAATGCAAACACATATGGCAAAGCATGCTGGAATGGTTTTATATGAAGAATAGTCTAATTGATGTGTAACTACTTATGTTGGCGCACCGCTTGAGCAGCTTACACCCGATGTTAACATTCTATCAATTAACTGCTTCAGTAACCTTCATGGAGAAAATAGCAGTAAAATATTCATAACTCATGATATGAATCATTGAGCATAATTTTACAGTCTTCGGGTTCCTAATATTGAACAGCCAAAATTTGTGTCAAATTCCAGGTAACTGTATCAACGTTTGGTTAATTCTGAAAGTAATACACAACTATTATTACTTGACCTGTAAGTTTGTCCCTGGCCAGGTGGTTCCTGTTTCAGTCGAGTGAGAACTTGAATGTGGGGAGGTTTTCCCACTAACCTGCGGTGAGCTTATGGCTCTATCCAAACATAAGTCTGGTGTATTTCTTCACCAATAATTAGCTGCATGCTGCCAAGATTACCATAATTGTGTTATTGTGATGTAAGAAAAAACAAAACAGAACTGACCTCTGCTATATTGTATCTACAGGTCTAGGTAGTCTTGCCCATTTTTCTGACTCCGGAGAATCATCCAATCAGGAAGAAGATTATGAGAGTGAGGGGGATAGTGAGGACCAAGAAGGAGAAGATCTTAGCACCATTCTGGACGAACAGCTTGAGAGGAGAGACCCTCCAGGTATGTGATGTAATGCAGGAGTTTTATCTCAGCATTGCAAAGAAAGTGGAGTTTTTGTCATGAATATCTTGTCAGGGTTGTTAACCTTTTTTGTTAAGGTCTATTTATGCTCGGAGTGAGCTATTTTGATCGCCTGGCATCCATCGTCCGGCATCACACATTCGTCAACATTTTCATGACTGCTGGGTCAAATTCAGCCAAACTTTCTCAGAAGCTAAAGTAGGCATGGGGAACAAAAAGTTGTTCACATAATTTTTTATCTGTCAAAAAGCATGACTGCCAGGGTCATGGACAAATTCCTTATATGGCTATAGAGGAAAACTTCTTGTCGGAAACTGCAAGAGCTAGAGCCTTGATATTTAGTATACATGTTTTTGGGCATCCCTATATCAAGAGTGCTTAAATGATTTTGATTTGTCAAAAAACATGGCTGCCAGGGCCGTGGCGATTTTCTATTTAAGGCTATATAAGAAAACTTAGAAATTCTTCTTGTCAGAAACTACAAAAGCTACAGCCTTGATATTAAGTACACATGATCCTTGGATGGCTCTTCTAAGATTTTTCAAATTGTGATTCATAAAAAAAAATGACCACCAGGTTCATGGCCATTTTCCATTTATGACTATATAGGAAAACTTAGAACAAACATGGCCACAAGGGGCATGGCCATTTTCCATATATGTCTATTGGAAACCTGGGAAAATCTTTATGTGAGAAACTACAAGAGCTTGAGCCTTTATTTTTGGTATACATGTTCTTTGGGTGACCTTGTACCAAGACAGTCCAGGTAATTCTGATTTATCAAAAAACATGGCCACTAGGGTCATGGCTTTTATTGTATACGGCTATGTAGGAAACCTTTGAAAATCGTATTGTCAGAAACTACAAAAGATAGAGCTCTGATATTCGGTAAACATGTTCCTTGGATGGTCCTGTATCAAGATTGTTCAAAACATTTTGATCCCTCAGATAACATGGCCACCAAGGGTGTAGTCATTTTCCCAGTAGCCATATAGGGCAACATGGCCCTCTTGTTTAAAAACTGTTATATTTACAATGCAAACTGGGAAAAGTTTCTCACTATTAAAAGGGGAACTCATATCTTCTTTCTACAAACAGCTTGTGTTTAAACTACTGCCAAAGGCCACTTTTCTGCTGGGTTCATACGCATTTTGAAAAGTCTTGGAAAGTTTTGGAAATTGATCAAGGTGTTTTCAAGGACCTTGAAGTCTTGGAAAATCAGTTTTTGTGACTTGGGCTATGGAAAAGTTATGGAATTTTTTTGTACCTTTTGTAAATAAAATAAATAAATGTGCAGTTTAAAACAGCAAAATAATGACATATTAAGTTTTTATTACTATGTATCACCAGTTGTGGTCATGGCAATTTTTTTTTGTTTATCTAAAAAATAAATGTGTTTCAAATAGCTGCAAAAACTAATTGTTTTAATTTTATTTGCTTGAAGCTGGTTTTGAAAATTTGAATTGGTGGGCTTTGGAAAGTTTTGGAAAAGGCTATGGAAATTGTGGCAGTCAAAGGTGTACAAACTCTGTTCTGTTGTTCTGCACCCTTTTAAGAGTGCCCTCCTCAGTGTTACCATCTGCCAAGACAGAAGGACCTTTCAGGCACCACATATCATTCCTACTACTATTGCTTGGTTCCCTTAATATAATGAACTAAATCACCTAATGTGATATAGTGGTATAGTTGCCAACTGTGACTCTTAGCTTTCGTAGCATGGGTTCGAGTCCTGTTTGGGGCAAAGGACTTAAGGTGGGAGGGGGTATTCTAGCTGACCTGTGGTATGCTGGTGGTTCTGCCCAGACATTTGTTCTGGGTTTTTCTCAACTAAAATAGCTGAATGTCACAATAATTTTATTTGGTCACTGCAATGTATTAAAAGAACCAACAGTTTCCGGTTTGTGTGCTTGCTATAGGTTCCCATGGTCAGAGGACCCTCCAGGCACCACACACCATGCAGTGGGCCATTAGACAGAGAGATGCCTCCAACTCCAGGACCCCTCCAGCTGCTGCTGCTTCTTCTGCTACTGCCCCAGGCAAGTGTTATAAACCATCACAAAAGCATAAACTTACACATTACATGCTCATTTGTCCTTCTCCGAGTTGTCCACTAACACTCCTTCGCACCTTACCATGTGCTTTCAAGTCCAAGTTGTTCTGAAGATTTTTAATGAGGTGTTCTTCCTGCTGAAATGTTGTGATAAAAGACGGCTGAAAGATGTTTATATAAAAAGAAAATAGTGGGTCTTACTTGGAACTTGGATCCTTTTTAGCTTGCTAGGTACATGTTGCCTGAGGTAAATTGGTTTTACAATTAATGATCCATTGTAATGGTGTGTTAAACACTTAGATAATTTACCTTGCTCAATTTAAAGACATGCGATGTTGGAAATGGATACACAATAAGCATAGATAAAATGCATTCGTACGCTACCACCTCAACTTTACATTAAACTTTGATATTTTTCTAATATTTTTCAATCATTAATAAAGCAACAAAATTAAGAATCTTTTGTTACTTTTTCTTTTTATGCATTATCTAAAGATTATGACCAGTTTAACCAAATAATCAATTTTTTCATCTAATACCCAGGAGGTGGCAGCAGTCTCATCTATATTGACCCTTCCAATCTGCGCCGCACAACCACCGTCACTACCACAGCAGCCGTATCCCAGGATGCTCCTATAACCATGGCTACTACATGCAGTCAGCTGTCACGGGCATTTGGGATCGTTGTTCGGCAGATTGCAGACCTCCTTACCATGTTACAGGATTACCATGCAATGGCCTTGACATTGCCCTGTATATTGGACATCTCAGATCAGGAGGCATTAGATCTTCAGGTATGTCGGTGGAGACTGGGCTCTGTTGGTGAAGTTGGGGCTAAGTGGGTTGAGTCAGGGCTCTGGGGATTTTATGTGAAGTAGGGGCCCAGTGGGTGGAGTTGAGCCTAGTTAGATGGATTCAGGACTATATGGGTGGAGTGTGGACAAAGTGAGCACGGTCTTAGATAAATAGGTGTAATCTGGGTTATGTGGGTGGGTGCATTATCTCGTAAGGATAGGAGACAGGGCTATCAGGTGTGGTGACATAAAAAGAAAGCAAAACCTTGCAGCAGCTGAAGTGTTTTAGACAATAATTGGGAAAGTCTATATAAATAGAGGAGAAAATTAAATTGAAGTAGGGAATGGTTTAAATTTGGATTTAAACTTTCCTTCAGCTAAAAACAGTATTTACTTTCAGAAATGTTAAGCATACAAACCTTATACAATTAATGTACTTCCTATAAAAAAAAATATACATAAGGATTTTTTATCATTTCTGTCCTTGCAGTTGTATTTGGAGTATCAACTAAAGCCTACTTGGGACTGGTTAATCACAATTATGGACTCAACAGAGGCTCAGCTGAGGTTTGGGTCTTCTCTAAGTAACAGTTCTGATCCATCCAACCCTGGTCACCCTCTATACACTAACCCTTCCCGAACTGGAGGAAGAGAGAGGCTTCGAGATGAGCAGAGAATTCTTCAGGTGGTTGATAATCGACGTAGGCAGCGGTTTGGTGGTGCACTTGGTGGATTTAAAAGTAAGTGATTTTTTATATATATATATCTTTATTTGATAACAAGTGGCAACAAGTTCCCTTTTAGAGATATTGTATTTATCTATTTTTTAGATGGTGGGCATGATCTTAAAAGTAGTTGGCACTCATCAGGTTAATTGTTACCATTTATAAAGAAATACTTGTACTTTTTTTTATGCAATTTTTAGCTCACCCACATGCTCAAGGGGAGCTTTTGTTATACTGCTTTGTCCGTCGTCCAGCGTCCTTTGTCAACATTTTAGCTTGTGAACTTTTTCTGCCTTTTTCATTTTAGCATTCACAAATTATTATTATATTTAACCCACAAACCATTTATAACTATTATGGATAAGGTAAAACAACTGGCCTGCTAGTGTTTTGGCTATTATTCACTAGTTAGTCTTATGTATATTGTAAACAAGTTAGACAAACAAAAACAATTACCTTTTACAATCTAGTTTCACAGAAAATATTTAGTTAATAATTATAGATAGATAATAATTTTAAATTAAAAAGTCTGTAGCCATGTTTACTTAAGATGAATATGAGAATTTCCATTACATAGTCATCTAAAAACTTATCAATGTATTTTTTTTTCATAAGAGAGAACATTCTTGTAAACATTGGCTTGATAAGAGTCAACCATGTTAATAGCTTTCATGTCAAATCTGAGAATCTAATTATGCAACTAAGTTGATGTACGCCATTTATAAGGATGCCCATCTAACCTTGGGCTTTTATTACAATAGTGTGGCGTTCATCTTCAGGTTCAGATGGAAACACAGCCAGACGAGACTTTCTCAACTATGCCTTGTCTCTGATGCGATCCCACAACAATGAGCACTCTGACTCCCTCCCTGTCATTGACATCGCTTCTCTGCGCCATGTGGCCTACGTGTTTGACTCTCTGATCTACTACATGCGTAGCGGAACTGACTCAGATATGGATGCCTTGAAAGATGGAATCTCTGTCACATCTTGGCAAGATCACGATGAGAATGAAACTGACGATCATGATGATGATTTAAATAATGTCATGTCTATGGACACGGAAAGCGTGGATGGAGAAACTGAGATGGCAGGTAAATTAGGTCGAAAACACCCATTCTTTCAACGCTCAGACTCGACACTTTTCCTTGGCTGTCCACCACCTGATCCTTTCCAGACACCTCTTGTCCAAGCTCTTCCACTAGCTGATCAGCCACACCTGCTGCAACCAAATTCTCGACGTGAGGACATGTTTGGCGTAGCTAAACAGACAGTGGTTGCACATCCAAGTGTCACAGACCCCAAGGCAGCTCCAGGAATGGAGAATGTTTTAGATAAACTACCACTGCATCTTTCCCTATCAGTTCGCATGCCAGAGTCTCCACTGGCGCCAGCTACTGCCCCAGTTGCTGATGCCCAAAATGCCACCAATGCCACCATATCTGCATCTTTATCAGCTTCTACAGACCCAGTATCAACCTCCATGGCTCATCCTTCAGCCAGTGTGATAGTTCGACCAGGTTCGTATCCATCTACGTCAATGCTAGACACCCATTCTGGAGCAACAAATCCACCCCCAGGTATCCTGCCACCATGGTATGGCTCAATACCCCTGTCAGCGAGAAATGTCTCTTTAACTGGCGAACTTCTACCACAGGCTTCAACATCCTCATTCAAACCATCATTTTCTACCGTGTCGTCCCCATCAAATTCATACTCAACCTCATCCTTGTTAGTACCTTCATCCTCATCATCAACTTTAACAGCATCTTCTTCAGCAACACTCTTGCCACCTGTCTCTGTTGAGAAGGTGGAGATTCACCAGCCGAGCGTCATCGTTCACTCAAGTTCAGCCCTTTCAGCAGCACAAGTCCAGTCTGGTTCACAAAGCGAACCATTTGCAATCCTGGGCCAAGTGTCCCCAGTCAAGTTGACAAGCCCTGGGATGTCTGAACAGCCGAGACTCCCTAATATGACGCTGACACCACTTCCTGCATCCACACCTGCAACTATTCCGCCCTCTCTGTCCAGTGGCCATTCTGCAGCCTCCTCTCATGTTGCCATGGAAACCTCCAGCCAATCATCTGTCAGTCCGGTATCAGAGCCTTCCACAAGTCGTTTCATGTCCCGAGGGGATGTTCCTGGTAGGTTGTTTTCCATGTTTTCCCTGTGTTTTTTTTTTTTTTTTTTATTTTACATTGTTTTAAGTGATGCAAAAATTGTATTTTATCAACTTGAATTAATCTAAGAGCTGTAGGCTATGTCATTTATATTCTGTAAATAGCAACCTTATCAAATCATATCAATCATTATTTTCTGAAAGCAATCAATCAATTTGGTAATTTGTATTGAAAAATTCTCATTCTTCCACAGAAGTATCTAAATTGAAGGGCACAACTCTTGATATTTGTAATCTGTTCTATAATGATAACCCATATGTTCTTATCGTTTGCAGTGAGATCCTTCCTGGCACCATTGTTAGCAGCAGACGACCGCGACACTGACTTAGGTCCTGTGATGGGACAGACATTGTCTCGAGCCACCACTTCTGCTGACTCTAGCAGCAGCTCCTCTATGCCTACAGAGAAGGATGATCTATCCCAGCAGTCTTTCAGTGGCAGCTCGGCACCGACAGAGTACAGCATAGCACCTGACAGTGATGCTGTGCAAGGGTCAAGGTCACCTAGATCATCCAGGTCACCAAGGTCACATTTGGGGTTGCTGGGCAGTCAGGAGCCCATGTCGGTGGGGCCAAGTCTTGGAGAGAGTGGCACTAGTGGTGGGAGTGAAGGCCTTAGTCAAGTTCAGGGTCATTCTCAGATTCAGTCAATATCTGATTCTTTCTCTGATACATTGCTTAGCAATCAGAGTCTAGATCTGACCCGGACTGAAGGTCGTTGCCTAGATCTCAGTACAAGTGGTAGCTCACGTGACTCATCATTGCTGCCAAGTGGTTCAGGCACTGGACAATTAGCTGGCACATCCAGAGATGGTGCTGGGTCAGGTATGGATACAGATGGTTCCCTGGATCTTAGTAAATCTGCAGCAGCTCTGACCACACTACAGCCTGTGCCTGCACAGACACCGAGTACCAGCACAAGGTGAGACTCCCATAGAAGTTTTTGATGTCATTAATCTTTAAATGCCATTTATAAAAAAACTAGCTTCCTAAAAATATATCCTTTTTGGTATTTATTGCCCTGCTGTAATTGGTGTAGAAAAATGCCAGGCAAATTCCATGATAGAACCACCTGTGCACCTTTGGTTAGTATTTCCCATATTCATCTTTGGGCACAATTTTATATTTCTTTTTAAAAAGTATAGGTTTGATAACCATTGGTAGCCTTTTTATTGTAACCTTTTATTCCTACAGTGTGTTGGACAACATGGATCTTGTTGGAGCCAATGAGAATGTGTCTAACACAGTTGTCATAGAAACATCACAGGGACCTTCTGCTGGTGCTAACAGGTACTGTTAATTTTTGCATTTTATATTTGAAGATTTTGTAGGACAGAAGTCTAGGTTATCTATTTTGTATTAACATAATTATAAATAAAAATACAATGTTCTAAACATTCACAAGCATTGAAGTTGACATGTTTCTGTTATTGTAAGAAATATGCCTAGCTAGTAGATGAGATTTCATCAATTTAGAAATTCATGGGACCGGACCTGGTAGCACAATCGGTAGAGCATTGTCTTTAGGTACGGGAGGCCTCAGATCAATCCTTGGCCGCGACATACCAGTCATTGAAAATAGTGGTATAGCTCTCTTGCTGACGCTCAAGAAAAATAATAAAGGTAGTTCCACGACTGGGTGGCCCGGTGTTGTGATAATGTTACTGGGTGTGGTATCATGCCAGATGTTCACAGCGTGCTATACACAGTGAAGGCAGCACTATATCTGATTCAAGTGGACACCATCTCCAGGTAACTGAAGTACTGTTGGTGGGACAGTAAACACAATAAAGAAAGAAAAAAAAAATTCATGGGAAATGTCATTACTTTTTTTTTTTATTGTTTTCAAATATCATTTGTTCTAAAATTTAAAAAGTTTTCACGCTAATTGTATTATCAATAAAAACATGTGTAGTTAGCTAAATGACATCTTTTTCCTACATGTATAGACCCCATAGTGCAGTGACGGGTCGTAATCAGATGATCTCCCACGATGCCCTGCTTGGGCGCTGGCGCCTATCACTGGACCTGTTTGGACGTGTCTTCTGTGATGACGTTGGGGCGGAGCCAGGCTCCATCATTAGCGAGCTCGGAGGATTCCCGGTGAAAGAGAGCAAGTTCCGTCGAGAGATGGAGAAGATAAGAAACAGTCAGCAGCGGGATCTTAGTCTAGAGGTGGGTGGGGGGTTGCTTTTTTTTTAAAGAATTCATTTTTATAGTACCTGCATATTAACAGAGAAAAATGTAGACTGTTAATTACTCAGTCCCTCACTTGGGAATTCCAACCCCGGTTGGGTCTAAAACTAAAATGCAGAGGCTTTTATGGTGACATGTGGTGTTCCAGTGTTAGGTTGTACCTAGACATTTTCAGTCTGAATCGTCCTCCACAAAAAATAGCTGAATGTTGCCAATAATGCCATAAATAAGTCTGGCCAATCTAATAAACCAAACCATACGATTTAGTTAGTTAATTCCAGATTTCATGTCAAATCATTTTTGGATCTAGGAGGGTTACTGAACAGTCAGTCATGTCTTCTTTTTTTTTTTACAAATAAAAGGAAACAAAACACCTTATCCAATCAATTTATTGTAAAGTACACCGATGTCATATCTTATTCAAAAGAACATGTGTCTTTTATTTTGTATTGTTTTTGATCACTTGTATAAATAAAATTAGTCAAAATAACAACAGCCAGAAGAGTAATATGCCATGTAGTGGTTCAGTGGTTTTACTTAAATATTATAGGGGGAGGGTTGTCTTCAGTCCTCTTTATACAAATACAGATGAAAATTTCCACCTTGACTGTTATATCCTTGAAATTTACTTTTAAAACACATATACAATTATTGCAATTTAGGTTATATCATAAATCTTGAAGAAAAAAAATGTGTGCAGAGATATTCGTTCTTTTTTGCCTTACTGAAATAATAGAATTAAATCATTGCTTACGTATTGTTTAAACAGCAATTATATCCTTTGTCTGCAGGTTGCTAGACAACGTAACCAGTTGTTGGTTCAGGCATTCAAGCAGTTGAACACACACTTCAACCGTCGTACCAATAACGGAGGCCCCCAGCTGGCTGTTCATCGGGTCAAGGTCACGTTTACTGATGAACCCGGGGAAGGGAGCGGAGTGGCTCGAAGCTTCTACACGGCCATAGCTAATGTAGGTTTGTGGGTTAAGGTTTAATTTTTAGCTATACATTTTAAAGAACAGAAGTTGTTATGATCTTCCAGCTGGGGTTGGCAAACCTTTTTCTTTACATCCAATATCTTGAAATCTGTCAAAGATATTCACTTCATATTTAGAATTTTTGTTCTTTATCAAAAGCTGAACCCATTTTAGAAGTGCCAGTAACCCTAAAATTAATTTTGCAAGAGATATACACCTCGTTTCGATTTAGAATTTTCTTCCATGGTTTAGGTTTTTGTCAGGGTTCAGTTCCCGAAAAATGACAATCAAAATTCATTTTAAACTTCGAATACATTCTTCACAATTTTTTTTTAAAGAAACCCAATTAAATGGGAATGTAACCCACAAATTTATTTTGGCACAGTTATGCCCCTTTTTGTCTTTATTTTTTTTTTTGTGTTTTTGTTAAGGTTGGTTAAAGCTAACATGCAATCAGCACTGAGAAATGTGGAGTATGCATCTATGGATAGAACAGCTAGTTGATACTTGAAATCAGCAATTTTAAATCACTACCAGGCTTTCCAGAGGAAATACAGCATTACTTTACATATAGATGTGCCATTAAACTTGCTTGAAGGCACGATGGAGGATAATTAAGAGTGGCCATTGTTGGAAAGTGATTGCTAGTATCTTGTTTTAAAAACAAATGCTTTCCTTCACATGAACATCAGTCCCTTATAGATATCATTATTCATGAATGCTGAATTTACATGCTTATTGTATTAAGCATATAAAAACTCATTGTCCCTGAAATTACAATAAACTCCTAATTGATTCTATGTCTTCAGGCTGCATTGCAAAAATAACTACTCAACATGGACTCTGTAATAGTGGGAGGAAAATTAAGTAAAAACATTTAGCAGTAAAATGCCACCTAATGACCATGTCACTAATATGACCATGTCTCTATTAAGGCCACTTTTCAAAAGTACAAAGTGTGTGGCCTCTTTATTCAATGAGAAACCTGACCAAAATCATGGGCATGCCTCTAATCTGGTATAACGACCATTTCTTCCAGAACATATTGTGTATTACTTATGTAAACACTGATCACAACTGAGACTACCATGACCGGAGCAACAAATCACCCCTGGGGTGATTTGCACTCACAACTTGGCAAAACAATGCCCTCCAGCATGTTAACAATCTACAATCTAGGACATCCGGTCACACAAGGTCAATTAGGCACTTATTGACTAGTATAGAGAAACATTCAAGTCCTTTATGATTTGGATCCTTCGAAAAATGGACAGTTTTACATGTGATTAACACATCAAAAGTGTGATTTTAATCGTCACTAAAATGATAAATATTTAATTGTATCTATGACTTGTACATTTTCGCAGTTTATTCATTACATTAATGGTTATCATAAGTAATTTTCATTGCATCAGTGGTTTTTACGAGTTAAAATATTTTCATAATGTAAATGACAATGCCTTATTTCGTTAAAAACATTTTGAAAAGATGTTTGTTTATTTCAACTGGCAAAGACATATTGAGGTGGACACTTTGAGTCAGAACAGAATGCAGTCTGAATAGAGGGAGTTAACTAAAGTTGTTTAAGTTTAAACCTATTTATTTATAGTCGATTGGGAAGCAAGTTCCTTTAACTTATATTAATCCCTCTCGACTGTCCACTTCCTGGGTAGAACCAGTACTCAGGTACGGAATACCTGGAGCAATGTGCAGTAAATAGTCTTGCTCAAGGACTAACATCACGTGGTCAGTTTCGGGGTTCGAACCCGGGACCCTCCGATCCGTAGTCCAACGTCTTAACCACTAGATCACGAACGCCCACTAAAGTTGTATTGTATATATAAAAAAACACCAGTTTACATATACAGATAGAAAATCATTGACTTGGTGCTTGGGAATAATAACTGGCCATAGGTATGGTCATGGATTTGGTTGAAACCATTTTTATCACAATCACGAGAAAGAGTAAGTCATAAAATACTCAGTCTGGCTTCGTCATTTTCTAATCTATTTTAAAACACCATGGGAATTTCCTCTAAATATGGTTTTCGAAACTGACAGAAAAAAATGCACACTTTTTTTTTCATGCCAGAGTTTTGCAACCAAATTGTCCTTATTTAACACTATTTACTTTTACACAAACTAGGATATTTTTCTTAACATATCCACATGTATGTGGCTAAGCAGCTCCAAATTCCAAGCGGCTGGTTCTGAAAATAGCTTCCTGTGCTGGACACCCATTCTGGAGCAACAATTCCACCCCTAACTGAAAGTTTGGCTACTCCCACACATCAAGGACATCAGTCTTCTTAATGTTTTGGAGAGAAATTTAAAAAAGTACCTATAAATTAAAATTTAACTCACCCCATTCTTACAGTAAATGACCTGCCGTATCTTCATTGCAGGCGGTGTTGTCTCAGGAGAAACTGCCAAGCATGGACTCGATCTTGGTCGGAGGGAAATCTCTACAGTACAGTAAGTCTAGTAAGGACAAACTTTGCTTATTCTCTTTTTTGCCTTCAGCTGATACTCAGGAGTTGACCATTTTGAAGTTATGTTTGATCTAATAAGGTTTTTAGATAAACATCACAATGACACACTGATGGTTATTATAGTGATGTCCAGCTTTTTTGTAAGAGAAAGACCCCAGACAAATGTCTGATTAGGACCACTGATGAGACTGGGATTCGAACCCACTAAGCAAGAGGCCAGGGAGCCGAGAGTAGTCTGCGACTCTACTCCTCAACCCAGGGTGCCCCAAACTACAATGGATGTATTAATACTTACACAAACAACTTTTATTGAAACAGACACAGACTTGTACTTCCTATGCTGATAATACACTGATGTTAATCCTGTTATATACAGAAATACTAACACTCTATCTTGTTCTTGTATACTTTCACAAATATTCTCTTCATTTTATTCTTTGAACTGCTTAAACGTGTAAGCATGTATAACTTTTTGGGGTAATAGTGTCAACATATATCTGTAAACCTTTGCTCATGTTTATTGAGTAAGACTCATATTTATTTACAAGTTAATTAGTTTGATAAAAGAATCATTTACCTTTATTTAAGAGATTTTTGTTTCATCCCAAATTTATTGATCATGTAAAATGTAGCTTTTTTTAAACAGTTTAAACAATCTACTTTTTTCTTGTCTGTTTGTTTTACAAAGGGTCTGTTGTATTTCCAGTTAGTTCGTCCATACATTCTTAAACACCAAAATTTTGTTGTTAGTTATTTGTTGCTTAAATGAATTAGTTCTGTTGTATTTTTATTGGTTTGAGATGGATTTTGCACTTCACTTACTATCTTGTCATTCTTTATCTTATGCATACTTTCTAACAAGTAAATGATTTGTTTTAGTTAACTGGAATTCTTAATTGACATGTTTCTTTATATTATTGTTCTGATTTAATTAATTAGCTCTTTATCTCATGTATTTTCATGAATTAGATTTTTAATTCATAGTTGATTGATTCTCATGAATAAAACCATGACTTTAAAATGACAAATATGTCAACAATTGTAAACTATGAAAATGAATCTTGCCATGTATCTAGGGTAAAATCTCATTCATGCTCTTAAATAGTTTTGTGTATAATACAAATTCATCTTTGTTTAAAATTGTAATTGTAACATAAAGGAAGAAAATATCTGTGTCACTGCCCTTACTAAATAAGATTCCCTAATTTGACCATGGTAACGAGGTAAAAAGGTCTGAGAAGTTTTGTCAAAAAATGTTTGGGGTTTATAATGTTCCATATTAAAGCTTAGAATTCATTTTTAATTGTAATCAGTTGATAATTTCTGTCTTAGATTGAATGTAACTTTGATTTTGACTTTGTCATTTTGATATGTAAGGAATTCTGAACTTGTAAGTGATATAATTACCACTGCACGTTTCTCATCATTTTCCTTGAATCGGTTTAAGTTAATATGTTCAGATTGGAAAGTTTAGCCTTTCATTATGTATACTTTGTAAGTTTGGGCCTTCACCTGTAAGAAAAGTTTGTAAGGTTAAGCCTTTATCTGTTTTTGTTTTGTTTTGTTTTTTGTAACATGGTACTGACACCAGTTGTCATATTGGTGATATGCAGCTATTATCGATGGAGGAAAGCCCCAAAAAATGTCTGGGAACAACAACTGTCACACCAAAGGTCAGCTGGAAGACCTCCCCACATAATAATTGTCCTCTTGACTGGGTCTCAAACTCATTATGTGAGGATTTAAAATGTTACAAGTCATGACTCTAAATGCTCGCAGCCAAAAGCACCTATATGTAAGTTTTAGTCTGAATATCATTTCTTTCCTGTGGTGCAGTATGACCTGTTAAGTGTCGGTGTGCAGTAAATCCCAAATACAATTGATTTCTTTCCATTATTTCCAGAAGATATCATACAAAGACTACGCAACAGGGAACGAGAAGCAAGGGAGCGTGAGAGAGAACGTGAACGACAGAGATCTTCCTCATCACAGCGACGAAGCAGTCGGGAACGCGAGACCCGTAGAAATCTCTCGTACGATGCTCCACCGTTCTACATGCCATCTGATACTGGTCCCTCTAGTCTGGCCTCAAACCCAGAACCACCAAGTGAAGCCAACAGTGACACCATATCGCAGTACCGTAGACAGCTAGGAGAACGGCTGTTCCCAAGGGTGCGGGCCCTCCAACCGGTAAGTTGTTGATAGATTGTTGGTGTTGATGGGAGAGGGGTTCATTGTCCAGGTATAAAAAAGGAATGAAAGGACAGTATTTGAATTGCATGTTTGAAACCTACCGTTAAACACTCACTCTCGGTTCTGAGGTTATAAAACTTTGAGCTGGAGTCTGAGATACAGCTGAAGACTTTGGATGAATTTGAAGAAAACTTTGAAATCAATCAGATGCTTGAGAATGATCTGATTCAGCCTCTAAGTGTTCGAACCTTAGACTTATGGAATTTGTTGGATCAGTTATGCAATCATTATTCAGTCTTGTATACCTTTCCACCGCCCTTCCACCCTGTACCGTAAGTTCCCAATGGAGGCTATTTAAGTTTACTAATCTCAACCCCAAAACAAGATTTTTTTTTAGCTCACCTGAGCACAACGTGCTCAAAGGGAGCTTTTGTGATACCGCTTCATCCATGGTCTGTCGACAACATTTTAGCTTGTGAACACACTAGAGGCCAAAGTTTTTATCCAATCTTTATCAAACTTGGTCAGAATGTTAGTCTGCATGAAATCTTGGATGATATTATTGGCTCATGTGGGGTCAAAAAGTAGGTCACTAGGTCAATTTTTAGAAAAAGCTAGTGAACACAATAGAGACCACATTTATAGCCCAATCTCTACCAAACTTGGTCAGAATGATTGTCTGCATGAAATCTTTGATGAGTTCGTAATTGGGTCACATATATTCAAAAAGTAGGTCAGTAGGTCACATCTTAGAAAAAGCTTGTGAACACACTAGAGACCACATTTATAGCCCAATCTTCACCAACCTTGGTCAGAATGTTTGTCTGCATAAAATCTTGGTTGACTTCATAACTAGGCCACGTTGGGGTCAAAAAGTGGGTCACTAGGTCAAATCTTAGAAAAAGCTTGTGAACACACTAGAGGCCTATTTATAGGCCCAATCTTCACCAAACTTGATCAGAATGTTTGCTTGCATGAAATCTTGGATGAGTTCGTAACTGGGTCACGTGGGGTCAAAAAGTAGGTCACTATGTCACATCTTAGCAAAAGCTTGAGAACACACTAGAGACCCCATTTATGGCCCAATCTTCACCAAACTTGATCAGAATGTTTGCCTTCATGAAATCTTGGATAAGTTCTTAACTTGGTCAAGTGGAGTCAAAAAGTAGGTCACTAGGTTAAATCTTGTGAATATACTAGAGGCCACATTCAAAGCCTAATCTTCACCAAACTTGATCAGGTGGTTTGTCTGCATCAAATCTTGGATGAGTATATTTTTGGGTCAACTGGGGTCAAAAAAGTAGGTCACAAGGACACATTTTAGAATAACCTTGTGAAAAAAATGAAGAGGCCACATTGATGGCCCAATCTTCACCAAACCTGGCCATCATGTTTGCCAGTATGAAATCTTACATATATTTTGAAGTGAGTCATGTGGATTCAGTAGGTTACTTGGTAAAATTCTAGAAAATGTTATCAACCCAGTGGCCACACAAATGGTCCAATCTTCACCAAAGATTTCTAAAGTAAATAACTCTTAATTACTTGATGCCAGATTTGAGCCTACTAAAAGCCTGTGTCATCAGGTGAGCGATTAAGGGCCATCATGGCCCTTTTGTTTCACAAATTTTGCTGTAAAAATTACTTAGTAACTTTTATATCCTTTAATACAGAATCTTTTGAAAATTACCCACAATAAATGAGTATTTCATTTATTTTACCAACCAACTGTTGTGTCTCAATTTTAAAAAATAATTCCCTGTAAACAATATATTCTGTCTACCATTTTAGGCACTGGCCAACAAAATCACCGGCATGCTGTTGGAGCTCTCGCCAGCCCAGCTGCTGGTCATGTTGACCTCTGAGGAGACCTTGAGACGGCGGGTTGACGAAGCAGTTGATATCTGCATGTCGCATAACATGTACGATTTTACCTATTGTTTAGCTATTTTAATTGTTAGCCAATGCTCTTAGTTAAACTATTCTATGAATATGAAAAGATGTTCAGCTCACAGTCTCCTAACAAGATAATTTATTTCTTGATATCATTTTCGTTAAAGTGGAAGTTAATTGGATATCAATCAGAACAAAAGAAATTATTTTCCTTTTCTCCTTGTCGCAGCAGATTTTGTTTTTACTTTTTTTTTTCAGTAACATGGTTGTAGTTTTTTAAGATATTTTGAGTTTTTCAAACCAGAGTGTAATTTTAGTCTATTAAACCATCAAGAATTAACACTTGCCAAAAGTAATACCTCACAGTAGGTTTGAGGAAATTTGAGACTTTCTTCTGTCGAAAATTCATTCATAAGTCTGGGATCATCCTCTACCATTAATTATCTGAATGTCACCAATATGATCATAATTCTGTCAGTGCAAGGTAACAAATAGAACAAAGAACAGCTTCTTTTCTTATCTTTCCAGAGAGCAGCGTGAACTTAAGGCAGAAGCCTTGCTAGATCTGGACATCTTCAACCTGTCGTCTACCTCGTCTAGTGGGAGCAAGAAGAAGAAGACAGGAGAGGTTGAGGAGGAGGAGGAACTAGAGGATAATGCACCTCTCTTTTGGCAGCCGGGGAAAAGGGGGTACTACTCTCCAAGACCTGGGAGAAACACGCTAGAGAGGCTCAACTGTTTTAGAAATGTGGGCAGGTGAGTCACCTCATATGTTGCTGCATTCCATGTAATTGTTTTTTCATTCAACTCCTAAGCCTGCAAACCAGGAATTGATCAGACTGGAACTGAGGCAAGTACCGGTAGTGTAGATCTAGGTATTCATAAAGAATCTTACTTATTTTTTCTGCCTAAAACTATGAAATCTTAAATCTTAACATATTATCCTAAGATATTAAAAGATTTCTTAAATTTTGTAAACAAAACCATTTAATGAGAAATTTCTTTGTATTTCTTAAAAAAGGCAATTTTCTAGTTTATTTGAGAAAAAATAATATTTTTCATTAATGAAACCCCTGTAGTATTGGTACAGTAAGAAGACACGGTGGGCTAATTCTAAGTTAAAATAATTTGTTCTCTAATTGACTATTAACAATCTATCATTGTGCATGGTCATTAAGCAAATAGCCAAGAATTAAATGTGTTTTTAACACATGTAGCAGATGTTAATGATAAATGAATGCACATTCTTTAAGAATCTTTTGAAAGTAAGTGACTGAAACTATGTTATTGGCCCATACAACCTTAAATAACAGCTGAAAGTTACAAAATGATTTTAGCTAATATGCATTGTAAATCCCTTACATATATCAGAAAAAATGGGCTGATCTAATAAAATGCAGCAATAAGAATGATTATAAGTGTCACAACTACAATCTAAGTAGAATAAATTAAAATAGTTTCGCACAATAAGTTTTATGAAGGTTCTGCATAGTAGATTGTTTAAAAACAGTTAACAATATTAAAATATAATCTAACCCATAAACGATTGTTAAAATTGTGCAGTGTACACAATTAATATGGGTAATCCTCTTTTTCTTTTCAGAATTATTGGCCTCTGCTTGCTACAGAATGAAATGTGTCCTCTGTTTTTAAATCGCCATGTCTTAAAATACATTCTTGGACGTAAGATAGGTTGGCATGACCTAGCATTCTTTGACCCTGTCATGTATGAGAGTTTACGACAGCTGGTTGTAGACTCGGAAACAAAGGATGCTGCATTGATGTTCCAGGCTCTTGATATGAACTTCTGTGTTGAGTTGTGTGCAGAAGAGGTGAGTAAACATTAATGGAAGTTATGACTTTGACTGATCTTTGGAAAGTCTTAAAAATATGGAAGTAGTTAAGGTTAAGCCTCTATTGCTTATATGAGTGTGCTTTTTCAAAGATAGGTGGAATTAAAACCTTTGTTGAACATTTAATTTCGATTCTATTGTACAGATATACTTTTTGAAACTCAGTAATGATAAATTCTGTCAATATTTACATAAAACGTCATCATACCAGAATGTGTCATTGACAAATTTCCTTGTTTGTTTTGACCCTTGAAGCTATTGATACAATGAACGTGTGTAAACTCAATAGTTACTGTAATATTGTGGTGTATGAGTAACTGAACTGCAATCCCCTTGTGTGTAAGTCTGTGTCATGCAGATATATACATTTATTGTACTGTACATACAGTAAAGTTTTATTGATAAAATGTGTTTTTTTTGCCCCAAATTATGATAAAAATAGTGGGGGGTGCGTCTTATCCATGCAAAGTAAAGTTTTCCCTTTTTTTCCCAGACCAAAATTGACTCTTAGACTAAACTGACCACAGAGACTGTCACCGATAGTATCGGCCATAGACAACTGTATTGTGCTATTTTCAGGGAAAACTTTCATTGTTTTTACCTAAAATTTTATATTTAATGTAAGAAGAGACATTTAAATTCATTTCTTTAGAAAAAAAAACAACAATATGCAATACATTTTTACATAAATATCACTTAATTCCAACAAAATCGGCGAAGTTTCATAATCCGGAAACGGTTATTGATTTTTAGTGAAGCGGACATATTCATTGATGATGCTGTTATTATCATCGTCAAAGTAATATTGTATCATTCAATTGATCAATTTTGATTTAAAATTTGTTTTATTTTGAATGTTAACTACGAATAAACTTTAAGTTGAAAATAAAAACCCACTTAAAAACAACAATAAAATGTGCATTTGCTATTTGTGCTGATGAGTTTTCACACATATTTTGATGTTAATAGATCGTCAATCAACCGGTAAGTAATTACTCAGGTGCATAGAACTAATTGTTTGTAAGCGGTCACTTCAATACCCTGGTGTGAAAATACTACATTATAAAGCCTTTAGTTGTTATTTTAATAGTCATTTGTGTGTTTGTCCCATGTGTCGAGAACTTAATTATAGGCCGAGAACTTTACTGTTTTTTGACATGCTGCTGTGTGAAAAAGGATGTTCTCTCAGCTCTCAATTGTGTAGGGCTGGGATAGCCGCGAGAACATCATGTCTGGCGTGTAAATGGGGCAGAGTGTCATAATGTAACACAATACGCACGGTCTTATTAGGCAAACAGTCGCGACGTATTGAAGCCACTTAGAGAATAATAAGCACTCGGCACAAAAACCTGATTTACAGAACATTTGAAACATGTACCTTTGAGTCAAATCAAGCCATTGGACGATGCAGGAATTGCTTCAGTTGCAGCTGGCTGAATAAGTAAAGAGGGGATGTGTCTTGTCTTTGAGAATTTGCTTTTTTCCTTGACTCTAGACCTCGAAGAGGGGGTGCGTCTTATCTTTGTGTGCGTCTTATCAAAAAGACTTTACGGCAGTCTTACTATCGTTGGTCCAGGGTTTTTGCCCCCTTTATTACTGTGGCAAGACAAAGGTGTTCCCCATGAAGACTTTTTTTGCTTCAAACAAGCCTTTTTTTTGCACAATAAGATAAAAATTCCTACCATCAATTTCATATAAACATTTACTTTAACTGAGATGCAGATTTGAACACATCGTTAACATTGTTTAATTTACAATTGAAACTATCTCGACTTGCTTGTGCAATAAACGATAGCTGTATAATTCATTATTTGTTACTGGGTTTTTTAATACCGTAAACCTAACATACCGGGGTAACAAACTTTTTCCTAAAAATGCAAATAACTCATTAACTATTTCCCTGCCCAAATAGAAAAAGCCAAGCCACTTCCCTAAAATCAGCAGAAAAACAATCTGCATCTACCATGGTCTGTTTCAGGGAGGAGAGCAAGTAGAGCTGGTGCCTGGCGGGTCAGAGATTGAGGTTCAAGCTTCCAACGTCCATGACTATGTGCGACGATACACAGATTTCCGCATGGTCAAGGTGGCAGAGAAGGCTCTCAAGGTTGGTAGTAAAGTGACCTTCACCAGAAATGGGGGTTTTGCACCTATCACTGGGTGAAGGGGGGAAGGCTGCGCACTTTGCCAAGCGCTTATTCACTGATTAGTAACTCCTCAGCCTCTCACCATGTGGGTTGGAGACCCAGTCAGAGCATTAACCTATATTTGGGGAGGTCTTCAAGAGGACTGCATTGCATCTGTTGTCCTTCGCAGACATATATCCACTTGTCCAGAGTCTTCATCCACACATAATTAGCTGGTCTTTGACAATATGACGGTAATTGGGTTGGTCCAATGAACAACGAAAATATATATAATAGTCTGTGGCTGTGGAAATGTTTGGCACAGTGCAGTCTGACATGCATGCAAGGTTAAGTGGCTTTGGACTTCAGAATAGAAAGTCTTGGGTTCAAACAGTAGCCCTAATATGAGATGTTTGTCTTTGGCAAGAGTATAAACAAGTGTTAATTATCCCAACTACCAGTACTTTGGTAGAAAGGTGATGTGGTTGTGATTGTTATATAGTGTTTTTTTTGTGGGCACTTGTGGGTGTTAGAGGCTGGTAGAAACTATATTAGAGTGATATGCTAAAATTTAATTTAAAAAAAGGTAGTTGAAGTAGTATGTTGGAATGTGAAGTAAAGTAGGGTAGAATTTTATAATGAAAATATATTTTGTCAGCTTGAGGTAGCAGAAAGAACCAATTATTATTTAAAAATCAACAACCTCATCTAAATGTATCACAATTTCAATTTCAATTTCAGCACTTGCGAGTGGGTGTCCTGGATGTTATACCGGCTTACACTCTGGAGGGACTGACAGCGGAGGACCTCCGATTGCTGCTGAACGGTGTGGGCAGCATCAATGTACAAACACTTATCAGCTATACATCTTTCAATGATGAGAGTGGTATGTGGCTAAATGGATTGTTTTAGTAAGAGAATTAAAGTTTATCAGTTTAAAGGGATTCCTTTCAATTCAGTTATTTTTTAGGGTTTTTACTATCTACACATCTATACATGACAATGGTACATGGCCATTGTTTTTAAGTTAGAGCCCATCTCTGGCCGAGCAGCCAAGTTGTTCTAGTCACCCCACAGATAACAATGTAGCCCCTAAGAGAGAGTTCAATTCCTATGGAAGGTTGAAGCATTCATATGAAGAGTTTGACCAACTGATCTGCAGTGTGACACTGGTTTTATCCAGTCATATATCCTTTTTTTTTCTTCGGTCAATTATTATTATCCAGAAAAAATACCCGTAATTGTATTGCTGCAATTTGTATTGGCAATTTGGATGCAAGTTATCAAATCTGGAGAAAGCTGATCAGTTTTAGTGTGACTTTCCAAAGAAAAAAATGAAGCTGTTGTCTTGACTCTGTGTCGGCATTGCTTAGCCTTTTTGTTCATCTTTTTCTCCTGTTCATCTTTTTCTCCAAATCTGTCTCTTCAAACATGGAACACATATTTATGATCAATAGTGGAACCTATTTTAAAAGGACAGGTAACCCTAAAATTAATCTTTATAGAGTTTTGCCCCTTGTTAACTTAGAATTTTCAATATCTTATTCAGCTCTGAGAACAATGGAGTGCGCTGTCTACAGACAGCCCTAGTAAAGTAATAATATGGTGATGGGGCTTTCAGTGTTTTTAACCTAAGAAAAGCCCAGGAAATGATGACACACTATAATAATTTTAAATCGCGCATTTTCTGTTGTAGGTGAAGGCAATGAGAAAGTTCAGAGGTTTAAACGCTGGTTCTGGTCTGTAGTGGAGAAAATGAACAATTATGAGAGACAAGATCTGGTAAGTGTGTTTAAGTTTTCTACCGTCAGGAAAACACTTCACAATATGATAATATGTCTTTATGTTTTGTGTTCACAAGGTTTTCCTCAAGTTAATTGATCTTTTGTTGTATATTTAAACTCTTTTTTTATATAAAGGGAATGAATCGTTACCCACATTCATTTTTTCACATATGATCAAAGCTCAAGAAAATTCACCATAAATAGATCCCAAGCTTAGGCACCATAGAAAATTTAGAGTGCAGTGCCATTTGCAAATAGTTTAGAAAGCTTGATATTTGGCATTTTACACTAGAAAATTGACAGCCCAGTGCCCTTTGCAAATTCTTATGCTTGTGAAAAAATAGTTTCAGCAGTATAGTCTAATAAAGGAAAGAAACAACTATATTTTAAAACCTTAATTCCCTGTATTTATTCCTCCCCAGGTGTATTTCTGGACATCAAGCCCAGCTCTTCCTGCTAGTGAGGAAGGATTCCAGCCAATGCCCAGCATCACGATACGCCCAGCTGATGACGACCACCTACCCACAGCCAACACATGTATATCTCGGCTTTACATCCCGCTCTACTCAACAAAACTCATCCTCAAAACAAAACTGTTGCTAGCTATTAAGACAAAGGCATTTGGCTTTGTCTAGTGAACTGTGGCATTTTAAAGACTAATGTGGGTAGACTAAACACATTCTTGAAGAAAAATTGTTACTCTCAATCAAGACAGACATTTTCTGTCTATAACACTTAAGTTTGAAGCATGTAAAATACATCCTGAAAGGAAAACTATTGCAAGCTGTGATGACAAATGCATTTTAGTTTGTCTGGCACATTCTGAAGTTTCAAGTGGACAAAACATGTTCTCAAAACAAAACTGAAGCTATCTATTTAGACTAAAGCATTAATTTCTGGTTGTGACATGTTTTTACATCATATTAATGTAGAAAAACTCATTCTTAGATGAAACATGTTAATAGTTATTAAGACAAAAGCATTTGGCTTGGTCTAATAGATGGATATACCTGTAATAAAAGATTGAGGTTAGGGAACTAATTTCATCCTTGAAACTAAACATTGCTAACTATGATGATAAGGTGTGTGTCTTTATCTTGTACATTGTGACATTTTAAATTAAAAAAAAAATAGCTTAGACAGAATGTTAATTATTGCTATTTTATGCAGAAGAGTGCAAATAAGTTATGATGCCTTCATTTTGAAGGTGTTCTTTTTATCAGTTTTTTTTTTCTGAAAGTTCAAGGAGAACTTTGGGGGATAAGTTTGTGTATAGCAGATCAAAGAAGATAAACTTGTGGTGGAAATACCTTTCTTTTTATTTAGAAAACAAAAAAGAGTAAAAAATTATGAAGTTTTATTCTTCAATTAGCCATTGAAGAATATATCTGAATACGTGTAATTGTATGATGATTGTTTATATGAACCCTGATTATCGTGTTTTGCCAGAATGTGGACTTTTGTGAATGCACAAAATGTTTCTTGAATTACGTTGTTTGAATAAATGGTGCTCATTTAAGTCATTTGATAATTCTTACTCATTTCATTTGTCTTCAAAGTGTCAGTCCAAGACGTTACGAATCAAATTTGATTTAAATCTTGGCCCAATGTTATAAATCTGAGCTTAAGGCTGATATTATTCTTCAGCATTTAATTAGTTAGCTGTTAATTTTAAATCTGGTTAGTTCCACTTTCCTGGGAAAAACAAGTGGAGCTATTTTCATGACCATCTCGGCAACTTCAAACTTCAAACCCACAACCCTTTTCAAAAGGGCAAATAATCCTAAAACCTTTTTTTTTTTTTTACAGTTACCCCTTTTTTACCTAGAATTTTCATTATTCAATCCAGCAATGAGAAAAGTAGACAGCTCTTGTTTCATGATGGATAGAGTATGATATGCCCCCAAATCTATAATTATGACATATTCAGGTGTCTTTCTTAAATGTAGTGAATATCTCCATCTCAGTTAAACAAGTTTCTCAACTGTTCATTAATAAAACATACAATTATACATGTATAAATACCCTTTCAAAGTTTTGGATAACTTAGAAAAGAATCAGCTTATTTTGTTAGTCATTTCCTGTGTTCATTTCTGCGTATTGAAAATTGTATTTTGAATGCTGAGAAATCACTAATTGTTAAAATGTACTGTGTTACCACTAGTGAATTTTGTTCACTTAGATATTCAAATGGTAGAATAAATGGCATAAATCATGTTTTATAGAAATCATTTGACACAATATACAATATATGTGTTGAGAAAAACACATTTCCCTTTTATTTATTTTACATATATTTTTTGCAAGGAACAGGGAAACACTGGGTTTGTTTTTGTTTTAGCTCTTTGGTCAACCACTGACATTTTGATGCCAAGTGTGTTTAACCATTGATCTAAGTTTTTTTGGGGTTTTTTTTATGTTAAATAATAGATTAATGATGTGAAAAGATAATTGACAAGGATTTAAGCCAATGGGAGCATCACACATGAGTAAAGCAGCGATTACATTGACTGAATAAATTTAACAAAAAGACCTGTTTGCCAAAAACCCATCTTGAAACATGAATTTATAAATTGCAGATTACTGGTAATAGTAAACATATTAAAAAAATTTAATGAGTAGCAGCAGGCTTTAATTAATATTATTGTGATGTGAATAATGGTGAAAGGATGTCTTATAAATAAAGTCTACATATTTACAAGCAGGAAGGCTAAACTGTTTCTGTGATGAAAGGAAAATAATTAAGCCAATTTATCGAAACTATTCTTTGTGATTAAGTTGCTTAGCACTGACTGCAAAGTATTTTTAAGATGCATTTGTTTTACAATATCTTTTTAGATAAAATCATTTTCTGGAGTTTTTATGGATTCATGGACTTTGACTCTTGATTTAGACCAGCTAACAATAAACAAGATCTTTTGTCTTATCTTATTGCGCATATTTGAAAAAAGTCCATGTATAAAAAAAGTTTAAAACACTTTTATGTCAAGCATAATGTCTTCACTAAAAACAAAACAAAAAAGTAACAACACACATGATTTAAGGTAGTTGCATACAAGTACTAATTATGTTTGTCAGTTATAAATATTATGATTCCATCTTTTATTAATGTGTTTCATTTGTTACTTAATTAGACACCATTGTTCTCAAACGTTGTATAATAACAGTTGTATTAAAATAAGATCTAAATATGTTATTAGAAATGTTAGCCTTTATAGGGACTTAGAATGTGGATTTAAATTTAGACTATAATTAATGTGGAGATTTAAAATCTTAATAAATAGTCTCATGTGGTACTAAAACACAAATTTAAAATACAAATCTGTTTATTACAAATTTTCTATGGAATTCTGTTTGCCCAATAAGTGAATAGTTCTGTCAAATCTTAATTTCCTGTTTTTGATTAAATCTTTGGAAATTTGATATCTTGCAGTCATCTTATGGTTATTTCTTGAAAATTTTCTTTACACAATACCAAACATTTAGATCTTTTGTTTTATTAAGAGGTCTAAACTGTAAATATTTCACAGTTCCATTTCTGTATTTGTGAATGTATGAATAAATGTTTAACTGGGTTCTACCACAATGGTAACAGCATGTTATACAAGTTTTGCATTGTTCTTTGTGGACAGTGCCATGAAGAGAGATTTTTCTCTCTATCTGCTTTGTAACAATAAAATTCATGTTGGACATGAATCGATGTGTTGATTGTCTTTTTCTCAATGAAGCATTTAAATAAAATGTGCATATTGTCAGATGTGCACATATGTCACAGTAAATACTCATATACATGGTAGAAATGTGTTCAGCTAGAGATGTGGTATGGTTTTACACAGGTTTAAAATTAATTAGCAGTTTCTTAACACCATGCCCTCTCCAAAAATTCATGCAATAAAAACACGTAAAAAGTAAGTGATTTAGACACATTCTTTGCATAGGTACATAACACAAAGAACCACTGACCTGCACTTAATATGTATTTAAGTTACGCTTGGCCCTGTGACTGTTAAGTTGGTACCCGAAACCAGGTACCTGAAAAAAGACCACTTCTGCCTTCGAGACATACTTAAAAGTCAAGTCTGGGCAACTAGCAGAGACTTGATAAAATACAAAAGAAAGTGCTGACCCTTAAATAAACTATTTATCATGATGATGTGGCCAAGTAGAAGTCATCCACTTGTAATTCTGCTTGAGTATTTGCCTATCACTCTGACCCTGTGGGTTTTGTTGATTATTGGAAATTTCTACAAAAGTAACTCACCTTAATAGGCACCTGGCTGACTGCATCAGCATTTGAAAGTTTGTCAAAAGGGAGGTTAGACAGTTATGCAAAAACAATGCCCTTTGATTAATAAATTTACCAAAACAATCAGCTAATGACAGTTATGAATCATCATGTTTATAGCGCAGATTAGAGCAAGAACTTAAAAGTGGGATAGATTTCTGGCTAGTGGGTTGGTGGTTCTACCTGGATATTTTCCCAGGGTCTTAAATAAAATAGCGTCTTAAATAAAATAGCTGGAAGTCTCTAAATAACCACAAGTGTGCGCTGTGATGCATTTCTAAAAACAAAACAAAAATATGTAAGTTGTTTCATGAATGCTTATTCTGAAACACAGCAAGATAATCATAAAACGACATTAATAATGCTGATGATACAGATTATGCTGCTGCAGTTGATCATAATGATTTTGATATTGATGATGATGATAAGCCAATGTCCATCACGTCATTTGACATTTATGGACCTTCATATACAAAGTTGCGTGTAACATCAGTTTATTTGGTTTACCTCAGTTGTTTTCTCTGACTGACAATGCCTGAGAAGGTAAACACAATTTCAAGGGAAACCACTCTAACTTCACCATGTGATTTTTTTTTTCCATAAACATTTTACAAAAGAATTATCAGTTATAGCGATATGTTAGCGCAGCTAATGAGTTTATGGCAGGCAAAATATTGTAGACGTAATTTTAAATAAAAAGAATGGCATATTATCAGCGCTCGACATTATTTCGCCGACGATCGCTTATAAATTAAGAGTTTTCGCGACTAACCTTGGTGTTGTTTCAATGATTATCAACGCACATATTACATATTTTAAGATGTATGGAATAAAGTCTAGCTCGCTCATGAGTAAGACAATGTTGTATTGCCATGCAAGACGGATATGTCACCTGAACATTGCATTCGGTAGAAATGAAAGGCAACACCCTGTGCGTCCTGTGTCATACAAATTAGGGGACAATAGTAAAAACATGGGTGCATGCATGTTCAAGAGTCGAAGGGAGCTATCAGGTTGGACATCATTCTTGCATAAAAACTGGCCATGGCTGTTCAAGGAACCAAGTCCTGAAGATCAATTGTAGAAAAACTGAGCATGAATTTATTGAACCATCAGCTCCATTGCTACCAGATTCTGACCCCATTCATCACTGTGTTACAACAGAACAGCTACTACACCTAGCATCACAAAAACAATCACTATCTCCCAAGCAGTATTCAGTTGTTCTTGAACGGTTATTCAGCCTCTTGTACAGTGAATCATTTCCATTTTTAACCAATAGCACCTCACTGTTTGAATTTGTCATGAGAGCTAAGGATGAAAATGAGCCTATTCTAGCACCACTGAGAGACAGCAAGCAATTTCAAATATTGCTACAAAGACTGGAGAATTGTCTTGATGACCTAGACAAAAGTGATGTTGTGAGTTGTTTATATGGATTGACATACTTGCGAGTTCCTGAGACATCAGATTTGTATTCAAAGCTATGTGTGAAACTGTTGGAGAGCTCCCACACTGGTTATACACTGAGTGATCTAAACAAGCTTCACCTAATAATGTTTCAGATCAGTTGCTAATACTCACATGTACTACAAGACTTTCTTTCCAAAGATGAATAAATGGTTTGAGGTGAACAAGGTATTGCCCGCAGGATAAGGAAGGGACTAAAACAGTTGATTTACATTTTCTGTCAAGGAAAGTACAAGACATCAACACATCCTGCTGTAATTGAACGGTGCATTAAACATCTAGACAAAATGAGGAAAGAAACAGACTTGATAGCTGATCTGGAAATTGCTGTATTGATTCTGGAAAAAATGCCAAACCTGAGCAAAGAATCTGTTTGTGGCAAACAGTTTGATGCAATTACTGAAGCAGCAATTGCCACAGTTGAGAAAAACTCAGATTCTCTCACACCTTTTGATATCAACAGTCTTTCATACTTTGCCTTTCATGCCTCTATAAGCGACAAAACACCCTTAAGTTATCAGAGATTGGTGACATTGATTCAGAGAAAAGTTGTTGAGCATATTGTCACTGGACAACTGAATGCTTTGGAACTGTGTTCTCTACTCACTAATAACTTCTCACAGTTGACTCATAGGCAGATAAGCCCCCAGGAGAGGTCAGAAATCAAGCATCAGCTTCACAAGATTCTTCCAACAGCATCATTTTTTAGTCTTAACCAGATGAAATTGCCTCAACAAGTGGTAAAAATGTATGAACTTGAAGATATCCTTGTGGCGAAGATTGCTGGATATATAGAACATTTTGACAACTTGTATTCTGTTTCATGGCTGTTGAAGATGCTGACAACAGAAGCATTGACTCAGAATCCCAAATTGCATGCTCAAGTTGAGCAAATGATAGCACAGTTTTATAAGTCAAACATAGCAGCAATGAGTCCACTATTTCAGCTTCAAGCTCTGACATATTTCATGTCCAGACCAGAATTGATGCCAGTTAGCCTTCAGCTTGCCAATAAATTTGCAGATTCCTGCGCCAAGAGCTTCGATCCTGCACAGCTTATGAAGAGTTTGAATATCCTGAGACGGCTTGGAATTTACCTAGTCAATAACCACAAGCTAGACAATCCTCATGTAAGCAATGGAAACTTGTACCATCTCTCAATCTTAAGTGTTTACATCTCATTGCTGAAGATGTTAGGAAGTGTTGTGCAGTCAATGGATCAAGCTGACATCACGGTTCAGAGAATGATCTCACTGCTTAGTCTTGCTAATCAAATTAAGAAAGACGACCCAATGCTTTGTGAGTTCTCAACTTCAATGTTCGCTTCTCTTGTTTCAAAGACTGCTGACAAGCAAACATTCATTTCACTTCCACCAAAGCAGATTGAGTCCTTGCTGAACAAAGAGACTGCATGTCTTGTGATCAAACATCTACTGACTGATGATTCAAAGCTCAAACCTGTGCATGAAAATCTGTGGTACCTTCTCCGAGTTGTTAGCAGATTTAATGCTACTGAGGCTGCAGCAGCTGCAGTGGAAAAACTACTTACCCGACTACTAATGCATGACTTTGAGGAGATGCAATGCTTTGATCAAGTTCGACTGCTGTCCTACTGCACGCTGTATTACAACTTGCCTGTAAATCAAGAGGTGCTAGATGAGGCATTGAGAAGGTTTTTCACCATGGAGAAGTTACAGGAAGTTGACAGGCTTTTGGCTGGTTAGTAGGAATAGATCTACCTTATGCTTTTAATGAAAATTAAAAAAAGTGTGGAGTCTGAGCATTTTGTCATCTACCAAGGATTTGTTTTTTGTAAATTTCATAGGTATTATTGAGTATTATTCCCTGTGGGAAAAAACATGTAATTTTTTAGCAAATTTTATAGAAAGATTCCCCAAATTAAATTTTTTAGAGTGCTCATCTTAATTCCCCCAAAATATTTTGGTAGCTAATATGTTAAAATGGTTGCCATGCTTTTTGTTGCATAGACATTTTAAGAAAATAAAACATTTATATTCTTTAATACAGAAATCTCTTGAAAAAATACTTCAATTGGTGGATTTTTCCCTTCATAAATTCCCAACACCATAAGGGCTAATTTTCCCAATTAAAAAACAACAACCTGGCTAGCAGTAGTTAGCGGCTGACTTAGAATCCCTCATTCTCTTAGTGCTGCCTTATGTTAATTGTTATCTGAGACCAAAACTTTCCTGTTTAGTCTTCCGGCAGATACATGCAGTGTCTGTGGTTATCTAGATTTTTATATGGGGTTTTGCTCTGTAGATGTACTGGCAAAAATTCAGTCTACACAAATGAAAAATACTGAACACTCAGTTTGCCATGAAAGGGCAATGTACTGGATCAGACAAAACTTTACTGGACTGAAAGACCTGTTCTGCCAACCTCTGGTAGATTCAGAAATTACAGACCATGGTACTTTCCTTTTTGTTGAAGACTGTGTGTCTTTTTAAGCATATGAATACAGTTGACTCTAACTAGCTATAATTCACTTTAATTAACTATAAATGTGTTGGCATGACATACTTTCTTAAAATAGATAAAATCAGGTATAATGCTATCAGAATGCTTAGGATTAAAAGTTCAATTTTCTGACTATTTTATTAATTTTCTTTATTTGTGTGTTTAACTTCAGCGGTGGGCCCTATAACAAAGAAGAGCGTCCATCACCGCCTCTACTACCTTAACATGTACGCCAGTTTCACAAGACCTCTTCTCCGAATTCCCTGGTTCCATGATCACACACACATTTCTCCTTCAGGTTTGTTGTTTTTATTTTATTTTTTATGTAAAAGAAATAGGGGTGAACAAAAGTGGTAAATTATAACAAAGATGGGCTGTAATTAATCAGAGTTTATTTATTTAACAATTTCTGAATGTGTATATTCTAAAGACAATTACCGTATTCACTCGTGTAATCGCCGCACTTTTTTACCGGATTGTATCGTTAAGGAGTTGAGGGTGCGGCCATTCTATAGGTGTAAGGCATTGGGACATTTTTTCTAGAACGATTCTGCCGATTTTTGGGACGCCATGCGTCTAGATGAGCTCTCTAAGTAGGAGGTTGACGGACGATATGAACGAGATAGCGCCGTTCTATGCTTTTGTCTAACCAATGTGAACATATTCCATAATTTATAAATGACTTCCTAGTTTTATCTCTTGTATCATATTTCTGAATGTTTGCATCATCAAACAATTTCACCCAGCTGTCATGTGCACACTACCATGCAGATCAAAGGATTTCATAGTATAGCCGATAAAACAACACAGCTTTGATACGAGGCGACAATCTCCTTGACGAGGTGAAAATTAACAGGAGCGTCGACCGGTCATGCTGTCTCAACAAAAGGGTTAATTGGTAAACTGTGACTGTATTTTTGACACGTTGCGAATGTATCTAGTCTCAGTCGCACTGCTATCCTGTAGCTCGTGGCGGCATGAAATTAGTTTCTTTGATCTACGTCACCAAATCTGGTATGACAGTACACGATATATCGGGGAACAGTGCATGGAGAAATGTAATCGGCAGCTGCTTATAAAAACACATCGTTCACTCCCTCACTGTCAAACTGCTCCGATCGATATCACCTTGACAACAGCTTATCTCAGAGTCAGTCACTTGACCTGTGTAATGAGGCAAGTCTACACAGAAACGCCAAGTAAATTACAGCTTGGTGTATTTAGCAGACTGAAGTTGAAAGTTTGTTTTAAGTGTTTACTGACGGATAATAAGCTGTGTTTGCGGTCATTTTGGGGGTGCGGCCATTAAATTAAATTAGGATTTTTTCTTCAAATTTTGCGGTCATTTTGGGGGTGCGGCCATTACACGGGTGCGACCATTACACGAGTGAATACGGTAGGTTTGGGTTGAGAGGTTTTAACAATTTAATAAAGAATTGTTAAAATTGCATTTTAAAAAAACAACAACAACAAAAAACTAAAAGATCTAGCTATAAAATATCAGACAGTATAATATGTGTTGAAGCACAAGCAGTTCATGGATGTTAACAAAGAACTGTTACTCTTGTTGTTTAGAGTTAAGCATCACATTTTTCCTGCACTTAGGGGCTTGAGACAGTGCCACCTATGGTTGCTTGAACAATTAAGAGATTAAGTAACAATAAGTTAAAACAAAGAAAGGAATGAGAATAGACTGAAAGAGGGTGACTTTCTTTCAGAAGATTATCTCCTAGCATTGATGAAATTTTGTCCACATTGTCTCATGTTGCCTTGCTACTTGTATGATTTAAAAAACAAAACTTCCTAAATATTTATCCTTAGATCTGATTCTCAAATGGTTTTCAGTTGCTGAGAGGAATGTCTCTGTTGGTAATGACATCACAGCTATGTTTGGGGGACCAGACTATGTGAAGACAAAGGTCAGCCTACCAGATGGGTTTGTTGCATGTAAGTTGGCCAAAATTTGTATTTGTGTTTATTTCCTCTAATAGTACCACATGGCAGTTGCACTGTTTGTCCATCTGTACATGTGTCAGTCCCATTGCCTTGCATCCCAGTCATTCATTATTTTAATACTATTTATTGTACTACAATCAAGCTCTACAATCTTGCACACATAGACTTGAAAGTTTGTTGCATATAACATTTACCAGTGCATTCATTTAGGTTTAGATAATATTAAAGGTCATATTGAAGTTCATTCTAATGAATGGCTACCCATGCTTTATATTATTTTATCGCATGACTGTCCCCTGCTGAATGTCTGTCCATCTATCTGAATGTTCTTTCCACGCTATTAATCTGCAACGGGTTACTGGATTGCAACAAAACCTTATGGGAACCACTAGAACGAAAAAGTGATGCCCACATATCAGTGGCATGTTGTGGTCTGACCATTTAATGTTATGGCCAAAGAAAAGTATTTTGTTTTTGTGTTATTTCTTGGCAACTACTTACCAGATTTCATTGAAACTTTGAGGGAACCTTCAATACCAAAAGCAGATACGCATATCTTTGGCATATTCCAGTTGGACCCTTCAATATAGAGTTATGGCCCTTGATAAGTTATGCAGTATGTATACAAAGTAACATTTGTTTCCGCGCTATTTCTTAGCAATGGCTTACTGATTTTTAATGAAACTCTATGGGAACCATCAATTTCAAAAGGAGATTTCATTGGTATGTTAACAATGATAACAGTGTATATTTAACTAAAGTTTTTCATTCATGGTACATATAAAGTTATATGGTTTTTAAAATTCACTGAATTTTGTTGATTTTCAGTTTACCAGTTTAAATTATTTTGAATACATTTATGTCCATGTTTATGGATCATAGGTCAAACAGTCTACCCATAAACCCTCAGTCATGCAGATTCTACATAAGATAGGGCGGTCAGTGTTTGCTTTGTAAAGGCATAAAAAGGCAAATACATGAACAAAGGGTTAAAGATAGTTGAGGGATTGTTATACATCAAACTTTTTGTAGCTTTGAAGCATAGTTCATTTAGTCACTTAACCTGCATTTCTCATGAGAGAATCTGGAGTGGTGTTTACAATATGTGGTTTTCGGCATTATGTGAATAGCAATGTGCGAGGGAACCAGTCACAAGAGTTATCATCGCAAGAAAGTGTTTGAACCCATAAAGCAGTATTTTTATAGCATGTGAGTCATAGTAATATAACCAGCTAACAATTCTTATTTGTTTTTAGGGAAGCTGGCATTACTGGATGAAAAGAAAAAGCCTGTGTTGTTCCGTCCGGACAACTTCCTTTACTCACAAGAGCTTGGTTTACAAAGGTCTGTATCATAGGGCCAGAAAATCTTCCTACAAAGTATTACATATATCAGCATATTTAGGCTTAACAATCATTCAATCAATGCAGCACTCAGGCATATTATTTTGTAGGTATATAAGGAGTATTTGAATAATAATAATTTTAATAATACATTTAATAACATCATTTTGTAAGTTAGGCATCATAACATCATTAAATATTTAACAAACTTGAAAAAGACAAGAAATGTCAATGAAAGGCATGGAGGGTTTAAATCCTGTTTAAATCCTGTTTTCAAATACTAAAATACCACAGCTTTTAGAAATACAGATATTTAGAAATGTTGTGTGATATAAAGAATTCCAGACACTGCTTAAAATTATTGATATTAAAATATAGCCATTATTTTAGATTCCTTATTAAAGTAACAGTTTTGTCTATCATTTCAATGGTTTGTTAAGTTAAACTATCAATAAAAATAAATAAATACCATTTAAAAAAATCAACATGTTAAATTGATCACGGCAGTCGGGACTTGAAAGGTGGGCAGCTCAATTTCCGATCACGCATGCTACCACAACAACACAGCAATGTTGTCTTTCTGAGGAAGCCATATTACAAGAATAAACAAATAATTTTGTCCAACTATTCCAGGGTATGTTTCTCATACCTGGCATTTGGAGAACCCATGACTAATGAGAGGGCCTTCCAGCCGTACATCCAACTGTACTTTGATGTTCTCGCACAACATGTAGACAAGTCCATCCTGGTGAGTAAGAGCACGATTGTGCAAGATAGATAGTGAGATTGGTTTGATACTTTAACTTATTTATTTAAACTTTATGCTCTAATTTAAGGACCAATCAGATTCATCAGAACAGTATTAGACTAAAGCCAAATGTGTATAATCTCTGCTTGTGGATTTTTAATTTGGACATATTTTTTATACATAGTAGCTGTAAACGCAAAAGTGTTGGAAAAAGTTGATAAATCCTTGAGGCTGGTAGACCTAATTTTGTCTACTGGAGCAAAGGGCCATATTGAACCAATATATACTATTGATTGGACCTTCTTAAAAATAGGTCAAAATTTGGACTCCAAACTTTGTCTAATCAGAATGCAAAACATAAACAGGACAGAGAAGAAACTTGTTCATGAATGATACACAGTGTTGGTGCATCTTGAAAACTTACTTTTTTAATTATGTCCTTTCTGTAACTCTTAAAATGCTCAATGTGTACAATCCACAAACTAAAGTTTGCAAATAGGTCTACATGTACTTGTTAAGCTTTTTTTCTTAATTTTTGTAAAAACGATGCTGTCATTATACTACACTTTCAAAATATGTACACATTGTAATGTGTTTCTTGTTAGGATGGGTATACAGATGCAATGGGTAATTTCTGCAGACTATTTGATATTTTTTCAGGATTGCCTTGTGTCAGCATCTCTAAGTTGGTCAAATGTGAGGTTAGCTACATAAAAATGTATGAAATTGTATCCTGGCCATAATTGTCACTTAATTAGGGTGAAAATATAATACAAAAGTCATAATTTATGTATATTGTACTTTCTTCTTTTATATTACTGTTAATACATTTTATAGTTGTGACTAATATACTGTATTGTTGATAGATCTACACTTTCTTGTGTATCTACTATCAACCTATCTACTGTAGGTTCTTACAGGGTACACAGTCATACATTGTCTAAACCTGTATATCTCACGTCTCTTACTATCATTGAGCTCAAAAATACAAAATAAAACAACCTAGTATGTAACCCTTACCTAACAAAACTGATGATTACTTAACTTTATAATACCATGGTAACTTTCAGCTGTCATTCATATATAAACAACTATAATACTGTATAGATTTATATTCTAAACTGATCAGCAAGTTTAAGCATCAAACAAAAAGTTAAACAAAAAGTTACAATCAGTTATACATTGCTCAGATAAGGTCTATTTACAATATCATTGACAAGTCTTAGCAAAAAGAAATAACAAGAAACAACAATAAAAAATCCAATTACAAAGACAATTATTATTATACCAACTATTTGTGGACCAGACTCTCTTAAGAAAAAGTAACTGTCTGCCTCCTCTAAGTTTCAGGGTTGTGACTGTGCTGCAATATAAAAGATGAACATCACAATAGGAATGGTGGAGCCATTTCCATTATTCAGCACATTACAATACAGCCACCATCTTTAATTCGATATTATCAAACTAAATTATAATTTTTTAACAAGTAAAACTTTTTCTCGATCAATACAACTAAATACAGGAATACAGAATGCCGCTATTGAGACAACAATCACAGTAACTGACTAGAAATATTAAACTTCTTATTTTATGAAATATTACCAAACATCAAAAACACATCTTTCTTCTTTGACAGTTTAACCAGAGAAAAAATGCTAGTCACATGATCAAAAAGTGTGCAAAGCTTAAAATAGACACAGCAGGGAAATAACACATTTAAAATAAGCTCATTCAGTCCTATATTAAATAAACTATAAAAACAACCTGGTTACATAATGCAATCTGTATTCTTCCTCTGAATTAATTGCAACACACGTTCTCCAGCATAAAAATGTCAACAACAATTTCTTGCCATTTTTAGAGCAAATACTCAAAACAGTATTTCTCTCCAGGATCATGATTTGTGTTAATTTTCCATGGTCAATTTCTTTTCTCTCATATAATGTTTTGTCTTTACATCTATATTATCGTCTTCTTCTAGATCTACGACCATGAGTGGTTATCTATGGGCTGTCCTGATATGGAGGACAAGCGTGACCTCATTCTATCCAAGATTGATGAGTCCCCGACCTCCACCCCATTGGTCAGTCTAAACAAGCAAGGCACCACTGTCATGGACCCCAAGCAAGGGGCACAGAAGTTCAAGGAGTGGGCTCTTGGATAGTACTGTTCAACAGAAAAAACTTTGAAAATGTCAGATATAAGATTGACGATGCACCCTTATTGGTGAATGTCAATAACAAGCTGGTGCGGTCATGGACAACATACAAGGTTCACATACTTAAAGGATTTGGGCTTGTGATGCTTTTATGACCATTGATATTGATATAGATGGCAAATGCTTAGAGTGTCATAGAAAAGATCAAAGAGTAATGAGTCCCTAGCTGCAGAATGATTGGTCAATCTCAACAAAAGAGGCAGTGCTATTTTAGTTCAGTCAACCCTATTTGAGGTTCCAATTTAAGGTTGTTGCCTTGACTGAAGAAACTATGTTTCTGGAACCTTATTTGTCAAAAATAATGTTTTCCTTCAATTGAAGATTACCATTTTTGATAAATGAAAGAAAAGTTACATCATTTCTAGTTATTTTGTTAAGTACATGTATCCCCATCAGCAAGTATACATAAAATGATCATGTGTTCATCTAATAGCATGTATAATACCAATGAATACAGTTCATTTATTTATAATTTTTGTTATAGGATATTACTATGTCTACTCTTTAATTATGCATTTTTGTCATAACAAATAATTTGTTGAATGACATAATGTTTTGTAGTCATTAGACATTTTTGTTTACAAAATGTCTGCTGTGGTATCTTTCAAGATGTCATGTAAGGAGGTAATTTATGCCTCTTGGTGCCACTGTCTGTTTCTTTACACAATGTATATTCAATTTTTCATATAACTTTGTTATAATCTAGGCTTTCAGTTTTTATGAAATAAAGCTTTTATAAAAAAAATCAACAGAACATGGATTTGTACTTTATTTTTGACAGTACAAGTACATAGTATTCACACTTGTTTACTATTATAATGTATTCTAATTGACAATTTCACACAAATGGACACTCCCTAGCACTCTATTGTTAATTACATGCAGTTGATAAAACATTTTCCCAATTTTGTGCTAATGGCAAGGAATACATTTATTCAAAACATAAGCCAAGAATATTTGAAACTTAGAATAACCATTTGTAACATGCAAAAACATATTGCCTTAGAATTCTTTCAATCCAAGAATTGGCCAAGTCATGTCAGTAACGTATATTCTGATTTATTAACTTATTAACTGATTTATCAGTGTAAGTGGACTTTTTTGGTCCATTTCTTGAAAACTGTCAAAATATTTACTTGCAACTTAGAATACTTGCTTATTCTCAAAAGTGGAATCCATTTTAAAAGGGCAGAAAACCCTAAAATTAAGTTTGACAAAATTGTGTCCTTTTTTCGATTTAGACATTCTCTTTAATGGATTAAGCTTTTGAAAATCTTAGCTTGTTAGCTTAAACTATCATGCACTGAGAAACAAGCACTGTCTTCTGACAGCTCTTGTTGTTTACTTCAACTCTGAAATTGTGTTTATCTAATTGCCTCAGCTAGCTTAAGAGGATTTTAGGTGACTTATAAATACCCATTACAATTCGTAATATTAAAACAAATTAATATGACTGATTGACATAGTTGTGACTCGATTTCAAGATATGATTTTAATTAACACTGGAAAAATACATCAAACCAAGATTTAGCATTTGTTTTGTGCAGTTGGATGACTCAGAAAAAATACAAATATGAAACTAGACTAGACTAAAACATATTGTTTTCTTAAAATAGAGACTTATTGTCAAAGTCATTTAATTTCAATAATAAGTTAAATAAAAATAAAATAAAACAAGACTCAATTGTACTATCACTTTTATCAAAAATGGCAAAATTGACTTGTGCAAAGCCTTGGGCCGTTTATAGTGATAAAACATGTCAGCAAAGACAAAGTATTGTGTGTATCTGCTGTACCATAACATTTAAAATCACACAATATAACCCGGAAAAGAAGAAAGAACCTAAACAAACCTTCATTCAGTAGTACGTTTGAAAGATACTTTTTTGACTCGCTGGTACAAATGTTCAGTGCCATGGTTCATTGCATAAATATCTGTCCATGAACACCAGAAAATATTTCCCATTTATATATTTTAAATCACACGCATATTCCATTTGGAATCACTGCTGGGTCTAGGTGTTGGTAAGGAACCTTCCTGGTTTTATTTTTCGTCTTAATCGAAGCCCCAACTGTCTTAAGATCTTCCCGAAAGTCCCTCAAAATCTTGACCGCTCTCTGGTCAAACATAAGATTAGTATCAAAGTAACCTAACGGTCTATGTTTGCACCGCACACTCAAAATATTTGTAATGATCATTGCATTGAGGAAAACTTCCTTCTCTGGCAACATTTCAACCAGTTGCTCTTCTGTAATTTCTTCATTTGATTTTGGCGGTTCGCCGCTCAGCCGTGTGGGGTAATTTGGAAGAAAGGCATATTCGTCGTACTGTTTGTAATTGGCCGCCGCGTGGTCAACACTGGCCGTGAAGATAATTGAAACCAACACGAGAACTAGTTGAGACCTGCAGGTGAATTGATCCTCCTGCCCTGGAACTCCCAGAAGCCCCAATCCGCTATCGGTTTCCGGTTTTACCATTTCTTCCCGCCAAGTTTGCAACTCAATATCCTTTCGAACACTTTGTTCAGACTCGTAATACAGATACACGTAAGCCCTGACGTATTTCCAAATGGCGTCGTATACCTCCAAGGCATCTTGCTTGAAATGGTAATCCGGAAGAATATCACTATCTCCCAAACCACGATTCCGACAATTGACCGGAAACGTTCCTTCAATATCCATCCGCCATGATGACTTCAGATTCTTAGCAAGTTCAATAAGCCCCTTTGCTCCAATAGACATCGTAAGGTCTACCCAGCCTCCGGAATTGATCAACCTTTCCCGCGCTTTTGCGTTAACCGCGATAACAGACCGAATGTGCGGCGCCAAGAGTTTAAACACGGGATGACTCCGCGAAATATTTCGGTGCGTAATGACGGCAATTCCTTCCATTAACATGTGTAGAACTCCAAGATGGACAGCTTGGTGAACACACGCGTCTGCATTATTGAACCAAAGTTTAGCCGCTGTCCATGTGTATAATGGATCAGACGGGAGAAACACCGGGTTATCCTCGCCGGCTTTCTGGAATAGCTGGATGGCGATTGGCACAAGAGTGCCATCATTTCGTTGATAGAATAGCGCGATTGGGGAACACACAGTAGTGCCATCGATGGTGGGACAGCCATCAAGAATGTCATGGTTGATGATAAAGATACGTCGGTCGCTCAAAGCCAGTGGTAAACTGTGACCTTCTAGAAAAGGGGCAACCATATCGTTGGTGACCGCCAAGTTTTCTGGCAGCTGCTTACATTGCCAGATGGCTGTGTTGTGAACGCCAGCAAGCCGCTGAAGACCAAAGGCTTCGTCACTCTTCCATCTGAAGATGTGAATTAGAAACAATGATTGTCTTTTATCGTACGATTCATTTTTAATAGTTTATTTATAACATACAATAACAAACTTTTGTATCTCAACGACTTCTTCTTCTTTAGAGATGGTGCCTTTTCATTGTAATATTATGCAATACGACTTCAGTATAGTTTGAACAAACGTGCGACCTACCACTAGTTTGACCAATGCACCTGGCCTGTTAGAAATGCCGACTCAATGAACTCTAATCCAACCAATCAATTGCCATGATTCGACTGACGTATTATGTTTCTTACTTTAATAAAATTTAATACAAGTTATCTTTTTCTCATTCAATCAATTTATTCACTGGATCAGCCTTAAAACATCATTTTGATTATTAATCATTTCTACATTTTTAGAACCAGACAAACCTGTCTAAGTTAGAGGGCTGAGGAAAAGCCTTCCTGTTAAATAACCGATGTATGTCTTCTATGCGCTTCATCCGTCCACTCGACATATGAACAAATTTGCTCGCCAGCTTGAGCCGTGTACGAGTTTTCACGATATTCCACAAATGGTCGTCTGCATACGCTTCTTCGACCGGAACTGACCTCATCTGCGGCACTCTAATAGATTCCGGTACCACCAACTCGTAAATTTTCCGTTTTTCTGTAAGCTCCAATTGGCGTTGTGCTTTAAAAGAGAAAAAATGAAATCTACATATATTTGTAAGGGAAAATATAATGATGTCTTTTATCTAGCGAGGAGTCTTCATTGCTTAACATTTTAATGCGGTTTATTTTGTTTTTTTCCTTGCTTTGAAAAGTGTATCGTCTTAGATAGTGCATATAATGGTTTAAATGATGTTCGAAAAGTAAAAATTAAATTGAGGCAGCGAGTAAGCTTTATTGGAATGTTGGTGTCATTTAATGTCCCATTGCCTCTGAACCTCTCAATGCGATGGTTCGAGTCCCAGCCGTTGAAAACACCATTATTTTTTAAAACAAACAAACAAACAAACAAACAATAGCATGTTTTTTTTCTGAAAACGCTCACACCGAAATTTTCGTCAATTTGTCTTTCAAGAGTTACACACAAACAATAGGTCTATTTTACATTGCCAACGTACATGGGCGCCGCTGCCAGTCACCCTGACACCGGCACAGTTATTGCATGTGAGCTGTAGGCCTAATGACAATATTGCTAACATGTTTTCGTTTATTCCGGATTAATGGCAGATGTCGAAACAAATACCAAATATTTACATTTGATTTTCTGGCATACATTATCGAAAACAAACAGACTAACCATACATTTATTTTGGTTAAAAGACACACCAATCTTTTTAGAGGATTAGGTCATTCAGCGCGGAATAAATAATAAATCGAGTCTTGCTGTGCATCAATAGTTTAAAAAATTAAAATTAAAGCAAACAAATAGATCTACTTGTTTTACCACAACTCTATAATCAAATATATAACGTTATACTTCTCACATCGGTAACGTTTTGGTGTGCTGAGTAACCACTGCTCTCTTGAAAAGAACGTGGTCACAGTGGAGATCGTGCTTGTGCACATCCGATAGATCAGTACATGTAAAAATGTTCATAACCACTGAGATCTAAATATGATAAAATCAAAACATTTTTGCATGTAGACATTTCTTAGACTTTATCGTTAGAATAAAACTACATGTATGATCTTATATTAATGAGAGAAAAAAATATGATAATCTAGTTCACATGTCTTCGTCAAACCGTTGACAATTTTCCATTCTAGTGGTTGCGGTAACAGCGATAAGGCACGTGACCTCTGACGTGGCAACTGCTATAGCGTAACTAACCTTTATACTCGTCATCGTACGGCAGACTGGTATCGTTGGGAGTGAAAAAGTAGTGGAAGTTTGCCCTGATCCATCTGTAAATTGGAAACACAGTCTGTACCTTGGTGACCTCGTTCACGACTAGGATTGTGTCCACGTACCAGTCATCCTTAAAACCGGAGTTGTCCCGCCAAATCTCGATTTTGTCGATATCAGAAAACTGAAACATGAAAGAATGTGTTAGACTACATTTAAGAAAACTTTATTGATGCACCATAATCAACAACAAGGGCAAGACAAAATATGGTACAAAGAATATCATATTTATGATTTATTTCAATTAAGTCTATTTAACAACATAAATTGTTCCACCCAATAGCCAGTACACAATACATGGCGATTTCCGAAAACTTACATTTGTAAATAAAAAGAGAATACGTAAACTGTCCATTTTTGATCACTTTTACATCAAGAATATCTGCCGCTCTATTGAAAGTTGACATACATGTCGATCGAAAAAGCTGGTATCAGAGAAATGGAAAATAACGGTGTTCACCCTTTACTATCTGGATACACCATTCTCTCCACTAACATAAAACACGCCCCACTTCCAGCAAGTAAATAGCTAACACTATGGAATATGCGATTTGAGAGTATTATAAAACTGACATCGTCATGTATGTACATTAAGCATGGTGCATCTTTAATCATTTAACAGCGGCAACGTTAGTTTCCTTTTGTACTTACAAGTTGATATTTTATCTTAAACTTGTCAAGCTGCCCTCGCTCAAAGTCGTCTCTGAACAAAACATCCAGTTTGGTTTCCCGTGACGAAATTAGTCCAGAATGCAATATGACGTAGATGTTTGCGTCAGTTCCGGACTCCGGGATATCTCCCGTCTTCACGTAGATCGTATAAGAGAAGGTACCAGCAACCAGACTAGAGTTGCGTCGCCGCCGCGTACTTATTTTCTGACCCATTCCGTCGCCCCACTATACGTCTGATCAACTGCTAAAATAACAATCGCTAAACATCGTCCAATTTCGTAAAAGACACAAACAACCAAAATATTTAAAACTGGGTAAAAACAACTGGAATAAATTTGAATATGTCTGTATATATTTGTTAACAATGGATTAAAATTGATATATAATTATGCACCGTCTCTACTGTTGCTAGACAAGTGGAATTTTTCGTAAACAAGCGAATAGTTACGAAGAGTTAAAAAAAATGTGTGAATTTACACAAGCTGAATTTACCGTTCTTGCTTCAGGCTTTAATCTAAAACACGCAAAAGTCGCCATCTGCATGAGCATATACTGCTCTAAAAGAATGGGCTTAGATGCATTGCAAAACATGATCATTTTATGGTCCAGCATTTTTGTTGTAGGAAGACCCCAGACAAAATTTTGAGAATTTATGTTCTTATTTGATAATGGTAAACATTTAAGAACAACAACAGCAAATGCGAACGACCTTTCTGTTATTGTCCGCCATAATGATAATAGCGGTAAACACGAATGCAATACCCAAATTTTGTATACGAGAACAAAATCGAAACACAAAATATGTCGTAATACGTACATATTTAACTTATATAAAGTCAACTTTTTACATTTTACTTCATTTTTAAAATTTACAAAAACTATATTTAATATGTTTTCAACTTTGCAAACAGCAGAAGCAGCAACACAACAACACATGTACAACTATCTGAATAAAATGGATAAACGTTAAGATAGCAAATTATTCTGAACAACGTTATTCGTTCGAACAACTACAACAACGAAACTCAGCTTATTATTTTATATAACCAAATGAATTAAATTAAAATTTATTATTTTAACTTATCCCATTTCATCAAGACAAACAATGCCAATACAGACACCTTTATAAAAACAAATTAAATTTAATGATGAATTATTTAAAGCAATTTGTTGAATAGTTTAAATGCGATTACATGGTTTAGCACCAAAAATATATAATAAGCGGCTGAAACCTAAATTATATTAAGTCACACTTTACCTTCTTCAGTAGGTATAATTATATTTCACATTTTAGAACCAAACGACACAGCCAAACAACAGCACGTCATATACAGCTGAATAAGATCTGTATTCTCTCTTTGAACCTAAGCAACTCATTGACACCAATAAATGCATGGCTTGTCTTCAATTACCAACCTTGGACAGCTGTCAATCATCCAGTCACCATGACAGTTATTGCACGAGCGCAATGTTATTACAACATTGTTACCATGGTTACGCCACTATATCAGTTATGCATGTGTGACATACATTGTGCGACTGACGTTTATAATGATGTTTTTACACGGATAAATATCAAAACAGCTGCAAACAATGTTATGAAAGGTGGGGCAAAACAAGATTGTCTAATGATAATAGCGCCGGTTCTTCCGATAAATTGTTTGGTTTCTTTTTCGACAAGTTATGTAATAATAGTAATTGGATCTTAACAATATGAGCATAATTGGTGGATGCAATTTAAAAATTAAACCAAATGAGAACAAGCAAGAATTTGGCAAACGTTTACAGTATAACGGATTATATTTTTAATAAGAATAAAAGAGATTGGCCAAGACGATATAAAATGGGCGTATACAAAAAGTAAAAAGAAAATAATTAACTAAATGAATAAAAAATATAAACTTAAACTGACTCGGCAGAAAAACTCAACATGTAAAAAAAGTTGTCAAAGTATTGTATGTAAGATGAACATTTAAAACCAATGATAAATTATACATTGATCATTAGAAAAGAATGACTGCAAATAAATAACAAAAAGCTGAACACTGTTTTAAGTTACGTTCAAAAAGGAAGACAATGTTACATAATGCAAAAGAAAACATGAACGTTAGCTAATACACACAAGCGTGCATCTTAAAGAAAGTCTCCTCCATTATGATAAATACACAAACATCTGGTAAAACACGCTCCTCCTCCACGAATACACAAACTCGAATCTACACGTTCCTGCTCCCTGAATACACGAAAAAACAAATTGTAGAGTACTCTCCTCCTCGATGAAAACACAAACAAACACCTTGTAGAACACACTGCTCCTCCACGAATAGTAAAACACACATCTTGTAGATCACACTGCTCCTCCATGAATACACAAACACACATCTTGTAGAACACACTGCTCCTCCATGAATACACAAACACACATCTTGTAGATCACACTGCTCCTCCATGAATACACAAACACACATCTTGTAGATCACACTGCTCCTCCGTGACTACACAAACACACATCTTGTAGAACACACTGCTCCTCCATGAATACACAAACATACATCTTGTAGAACACGCTGCTCCGCCACGAATAGGAAAACACACATCTTGTAGATCACACTGCTCCTCCATGAATACACAAACACACATCTTGTAGAACACGCTCCTGCACCATGAATACACAAACACACATCTTGTAGAACACGCTGCTCCTCCATGAATACACAAACACACTCCTTGTAGAACACACTGCTCCTCCATGAATACACAAACACACACCTTGTAGAACACGCTGCTCCTCCATGAATACACAAACACACATCTTGTAGAAGACTCTCATGCTCCTCCATGAATACACAAACACACATCTTGTAGATCACACTGCTTCTCCATGAATACACAAACACACATCTTGTAGAACACGCGACTCCTTCATGAATACACAAACACACATCTTGTAGAACACGCTGCTCCTCCATGAATACACAAACACACATCTTGTAGATCACACTGCTCCTCCATAAATACACAAACACACTCCTTGTAGTACACGCTGCTCCTCCATGAATACACAAACACACATCTTGTAGATCACACGGCTCCTCCATGAATACACAAACACACATCTTGTAGATCACACTGCTCCTCCATGAATACACAAACACACATCTTGTAGAACACACTGCTCCTCCATGAATACACAAACACACATCTTGTAGATCACACTGCTCCTCCACGAATACACAAACACACATCTTGTAAAACACGCTCCTCCATGAATGCACAAACACACATCTTGTAGATCACACTGCTTCTCCATGAATACACAAACACACATATTGTAGAACACGCGGCTCCTTCATGAATACACAAACACACATCTTGTAGATTACACTGCTCCTCCATGAATACACAAACACACATCTTGTAGATCACACTGCTCCTTCATGAATACACAAACACACATCTTGTAGAACACGCTGCTCCTCCATGAATACACAAACACACATCTTGTAGAACACACATCTCCTCCATGAATACACAAACACACATCTTGTAGAACACGCTGCTCCTCCATGAATACACAAACACACACCTTGTAGAACACACTGCTCCTCCATGAATACACAAACACACACCTTGTAGAACACAATGCACCTCCATGAATACACAAACACACATCTTGTAGAACACGCTGCTCCTCCATGAATACACAAACACACATCTTGTAGAACACACTGCTTCTCCATGAATACACAAACACACACCTTGTAGAACACACTGCTCCTCCATGAATACACAAACACACACCTTGTAGAACACACTGCTCCTCCATGGATACACAAACACACTCCTTGTAAAACACACTGCTCCTCCATGAATACACAAACACACACCTTGTAGAACACACTGCTCCTCATGAATACACAAACACACATCTTGTAGAACACGCTGCTCCTCCATGAATACACAAACACACATCTTGTAGAACACGCTCCTCCACCACGAATACACAAACTCGTATCTACACGTTCCTGCTCCCTGAATACACGTAGAAACATATTGTAGAGTACTCTCCGCCTCCATAAGTACACAAACACAAACCTTGTAGCACACTCTCCTCCTCCATGAATACACAAACACACATCTTGTAGATCACACTGCTCCTCCATGAATACACAAACACACATCTTGTAGATCACACTGCTCCTCCATGAATACACTAACACACATCTTGTAGAACACGCTCCTCCATGAATACACAAACACACATCTTGTAGATTACACTGCTCCTCCATGAATACACAAACACACATCTTGTAGATCACACTGCTCCTTCATGAATACACAAACACACATCTTGTAGAACACGCTGCTCCTCCATGAATACACAAACACACATCTTGTAGAACACACATCTCCTCCATGAATACACAAACACACATCTTGTAGAACACGCTGCTCCTCCATGAATACACAAACACACACCTTGTAGAACACACTGCTCCTCCATGAATACACAAACACACACCTTGTAGAACACAATGCACCTCCATGAATACACAAACACACATCTTGTAGAACACGCTGCTCCTCCATGAATACACAAACACACATCTTGTAGAACACACTGCTCCTCCATGAATACACAAACACACACCTTGTAAAACACACTGCTCCTCCATGAATACACAAACACACACCTTGTAGAACACACTGCTCCTCCATGGATACACAAACACACTCCCTGTAAAACACACTGCTCCTCCATGAATACACAAACACACACCTTGTAGAACACACTGCTCCTCATGAATACACAAACACACATCTTGTAGAACACGCTGCTCCTCCATGAATACACAAACACACATCTTGTAGAACACGCTCCTCCACCACGAATACACAAACTCGTATCTACACGTTCCTGCTCCCTGAATACACGTAGAAACATATTGTAGAGTACTCTCCGCCTCCATAAGTACACAAACACAAACCTTGTAGCACACTCTCCTCCTCCATGAATACACAAACACACATCTTGTAGCACACTTAATATTAATATTATTAAATTAAGTTTTTCATCTCTCGCTTATATTAACACCATTATATAACTATTTACATCATTTTCAAACAAATTAAAATAACTTCGTGCGATTATTTTCCTTTAACATTTTGTCGCCGTTTTATATTATTTTATAATTACGAGGTTGTAGTTAAAATTATTTCTAATATATCTCGTAGTAATAGTTATATCAAATCTATCGTAAAATATTTTTTTTTCTTTACAATGGAATCACAAATTTATCGAATTTGTCGCCGCTATTTCGCTCGTGTTCTTACCTTCTGGAATCTCGTCATTGACAGTCTCTATGCAACAATGACGTTATCAGCATGACGTCATGACGTCTGATTTATTTGGATTTCGTCTGTTTATGTCCCCCAAAATAACTCAATCAGAAACTCGCCTAGTAAGGGAAACATTTGTAACCGCCATCTTAAACTAATGTAATAGAATTTGTCGTTGAATTTATGTGTGCCAATTTATTTATATTCTACTATTTCACACAGAGTTAAAATCACACGAATTTGTAAATTTAAAAAAATCGCGAATTATCTGGTCCTATTCGCAAAGCGTTGTTTGGTCGGCATTGCACGAGTAGGCCTATTGTCAAGAATTCACTGTTTTATAGAAACATATTAGGAATTCGTATGGATTGATTACGCTCAGTTACGAATCCTAATTACACACTACAACTTTGAATTAACCTCGAGTTTGGAATAAGAAGTACCTAGCCAAAGTATTGAACAACTAAAAAAACATAAGCCACGAATTGCTAATTAGCCGCCCACAAATATACATGTATATAAATCGATTAGAAAGTACGACTCAAATAGGAAACCTGAAATCTATCAATTCGCTGCAATGTATGATATGTGTAGAAAAGTAACATCATGTGTGAGAAAACAGGGAGATTTGGGGCAAAAATAAAGGTTTAAGTTAAGAATCAATATACATATACTGCAGCTAAACGGCACCAAAACGGCAGCAGGAAAACGATAGCAGCTCTTGTGCGGTTCCGCATTTGTGTAAATCCAAAATCAGCCTTTTGTTTATGAATGTTTGAATGTAGAAAAATGTTACATTTTAATTTGTTTATAAGAAAGGAGAAAAAATAGCATTAGGAAAATGGATAAAGAAACGAAGAGCTGATTCATTGTAGAGTCGGTATGTGAGAAAGAAAAGCAAGACATTGACGGAAAGCAGCGACATTGTAGGAAAAAGAAAGAAAGGCGAAAGAATATTTATAGTAGTCAGGGATGTAAGCAAGGGACAGTAAAACATTGATGGAAAGCAGAGACATTGTATGAAAAAGCAGAGGAAGAAGAAATCATATTTAATGTAGATTTTGTGAAAAAGAACAAAAACAAAGGCACCAAAGGAAAACGGAAACAATGTATGGAAAAGGGGAGAGACAGGGAAAGCATATTTATCGTAGAGTGGGCATGAGACAAAGGGAAAGCAAAGACATTGTAGAAAAGAGAGAGAAAAGGGGAAAGCGGGCATTGTAGAAAAAGGGAGAGAGACAGAGAAGGCGACATTGCAAGGAGATATAAAAGGGCTAAGCAACTGATATTAAGAGGGGTGGTGTGAAATAAAAAAATATACATGATAGATGAGCAAGAAGCAGAGCCATTGTAAAGTGAGATAGAGAAAATGATGAGATATATTTTAAAAGAAGGTGGAGAGGAAGGAAAAGAGAAAGCAGAGAGAAAGAGAGAAAGAGAGATAGAGAGATAGAGAGGGGAGGGGGGAGTAGAGAGAGAGAGAGTCATTGATGTACTAAAGTGAGGATAAAGAAAGAGAAAGCAAAACACCCTGTGGGGACAGACGAGAGCATTGTAGAGTGGGGAAAAAGAAAAAGGAAGCAGACATTGTAAGGAAAAGAAAAAGGGAAGCAGAGACATTATAGAAAAAAGAGAAGCAGACATTGCATAGAAAAAAGGGATCACAGATATTGTAAAGAAAGAAAAAAGGAAGTGGAGACATTGTAGAGGAAGAACGAAAAGGGAAGCACAGTTATTTTAGAAAAATAAAAAATGGGAAGCAGTTATTTGCAAGAAAAAAAACGGAAGCAGAGATCTTGTATAGCATAAGAAAAGGAAAGAGATATTGTATAATGAGAAAGAAAGAAAATGGGGAGCAAAAGATAGTACAGATAGAAGTAATAAAACTATTTCGCTCGTGTTCTTACCTTCTGGAATCTCGTCATTGACAGTCTCTATGCAACAATGACGTTATCAGCATGACGTCATGACGTCTGATTTATTTGGATTTTCTCTTTTTATGTCCCCCAAAATAACTCAATCAGACCCCGGACCTATAGTTTTCTATATTTCTATGATCATATGACTTCAGTCAGTATGTTCTGTCGCAAAGGAGTTGCGAATGCCTAGGAATTGCACACATATGGGAGACACTGACCAATAAAACTACAATTACTTACAGGACTTGATAGCGCAATCGGTAGAGCGTCGGCTCCAGGTAAGGGAGGCCCCGGCTTCGTTCCCTGGCCGCGACCAAAGTCGTAAAAAAATGATAGTGGTATAGGTCCCTTACTAACGTTCAAGCAATGATTAGGGTATTTCCACGACTGGTTGGCCCTGTCTCAGGGTAATGTGACTGGGTGTGGTATCGTTTCAGGTGTTCACGGCATGATATACACAGTGAAGGCAGCGCTATAACTGCCAGTAAATGTTTCTAGTACGTGACAGTATTATCAAAAGCAGGAGCGTAGCTGCCTTTACGCCAAAAAGCCCGGGCTTGCACATTATTTTCCCGATTTGACTTTTCTTTAAATCAATAATTAGTTTTTCAGTATATTATACACGAAAATAATGTAGATCTATAAAAGTTAACACGACCCATGACTTAAGCTGATTCAATAACATGACACTCTAAGCCGTAAACTGTATGCGATCATAAACATGACGTCACTACTAGTATGTCATCCGCTGTATAGTAGTGACGTCATGTTTTCAATTTTTTAATAATTCATGGTGGTCGGTCGGGCCGGACTCATATAAAAATGAAGAAAACAAAACATATGACACTGGACAAGATGTTCAAGCGGATGTCAGAAACCGGGACAGCGACTTCGTGCCCAGAAACAACCGGCGCGGCACCTTCGGAGCATGCAAACAACATGGACATAGATCTATCTGGCAAAGAATCTGACAATATCAAACCTGTACAGGCTCAGTCAGTTAAGTCTACAATCAGTGGTCCTTCATATCCTGATATAGCTACTGTGGCACGTGGAGAACTTGAAGCAGAGTGGAAAATAAAGGTTACAAATACACAACGAAACTCGCCTAGTAAGGGCAAACATTTGTAACCGCCATCTTAAACTCATGTAATAGAATTTGTCGTTGAATTTATGTGTGCCAATTTATTTATAATCTACTATTTCACACAGAGTAAAAATCACACGAATTTGTAAATTTAAAGAATTCGCGAATTATCTGGTCCTATTCGCAAAGCGTTGTTTGGTTTGGTCGGCATTGCACGAGTATTGTCAAGAATTCACTGTTTTATAGAAACATATTAGGAATTCGTATGGATTGATTACGCTCAGTTACGAATCCTAATTACACACTACAGCTTTGAATTAACCTCGAGTTTGGAATATTGGGTACCTAGCCAAAGTATTGAACAACTAAAAAACATAAGCCACGAATTGCTAATTAGCTGACCACAAATATACATGTATATAGATCGATTAGAAAGTACGACTCGAATATGAAACCTGAAATCTATCAATTCGCTGCAATGTATGATATGTGTAGAAAAGTAACATCATGTGTGAGAAAACAGAGAGATATGGGGCAAAAGTAAAGGTTTAGATTAAGAATCAATATACATATACGGCAGCTAAACGGCACCGGAACGGCAGCAGGAAAACGATAGCAGCTCTTGTGCGGTTCCGCATTTGTGTAAATCCAAAATCAGCCTTTTGTTTATGAATGTTTGAATGTAGAAAAATGTTACATTTTAATTTGTTTATAAAAAATGAGAAAAAATAGCATTAGGAAAAGGGATAAAGAAACGGAGAGCTGATTCATTGTAGAGTCGGTATGTGAGAAAGAAAAGCAAGACATTGACGGAATGCAGCGACATCGTAGGAAAAAGAAAGGCGAAAGAATATTTATAGTAGTCTGGGATGTAAGAAAGGGACAGTAAAAACATTGATGGAAAGCAGAGACATTGTATGAATTAGCAGAGGAAGGAGAAATCATATTTAATGTAGTGTGAGTATGTGAAAAAGAAAAAACAAAGGCACCAAAGGAAAGCGGAAACAATGTATGGAAAAGGGGAGAGACAGGGAAAGCACATTTATCGTACAGTGGGCATGAGCCAGAGGGAAAGCAAAGACATGGTAGAAAAAGGGAGAGAAAAGGGGAAAGCGGACATTGTAGAAAAAGGGAGAGAGACAGAGAAGGCGACATTGCAAGGAGATATAAAAGGGCTAAGCAACTGATATTAAGAGGGTGGTGTGAAATAGGAAATACACATGATATATAAACAAGAAGCAGAGCCATTGTAAAATGCGATAGAGAAAATGATCAGATATATTTTAAAAGAAAGGAAGGAAAGAGGAAAAGAGAATCAGAGGAATTTGGAGAAGAGGGGAGAGGAGAGAGGAGGGCACAGAGGGGAGTAGAGAGAGAGAGAGAGAGAGAGAGAGAGAGCAGAGGACAGAGGAGGGAGTAGAGAGAGAGAGAGAGAGAGAGAGAGAGTCATTGATTGTACTAAGTGAGAATAAAAAGAGAGAAAGCAAACACACCTGTGGGGGACAGACAAGAGGCATTGTAGATTGGTGAAAAAGAAAAAGGAAGCAGACATTGTAGGGAAAAGAAAAAAGGAAAGCAGAGACATATAGAAAAAAGAGAAGAGAAACATTGCTTAGAAAAAGGGAATCACAGTATTGTAAGAAAGAAAAAGGAAGGGAGACATTGTAGAGAAGAGACGGAAAAGGGAGCACAGTTAGTTTAGAAAAATAAAAAATGGGAAGCAGAGTTATTTGCAAGAAAAAAAACGGAAGCAGAGATCTTGTATAGCATAAGAAAAGGAAAGAGATATTGTATAATGAGAAAGAAAGAAAATGGGAAGCAAAAGATAGTACAGATAGAAGTAATAAAACTATTTCGCTCGTGTTCTTACCTTCTGGAATCTCGTCATTGACAGTCTCTATGCAACAATGACGTTATATCAGCATGACGTCATGACGTCTGATTTATTTGGATCTCCTCTATTTATGTCCACTAAAATAACTCAATCAGACCCCGGTCCTATAGTTTTCTATATTTCTATGATCATATGACTTCAGTCAGTATGTTCTGTCGCAAAGGAGTTGCGAATGCCTAGGAATTGCACACATATGGGAGACACTGACCAATAAAACTACAATTACTGACAGGACTTGGTAGCGCAATCGGTAGAGCGTCGGCTCCAGGTAAGGGAGGCCCCGGGTTCGTTCCCTGGCCGCGACAAAGTCGTTAAAATGGTAGTGGTATAGATCCCTTGCTAAAGTTCGAGCAATTATTAGGGTATTTCCACGACTGGTTGGCCCTGTCTCAGGGTAATGTGACTGGGTGTGGTATCATGCCAGGTGTTCACGGCGTGATATACACAGTGAAGGCAGCGCTATATCTGCCAGTAAATGTTGCTAGTACCTGACAGTATTATCAAAAGGTTACAAATACACAATGAAACTCGCCTTGTAAGGGCAAACATTTTCAACCGCCATCTTAAACTCATGTAATAGAATTTGTCGTTAAATTTATGTGTGCCAATTTATTTATATTCTACTATTTCACACAGAGTAAAAATCACACGAATTTGTAAATTTAAAAATGCGCGAATCATCTGGTCCTAATGGCAAAAGGTTGTTTGGTCGGCATTGCACGAGTATTGTCAAGAATTCACTGTTTTATAGAATCATATTAGGAATTCATATGTATTGATTACGCTCAGTTACGAATCCTAATTACACACTACAACTTTGAATTAACCTCGAGTTTGGAATATTGAGTACCTAGCCAAAGTATTGAACATCTAAAAAACATAAGCCACGAATTGCTAATTAGCTGACCACAAATGTACATGTATATAAATCGATTAAAAAGTACGACTCAAATAGGAAACCTGAAATCTATCAATTCGCTGCAATGTATGATATGGGTAGAAAAGTAACATCATGGATGAGAAAACGGAGAGATATGGGGCAAAAATAAAGGTTTAGGTTAATAATCCATATACGGCAGCTAAACGGCACCGGAACGGCAGCAGGAAAACGATAGCAGCTCTTGTGCGGTTCCGTATTTGTGTAAATCCAAAATCAGCCTTTTGTTTATGAATGTTTGAATGTAGAAAAATGTTACATTTTAATTTGTTTATAAAAAATGAGAAAAAATAGCATTAGGAAAAGGGATAACGAAAGGGAGAGCTGATTCATTGTAGAGTCGGTATGTGAGAAAGAAAAGCAAGACATTGACGGAAAGCAGCGACATTGTAGGAAAAAGAAAGAAAGGCGAAAGAATATTTATAGTAGTCTGGGCTATAAGAAAGGGACAGTAAAAACATTGATGGAAAGCAGAGACATTGTATGAATTAGCAGAGGAAGGAGAAATCATATTTAATGTAGAGTGAGTATGTGAAAAAGAAAAAACAAAGGCACCAAAGGAAAGCGGAAACAATGTATGGAAAAGGAGAGAGACAGTTAAAGCATATTTATCGTAGAGTGGGCATGAGACAAAGGGAAAGCAAAGCCATGGTAGTATAGGGAGATAAAAGAGGAAAGCGAACATTGTAGAAAAAAGGAGAGAGACATAGAAGGCGACAGTGCAATGAGATATAAAAGGGCTAAGCAACTGATATTAAGAGGGGTGGTGTGAAATAGGAAATACACATTTTAGAGAGAGAGAGAGAGAGAGAGAGTGAAAGAGAGAGAGAGAGAGAGAGAGAGAGAGAGAGAGAGAGAGAGAGAGAGAGAGACAATCATTGATATATTAAAGTGAGAATAAAGACAGAGAAAGCAAAATACGCTGTGGGGACAGACGAGAGCATTGTAGAGTGAGGAAAAAGAAAAAGGAAGCAGATATTGTAGAGAAAAGAAAAAAGGGAAGCAGAGACATTAGAGAGAAAAAAAGAGAAGCAGACATTGCATAGAAAAAAGGGAATAACAGATATTGTAAAAAAAAAAGGGAAGTGGAGACATTGTAGAGGAAGAACGAAAAGGGAAGCACAGTTATTTTAGAAAAATAAAAAATGGGAAGAAGAGATATTGTGAAGCATGAGAAAAGGAAAGAGATATTGTAGAGTGAGGAAAAACGAAAATGGGTGGCTAAAGATAGTACAGACAGAAGTTATAAAACGAAGACAAAAATATTGTGGAGAAGGAAAAGACTATAGCAGAAAGGATACAGCGTGATGAAAAAGAAAGAAAAGTAAAGAATTTGAAGGAATAAATTTGTTGAAACACATATTGAAGAGAACAAAGGAGTAAGGAGAAAATAAAACAAAAGTTTCTATAAGGTCAATTAATTTACTGATTTCCCATTATTATATAGTTATAAACAGATAAAAAACACAGACACACACACAAAAAAACAAACACAAAAAAACCCGTAGAAATTCGAAATTGTGCTCAAAATAAACAATTGTAATATTACAATGTGCTCAACCAACAATAAAAAATGATAAAATCTTTAAATCTTAAAAAAAAGAGAGAAAAACACGTAACATATATAAGATAAAAGTTTTTTTTTGAAAAAAAAAGAGATCATTTTTACACAAAAATCTTCATGTAAAAAAACAAAGCCTAATGACAAAAAGGAGAAATTTTGAAAAAAAAAAGAAGAACTTTTGATACTGATTCGATTATGAAGTCTAAGTCTCATAACACAATCAGCAAAAATAGCATGCTGATTCTATACCACATGATTACTGTATAAAGTAACTCCAATTTCGTATAGCCCAAACTAAAAATATACAACAGAAAAAATACATTTATTTATCATGTCAAATTTCATTTCATTTTATTAGACCAATACTAAACACAAATTCTTCATTTTTATAAATAAATTAGTTTATCATCATGGTTATCTTAATCATTATCTTAATCATCAAAATCACAATTTTTATTATCATTAACATTTTATCCTTCGTAACAAATGAAGAAGCAGTGGCAATAACAACCATCATCATCAACATTATCATCTTCATCAGATTCATAATCATCTCCATCTTCCTCCTCATCACACCAATTTTCATCATCAGTAAAGTAATCAATTATTATAAATATTTATTTAAATCCTGAGTTCACTAATTATAAATTCACAAGGGCACATAAGCCCCAACTCTCTGGTAGCTCCTCCTTTGAAGCCTGCCAGGCGGACATAGTAAATCTGGTTTACGTTTCTCAGGGCTTTTCTTAAACCACCTGGAGAGGCATAATGTAGGGTCTCGATAGCTGGAGACTTACAGTAAATGGTCTCTACAGACTGGATTTGATAGCTACTTGCAGTCATTTCTGTAGAAAAGAATAAACAGATACAATTATATGTCGTAAAAGGTTGTTAGTAATAAACAGAGACTGGTGTAGATAAAATGGATACCCTTTGCTGCAAAAGCTTTACAGAGGACAGAAAGTAAAGAACTCTTTCTAAATAAAAAGACACAAATGTGGGGAAAAAGCAATTCTTTTGTAGTGTTGGATAACTCAAAATCCTATGTTATTATGTATTTTGATTTCCACTAGTTTAATTGAGAAAGAAATCAAAAACACTTAAAATCTTTTAACGCACAGTTCCATGGTAATGAAATTGCCAAACAATAAACAATAATCTGAACTTTGAAAAAAGCCTATATTATTTACCATAATGAACAGATACAGATAATTTAGATCGTTTAGCTGGAGGTCCACAATAATCATCCTCATCATCAGTGGCCCGTCTCTTCTGTCCCGCAAGTCTGTCACTGATCTGAGATGGTATTGGTGTAACAAACCTTGTCACATGGTCAGAGCTACCCAGTCTGGTTGTACATATGACCTGCCTGCTTCCATCATATGGTGCAACATACTTCGGGGGTTGTTGAAAGACCCTATTAATTTTGCCATCATTGGAAGGCATAGATTCTTGTGAGACAACCCTTGTCAGCTTGTGTCAGGATTATTACTGTCAGAAGCTTGTTAAATGACCCTTGTTACTTTGTATGGATTGTGATTGTTGGATGCTGACAGAACAACCCTAGGTGTTTCGTTATGATTTGAAGTGCCAGGATCTCCTTCTAGGACAACTCTTGTCACATAGTTAGTTCTAGTGTCTTTGCGTTTTGTGGAAAAACTTGTCAATGTGTAGGGATTAGGAATGTGTGTTCCTTGTAGAACAACCCTTTTAACTGTATCAGTCATTTTTAACCACGTCTTTGACGGGCAACTCTTATTAATTTGTAAGGATTTGATGTTTCTATTTATTTTGTTATTTCTTTTCAAGGCAAAAAAATCCCTACAACAACAACAACAACGAACAAACAGCAAGATATTTGAACATTTATAAAACATTACCTTCGCTTCTATCAAGAACTTCTCCTTTTCATCCCACATATCTTCATGTCTGCTCAATCAGACACTCAGTTTTGAAGTTTAGTGTTATTGCTTTTAAGCAAGCTGACACAATTTTGGAAAAGATTGCTGCAGACTTACTGTAATGAGAAAATAAAAAGAGTGTATAATTATATACATATATTGTTTTAAATTGCGTAATTCCTAAAATTTGGACAGATAAATCTTTAGGAGTAATTCACTGTACCTGTACATGCTTTTTCTACACTTTTCCATAGAATATTGAAATCAAGTGTAGATTTATTTAAAGCGAGTTTATACTTTTTTTCTTGATTTACTTACTTAAGTTTGGATTATATTAGAGGCTGCTGCGCCCCCCTCCCCTAATCACTTCTCATTGCTTCAGATGGTGATTACCAAGCCATAAACATGCGGTCTGTTGTAATGACTTGTTTTATTTCAATATCAAACGTACAAGTCCAGTTATGAGGAGCAGTGAGATGTTTATAAAAATAAATGAAATGTGAATATGTTTATAATCTGAATAATGTGACATATAAACTGACATGAATACATATTTTAAAACAAACAAAAACGGTCAGGTTTTCTTCTCAGATAACATGTTTCTTACTTTAAACATGTGCTTTTTGTACCTCCAATTTGTAAATTTGCACTCAGTTGAGTTCTTTCTAAGTCGAATTTAAACAAAACCCGCGACATGACTTTTTTTCACAACAAAATTATTTGCCTTCCAAAACGGAAATGAATGTTACTATGGTCGGTGTTTGCAATCGGAACACCTCGGGTAATTCCGTCCTCGGGACAATTAGCCCTCCGATGTATCTGGTGCAATGATACTTACAGAAATCACGATCGTTTTGTTCGGCGGAAGTCAGAAGAATATGCTTAAAATGTAGTTCGTACAAAGCATAAACAATGGCGCAGTTTGACAGCTCTTTCTTTGCTGAGCCGGGTAAATTAAACTTGGATGATTTAAATTTGAAGCAGCCACAAAGTAAATTTTTACAGGCATCGTTCTTTAGGGAGCTGTCATTCGAGCTGCCATCTTCGTTTTGTCGTCTGTCATGAAAGAAGTCCCATTTAGGGAAATTTGCCGAGGTAATCCGACTACCTACATACACACGAGAGATGATTCGCCGATATCGATGATTTCAACTAATTATGGCAGCGCACATAAACGTTGGCAAATATATAGAGACAGAACCTGTTTATGTTTAACTATTGAAAAAGGCAATTTGCCGAAAATTTGAGTGAGGACGTTTTTAGAAAAAAATATAATTACTACAGTTCCATCTGAAACAATTTACAACACTGTGCTTTTCCACAGATTTTCATTAATGACTATGCCGGGGTGGGGGTGGGGGATGCAAACCACCAGTTAAAGAGTTGAGTTGTTAAAACACATACATGTAAGCTTAAACAATACTAAGCCTTTAAAGTACATTTTGTCTGTGGACTGCTTAGGTCGAAGTTAGGGTATCATACTGTGTATATATATTTAGTATGTACTTCGATAAAGTTGAATGGATCTTGAGTCATACCCCCCCCCCCTCACACACACACCAAAATGTTCTGGATCCGCCTCTGTGCTTCAAGACTCGTAACCACCACCGAATTTATGTGAAGATTGAAAAGTTTCAATTTGCATCTTACCTGATCATGACAGAGTACTACGCCATCTTGCGCCACCAAGCAAGCTTCGTTGGGTTTGTGAAAGAAAGACAAAAGACCAAAGCATCCTCAAAAAACGTGATAACCTGAACACTACTGTGGTATGGGTTATGGCAGTGGATTAGGCTAAGAAACTTCAGTTCCATGAAGTTGTACACACCAGATATGGTCCTATGGTCAAACTACGGAAAGACCATTTTAGCAACAGAACTTACTATGTCCTTGGAAGCCATATGCTACGAGGTACATGACAGCAAAGGCAACAAGTATGCCCAGTTTTTTGCATGACTGTAGACAGAAGGAATGGAGTGCCTGAATCTTCCCTGTAGAGGTGGGATGCAGAGGGTCTCTATCTATTTCCCTGTGGAAGATGTTTACAACACTGGGAATTCCCGGTTTATACAGAAAATAATGAATACAGGCTATAGGAAGTGCTTCTGAGAAATCATCAAGCTGGATTTGGCTCCGTAGAAACAAGCAGAGTTAACTACCAACGTGCAGCGGCTGATCACCATTGTAGCCCCACCATGCTAGAGTGTTCTGTGATTAAAGGGGCGTAACAATCAAAGATGCATGGCTCCCAGATGAGGAGTAGTTTTGACGCAGTAAACACACGATAGGAATTTAACATCTTTGGGTAATAAGAGGAATAGTATGTAAGAAACTTTGTTAAAAGTTAATGTTTGCATTGATGAATTGATAACTCAAATGCATTTTTTTAAAGGCAATTTTATGACATATTACAACGCAACATAAAAGGCTAAACACGACTTGATAAACCTTTTTGTTGCCGTCTGTAAAAAAAGAGTTTGATGTTTTGTCAGAATTCTAAGTTTGTTTCTGAAGACGCTTGTAAGTATCCAGTCCTTCTTTTTATTTGTTTGAATAGCCTTTTGGTGGTCTCTTTTTCTACTGCAAAGTTTAATTATTGATCTATATCGCCATGGCTGGACGTGCCTGATTTATGTAAAGATTGTTGCTGGTAGCTTAATGGTATGCAGAGTTGACGCTGTTCCATTTACTAATGATCCTGGTTTATGTTTCCTTATAAATTGACAAATCCGTTCATTTACGTTGTCATTTCTGACTGCAGTGACCTTTTTTCTCTCTATTCCAAACAGTTATAAATCGTTACTTTACCATTTCAATATAAATGAATAAGACTTTTAAAAATGAGGTTTTAACCTTATCAAACCCAAATGACTTACAGTTGTGGACAAGTTAAAAACTATTTTAATTCTGAAGGCAAACAATCCTTCAGCAAAGGTAGTAGAATCTTCGATGTCTTCGATAATAATAATAACAATAGTAACAATAATGATAATAAACAATAATTATCATGCAGCAAGCAAGAAAAACAAAAGAAATTGAAAGAATTTTTTTTCCAGTTATGAACGATCTTTTTCTTTTCGAGATATTTCTCTTTCTGTTGTAACCATCAGATCTTTGGGTCTCTATCTCTCTTTATCTCATCTCTCTTTTTTTCTCTCATTCTTTCTTTGTCTCTGTCTTTGTTTTCCCCCTCCCCCCTCTCTCTCCTATACCTCCTATACGTGTTCACTGTTTAAAATCTTCACGCATGTAACCACCAATTTCTACGTTCCCTACAATTAAGTCTTTGGTTTCGTTATTGCCATTTGTCAAGTAATTAATCTTTTCGTTTCTAATGCATGTATAAGTTTACTGTTATCTAAATCAAAATTTGGGGCTATCTAAAAGCGGATTGTCACGAAATAGTAGGCCTATATAAGAAATAATTTTGCAAATGGGTATTAAATGCTAAACAATCAACAGATACTCTTTCCCTTTATGCACAAGAATAATAAAGTATTGGTTAAATTTATTTGGTATCAATAGTGAGAATGCGTTGTTAAATAATATTATACATCTCCGAAGACGTGAGATAGATTAAAACAGTAATACTATTAACTGGTCCTCGAGACATCTTACAAGGAGCTGGTTGTAACGATGTATGGCTATACCCAGAGTCTGTCAGTCTTAACATGTTCGCTCGAATACTTTCAAACAGATTGAAGAATATATATTTCAATCAATGGGAAACTGGTATAAGAAGTAGCACACCATTGTGTTTATTAAAGGAAATAAATACAAGTAGATCTATTGAAATGTCGTCGTATTTATTATTGTTACAAAAATAGTAAACTAAGAAACATTATTGCAACAATTAAGCTATCATCGCATGATCTATCAATAGATAAAGGGAGGCGCGATAATTTGTTAGGTATGAAAGGAAATGTACATATTAAAACAAAAAATGACATCGAAATTGCATTTCATTTCGTTTTGATATATCCTTAATATGCAAAAATAAGATAAAAATGTATCCCAAAATACTTTTGTAATAGGCCAAATATGTATAAATTAATTAAACTACTTAACACGAAAAACATTTATTGTTAAAGCGTCTAGCTTTTTACTGTAAACATGCATTTACGAGATAAAGAAGTTCTTTAAATTGTTAAAATATTGTTAGGAAGTATTTATAACATAAGTAATAAATGTTATATTAAACATACATGTCAATTTATTCGATTACCATGTGTATGTCACTCTCGCCTGTATTTATTTTGATTTTTTCTGTTGTTTACTGTCATAATCACAATGTTTGCATGCATCGATATTTTGTTTATGTGACGATGAGCTTTTATGCTTTAGTCTTCTTAAATAAACATATGTTTTGTTCTGTTCTGTTCTCTATTAAATGGTTGTTTGAAGGTTGCTTGCATCCGTTCTTGATTACCTCATAGGTCAGTTGTTTATTTTTTAAATAACTTTATTTGAAATGTCACATCTGTACTTCGGTATTTAAGATATTAAATGTTTTGGTTTATGGAATGATTTGCTAGCCTTATAACAGGTGGAAACGTTCTCATGTTTAACTGTTTGTTTGTCTTTGTTGTCATAAAATGTAAGACGGATATTTTATTTTTCCATATTTTATATAGATCTGCTTAAATTTACATACCGTGTGAAAATTATCAATCTGTCTTACTGCCTGCCTCTCTTCGAGATTTGTCTCAGTCATTATATCTTTCTGTCCACCGATTAGATTGGGTACCGCCGCTGAAAATGTATCACGATATCTGAATTGTATCGCGATATAGTATCACGATGTTTTCATTGAAACAAAATAAATGCAATTTAGTGAATTTACGCCTTACTTAATTAATATACTCATTTCTGTTTATTGTTTTAATAGGTTTATTAAGTGAAAGAATCACTGTGGCTAGAATGTTTTTAATTTCAAAAGGCTATCAAACTTGAATATCAAAGACATCGCTCTGGCTTAAGATGATTATAAATTAATAAACACATTGTTGTAGTTGTTTTGAAAGCATATGTCGCTTAGGTTATAGATATGAAAAAAAGAACACGCTTACAGCTGGTTACCGGTTAGAACAAAATATTTTGAGGAAAAAGAGGTCCTGTAACAAATATTTTGTGAAATTAAGCGCTTCGATATATTTTTTATTTACGTAAGCTTTATAATAGATTCACTTTGTTCCATTTACGTGGGCAGTATGTAAGTAAACAATACGGGCATAAATTATAGTGTTTCGTGATTAATAATAACAGTATCGTTCAATATCGATTCCTCAGCAATGTATCGCGATGCTGTATCATGAAGGCAATTATCACGATTCGCCGATGCTTCGATGATATCGGCCCATCTCTACCACCGATATCTTGAATTCTTTATCAAAAGTTTTTTTTTCAGTTGACAATAGTTAAATCCCGGAAATACGCGGGTTGGTTTTTCCAATAATTTTGTCACGTGACCCCGGTACAAAGTTTACACTTTGACCTGTCATTTTTGACGTTCCGGCTTAAAATGGTGACTAAAAGATGTTCATGGGGCACATGTAATAGCGATAGTCGCTACAAACACAAGTCTCATATGGAAGATGTTATCTTTAAACCATTTCCAACACCAAAACCTCTCTTTAGCGGTGCAAACTTGGATTCAAAGATGTGGTCGGCCGCATCAGGATTGTCAGTTGACATTATCAAGGAACATCACTTCGTTTGTTCATTTTTTTTTCTTATTTAATATTTATTGACATGCATGTGTATTTATCAGCAATGGGATCGATAGCAAACTCGTGACTTCGCAATGGTTTTGATCTAGTAGATTTGTTACACGTTCGATAGTAAAATGATTTTTTCACGTGTTTGAATTTTTTATACAATAGAATCTACATACGGTAATCGTCAATATTTAAATAATAATCTTTGTCTAATATGGACTGTGTTGTATTTGTTTTCAGCATTTCCCTGATGGAGCTGTTGATCCTGTACCGGCTATTTACCCCACCCACTCTTTAACATCTACACGGAAACGCCCTGCAGATTGGAAACAGCACCAGCCACGTCCAAAGAAATCCAAACAGTCCCTGCAGTTCCAAAAGATCAACTTTAGCCCAAACTAAGACAACATCCCATCTGCCTTTACCTCTACCAACTTACCCATGTTCCATGATCTGTTTCCATCTGAAGAAGACCAAAACAACAATGACTCTCTCAATGTTAAAGAATGTGCTACCCAAACAGTCAACACATCAAATGAATTTATAAATTATATCTTAGGTAAATATTGTATATGTTTTCACTATACTGGTTTGCCTACTGTTGCCTTTTACATTGGTTAGTTCAGTGGATTTTACCAGCTGCACAACATTTTAAGTTATGGTATGGTAAATTTAAATCTGTGCATAGAAACAACAGAACTAAAGGTAGAAAAAGGACGACTGATTCTTCATTTATAGAAATGTTACTTTGTTAAGTTAGAATAAGAATGGGATTTGGTCATAAACATGTTTCATATCTTTTTGGTTTATCTGCTAGTCATGTTAGTAGGATATTTATTTCATGGACTAATCTACTTCACCAATGTTTGAAACCCCAACCGATTTGGCCTTCAAAAAATATTGTTAAAGCTAATTTACCATAATGATTTTCAATGACACACACAAGGGCTGTCATAGACTGTACTGAGTACTTTGTTCAAAAGCCATAGACCTGCAGCTCAAAAAGTTTCCTGGTCGAACTATAAACAGTCCAACACATTCAAGCAACTTGTTGGAATTTCTCCAAATGGAACCATAACTTTTCTATCTAATATATATTCAGGCTCTATCAGTGATGCTAAGATTGTTCAGGTTTCTGGCTTCTTAGATTATGTTGAACAATGTGATGACATAATGGCTGACCATGGTTTTAACACCAGGCATTTGTTATTACCTAAAAAGGCAACTCTTAATATTCCAGCTTTTTCACATGGTACATGTTTAAGCATTAAAGCTCTTAAACGGTCAAGGTCAATTGCTTCAGTTAGAATCCATGTTGAAAGAGCAATTAGGAGAATGAAAACATTTAAAATTCTATCTGGCTTTTTCCCATTAAAGTACAGATTTTGTTATACCAAATTACAACCATCGTTGCAGTTTTGTGTAACTTGCAGCCTTTTCTTGCAGCACACTACTTTTGTATACAGGTACATGCTGCCATAATGTTGCTCACATGTCTGTACTTGTAATTGTCATTTTCTGAATTTTCCCTGTTGTGGAATACACAAACCTCACAACTTACTAGTAAGCTGGTGTATCTTTCTTCACAACAATCCTTTTAGTATTCTTACTGAATATGTTCTAGAAAATATAAAGAAACAACAGATTGGTTTTTTAATTTCATATTTGTATTTAGTAATTGAACACAATAATAGATAATACAAATATATGATAAAATTGTGCAGTTTACATTTACTCTCATTGCAAAACAATGTAAACATTCAGCTGTTAAATGCAGTCAGTGAGTTGGGCACTTTATACAGGTTTACATTAGTAATCTGATAAGTGTACCGTAGTAATCAGTCCCTACCATTTATTTGTCTGTTTTACACTAATTACATGATTATATATATACTGTCATGTTATCAGCTTATGAAAAATTAAAAACATAAGTGACTAGTGTGCATGTAAAAGCAATAATGTTTTTTTCATAAACAAGGCAATAAATGTTTATCTGTGTTTGGTTTCTCTAAATACTTAAAAATCAAGTGAGGCAATAAAATATTGTGAAATTGGAAGTAAAAAGTGCTATTTTTCAATACTAATGTATAATGAATCTGTTCAGTTCCTCTAGACTTTGATGATGAGTTTTGGCAAAATGCAAAACCAAAACCTATGTTCTGTAAGTTTTATACTGATGCTTACTTTGCTGTGTTAAAAAAAAGATGTTTGTTCATGATAGCAAATAAGTTTCTGTATAAACACATGAAATTAGTGTTGTTAACAAACATGAATTAACAGTTATTTAAGGTTAACTGATCACTTGTTTACTAGTTGAATTTTGTTCAGATAAATTAAGATTTTAAGAATATGTACACATACATTAGTATTGAAAAAATAGCACTACATTTGTATTTAGTTAACATAGGTTTTGTTTGTGGGTATAACCAACAAACATGCACTTCCTCAGCCCTGTAAACGCCATTTGTCCTTGGACCCGAGCAAAATAGGCATGGGAATGTCTCAGCTGCAAACCTCCTTCTTCTGTTAAAGTACATATAGTAGACAGTTTCAATGCATTTTTAGGGTGAAAATGTTTATACTTATATAAACATTTAATTTCCAGAAGAAATTTAACACAATGTTTGCAGTAAACAATGCCATCAGGGGAAAATGCTAATATTGGGTCTTCCAGTATGATAATTAGACCTGGAATATTGACGGAAACATTTCCACGGTGTGAATAGGTAAATAAGAAAAGGTCCTATCAAAGTTTTCACAGATATTTAAATTTTATCTACTTGTAGACAAAGGCAAACAATCTAAATGTAAATGTGACAAAAAAAACACAGAGACGAGACATAACACACAAAAAGAAAAAAAATATGTTACCGCCTTGGAACGGTCAGTCGGCAAAAGGGCCAACTGGGGTGCTTTAACCTGGTTTGTGGAGCGCACCAACCTCGCACTTCCTGAAGGTTCTTCTATCAAACAAACAATGTAAATAAAAATATCCCGTCAAAGTGAAACAACAAACAGTAAGCACCTGCATCAGTAGTTAAAACAGATATAATGAACGTATGTACATACATAATAACTAATAATAAAATTAAATAACAACATATGTACAGTATATACAGCAGACAAAAGCCTCGGCAACCTAAAAATTCCAAAATGAAAGAGTAGTTTCAAAAAAGAAATAAAGCTTTATTACTGCTTGCAGTACAAGCGCTGATATATTATAAGAACAATATAATGACGTCATACAATGCCATGACGTCATATGCCAAAAGTGTCAAAAGTGAAATGTAAAATTTCGAAAGAAATCATAGAATTTTAGAAAACAACCCAAATCAACAAAATAAAACGTAGTATTGTTTAGAGTTAATACCATCATCAATAAAATCCCCAGTTACTTCGAAAACAAAGAAAACCCAATGATTTGTTATAAGCACAAAAAACCCATTAGAGGTCTTATTTTTAATTACAACCAAACAGTAGCAGACCTTAACCTAAATGACCCTTCTCAAGATTCTTGTATCTGTTCAACTTCACCTTTCTGTTATTTACCTTCTGGCCATATCATTACTGGGGATTTAAACATCATCGATGACTATAAATTGAGAAAATTACTCTTTAAGGGTCCGAAATATCACCTGCCTGATGAAATAGATTTTGACCTTTGTTGCAAAGAAATAGCTGATGCAATTAATCTGTTTGCCGATCGCTGGTGTAAGAGAGAAAACACGGGTACAGTAGCACTTAATACTTGGAAGAAAGCCATTTTTTAAGATAATAAAAATCGCGTTAAGTTCTACCGCTCCCATCCTTCTAGTTTACCTAAGAAACCTTTTTATCACTTAAAACATCTAATACAGTCCTTTCAGAATATTCACGATAAATTTGTACTTGTACCTGCAGACAAAGCTTCAAACAACATAATTTTTGTCTGACGACTACATTACAATAATGTACTGAGTGCTGAGTTATCCACCACCAGTTCTTACTCTAGCTCCAACCTTGACTTTCAGACAGTCATTGACAAACACAAACAGATATTGCATAATTTTAATATCAAAATAGAATCTAAACAAGAAAAACTTCCTTCACTGTACTGGATTCCTAAGCTTCACAAAACACAAGTCACGATTCATAGCTAATGCCAGCTCTAGCACCACCACTCACATATCTAAACTACTTACGTCATGTCTTACAGCCGTTCGCAATCACTTAGTTAAATATTGTGAAAAAGTGTATGAAAATTCAGGAATTAACATTTTTTGGTCTATAAAAAATTCTTCAGAAGTCTTGGACAAGTTTCGTACTTTAAACTTTCATTGCTCTGCAGTTTACGATTTCTCTACGCTGTACACTTTTTACCTCATGATTTAATTAAGAATTTAATTAAGACCAAATTGATTGCTCTTATTGAGAAAACATTTGCTCGAGAGCAACGTCTATATAATGCATGTCATGAAATTAATTCATTTTTTACCAACACTTTCTTAGAAAAGTTTACTATGTGGACTTGCACGGATGTTTGTGAAGCTTTACGTTTTCTATTAGACAATATTTACATAAAATGCGGTGACACTTTATTTAGACAAGTAATTGGTATTCCTATGAGAACCAACTGTGCACCATTAATTGCAGATTTGTTTTTATACTGCTTTGAACCTGATTTCATGTTAACTTTATCCCCTTCAAACCAAAGCCACATTATAGAAGCTTTCAATTTAACGTCACGCTATCTTGACGATATTCTAACTATAGATAATCCTTTCTTTTCTCAAATGATCCATTTGATTTACCCTCCAGAACTTACCCTTAATAAAGCAAATAACTGACATTTAAATGCAGCATTTCTAGACATTGAGATCAATATTTCCATTGACAACGTCTCTACTAAAATCTATGACAAGAGAGATGACTTCAACTTTAGTATTTAGTATCACAACTTACAAGGTTTGCACTAGTTTGTACTAAAGTAGAATATTTCAATGCTAGAAACCTGTTTATTTCTTCTAAACTGTTACAGCAAGGCTTTCGTTTTCATAAATTAAGAAAGGCATTTTCAAAATTATTTTCACCGCAATGGTTTTATTGCTTCTAAGTATAATAGCAGTATGAAAACACTTATGCAGAAAGACATAAGTAAATAAGAAAAGGTCCTATCAAAACTCTTAACAGATATTTAAATTTTACCTACCAGTAGACAAAGGCAAACAAGATAAATGCAAATGTGAAAAAAAACACAGAGACGAGACATAACACACATAAAGAAAAACCATCAGTTACCGCCTTGGAACGGTCAGTCGGCAAAAGGGTCAACTGGGGTGCTTGAACCTGGTTTATGGAGCGCTCCAACCTCCCACTTCCTGAAGGTTTTTCTAGCAAACAAACAGTGTAAATAACAACATCCCGTCAAAGTGAAACAACTAACAGTAAGCACCTGCATCGGGAGTTAAAACAAATACAATGAACTTATGTACATACATTACAACTAGCGACAAAATAAACAATAAACATATGTACAGTATGTACAGTAGATAAAATCCTCGGCAACGTAAAAACAAAAATCCCAAACGAGAGATCAGTTCGAAATAAAACAGCCCATGCGCTGATATATTATGAGATATTATAGGAACAAATAAAACAGCCCAAGCGCTGATACATTATAAGATATTATAAGAACAAATAAAACAGCACAAGCGCTGATATATTATAAGAACAAATAAAACAGCCCAAGCGCTGATATATAACAAGATCAATTTAAATATGGCATATAATTCCATGACATCATGTTCTAAAAGTGTCAAAAGTAAAATGTAAAAAATACGAAAAAAAACAACAACAACACAACGAAATTAAGAAAACAACCTACGAACAAAATAAAACGTAGTATTGTTAAGAGCTAATAAGTTAAAAAAACAGTTCATGAAAAGCCGAGGATTTATCCGCAGTTGGCATATTATATGTAAGAAAGGTACTAAAAATCCCGATGTTATACCTACTGTGCAATCTCACGTAAAGGGTATGGAGACTGCTCAAGTTGTCTCACCTATATAGGGCACGACTGGAGAGATGAAGAGACAAGAATTCCAACAGTAACTATCCAAATATGGCTTTAAGTCACTGTTTTCATATAGTCTCAACGACCTGTCCGGTCATCGTGTAATTTAAAAGCAATGCAAGTTCTTGACTGTAAAAGGGTCAATTGCAAGCAATGCAGTACAACGAAGATTTCCCGGGTTGTAACCGTCTGCAATACATTTTCTGATAAGTTTTGTAAAGTGGTCAGAAAAGTTATTGAGACCCTTAATTTTCTTTAACTTGTATAAAACATTTCCATAAAATGCAGGATGGCTTATGCCTTTCTGCATCAGTGTTTTCATACTGCTGTTATACGTAGAAGCAATAAAACCATTGCGGTGAAATAATTTTGAAAACGCCCTTCTTAATTTATGAAAACGAAAGCCTTGCTGTAACAGTTTAGAAGAAATAAACAGGTTTCTAGCATTGAAATCTTCTACTTTAGTACAAACTCGTGCAAACCTTGTAAGTTGTGATATGTAAATACCATAAGAGGTAGCACGAGGTGAATCACCGTCAAGGTATGGATAATTCACAATACTAAAGTTGAAATCATCTCTCTTGTCATAGATTTTAGTAGAGACGTTGTCATTGGAAATCGCGATCTCAATATCTAGAAATGCTGCATTTAAATGTCAGTTATTTGCTTTATTAAGGGTAAGTTCTGGAGGGTAAATCAGATGGATCATTTGAGAAAAGAAAGGATTATCTATAGTAAGAATATCGTCAAGAAAGCGTGAGGTTAAGTTGAAAGCCTCTAAAATGTGGCTTTGGTTAGAAGGGGATAAAGTTAACATGAAATCAGGTTCAAAGCAGTATAAAAACAAATCTGCAATCAATGGTGCACAGTTGGTTCCCATAGGAATACCAATTACTTGTCTAAATAAAGTGTCACCGCATTTTATGTAAATATTGTCTAAGAGGAAACGTAAAGCTTCACAAACATCCGCGCAAGTCCACATAGTAAACTTTTCTAAGAAAGTGTTGGTAAAAAATGAATTACTTTCATGACATGCAATATATAGACGTTGCTCTCGAGCAAATGTTTTCTCAATAAGAGCAATCAATTTGGTCTTAATTAAATCATGAGGTAAAGAAGTGTACAGCGTAGAGAAATTGTAAGTATTAACTGCAGAGCAATGAAAGTTTAAAGTACGAAACTTGTCCAAGACTTCTGAAGAATTTTTTATAGGCCAAAAAATGTTAATTCCTGAATTTTCATACACTTTTTCACAATATTTAACTACGTGATTGCGAACGGCTGTAAGGCAAGACGAGAGTAGTTTAGATAATTGAGTGGTGGTGCTAGAGCTGGCATTAGCTATGAATCGTGACTTGTATGGTGTTTTGTGAAGCTTAGGACAGTACAGTGCAGTACAGTGAAGGAAGTTTTTCTTGTTTAGATTCTATTTTGATATTAAAATTATGCAATATCTGTTTGTGTTTGTCAATGACTGTCTGAAAGTCAAGGTCGGAGCTAGAGTAAGAACTGGTGTTGGATAACTCAGCACTCAGTACATTATTGTAATATATTCGTCAGACAAAAAATATGTTGTTTGAAGCTTTGTCTACCGGTACAAGTACAAATTTATCGTGAATATTCTGAAAGGACTGTTTTAGATGTTTTAAGTGATAAAAAGGTTTCTTAGGTAAACTAGAAGGATGGGAGCAGTAGAATTTAACGCGATCTTAAAAATGGTTTTCTTCCAAGTATTGAGTGCTACTGTATCCGTGTTTTCTCTTTTACACCAGCGATCGGCAAACAGATTAATTGCATCAGCTATTTCATTGCAACAAAGGTCAAAATCTATTTCATCAGGCAGGCGATATTTCGGACCCTTAAAGAGTAATTTTCTTAATTTATAGTTATCGACGATGTTTAAATCCCCAGTAATGATATGGCCAGAAGGTAAATAACAGAAAGGTGAAGTTGAACAGTTACAAGAATCTTGAGAAGGATCTTTCAGGTTAAGGTCTGCTACAGTCTGGTTGTAATTAAAAATAAGACCTCTAATGGGTTTTTTGTACTTATAACAAATCATTGGGTTTTCTTTGTTTTCGAAGTAACTGGGGATTTTATTGATGATATTTTTGTCCCGAAAGATACTGGGTAAGTCGATAAAGTCAATCCCTTTATTAATGTATTTAATTTCATGAAATGTCGTTTGTGTTGAGACTGTTTATCAATATGAGGTCTTCAAGCATGGGTAGTATACTTTTGAATGATGGAAGCCACCTCATATAAAGGATGAGTACGTAAATATTTTTTATCTGCCTCATTGTCCAAAATAACTAGTGATTTCAAAGGTAGATTTGTAACTGTACAAAGTAAGTCATGAATACCAGATCGAATATAAAGTGTGTTCAGATCTTGAATAGAAACATTTTTCCTAAATCTGCGTTTAAGATTATGATTTTTTTCTAATTCCATGAGATCGGCGTTTGCGCTTGCGTAAAGATAGAATACTAAAGATTTACTATTATTATTATTATTATTATTATTATTATTATCATTATTATTATTATTATTATTATTATTATTATTATTATTATTATTATTATTATTATTATTTAAATTATTATTATTATTATTGTATTAACACTACGAACATGGTAAGGTATATGATTTACACATTTTTACTAACCGGAAAATAGTATCAGCATGCACATTTTTCTTATGAGAGTACATGCTTATTGAAAAGACAGAATATGTAGATATACCAGTAATAGTAAGATTCATAGACATGAATTGTGAGTCTTTGGTCAGCACATTTATGTCATTGTCGGCATATAACGTATGAATTGTACAGTGTAGATTGGTCAATCGCACGGTCCGTAAAATAAATCGTTGAAATCACAGCTTGCGTCTGAAACTACACGCTAGTTTCAATATGGCCGCGCCCGTCTAACACGTTTATCGGTTCGTTCACTATATGTCTATGGCTCGTTTGTGTCAATTTTAAAAAGTATATTAACACAAAGAACTCCCAGTATGGCAAAGAAAAGAGACGTTAAACGAGTAAGGAAGCAGTTGAAGGGAAAGGTTTCAAAGCTTAAAAGTAAGGCAGATAATAAAGCTGGAAAACACGGATTGGCAAAACAGAACAAGTTTCAAAACAATTCTTCCAAAAGCCAGGCCAATAATAAATTTGACAGAAATTCGTCAGTTGAAGAAAGGTCTCAACCGGCTAGAAACAAAAGACCTGAGAAATCACCAAAGGGTAAATCAAAATGGAAGAATAAGAAATACACAAAGCCAGGAGAAGATGATAACTCTGATTTTGAAGAAGTCGAAAATGTAGCTCAGGTATGTTTTCCTTATTTTTCATGTGAGGACGCATTTTTTATTATATCATCTGTTTATTACATTTTCCTCTGTCACATGTTCAGACTATTTTTATAGTTTAACCATGTGATTGAGTATGTGGTCTGGTTTAAGGTCAGTTAGGAATTTGTAAATAGTCGTTTCAAATTGACTAGACACTTTAGTCCTACAAATAAGCCATTTCAAATATTTTTTCATCATTTTACATGCTGGCATTTATTTTTTAACTTTTTATTCAATATCCAAAGGCCGATGGCTCCCTATACCATACCATGCAACAAATATTAAGATAACTCCCCACAGGCGATACAAAAACTACTTTATGTTCAAGAGAAGTGAAATAGACATTGAGTTTTCAGATTTATGAGTTACATTACAAATTTTTGCCAAGTAAATAAGAAATCAATAGATTTATTTGTTATATAAGAGATTTTTGACTATTGTCAGGTATCTCAAAGTATTTACAGATGTTTGGCTACCTTCTGTTTCTCTACCTGTTACATTTCAAACCTCAGATATTTTGTACCTAGATGTTTCGTTACCCCATTTAACAGCGCATGTGTCAGAGTTGAGCCAAAAAAAATTTTAGTTTGCAAAGAATATACTTAACCCACAAAAGTGGTGTTTTGCAGAGTGGTGAAGTGTTGTTGCAAAATTTCTCCGCGGTTTCAGTGACTGAAGTCAGAATCAGTATGTGCTGATATACTCTTGTTAATTTCACTTACTCATAACATTCGCAAAAATTGCACTAAGAACATTCCAGTCATTAACTGAAATCACTGTCAAGCTCTAAAGAATCAAAATTGGCCATGTTTAAATGGGCTAATGGGTTGACAAAAAAGAAGCCACATTTTCTTTGATCCATCATGATCTGAAGTTTGCCGCCACTTAGAAAAAATGCACAGTTAACACACTTATTGATTTCACAAGAAACTTATCATCTTGTTCTGAACATGTTGTGCTTTTCTCTGATTGTTTCCTGATATTTATTAAGCTGAGAGAGTATAATCCTGGCAATCAAGAAAAAATTCCTATCTAATTCTCTCACAAAATGTAAAAGGTCATGCAAGGCTTACATGAGAGACAAATAGGATTATTGAGATGTTTAGATATCAGTCTGGTAGGGCTGTCACGATACGCCTGAAGTGTACCACGATATATTGTGATACATATTAAATGTATTGCAATACATACCACAATATATTGCCATATTTGATCAAACTATTATAAGCATTTCACCTTTAACTTTGGGAGCATTTCATCCAATTGTAATGAACAGAATGAACAACAAATGCCTGAGTGTAATATGATATACCATTATAAACTTTATAACAGGTAAACGCAGAGACAAGAAAGTAACACGACTAGAAGGTAGCAAAGTAAAAACAATCGAAATAAACTGTAAAAATGCACCCAGTTAATTATGATGACGATTCACTTATGTATTTAGGTTGGTTGTACCTCCACTGTATCTAACATGTCCATAAAAATGTTGACAAAATGCGACATCTTCAAAAATTTTCTTTGTTGACCTGTCATACTTTATTTAGAAGTGGCCCACCACATTTTCTTTTTGCGATTTAATTCGGCGTTCTTTATAATATTCAATCGGCTCTGCCATATTGTTTACACTTTGCAACAGTCGTGTTCAATAAAAGTGTCGAACGAAAGGTAATGATGATGTTCTAAGTATTCTGCAGCAAACTGTCCTAAAACAAATTGTCTATTTTTAGTAAATGTTAATTCCAGTGGAGTCATGTTTCATTGCAACAATTTTTTCTTAACGCCATAAATGAAATTGTCAGATCAAAAGCCAAAATCTAGTTAAAAACTGTTATTGAAAGGAATACTGCAAAGGCAAATCGAGTATGCCGCATATCCAGAGAGGTTTAGAATGAACTACCCTAGCATGTATTTGACATCAGACTACATTTTCAGTCGGTTATCGGCAATCACTTTTCATTAATACAAGAATCTTTGACTTTGGATGCACAAAATGGTGGCAGCAAACAAAACTTACAAAATATTGTAAAAAGCAGTATGCTCATTGTGTATCACAGTACAGTATTGACTTTACCCAATATCGCTATATATCAGTATACCTTGGTTAGTCAAATAACTATTTATTTTATGATTAATAATGATTAATAATTCTGCAGTTATTGTTAATACCGGTAGGAGTTGTCTAGTTGGTACGTAAACGTACATAGTTACAAAAAGAAACTTGCCATAGTTAGCAGTGAATTATATGTTTGTTTTTGCTGAATAAAAAATGGTTTAAAAATGAATGAAATTACCTTTAAAATATCATTGCAAACACATGTCCAAAAACAATTAACCTTTACATATTGAATTGATACGTGATGTTAAAATCATGTAGTGTAACAATAAACATTCTGGAAGATTAGGAGTTGATTTCACACCTGTTTACTTGTTTGATATCAATGATCCCCAATTAAAAATACTTTAAATGTGACAGTCAATTGACAACAGTTGGACTTTAGTTTTAGTAAGTGACATTTTTATTTTTAAGTTTTGTGTACACATAAACATAATTGCATGTAATAAATAGAATTTATTTAAATGTTTCCCGTATATTCGTTCTCTGTGTTTTTATAATAAGTTTAAAAATATAATATGTACATTCTGATTGTTTAATAAAATTTTATACACTAAATGTCAATATATGTTCAAGATGGTTGAAAAATTAGAACAAATACTTCTTTTTTTAAACTTAATAATAGTTCAAAAAGACCATAGTTGTAAACTGACAACAAATTATCATTTAATAATAGTGTTACATTATAATACACATGCTGTAGCATGCACAAACAACAACGTTTAGTATTGTTATTTTAATTATGAAGTATGAAACATTAAAAGACATTTTGGAATGCTTAGGCCTGCTTCATTGAACCTGCAGAAAGCAACTAATTTTTCTAAAAGACATGCAGTAAAGTTTATGCTACATATCATTTGGAATACTTTGACAATATTTAATGGCATTACACATTATTTTTCATATTTATATTGATGCTGGTAAATGTTTTATTGATCTGTACAAACCATTTGGTAGACTAACCTATAACTGAAATATTCCTGCTCAAACACTGCATTAAATTGATGGGCTACATGAATATAACCTAGCATATCAGAGAAGATAACAAAAAATATTATGTTAAAGGTAAAATATGGAATGTAGGTCTTATTTATAGTATTAACTATGCTTGTGAAATGTAAGAGGTTTTAAGATAAATTATTTTAACATTGTTAATTAAATGTGGTCAGCTAGTAATTCGTATAGTTTTTGTATCTATGTTTATGATATACACATGTTATTGTTTTGATTGGCAAAAGTGACCAATTATAAAATGATTAAAATAAGTAAGAAACAAAGATAAATTTATGCTTAAATATTGTTTTATTGTACTCGGCTAGACAAAGTCTGTAGTAGAAGAAGACAGTGATGTAGACAGTGATGATAGTGGCAAAGATGAGAGGAAAGATGTACGAGACCTTGTTACTAAACAGAACAGAAAGAATAAGAAGTCAGGCGGGTTTCAATCCATGGGTAAGCATTATGATTACACATAGTTTTTTCAGTTTTCCTTTTAAATTTCTAGTTATTAAATGTTCTCTTCCATTTGTTGTTTTTGCTTATTTATTTCTTGTAAATATTAACAGTGAAAGTTTCATGAAATTGAGAGCATTGTGATTGTAATTTTATCTTCGCTTCTGGCTGAATAATTGATGTTTTTGATGTAAATAAGGGGTGGCAGGAGAACTTAGAAGTACTAGAAGAGAGGAAATAACTTCTGTAAGTTTTATGTAAAATTTGCACTGCATCATATCCCATATTTCTTTAAATCTGATCTATTCACTTGGTATTTTTACATTGTTAAATTATCTCATTTTTTTAACCATTGGATACAATTTAGATGAAGCATCAAATGTTTTTGTTCACATCCTTTCAGTCAATTTGGAAACAACTTAATATTACTCCCTTTCCACTGCTCACTTCCTGGTTAGAACCAGTACTTAGGTTGTAACTACCTGGGAAAAGTGCAGAAGATTTACCCAAACACTGATATTTAATGGTCAGTCAGATTTATCGAATCAGGGTATTTTAATCTGGTGTCTAATCCTGGTGTGAAATGTCTTAACCACCAGAGCACAGAAGCGCCTTTAAAAAATGATGTGTTGTTTATCTAGACATCAGCTAGTCACTTACCTTTCAGATCTCATCAACTTCTGCCACATAAAAGGAAGGTTTAAACCAGATAGTATAATTACAAAGTTTAAAAAAATAGTTAACTATTTAAGTTTTATTCTGATGATAAAGTCCAAGAAAATTTTAAATTACAAAAATTGTTTTGATTTTATTACATTTAAATCTTATGGAACATTTTTACATTGACACCTATATTAATATAAACAAGATCAGAACAGAACAGTCTTTCATTTGTCTCAACAAGTACATAGTACATAGTTGCAAGATACTTACAATCAATGTTACTGTCACTGAGCATCAAGTCTTCTCAAAACCACATACAAACACAGACACAGACGCATACAGGCACGCTTGCACACCAATATATACACTTGTACTCAATCGCACTTATCAAGAAGGAAAAGACACACAAACACGCCTCACACCACTTCACACACCCCACGCTTGCAAACCGTGTGGTTGGAAACATGCAATAGTTACAGTATGTAAGAGTTTATTATAATAATATAATGTAGAAATACTTTGTATTTTCAGTTATAAAATAAAAAATTCCAACAAAAAAAAATGAAAAATGAATATTTTAATAAAGATAAACTTATTGTGTGAGAATACTGCTGTTTTTTTTCAATATGCTAAAGCTTCTTTTATATATTTTGCAATGTTTATCAATATGTCCTTTTTATCAGAATTTAGCATTTCACAATGGAAACATGTAAACAAGCATGATACTTACTCTTGTCACATGCTGTTCAGGATGTCAATAGTTATTGTTGCACAGTGAAACCCAAGTGGTGTGGGGGAGTGTGGGTAGTGAGCCACATTTTGTATACTTTAACAAAAACTAATTTATCAATGTTATACCTAGATCATGTTTTGCCTATCAAAATATTTATTTTAGTTTTCCTGTATCAAAATTGATGTGGTTTATAGCTCTTATCATTTATTGTAGGTTTGTCTTATAATGTATACAAAGGAGTGATACGGAAAGGTTACAAAGTCCCCACACCTATACAGAGAAAGGTATGAAAGTCACTTTTTCACCAGCAACATGAAATGATGATTGTTTTATATGTTTAAGGAGGAGCTTTGTTGATCTAGACATGTGTTATGTCCAGTCAATGCAGTTTTTCTTAAGTATCACTGGTAACAGATATTGAATTATTATTAAGTAAATTGTAATAATATAATACTGTGGAACATTTTGTTCTTAACCAAACATATTTTTCCTTTTCCTTCACTTGATGATTTATATTTACTCAATCCTTTTGCACTTTACTTCCATATGTATGACCATATATTTTATTCTGTTCAGTTTTCTGCATCCTTTGAATTCATCAACAAATTCACATGAAATAGCTCTTGTTCTGTTTGTATTCATGAAAATCTTAGTTATATTTTCTCATGCAAGCTTAAGTATTTCCTTACATATAAAAAATATTCTTAAGTCACATTCATAAAACTTATCAACATAAACTGTTCCTTTCATTGTAGAATTCTTTTCAAAATTTGACAAATTTTCCTACTTTAAATGAGAAAAAAAACCTTTGACTTTTTAAGGATTCTTCCATTCATGTACTTTATTCTAATTATATGATAAGGTCATATGTTTATACATAATTGTATAAGGTCATTTCATTGTCGAAACATTACAAATGCTTATCTTCAAATTGGTGATATTTGTTTAATTGTTTTTATTTTTTTTTATAATTTTTAGACTGTTCCTGTGATTATGGATGGTAAGGACATGGTTGCCATGGCTCGGACTGGTAGTGGTAAGACTGCTGCATTCCTTATACCAATGTTTGAGAAACTCCAGAACCATTCTGCTGTCTCAGGGGCTCGGGGTCTCATATTGTCACCTACTAGAGAACTGGCCATACAAACACTCAAGTTTGCCAAGGAGGTGTGTGCTTCCATTTAAAGTTTTTGTTATCTCCCTTTAAAGCAGATGGTACCATTTAAAGGTGCTATCCGTTAGTTTGCATTTATAGTATACATTTCTTTTTTCGCATTGATTAAAAATAATTTTATGAACAAGTTGAGGATTTAAAAAGTTCGCTTTTAGTTTACAACTTCATGTCTACATGAAATTCTTAATTATGAAATATTCGGCGCCGTATGACCTGTCAAGTGTCGGTGTGCCGTAAAACCCCCAAAAAATACAAAATAATTATGAAATAATACTGTCCAATTATAATATTTAGTGGTCACTGTAGTTAAGAACTGTTTTATTAAAAATAATTCTTTAAGTCTGATAAAAGTTTAGTATGGATATGGCCATATCCAAAATAATAGAATTTATAAAACCAAGATGCCAGTTTTTTTATTGTTCAACTTTTAAATTTGCTAATTTGTTGATGTTGTCATCTTTAAGCTTGGAAAATACACAGGTCTTCGTGCAGCAGTCGTCTTGGGTGGAGACAGGTTAGTGACTTATTTAATAGTTTGCAAATTTCTTTATGCCTGCCTCTCAAGGTGGCATATAGGAATAATTACCAACTTGTTTATGCCCTACTCCTAAGGGTGACATATAGCAATAGTTTGCCACTGAATGGAACTTTTCCATCTAACAGACATGTGTTTGTCACATTTCTACATTTACAAAGTGCAACCATTATGGTTAAGATCACATTACAGGTTTATTAAGATTGCAAGTATTCCTAATTTGTGTAGTTAAAAAGTTAAAGAAGTATAGTATACATAAAATAAGTTGCCGAATTGCCTAGCACTGAATGTATATATCCATGCTTCTTTAGTACAGTTTCAAAATAACTGGCCAAGATATTTAGGTTATTTAGTGATTCTTTAATTGGATCATGGATATATGGGTGCTGCCATGGCATAGTGGTAGAGATGCTGTCTTGTCTTTGACTTCATAGCCTCACCGGGAGGGTTTGGGAAGGTCTTCCAGCTGACTGCGGTGTGCCATTGGTTAATAGTGTTTGTTTCAAAAAACATAAAAAACCACAATAAGGCATTTATTTACATATTACCTCTATTATTTTAATATTTATTATATTGGTATAATATTTTGTTGTGTCATCCTATTTCTTTTTCTAATTACAGAATGGAAGATCAGTTTGCAGCTTTACATGAAAATCCAGACATGTAAGTCAAAAGATTATGTTGGTCTTGATGGAAATGTCACATTTTTCATCATATAAGTCATGTTTAAGTTCTCCTGAGGACAACGTCCTTTAGCTTTTCTGATACCCCTTTGTTTGTTGTGTGTCGTGAAAATTTGTTCATGAAAATAACTTGAAGGCTACAATCTTTATTCTATCTTCACCTAAAGTGGTCAGAAAGTCTTAGATAAGTTCATAACTAGGTCATGTAGAAAAAAAATTGTGAACTCTCTAAATGTCACATTTATGGCCCAATCTCCACTAAACTTGGCCAGAATGTTTGGCTGCATGAAATATCAGATAAGTTTGTAACTGGTTCACATGGGGTCAAAAGTAGGTAACTAGATCAAATCTTAGAAAGACTTTGTGAACACACTAGAGGCCACATTTATGGCCCCTTCTGCACCAGACTTGGCCAGAATGTTTGTCTGCAATAAAAATGGGGTCAAAAAGTAGGTCACTAGGTAAAATTTTTGAAAAACCTTGTGAACATGCTAGGGGCCACATTTATGGCCCAAACTTCACCAAACTTGGCCAGAATGTTTGCCTACATGAAATCGTTGATGAGTTCTTAAAGGCATCTCAAAAGCCTTATATAAGTGACCCCCCCCCATTTATTGCCCCACCCAGCATGTGAGGGCATCTGTTTTCTGATAAGCCAGGCTGCCACAGTCTGTCACACAGGTATTGTTCAAGATCCAAGTGTATGTATGCTATATCTGGGGGTTGAACATATTCATTCACAGTTTGTAAAGGAAACAGTTGTGAATATACCAATTACGCAATCCAATATATATATAAATCTTTATTTGTTTTCTTTCTTACTTTGTTGGTTGATTTTGTTATTTCTTATACATTTTGTTATTTCTTTCATTCTTTTAGTTCTCATATATATTTAAAGTTATATTTTATTTTGATTTGTAAAATGTAACGAAAGGTTTCTAACAAAAGCAATTTAAAAAGTCATTCATTGTCAGAATAATGTCCTTCAGAGTCATTTTGAATACTAAAACTTGTATTTCTCATGTATTTTCAAAATTAAATATTTAGCTATGAAATAAATACATAATCTTGCAGTTACAAAATTGACACCTATTAATTAATGCAATAAAGAATTTGTAAGGGATCATATAGTAAACAACCCACATTATCACTAACAATAATGTCAAGATCCAAGTGTATGTATGCTATATCTGGAGGTTGAACATAGTCATTCACAGTTTGTAAAGGAAACAGTTGTGAATATACCAATTACGCAATCATATATGTATATATATATATATATATATATATATATATATATATATATATATATATATATATATATATATATATATATATATATATAAATCTTTATTTGTTTTCTTTCTTACTTTGTTGGTTGATTTTGTTATTTCTTATACATTTTGTTATTATCTGGGGGTTGAAAATAGTCATTCACAGTTTGTAAAAGAAACAGTTGTGAATATACCAATTACGCAATCATATATATATATATATATATATATATATATATATATATATATATATATATATATATATATATATATATATATAAATCTTTATTTGTTTTCTTTCTTACTTTGTTGGTTGGTTTTGTTATTTCTTTCATTCTTTTAGTTCTGATATATATTTTAAGTTATATTTTATTTTGATTTGTAAAATGAAACGAAATGTTTCTAACAAAAGCAATTTTAAAAGTCATTCTTTGTTAGAATAATGTCCTTCAGACTCATTTTATGTCATTTTGAATACTAAAACTTGTATCTCTCAAGTATTTTCAAAATCAAATATTTAGCTATGAAATAAATACATAATCTTGCAGTTACAAAATTGACACCTAGTAATTAATGCAATAAAGAATTTGTAAGGGATCATATAGTAAACAACCCAAATTATCACTATCATTAATGTTTATGGCTTTGTGTAAAACTAGCCTACTGTCTCACATCCCTGCTAGCAGGTATTTTAGTTTTGCATTAACCTATCAGAGGTTTTACTGTGACAGATTAGTACTATGTTGGCTAAAGACTTCCTGCAGTGATGACCAGCAATTAGCAGGTCTGGTCATAGCATGTGGGGGCCTGGCTCAGTGGGATACCACATTCCTTTCGAGATGCCTTTAAGTTATGTGTGGTCAAATAGTGGGTCTCTAGTTTAAATCTTAGAAAAACATAGTGAACACACTAGAGTCCACATTTATGGCCTAATCCTCACCAACCTTGGCCAAAATGTTAGCCTGCACGAAATCTTGGACAGGTTCATAGCTGAGTCACATGGAGTCAAAAATTAAGGCCATATCTTAGAATAACATGCTAGAGGCCACATTTATGGCCCAATCTTCACTTAACTTGGCCAGAATGTTTGCCTGCATGGAACCATAGTTAAGTTTGTTACAGGGGTCAGAATGTATGCCACTTGGTTAAATCTCTGAAAATGTTGTGATCATACCAGAAGTCACTCTTATGGTCCAATCTTCACCAAAGAATAATAAAGTAAACAACTCTTAATTACTTGACACCAGATATGAGCCTACCAAAAGCCCTTGTCCTCTGGTGAACGCTTAAGTGCCATCATGGCTCTCTTGTTTACATATTCCTTTTATTGATATATTTTTGCTATTGATATATTTTTGCTTTAATTTGTGACTTGATTATGTATTTAGAAAACATGTTATAAATAACTATTAAACAACAACAATTTACATATAAATCTGAATTTAAAATATATTTAACATTAGTGTCAGGTTGCCTGTGGCGTGGAGGTAGTCGCCAATTTGTAACTCCTGACTGCTTAGCCTCTCACAGTGTGGGTTTGAGTCCCGTTTGAGGCAAAGGACTTTTTGTGGGAAGGTGTTTTAGCTGACTTGTGGTGAAGCGGTGGTTCTACCCAGACATTATAATGATATAATGTTTATAATTGCTGCAATGTATTTAAAAAAACAAAAACAATGCACACATTTGTGTCAATAACTTTCAGCATTATTGCTACGCCTGGTCGATTCATGCACGTTGTTGTTGAAATGAACCTGAAGCTGAAATCTGTGGAGTATGTGGTGTTCGACGAGGCTGACAGGTAAGTGAAATCTTTATTTTTTTTATAATGTTCCTGTGAACTCCAAAGCTTGTTGACAGTAAAAACATTTGTCAAGATAGTATACAGCTAAGACATTGTTAAAACCATGTTTTCAAGAATTATTTTCTTGATTGACTCTATCAACTTATAGACTTATTAAATCTGAAAATATCTGATATGTACAGCTTTAATTAAAATAATTTACACAGTGTATAATAATACAGTAGTAACCAATTAAAATAACATCAACTTTCATGAATAAACACATTTTTGTTATAATTTGATTATAAAACCAACATATATACATATGTAGTACTATTTATAATAATAAACACAATTATTTTTTCACTTGGTGGTAAATAATCAATAATTAAAATATAATTGTTTTTATCAAAGCGATAATCAATTAAAGGGTTGAAATCGATTTCCAGCACTAAGATAGGTTATTACCTTCTTTTGTTTCTTAGTTTTTGTAGCTAGTTTCTGATGTGAGGTCTTGAGATGCACCCAGGCTTTCTGTTTAACCATTTGCATGTAAACAAAATAATTGAGTTTTGTTACAACTGGACAAGGCACACATACAATCTTTATTTCAATACTTGCAGATTATATACCTAATTCAACTTCACAAAGGTGTTTGCTTCTTTGCTGTTTGTTTTTGTCTTTCAAAATCTTCTTTTTCCTCAAAATTTAAGAACAAGAGATTTTCTCTCATGATACTCATCCATGTATGGGTGGCCCTGGTTTCGATCCCGGGCTGCAACATACCAGTTATTAAAAATGATAGTGGTATAGCTCCCTTGCTAACATTCAAGCAGATATAAGTGTAGTTCCATGACTGGTTGGCCCGCGGTCCAGATAATGTGACTGGGTGTGGTATCATGCCAGTTCATGGCATGCTATCACAATGAAGGCTGCACCATATCAGCTTCAAGTGGACACTGTTTCCAGATAACTGAAATACTGATAGTGGGATGATAAGCCCAAAAAACATAAACTTGAACCTCAACTGCCAATCCTCAGAAAAAAATCATTTTTTGATTTCATTGTTTAGGCATTCATCTTAGTTGGAATCTTAACCTTTGACACTGTCTCCAGATAATGGAAATAATGTTTGTGGGATGATAAACCTAACAAACAAACAACCCCTCACATGTTTACGAAACAAAGGTTCAGCTTTTTTCAAGCTCATCAAATGTTTTGTCATAAGCAAATAATCTGCCTTACACTAAGACAATTTTTCTCTTCTATAGATCAACTTTGTGAGCAATCGTCTTTACATCAGGTTCAATGTCATTGGGTTTGTTTAATTTGAGTTGAAGCAAGTTTTGAGAGTTTTCAATCATGTTCATTGCTCTGATGTTGATAATACAGGAAAGCTTTGGCTTTCTGGTGTGTTCATTTGCATTGCAACACTGTTGTAGTATTGTACTGGTGTCTGAGGTGGGTTAACAGATAGTCAGTTGGGCACCAGGTATGTAGCTAGAGCTTATAATCATGAAGTCATGAAAGTTAGTGTTGTGGATGCATTTGTCCCATAGTTTATATACTGGCCAATGGCAAGTAGTCAAAAGTTAGCGTGTCCCAAGGGAAAACATCAAGAGAAAATAATTGATGATCGATTCCTTTGTGTAAAGATGACCAATGCTGTACTAAACCAGATGCTATAATAAAAGGACTCTCCATATTAAAGTATTTGCAATAGTTTATTAATTTGAAAACACAAGAAACGAAAATTAATCAGCACTTACATGTAAGTTTTTATAAATCATATGATATATTGAATAACGACCATTTTGTTTCAGTACAAATATGGTATCGATAATTCTGACTGATATGGAGCCCTAGTCTGTTAGCATCATGGCAAGCAAAACAAATAATCCCATCCAAAAAGGATGGCAAACCCCCCCAAACAAAACCATTTATTAAAACAGTTTCAAATGGGAAAAAGAACTAAACATTAAATTGACCTTTGACACATCATTCACTTGACTGGTCTTTACCCCTCAACATATCTTCTTACAAGCAGGTATTTTCTTTGATGAAACAAATTAGAGATGACTGGAGATGCTCGCTTAGTGCTGAGCAAATGGATCAGGTAATCCTAATTAATGACAGTGAAGTTGAACAAACTTTGGATCAATTGCTCAGAATGGTCAGAGGAATAAAGTAATACACAGTGACAGTATATATGATATAATTACTTGTTATTTAATAACATGATGTCTAAAACAGTGTTTTCCATAAATGAAACTTACCAAAGTAAAGGGGTCAGTTAAAAACAAAATATTTAGATTTTGCAAATTGAAATTTATAGCACTAGCAGAAATTTGCCAGTGCCAAAAATATTGGATTCCAGCCCTGTTTTGGTAGCTTTAGCTCTTTTCATGCTTTTGTATGCAAGGCCAATTTAGCATATCCAGGAATCTCCTGGTATAATATGACATTGATATCAATGTGCAACATCAGTGAACGAAAAAGTTTTTGACCTGAACTTTTGTCAAATTATGAAAAAATCCTCTTGTTTCTCATGAAAATATTAACTACAAGTTTCAAATACATCAAATGTATATGTTTTTAACCAATTTAAACAATCCAAATTTAGTTAACATAAAAACCAATATATTCAACACACAACAAATGCACTGTTCATCATTGGCCAAAAGTCATGTTCTACAGGCAACATATTCTACTGCAAACCGTTTGCTTAAAATTTTGTTATTTTTACATTTTTATATTATTTTCCTCTATTCTCCATACATAAATGTACATCATTGTTTAACTCTATCATGCTTAAATCTTCTGAGTTATTTTTTAAAATTTTTCTTTTTATAAAAACTAAATTCTGCCTTTGCATACAAATATATTGTTTGTGAATATTAACCCCGAACTGATGAATACATTACACGGTAGTTGCACACGCTCCAATATCAGTTGTAAAATAAATTAAGAACATGTGCTTGCCGAAAATATTTCGCCGTGATAAATGATTTTTTCGTTATTCACGAGATTTTCGTGCTGTTAAAATGGTTAGCGCGGGAAATTGAACCAGCAACTACCGTGTAATGTATTCATCAGTTCGGGGTTAATATTCACAAACAATACCTCTTTCATAGGGGATCTGACATGAGTTGTCATTTAATACAAACATTTATTAAACAAGTTCCAGAAAATGTGAGCTGGGCTCTGGTTAGCTTACTATCATTTTTCTTGAATGAGTTTAATAAATGTTGGTATTAAATAACGAGGGTCAGATTCTTTTTATCACATGACTTTAAATACAGATTTTTCATCCTCATTTATTATATACAACAATGCCAGTTCAGAAAGTGGTACACGGCTGTATGATGTCATTCAACAAAGCACCGTATCTTGACAATTTTTGGTGCATTGCGCTGTGCACAATAGTTCCATTTTATATTTTTATATGGATATTATTCTCTTGCAGTTTTTGTGTAGTGGGCTTGAACATTCTGCAGTGGAATTAATGCTTGATTGTTAAATAGGACACAGGATTTAAAGGTGGTATCTGACAGTATGGACCAAAAATATTTTCATTAAAGATCATAATAAACCATTGTTACCTGAACAGATCTCACAAAATGCTGTTTTTTTATGAACTACACCTGTCTAAAAAGTAAACCATAACTTCTCAATTGATTAAACAAAGGTCTGATATTGTTACGTCTATAAGATATAGGCAAACTGTCAGATACCACCTTTAATCTGGAATTTTCCATCAAATTTGTTTCCAGCACACATGTTTGTGAAACCAACATAAACTGTTAGGTCGAATTTTTCTGTAGTGGAATCCATTGATGTCAACATTGTGCTTTGGATATTTTTGTCACAATTTACTTTAGGAGCCTACTGGAAAGGTCTGTTAGACATTGTCAGGAAGTTGGATACTAATTTGTGTTGGGCATCCCTTAGTGCAAGTAGTTATTGATAGATATAATATTACAGTGGCCAGTTATCTGAATTACTTGATTTACGCTGTTGTTTTTGGACATTTCTGGACCAAGTGTTTCCGGGCACTTTGGTTACACTTATTTTTAAGTAATCATTTTTAAGTAATCATAATCATTGCATTAAAGAGAGCATTATATATATTACATAACCCCATACTTTGCTCTTGCTTGCATATTTGTATGTTTGTGCGCACCACAGGTTAGCTGGAAAACCTCCTCACATGAAAGTTCTTGCCCTGACTGGGTTTTGAATCCATGTGGTGGGGGGCTGAGGAGTTACAAGTCGTCGACTCCAACTGGTCGGCCACTATGCTCCCTTGCATATTAATCCAACAATATTACTACCTGGCTGTTATCTTGCTTAGCTATCATATATTCTATGGGGTTTTGTTGGGGACACAAAAACAACAACAGTTATCAAAATGCAATTCATGCATTGACCTTAACAGGTATGGCAATTTTTGCTGTAACTTACCGTATGCAAGGTTTGTTCTAGATTGTGGATTTGATTATTTTATGCACAAAATGAGTTTTGGCTCAAAATATAACTGGTAATAACATAATATGTCTTTCCAGAAAATAATCCATAAACATTTTTTATGCACTGTCTAACTGAAACCATTATTTTACAGTGTCTCTGATTGGCTGAAAACTGATAAAAAATATGCACAATATGTTTAATAAAACCCCCCATAATAATCTAGGTATTGATTCACAGAAAATAAAAATTGAAAGTCCAGAGAAACAATGGGCCTTATTAAACTTAGGCATATTTACAATAAGAATAATAATCAATCATAGAAACATTAAGGAAACATTTTTCCTCTGCAATATTTATATGGACAGCCTAACCAGTATGTTATTTGTAAACAAATCAAGACTTTTGAAAGGTTTAGTTTATAGAGTTTACTTGATGATTATGAAACAATGCATTTAATTTTAGAATATAAACATGCTTGTTATATACTTAGTATTAACAAATTGCTTTACAGAATGACATTCATTTAGTTGCGACATTCATTTAGTTGCCTAATTATACTGTCAAGAAAAAGTACTAGCTCATGTTTTTTTTTATGTTTTTTTTATTAAATTACTAAGTTACGTTGCATGCACTATGTTTCAATGCAATAAATATATAATAAAGGAACAAAATTAGTTTGTAAAATGTGTCTTATTTGTAAGTTTGACTTTTACTTTTTTACAATTTAGAGTCAGAATATTATTTTTCATGTATCATAATAATTCATTTCACTCAATGAATTCAATAAAGTTGTTTAATATTCTGTCAGGTGGTAATTTCTCACTTTTAAGGACAGAAACAAATAAAATAAACACAAATTTTACATCACATGTATGCTTTAATCAATCATGTATTTATGCTTGGTTAGTAACAAGTTATTCTTTTCATTTAACAAAAGCTTAGTGGTACCGTAAAGGGCTATAGAAAGTGAACGCATATGTCGTGTGCACACCCCAACTTTGGGCTACAAATCGTTGGCAAAAATCAATAGCTCATAGATTGTAGGGACCCCCAGTTTAGAAAATTGGATGGCCGTTAAGGTGGAATGACTGCAAGTCAAAGCTGTTCTCAGTGTCACTTATACTGTTCTGACCTTTCAATTATTCTACCCCATTGACTGACGTAATTATTCACACCTTCTTCATAATTTGGTCAGTACTAAACGTACTCGATCAGTGATATCTGTCGTGCTGTGTGAAATTATTGAGTACCTTCAGGCAATCAGCAATTTTAGTTAGAAATATGTCACCTCTAGCAAACACAAGTTTACGGGAGGTCGCTAGCTGTACAGTATCGGCAAAAATGCCGGCAAATCCCACTAGCTTTAACATGTGCCTAAATCTCAATCAGAACAGTGCACTGTCCTTGTGTACATGCAGCCAATCAATATTTTCTTGGAGAAATGTAATCGGCAGCTACTTATAAAAACACAATGTACACACCCTCACTGTCAAACTGCTGCAATCTACGACTTCTCAAGTTGACCCGTGTAATGAGGCAAGTCTTCACAGAAACACCAAGTAAATTACAGCTTAAAGTATCTGGCAGACTGAAGTTGAAAGTTTGTTTGAGTGTTTGCTAACGGATAATTTGCCATGTGTCTTGCAGAACAAAGGGCAATGCATGAGAGACAGATCGTCACTGTGCGATTATTTTAATTAACACATTAATTGAGCAACATTTGAAATATTATTGAGAATAAAAATTGCATGAAATAAAGTTTCTACTCATTCTATTGACTGTACAAACCATCAATTATATAGAAGTTATGCTTGTAAGTTCATATGGTCAATGAATTAAACTGTCATGCAATACAATGTTTACTTCTTGTCTATCGCATTTTAACAGTGTGTACAGTAAACTTGCAATGAAAATCAGTCGTTCTTTTTAACTTTAATCAATATAAAAACTTGCGGAACATCCCATCTATGTGAGTTTAAGGAATAAACTTAATGATAAATTTGGGAAAAAATGGAATTTGTTAATAGCTTAAAGAATGTGCACATCCCAGCTTTTATTAAATAAATCTCTAAAAAAACTGCGCAATTCTATAGCTCTTTACAGTAGGTGATTTGTATCGAACAACTAGAAAGGCATAAATCAACACAATAAAATAAGCGTAACAAAAAATATTGATGGTACAATCTTAGCAAGGCTGGCATTTGTTAGTAATGTCTACAGTCTCTCCAGCCCCAGTAAACAAAAAGTATGAGATGATCTAAAAAGCTCTATGATAGATTGCTTTCAAGTTTAATTTCAGTGACCCATATTTTGGTCTGGTATTTCTTTCTGAATATAAATTATAAGTTGTCATAAAAACAATCTTTGTAAGTCAAACTTTTATACTACATAACCCTGACACAAAAGCTCAAGATTGTACCATACATGCTAAACACACAAAATATATAAAATTCCAGAAAACATTAAACATTGTATTTCTGACAGTTAAGCAAAAATATGGAATGCAAAGGTTTTAGAATTCGTAACAGATACACGGTTAAAGCTTTAAGGGTTTAACTGTAGCAGCAGAACAAAATACCTGTTGTCTTATACATATACGGAGATCTGCAGAGGATGCACTTTTGTGCCTTTTGCTGTAAATGATAAAATGGCCATAAAAATATCCATAAATGGGCCCATAAATGCAACAAAATTTACCAAGAAATATACAAAGTAAAATTGATAAGAAAGAATTATTATGGCAGTCATATTCTGTCCTATGCAAATTTGATTTGAGTGCCATACTCAAAATGAGGTTTAGCAACAAATGTATTACCTCTGCCATTTCCCTTAAAATCTTTACTATTAATAAAGTGATTTAAAAGTGTTTTTTAAAAATCACCCCAATTTTACGTTGGAAGTGAGCCCAGGGCCCAGTATTTAAATAATCTCGGCAGATCACTTCTACAATAAAAAAGGTATCTTTGCTTTGCTATGTATATACATAATTGATGTATGAGTAAGTTTATGTAGCTCAGAAGTCTATGTATTGATAGAATTGCATATGCTATAGAACATTCTTTATTTTATGAAATATATTTTCTTGATTAACAACATGCAACCAAACTTTCATGAAAGAGTTCAACATTAACATAACTGGGAAAAAATGAAGTATTCTCTACCAAAAAGAAAAGAAAATGATTATGAAGAAAAAAGTATGAACTACATATAATTTTTATTCATACCAGTATATATTTGCATTATGTCTAAATCCCAATCTTGGTAAACAACTTTTTTTTTAAAGAATGTGACTTTAGATGTGATTACTCTCTTTTTTAACCTTTTTTAAAGAAAATAAAAAGGCATTCTTAAACTTAATTTTTAGTTCCATTCCAAAACTTAAAGTAATTTCAAATGTGTCAATACCATTTGGAAAAACAAATATAACATGAAGTTAATGTTATGAAAGAAAAACAACAACTTATTATTATAAACATGTTGTACAAATATGACAGTAAAGAAAAAGTGTTAAAAACTCACATAGATACCTATGTTTGTCAAAAGTATACTATTAATAAATCATTATCATCACCTTTCTCCTTTGCTTGATTATAGCTAAACTCATCATGGTCAGTATGATCAGCTTCATCAAGATCCTCCTCCTCGCTATCTTCCTTGATCCTCCTCCTCATCATAATCCTCATAATCATTATCATCACTACCACCCTACCACCATAATCATCACCACCATTTCCACCACCACAAAAACCACTGCCACCATCAACATCACCATAATCATCATTATTACCTGGACCACCACCACAATAATCACAACCACCGTCATCACTACCACCTCCACCCTCATTATCACCATCATCATCACCAAAACTATCATCACCAACGCCATCATCATCATTATCATCAATAAAATATGACCGGCCACAATAGCTCAAGAGGTAGAGGGTTGGCTTGTGGATCTGGAGGTCATGGGTGCAAACCAGAGACTTTAAAGTTTGTCGTAGTGGCTTCTTTCCTTACCCTCTGGGCTAAGGGGACAGCATTATGCCTGATTCGTTGGTGTCAGTATAATGGACCGGTGGCCGGGTTCTATCCCTGGGCATCTTTTAAGTGCCCCTGTGGTATAATGATAGAAATGTTGCTGCACAGTATCGGGTGCAAAAGCATGCATCCCCAATCATGGCATTATTGTTTGTTATGTCATGCACTTATCAGTAAACTTGTTTACAAAATAAGAAATATCTCTGTCCAAGTTTCTAAGTTAAGCATACAAAAAAAGAAAGAAAAAAAAAGAAAAAAAAGAAACAGTTTTATATAAATCCTCATTATAAGGAATGGTTTGCAAATATATTCAGTATAATTTACAGTTTTTTTACTGCTAAGATTCCTAAAAACATAACGAAACACAATATGTTACATATAGATACATATAGATGAAATCTATTGCAACATTTTATATAGGGACATGTATAAATACAATACAAAATCCAGGTTAAAATATACATATATAATATACATATATAATGATAATTCAGAACGTACAGCAAAAAATGCTTTATGTTATGATGTAAATATAACAGCAACAAACATTTGCATACAAACTTCAGGCTGTCTATAAATAGACTGTTACAGAAAAGTAGACTTATATGGAGCCAAGCTCATTAAGTGTACTGATTTATTTCTTTAAAACAAATAAGAGAGTATAAAAAAGAGAATCAGCTTTGTACTAATTATATTATTAACTTACCATACACAAAACAACCACAGATACATGTACCTCAGTAGAAGCACTAATACTTCCTATGTTGTTAGACAGGACTAATCGCTAAAAACACTGAAAGTTCATTCTTTCCAAGTCAGTAAATAGGCATTATAGTGGCCTCTGCTAAAAAAAGATACTGATGTCACCCAGATGACAATAAAACATGATTTCTAAAGGAGTTGTCAAGTGATTTCTCGGCATTCTGGCTCAGATAAGAAATAGCTGTTTGCCATGACAGTCTGGATTTATGCTTCACTGTTCACACAGTTCTAGGGCATCAATGAACAGCATTTTACAAGACTTTTCCAGGTTATTTGAGGATTTCTTTTAGACCAAATTCTCATTTACCAAATTAAAGTTTAGCATAATTTGTCAAGAATAACATTAGTTCAACAATTTGGCCTTGCTTCCTTAGACTTTATTTAACACCCCTATTTCCAAAACTCCCAAAATCTTTTTGAAGTTTTGTCTTTGATGGCAGAACACTCTTTTTTAAATTGTTCAATACTTTTGTCTATGGATGCTAGTTCAAGAAATTTCTGCAGTACATTTATCCGATTCTGAAATCCTGCCTTTCCTTCGTCTTTTTCCGCCTGAATCATCAGGTTAATCATGTCAACTGTCTCAAGAGGGTTTGGTCGTAGGGCGATCTCTTTTAATCGATTGTTACATTTTATCATTGCGTTCACCATTTTTTCAATTGTTATGGTAACTTTTTCCAGTTCTGCTTCCATATTATCTAGCACCTGCCTTAGTGTCGGCATCTTCCCTGTCAATTCCAGATATTTTTTTTGCTTTTCTTGGTATGTTTTCTGTACCTTTTCCTCCACATAGTCAATTCTGTATCGTGTATTTCTGTGTGAACTCCAATGGCACTTTTGGGGACATTGATTACAGTATCCTGTGGAATGATTCATGGCTGCACAATATTGTTTGTCATTGTCATCTGCAAACACACAGTTGTCATGACATGTCCTGTGGCAGTGGAAACAATTTGTAGTATGTACACCAGGTGGCAGATCCACCATTTTCATTCTTGTTTCAACTACTTCATATATAAAGTCTTTGTTATCTTTTATTGCTGCCTTATTCTTCTCAAATATTTCCATTTCTGCATTAAGCTCTTGAATTGTTGACAATCCAATTTTAATCTTGGTCTGTAGGTTTTGACAGGTTACTTCCAGGCGTTCTCTCTCTTGCAAAACCTCCCTTGTGAGCATGATGCTTTGTTTTCTTAAAGTGGTAAAATGATTGAAAAGTGCTTCAAAGCTTTTCAAACCCATTTCCCAAAACATTGATGTAAATGTATTACTTGGATCAGAGAGCAAGGCTGAGTTATTAAAAGTAAATGTCTTGCCAAAAGGTAACTTTGAAGCTCGCACTGCATCCAGCACAGGAGGTCTTGAACCATCAGCAAATGTGATCAGTGTACAAATGTTTTTCTCAATGTCTTTTCCAAACAATGACATTATTGCCTGAAAAATGTACTTCTGTGTTGAATCCAATCGAGCATCTGGTGCCTTGAGTATGAAGCACACTGCATCTATGGTCTGGATGCCCTTTTCCCCAGCTGCCTTGAAGAGGTCGCGAATTTGTCCAACTGTTTCATGATCTCTTTCAAGCCCACGCACATCTCCGAAGCCAGGGGTGTCAATAACTTTTAATCTGTACGCGAGCCTGGTTCCAGGTTGCGGGTTTAAAGTGTAACATGAGACCCATTCCGTCTGGGACATATTCTAAAATACATTAATCAAAGAGGACTAAACTTGACAAAAAGCAACTACATCTTGCAAAAAAGTGCCATATAATGCATCAGGGGTCACTATCAACGGTTGTCCAATTGCCTGGGGCAGCCTGAAAGACCAAAATGCTAAATTTTTTCATTAATTAAATCCAAAGCTTGTCTCATTTTAATAACTACAATCGGCGTTTGTTCTCCATATTGCATCTTGACAGTTAATGTAACAATAATGTTCTGGTACACCACTCTATTTTCACATTTTTCAGCTTACATTTGCCAATATTCGTAAGCTAAGGCAAACAAGTAAAAAAATCAAATTTATTTGAAATGAGTTTGTCCTCTCGCATAATTTAAAATATATAGTTAAATTTGTGCAATGAAAAACATCACATTATTATTAATTGACTATTAAACTAAATAAATATATGTGAATACAAAATTGCGACCAGACCTGGTAGCACATTCGGTAGAATGTCGGCTCCAGGTATGGGAGACCCCAGGCTGCGACATAACAAAGTCGTTAAAAATGGTAGTGGTAAAGCTCCCTTGCTAATGCTCAAGCAAATATAAGGGTAGTTCCACGACTGGTTGGCCCGGTGTCAGGATAAAAATGTGACTGGATGTGGTATCATGCCAGGTGTTCACGGCATTGCTATACACAGTGAAGGCAGAACTATATCTGCTTCAAGTGGACACTGTCTCCATATAACTAAAATACTGTTGGTGGGATGATAAACCCAATAAACAAACAAAATAAACAAGCAAAATTGCATCATTTCCTCTTTTCGGATATAAGTTTACAATCATAACGCTTGAAAGGAATGCGGGAAAATGTTGGGTTTGTTAAAGTTTGGTTTCCCAGCAGAATCAGGTTTAAGTATGGAAAAGCCTGTGGAATTTGGACACATATGAGCCTACTAAAAGCCGTGTCCTCAGGTGAGCAATTAAGGGCCATCAAGGCCCTCTTGTTTATCTTTATAGTATCTGGTAAAACAGCATTTGGAGCATATTTATCATCCAGTTCAAGTGTTTGTAACACCATGCCAGGTTACCAACAACTTTTCAGTAGCAAAAAACAGTGCTAAGTTTTGTATTTCATTTACTGTGATAGCTTGCTATACCCAATCCATGTAGAAACCCATTTCCATTAACTTGTCCTACAACAACCATGAGAAACTGTGGATAATAAATACAAATGAAATAAATAAAAATTTACCTGGTGTTTCTGCTTCTGTCGGTCTTTTTTTTTCGTGACAGTGAACCGAAATGAATCTTCTAACCATACACCCAGTACATAGTTTACAATACCATCCACAAGTGTGCTTTTCCCTGATCCTGTCTGTCCAACTAGCATTATTATCTTTTCTTCCTTTTCATCCTTGCCTGTTTGCCCTGCCATCACAATTATATAAATATCAAAGTACTGAAAATTGCTATTATGGCGGCAGTAGTATAACACTGTAAGCAATTGAAAGTGTGCAAATAGTGGTCAGAATTATTCTGTGGTAAATCAAATGTACAATGCATTGGAAAAAAGCACCTCTTCTAAAAAATAGATTATATTTTGGGACTTAAGTTTTAACAGATTTTATTACACATACAATGCTTCTTTATTATTGCAATTTTACTTAAATTAGGACTAAAGTAAATGTTCATATGCTATGGGATGGGGCCAAAATACACTGCGTTAAAATTACAGTTATGTATTTTGTCAACACTACATTCCTGTGATCTGAATCTAAAAGTCTCTAAAGCACCATTACTTTCCAAACGTATAGTAATTTTATGGATGACTTCTGCCATTTGATAAGCACAGAAGGCAGTGAGATCCCATGCTTGGTATCGCAAATATCTTGGCCTTGCAGAAAATGCATAGTCAATGGAGCACTCATTCTAATAACAATTTGCTTCCCATTTTGACCCTTTACTTCAGTCAATGAGTAATTTCTGTGGGGCATTGTTGATTAAAGAATCTACATTTCATGTATACCTGCTTTACACACTTTAATCACTTGAACTTTTTGTTTTAACAGATTACAATATAAATGTTAACATTTGAAGCATGCCTGGACACAAATGTCGCATCTAGTCACCTTCTACATACATATTTGTTTCTGTACCTGCACTATTTCTTGACAGGCATGACAACTGACCGTGAGTAGTCAAGGTCATGCAGGGTCAATCCTTTAGGCATCCGAAATTCAGCTTTCTTATAATGCTAGATGGTGATAATCTTAAACAATTAATATATATTTATAAGCAAAATTTCTTTAGTTTCCAAACAGGGGATGGGTTACTGGGGTAAATTACATAAACTTGTTTTGACTTTTATAGCACTAACCACAAGCCCCGCCCATGGTGTAGTTAGAATCATCTATTTGTAACTCTTCTGATTGCTTGGCCTCTGTGTGGTTTCAAGTCCTGGTCGGTGGGGAAGGACTTAATGTGGGAAGGTCTTCCAGCTGACTTGTGGTGTGCAGTGGTTCTACCCAGACATTTGTCTAGGGTCCTTGTCCAGCGAAAAGCTGGATGTCGCTATAATGATCATAATTAATTGCTGCGATGTATTTCAAAAAACAAAACATACAATAACCAGGGCCAAAAACTAAATATTAAGTAAAACATGAGTCTTTCTGTTGTATAGATCCCACGCAAAGGGACAATTACATTAAACTGCTGTTTACCTACATAGAACATCGCTTAACTAGATTTAAAGGCAACCATAGAATATAACTTCTGTTTCTTTATAATAACAAGAGTACCACATAATATAGAATTATATGCCTGAAGGTCAAACTACAAATGCTCATTTATATGATTAATCTGTGATGAAATTGCACAACTGAACATCAATATGGAAGAATTTACCAGTAAGCTGAAGGCATGGAAGGAGGGCTTGGAAGACAATGGTCTAAGAGTGAATATGAAGAATACCAAGTTCATGGTCTCTGGCCTGGGACTTGACCTTCTCAGAGACTTTCCTATATGCTGTGTGTCTGAGAGAGATTGGAGTGCTTTCAGTGCAAAATATGGATGCACAAAAAATGTAGTGGCTTTAAAGACAAGCTTATTGCCAACTCAAACTTTGTTTATCAAAGATGTCACAATCAGGCACGTCCAAGTGATATGAGACCAGTCACCCATGTGGTTGTTAATGGAACTTTGCTTTATGTTGAACCAACTTGGTGATCTTGGTGATAGGATAGGTGCCAGTGGAGGCTGTGAGTTAGTTACCATTATCAGGTGTAGTACAGCCTGGGGCAATTTAAGATACTCCTGCCATTTCTGACATCCAAGTACCTATCTCTCATGATATGAGGTAAGGTTTTCACTATCTGTGTCCACTATGCTCTGTTGCATGGTAGTGAAATGTGGGCCCCAACAGCTCCAGACCTACAGAGGCTTCACCAAAAAGAACGATCTCTTGTATATTGGACCTGTGCTGTCAAACCTCAAGGTCAAGTCTCTTCTGCCAAACCTCTCAGGAAGCTAGGGATTAAAAAAGTCTCAACAGTCCTAAGTCCTACGCACACAATGACTGAGATGATATGGTATACTGAACGTGCTATTTCGTATATCAGCACAGTCACATAATATTTGTACGTAAATATTGTTTTTGCAAAAAAAATAATGTGCATTTAGTACAACCAAGTGCTTGGGAATAATACCAGCAATTAAGTAACTGCAGTTATTCATAATGATTTGAGACAATATCCTTATTTTAGCTGCAGCAAATTGATGTGGCATTATCCAATAGGGCTAACTTGGCTTTTTTAAAATTTTTATTATTGTTTATATAGCCCACCAACAGTATTTCAGTTACTTGGAGACTGTGTCCACTTGAAGCAGATATTGTGCTGCCTTCACTGTGTATAGAATGCTGTGAACACCTGGCATGATATCACCACCAGTCATATTATCCTGACACTGGGCCAACTAGTCATGGAACTATCCTTATATTTGCTTGAGCATTAGCAAGCAAGCTAAACCTTTACCATTTTTAACTACTTTGGTATGTCGCGGCCTGGGATTGAACCGGGGGCCTCCCATACTTGGAGCCGACGCTCTACCGATTGCACTACCAGGTCCGGTGACATGGCTTTGTGACAAGTTCATGACTAGTTAGTGGATTATGATACTTGTTTAAATTAGGGGCTAATAATCATTTTAGGCTAAAGAACATGCTGCAATTTTTTATAGCTATTGTGTTATTTTACGATAATATACTGGTAAAATATAACTTTGTAAAAATATGTTTTCTTACAATTTTAAAAATACGCTAATGAAAATTGCTAAAACTAAAATCATTTTATATAGCCTTTAAGTTATAAGTTTAAATAAAAGTCTGTTGATATTGTGCTTATTTGCCTATTGCCAATTTTCAGTCATTGGCTTTTGATGCAAGCATAAGAAATTAACTTCTTTGGCAAGTAGCAAGTACTTGCTACCTGGCATAAAAATTTGTAGCAAGTAACCCTTACATAGTAGCAAAAATGTTCTTACAAGGAAAAAGAACCTTCCTCCCTTCCATTTACAACTCTCAAATCACTGTCTGTCGCCATATGGAGCTATATTAGGCATCCTAGCCCTCTTATACATACAATATATCAGTAAAAAGTTGACGACATCGTGCGCGACCAAGGTTTTGCTGGTAATCACTTGAAAATGGAGTAAAATTTTTAATAGCTAACGTAGATCTGCTGCTTTTTATAACAGATGTCAGAGCTTTGGTTTAGAGAGTTAAAATGAATCAAATATGCTTATGATCAGATAATTTACTAAGGGAATTTCCAGTTTATAACTGTAGTATAATATGGGTAAGGTGGATGATGATTGTTCTTTCCATAGATATCGGGAATGCCCCTACGTCTTGCAGATAAAGAGCACCTGTTCAGGATTTTTCGCACTGTTAAAAACTGTAGTATACAGATGCAGACGATGTGTATCGATTTTTCACCAAAAACACACCCTCTAGTTTACACAATTTGCTATTTAAGAACAACTGGAATTCTGGTGATTGAACTGGCCTTATAATTGTCTAATTTCAATGGAACACAGCATTTTATTGGACAAATTACCATGTAGCAACTGTTTGCTACTTAATTCAAAAGTAGGTAGCAACATGCGGTGCACATTTGCTACTTGCTGCTGATAATGAAGGCTGGACTCCTCAGCCGCTCATCTAATGGTTTCGAGTCCCAGTTGATGTAAGAACTTTCATGTAGGGAGGTCTTCCAGCTGACCTGCCCTGTACCAGTGGTTCAACCAAGACATTTGTCTGGGATCAATTATTATTAGCTGGATGTTGCCAATGTGACAATAATTTGTTTGGTGTGAAGTAAGAAATAACAAAAGAAAACCTACCAATGTCATACTTTCTTGTCTTTGCAGATACATTTCTTGCTTGCATTCTTTCTTTCATAGGCAATTCGTATAAGTTTGGTCCTTTGCAACCTTCGTCATCCTCCTTTGCAATAGGTTCTAAGCCATGAATCAACTTTGAAGCAAAGGTTTTATGTGTTGTCACCTCTTCACTTTTTTCGCTGTATTTGGACTTTTCTCCATTAGCCTTGACCAAACGTACTTTAAAGACATACGATGTGCCCGGATGTAAGCCTGTCATCTGTGCATAGTTGATTTTAAATTTCTTCTTGTCCGACTCTCTTGCCTTGGTGTTCTCAGTGCATACTTGATAGGTGTCACCTTCACAAATTTTTTTCACACTGTCCCAGATAATAACTACTTTGTCAGAGTGTATTGTTGTTACGAATGGCCTTCCTGGTCGGTCGTCCTAGCATTGACAATAGTAACAGTAAATGGCATAAAAGTGATTTTTTTTTTATTTACCCCCATTTCTTAAACAGTTTTACTTACAGGAACAATTGGGACAAGGACTATCATTGTATTTAATATTATTAAATTTTGAGCCAGAAAATAACAAACTATTTTATAACATCGTTGATTTGAGATTTTATTTTACACTTTTTTAAACAGCATTTTTGATTTGCTGTAATCTAACACTTCTGGCACTTAATGCATCTATGTTTGTTTACATAAGCTAGAAGTTGGCACAGACTCATGACCAGTGTTTATTCCATAAAACTCTTCCCTACCTCAACTTTGATTTCCTTTTTTGTCGTGATCTCATCACTCTTCTCACTGTATTTTGACTCCTCTCCATCTGCCATGACCAAGCGAACTTTGAAAACGTATGCGGTGCCTGGTTGCAGCTCATTAATCTGACCCCTGTTTATATCAAAGCACCGGCAGTCCCATTTTCTTGTTTGAGTATTCTCAAAGCGGACCTGATAAGTGTCACCTGTGCTGAAATTGTCAACTCCATCCCATTCAATCCAAACACAGTCAGTGGACACTTTTTCTACATATGGCTTCCCTGGTATAACCTAATATCAAAACATGGAACATGGAAAATGAGAAAAGATCAATAAACTTTCTTCTATTGTGTAGGAATTCGAACTATTTCTATTTGAACTACAAAAAATAAATCATCTACAGTCCTGGCACCGTACCAGTTGTCCAAAACATCGTATATCGTGCGTATTTCTATCGTAAACGTATCGTATGGTAACGTAACGTATCGTGTAACGTAATAGGCCTATCGTGAAGTAACGTAAAGAGCCATATCGTAAATGGTATATCGTATCGTATCGGAACGTAACGCTTATGACAAGACCATGGTATCGTAACGGAACGTTTAGTATAACATAGCACAAGGAGAATTGCACTGTGCCTTCTCATAATTCTTTGATACAAAGATACATATATTGTGACATTTTTCTAATGACATTATCATGCTCATACAAAAAGTTCACAGGAAATTTAAATGTCATAATAAATGCTTCACGAAATACTAAAAGAAGTTTATTTACTAAACAGAAACTAAACTATATATTACATTTCCGGTACATGCATACTATCGATGAGCAAATTAATATTGCACACCTTCGAACTTATTACTTGAATGACAATATGCAAAGATTGAATATGAATGGACGTTTAGGAAAATATTCGTGAAAACTAGGATTCTGGTTATTTGCCCACGCTTTTATGGAAAATAAAGAGCAGTAAGACGTTATTGGAATAAACATGCAGCTGGAAAAAAAATAGCTATAACACAGTCTAGCTCTATGTCAGGTTATGGAAAAGAGGTTTGTCTCAAATATGGGATTCAAATTATACGGCTCATATACAATGAACATTATTAATAAATAATTGGATCGTGTGGAATCATCTCTGATATTCCGACAAGTTAGTTAATTGTAAAGCTAGCTTACCTTTGTCATCGCTGGGCACAATCAACACTGATATAGTCTCTTCGCCAATTATTTTAAACGCGTAAATTTTATACACATTGATGCGAATTTAAATAAATAAATAAAAGCAATTAAGTGCACGACGAAAATTAAAAAAAAGTACGTTCACAAGTGTAGCAGACAAATTAATATAACTATTCTTCTGCCAGTGATGTGATCAAACGTTTAAGGTGTGAATGTGTTTGTCAAAACAATGTGCTAATATCATAAATAACAGTAAACATCTGTCATCATGCCTTCTTAATTTCCGTACATTTTCCCGCCCTGCCAAGCACGTGCACGTGTGTTAATTCCAATTAATTGGTGACACTTTTATGACACCACTAATCTTAAAGGAAGTAGGATTTTTAGCCGTTCGTTATGTTGATTGGTTTGATCCTTAACGTGTTGACCGGAGGTGTTAATAGGCCTGTTCTTTAATCGATTTCCTCTTATAACGAAACGGTCCTTTGTAAGTCTTTTTAGGATGATAAAGCCATTTATATACTCTCCTAAAATAACTAGCGCAAATCGGCATGTACCTTGACGTCAGTATGGATACTGAAAAGAATACCGTTGGGGTAACAGTAGAAAATGATATAATATCTAATCATTGCAAAATCAAGCAAGTTAGCTTATATAGTCTTTACAGTCTCCTGTCAAAAAACCTCAATGCCTTTATAAAACTAGGGTGGATACCAAGCCATAGAGAAAGAGCTATAATTAATGAAATAAATAAAATAAATAACGCACAAATTCAGATATTCAGATATGTTGGTAGGACTCTAAGTTCAATATTTACTGCCACAAAATTGTTAGTTTAGAATAGTTTTTTTAATTAAAACTAGGATCAAGCTACCCTGGTAAAGGATGCAGGTTAACCAATAGGAACTGTTTTTTCTGTGACATAGAGAAATACTTTAACCCCGTGCTGTTTTGGTTAAGGCAGCACACAATAGCAAGAGATTAGCTACAAAGACCTATATTATTCACACGTGTCTTTGCTTTTTGTACCAGCGGAAAAAGGCAGATTTAATAAAAATGCTCACACACTTTTCCCGTACTTTTTTCACTTTAAAACATCCTCGAAACTAGTGTGTAATTTCATGTTCACTTTTAGTTCAAAATGTGCCAGCTCTAATCAGGAGTAGAAAACATTTCAATCGTGAAAATTTAAAAAAACAACAGTTTCTTAGAGGTGTAATGCCTTTAAAAAAAGAGCAGTCATAATCTTCCGCCAAATTGGGGTCCAGCAATTCAAAGAATGGGCTTATTAGGAATGTTTAGATTTTAAAGAGATTTCACCCCATCGCGTGTCTTGTGGGTTTTGAAACTGTAGTTATTGTTTGATTTGGATATGATATCGGTTGGACATTGTATTAATTCAGTTTATGTAGGTGTTATCCTATATTATTTATTAAATATTTAATGAAATGCATTTATTCTAAAAAAGATTAAGAGCGTATTATTAGTTCTGCTTTGTTGGGGGGGGGGGGGGGGGATTTACTTTCTTCACCTAGGTAGCTGGATCCGAGTCTGCGTCTAGTAATATTTAATCATAGGCTATATTATGATGGTGAGTTCCAATCTCCAAATTCATATTAGATATTTTCTTAACATTTGTATTTTAGTATTTTAATCTATATATTTCTTTGAATATAGTTCTTGTATATTCTTTCCGTAAATTGTCTGAAATGCTTGTAAATAACTAAGAGAGCCGGGGTAAATATTTATTGTTGATCGGCAATTTTGTTCTATTTGAACACATTTTATGGGTTATAATTAACATTTCGCATCTAAATATAGAATGTCTTGTGTTTAGTTTTATTTTGGCCTTGTTTATTTATTCTGTTGATTTTCAATCATAATAACTCATGCTCCTATAGAATTTTTGTTTGTATCCTTGCTACCGTCAGTGTAGATGTGGATGTGGGTTGCGATATCTCAGTACTCAGTATTTAAGTTGAGTTTAACTAAGGGAATAATCTTATCAATTACGTCGATTACGTCTTCTAAATTTATTTTAATGTCAATGGATTTGATCCCTACATGGAAAAGATTAAGTGGAGGTGTTAATTTGTTGGTTGTTAGTCCAATTTTGTCTCATAATAATATAATTATTATTTAATAGCTCTGTTTTTATCTTTTTAGTTGTTAAGTTTTTTCTCGATTGACCCATATTCTACTTTTTTTTACCGAATTTTTATTTAAATAGTGCTTGAAAAAGGGTTAAGTATGAGACAATGGTAGGTTTCTGATGATATTTATTTTCTAGCAGCTAGTCCATTTATGTAGGTTATTCGGTACATTTACCTACAAATCACGCGAGCGATTATAAGCCCCCACACAGATTGCCACTTTTATGACACAACGTTTCTATTCAAATTAGACGGGCAGTGGTCATTTAGCTAGTGCACAACACCTGCATCCGGTCTGAAGAAATGTCATACATGTATGAAGATCCTAGCACACATAATCTGGCTGTGAAATTTCACTTCAGTAAAACGCAGATACGGATGCGGGGAATATGGGTAGAAAATTGAAATATACGTGTATAGAAGAGTGATGTAAGAATGCTAGGAAATTACAGATTTAAATTAATTTGTCTTAACATGGTACATTTTTACACACTTGTTCAATGTTTAAGCAGGCAATCATATTGGCGACACTTACTTATCATTTGCCTACACATTTTACCATTTAAACGGAAATAGTTGTATTGTTTCATTTGAAAGGTGTGAAAACATTACCGCCTATATGCGCTGGAAGTGGGCCGATTGGGGCAGAAAGATTTGGACTAAACCGAGTTGGCACAGTATAAATAAGCTGATTGAACCTTTACTTTAACAACATGCCACATTTGCCATGGTATTTCGTGCAACGTGACGTAAACGGAAACAGTACAGTATGTTGTATCGAAGCGTACACCGTATCGCATCGTATCGTGTAGATTTTCTATCGTAATGCATATCGTGTATGGTATCGAACCGTAAAGTGTATGGTATCGTGTAAAAACCGCACATGGTATCGTACATCGAACGTAATCGTACCGTACGTACATCGTATCGTGTGACAACTGTTACGGTTCCAGAACTGTACCATAATCTTTTGTGTAACGTGCGCACTATTTTTATCTATATCAAACTTGGGGGAACGCTTATTATACAGTCCTGGCACCGTACCAGTTGTCCAAAACATTGTGTATTGTGCGTATTTCTATCGTAAAGGTATCGTATGGTAACGTAGCATAACGTAATAGGCCAATCATTAAGTAATGGTACGAGCCACATCGTAAATGGTACATCGTACCATAACGGAACGTAACGCTTATGACAAGACCGTGGTATCGTAACGGAATGTATGGTATGGTAACGTAACACAAGTAGAATTGTACTGTGCCTTCACATAATTCTTTGATATTTACATATATTGTGACATTTTTCTAATGACATTACCATGCTCATACAAAAGTTCACTGGAAATCTAAATGCCATAATAAATGCTATACAAAACAAAATAAGTTTATGGTTGTACACAGAAACTAAACTAAATATTACATTTCCGGTACATGCATACTATCGATGAGCATATTTTTACACGCAAATTAATATTGCACACCTATGACGTTTTCGTACTTATTACTTGAATGACAATATGCATAGATTGAATATGAATGGACGTTCAGGAAAATAATCGTGAAAACTAGGGAAGTGATTCTGGTTATTTGCCTACGCTTTTATGGAAAATAAAGAGCAGTAAGACGTAAATGGAATAAACATACTGCTGGAAAAACTAGCTATAACACAATTTAGCTCTATTTCATGTTATGGAAAAGAGGTTTGTCTCAAATATGGGATTCAAATGATACGGCTCATATACAGTGAAATTTGTTAATTAATAATTAGACCCTGTGGAATCATCTCTAATATTCCAACAAGTGAGTTAATTTTAAAGCTAGCTTACGTATGTCATCCCTGGGCACAATCAACACAAATAATTAGTCTCTTTGCCCAATTATTTTAAACTTGTAAATTTTATACACATTTATGCAAATTAAATAAACTTGAAAGCAATTAAGTGCTCGACGGAAATTCAATAAAAGTATGTTCAGAAGTGTAGCAAACAAACTAACATAAAGCCACTATTCTTCTGCAAGTGATGTGATCGAACGTTCAAGGTGTGAATGTGTTTCTCAAAATAATGTGCTTGTATCATAAATAACAGTAAACATCTGACATCATGTCCTCTTAATTTCCGTACATTTCCCGCCCTGCCAATCAGGTGCACGTGTGTTAATTCCAATTAATTGATGACACTTTTATGACACCACTTATCTTAAAGGAAGTTGGATTTTTAGCCGTTCGTTATGTTGATTGGTTTGATCTCTAACGTGTTGACCGGAGATGTTAATTGGTCTGTTCTTAAATCAATTTCCTCTTATAACGAAATGGTCCTTTTTGTAAGTCTTTTTAGGATATTGAAGCCATTTACATACTCTCCTAAAATTACTAGCGCACATCAGCATGTAGCTTCATCACAGTATAGATACTAAAAAGAATACCGTTGGGACAACAATGGAAAATGATATAATATTAATCATTGCAAAATCAAGTAAGTCAACTGAAATACTGTTAGTGGGACGATAAACCCAATAAACAAATCACTCTATCTGCACATGAGAAATATACAATGAACAAGGCTTTATGATTTTACGATGGGTAAGAAAAAAACAAATAATTTGTTCTGAGTGCAAATTAACACATTAATTCAGATATGGTGGTAGGACTCTTGAGGTCAATGTTTACTGCCACAATATATTTAGTTTAGGATATTTTTTTTACATGCAATTAAAACTAGGAGCAAGCTACCTTGGTAAAGAATGCAAGTTCACTAATAGGAACTGTCCATACTATGACATAGAGAAATCCTTTAACCCCATGCTATTTTGGTTAAGGCAGCACACAATAGCAAGAGATTAGCTACAAAGAGCTCTATTATTCACACGACTAGTTTCAGTAAATACAATGTCTGCTTTAGAAGCGAAAATGGCAGATTTATTAAAAAATACAGCACTTAAATACCTAGAAGATAGTAAGTACATTAAAAACATTTAATTCTCTACTAAAATATATATTATATACTATATACTAAACTAACTGAATTCCCAACCCAAGCTTAACTACTTACACACTTTTCCCGTACTTTTTTCACTTTATCACATCCTTGTAACAAGTACGACTTTAGAATAATCCTATGGCGTCTGTACTGGCTGATTTCAAATTTGACGGGCAATACAATTGTCAACTACTTTAAAGTGATACTTCCATGTAAGTCTTAGTTCCTAATTTAAAATTAGTTAAACGTAAAAATATGGAAAAATTATACATACATGTACTCTGAATCATGGAGTCTATTCTTCTAAATTAGCGAATATATACACTAAAATAGCAATTTTGGGCGCAGAGCAAATTTATTTCCTAAAATCATCATCAAGGCATGATAAGAACAGTTCTGAACCTTAAAAATTGCATTTGGCTGATGAACAGAACTCCTTTGAAGAGCCATAAACATAATTAACTTTAAGTCTGTTGGTAGGTTGGAACTAGTTTAATGAAGGTCAGCACATTCTTTCGAATTTTTGCGTGACCCCGCCATTTTACTCATGCATGGCTTAAAGGTTGTTTGCCTGAAGTATGTTCTAAATTGGGCCCTTAGTGGGTACCAAGTTAATATACCCGTTTAAAGGTGGTATCCGACGGTTTTGACAAAAATATGCTCATTAAAATCATTGTTACCTGAACAGATCTCATATAAAATGTTTATTGATGTCACAAACCTAGGTATAAGTGAACCATAACGTCACATATTGATGTCACAAACCTGCATATAAGTGAACCATAATGCCACAATCACCATTTAAAAATATATTTCCTATCTGATCCACGCTGCACAATAAGCTATTTTTAAACTAGGAAAGCCATGTGACCACTCATGTTTCAGCTCATCCACGTCATCTGCTCTGATGTCGGTGTCTATACTTAGCAGGAATTCCAATTGTTGTTCTTATTTATAGGTTTGAAAAGAATGAACATATTAACAAGTTTTACTGCTCTAAAATGAGATGTTTATAATTGTTTAAGCTGCAGACTAAAGTATGATTTTTCTGCATAAATTATGCTCTAATACCCCACACAGAGGTTAGATATTGTTACATATTTTTGACATAGGCATCGTGTCGTCGGATACAACCTTCAAAAGAAAGATGAAATATATTTCTATCAATATATATATATTCCACTGTTTCTTTACCTACCCTCCTTCTGTTTGCCTTGATTTTGTACGGTGATTAGTTATTCATGTGTTTACCCGTAATGTGTTATTTTGTTCATAATCATCCGATTTCAAATCCACTTTTAGTTCAAAAAGTGCCAGCTCTAATCAGGCGTAGAAAACATTTCAATGGTGAAAATTTTAAGAAATTATTGCTTAGAGGTATAATGCCTTTAAACAAAGAGCAGTCATAATCTTCCGCCAAAATTGGGTTCAGCCAATCAGAGAATGGGTTTACTAGGAATGTTTAGATGTTAAAGAGATTTCACCCCATCACGTGTCTTGTGGGCTTGGAAACTTTAGTTATTGTTTGATTTGGATATGATATCGGTTGGGCATTGTATTAATTCAGTTTATGTATGTGCTATCCTATATTATTAATTAAATATTAAATAAAATTAATTTCTTTTAAATAATTGAAAAGCGCGTTTTATTACTTCTGCTTTGTCGGGTGGGGAGTGTGGGTGGGGGGGGCTTTATTTTTTCATCTAGGTATCTAGATCTGAGTCGAGTAAATATCCAATCATAGGCTATATTATGATGGTGAATTTTGACCTTGGAGTTCCAATCTCCATATTCATATTAGAGATTTTGCTATTTTAATCTATATATTTCTTTGATTAGTTTTGTCTATTCTTTCCGTAAATTGTCTGAAATGCTTGTAAATAATGTTGATCGGCAATTTTGTTCTATATGAACACATTTTATGGGTTATAATTAACAGTTTGCATCTAATTATAGAATGCATAAAGTCTAGTTTTATTTTGGCCTTGTTTATTTATTCTGTTGATTTTCAATCATAATAACTCCTGCTCCTATAGCATTTTGTGGTGTAGATGTGGATGTGAGAAGCGATATCTCAGTACTCAGTATTTGAGTTGAGTTGAGTTTAACTAAGGGAATAATCTATCTTATGGATTACGACGATTACATCTTCTAAATTTGTTTTAATGTTAATGGATTTGATCCCTACATGGAGCGGATTAAGTGGAGGTGTTAATTTGTTGGCTGTTAGTCCAAGTTTGTCTCATAATTATATAATGATCATTTGTGTGAATGATTCTGTTATAGTTGGCTTTGCTACTCTCCTACGGTGTTAAAATATATCTTTAGTTGTGCTTAATGGGTTTCTTAGTTTCTAATTAAGCGGGCTCAGTACCGTAAGCTGCATATTTCTATTTGGTATGTTATAGAATGATCTCATATCGCTGCATGTATTTATTCTGTGCGTGAGTAATGGTGTTCCTCTAATATTATTTTAATAGCTCTGTTTTGAAATCTATGTAGTTTGTCAAGTTTTTTTTCCCTGATTGACGCATATGCTACTGTACCTTACTAAATTTTTATTTAAATAGGGTTGAGTATGAGACAATGGTATGTTTCTGATGTTATTTATTTTCTAACAGCTAGCCTATTTATGTAGGTTATTCGTTACTTGTACCTTTAAATCACATGAGTGTTTATAAGCCCCCAAACAGATTGCCACTTTTATGACACCACGTTTTTATTTAAATTAGATGGGCAGTGTGTACGTAGGTGGTTATTTAGCTGTAGTGCTCAACACCTGCATCCGGTATAAAGACACGTCATACATGTATGAAGATCCCAGCACACATCATCTGGCTATGAAATTTCACTTCAGTAAAATGTGATACGGATGCAGGAAAAAGGGTAGAAAATTGGAATATACGTGTATAGAAGAGTGGTGTAAGAATGTTAGTAAATTACAGATTTAAATTAATTAATCTTAGCATTGTACATTTTTACACACTTGTTCAATGTTGAAGCAGGGTATCATATTGGCTTCACTTACTTGCCCCGATTGGGGCAAAACGATTTGGACTAAACCGAGTTGGTACAGTATTAATTGACTGAGTTGAACCTTTACTTTAACAACATGTCGCATTTGCCATGGTATTTCGTGTAACGTGATGCAAACCACACAGTATGTTGTATCGAAGCGTACACCTTATCACATCGTAATGTAGATTTTCTATCGTTATGCATATCGTGTATGGTACCGAACTGTAACTTGTATGGTACCGTGTAAAAAACACTCATGGTAAGGTACATCGAACGTAATCGTACTGTACGTAAATTGTATCGTGTGACAACTGTTACGGTTCCAGAACTGTACAGGAAACTTCAAAATCAATCTTTTTCAGGCCTTCACACAGTGTTATTTTTTTATATTCTGTGTCCATATGCATTGATATTTAAATAGTTTTGATTGTATGTTACAATCTATATAGTTATTTTTTTGTATTAAATACATTACAAAAGGCATTCATTAGAGTTCTCTTCCACTAAAGGTGACAACCTTAAAACCTACAAGGCCTTAGCTTAAGCTAGCAAGACTAATGAAGCCAAGGTGGCCAAAGCCACATACATTGAGTCAAAGCATGTAGCTAAGCATACTGTCTGGCTTGTCATGGCTGAAGCCAAAAAGGACACATTTGCCACCATCTCCCCAGATGATGCAAGTATCTTCAAACTTGCCAAGCAGAACAAACCAGCTCATTATACCCCCACCACAAAATGTGTGTGGGGGGCTATAATGGATTCGCTTTGTCCGTCCGTCGGTCGATCCGTCCGTCCGTCCGTCTCCATTATCGTGTCCGCTCTATAAATCCTATATCAATTGAAGGATTTTCTTCAAACTTGGCTTAAATGTTCACCTTAACAAGGGGATGTGCAGAACCCATGTTGCCCTTGTGTCAGCTCAAGGTCAAGGTCACAATTGAAGGTCAAATATCAAACATTCAAGTATTAGACATTATGTCATGTCCGCTCTGTAAGTCTTACACTAATTGAAAGATTTTCTTTAATCATGGCTCAAATGTTCACCTCAACTAAGGGTATGTGCAGAACCCATGTTACTCTTTTGCCGGCTTAAGGTCAAGGTCACACTTGAAGGTCAAAAATTCTTAAATTTTAACATGTATTTGAATATTTCTGAAACTAGAAAAAGTATTTGCTTGAAACTTAAAATATATATGAAGTGTCACTATTAGGATATGCAGGTCAAGTTTAATAACTCTGTATTGCATTTTGACAAAGTTATGCCCCTTTTAAGTCTTCAAATTTACATACAATCAAGTTTTAGACAATATGTCGTGTCCGCTCTATAAATCCTATACTAATGGAAGAATTTTCTTTGAACTTTACTCAAATGTTCAACTCAACAAGGTTATATGCAGAACCCATGTTACCTTTGTGCCGGTTTAAGGTCAAGGTCACACTTAAAAGTCAAAATTGACTTAGAAAATGTTCTTAAATTTTAACATGTACTTGAATATTTCTGAAATTAGCACAGGTATTTGCTTGAAACTTAAAAGATATATGACGTATCACAAGTAAGATATGCAGGTCAAGTTTCATAACTCTGTATTGCATTTTGAAAAAAGTTATGTCCCTTTTTAAGTCTTTTAATTTACTTACGATCAATACTAGACAATATGTCAGGTCCGCTCTATAAATTCTATACTAATGGAAGGATTTTCTTCAAACTTGACTCAAATGTTCACCCCAACTGGGCAATGTGCAGAACCCATCTTACCCTTGTACCAGCTTTATCAAGGACATTGGTGGGGGTATGAATCGCATTCAGCGATAGTTCTAGTTGTGGGTATGTTAGAAATGATGCAGGAGAATTATCACTCAGCAATGAGGACAAGATGCAACTATGACTGCTAAATGTTGAGTTTGTATGGCCAAGCAACCCACTGCCCACCATACCCCCTGTGGAGGGTCCTCCCCCACCAGTCACTTTGGAGTTAGTCCTCAGAGCCCTGGGTAAGATGAAATGTGGCAAAACTGTGGGCCCTTCATGTATCAACACTGAGATACTGAAAGCATGGTGAGAAGGGTTTAGAATTAGTGAGACTGTTTGCAGTAGGTTGTCTTAAGCAATGGTGAAATTCTCAAGGACTGGGTGAAGTGTTTGATCGTGGCAACTACCATGGCCTTAAATTTACAGACCAAGTCATAAAACTACAAGAGCATATGCCAGAGTCCTTCATTTGTAAAATGGTTGTCATCAACACCATGCAGTTTGGTTTTGTGCCGGGCAGAGGTACATCTGATGCCATCTTCATCTTGCACAAGCTGCAGGAGAAGTACATTGCTGCAAACAAGCCACTTTATTTTGCCTTTGTAAACCTGGTGAAGGTCTGTGACAGAGTGCCTTGGAAAGTCCTCTGGTGGGCCCTGAGAAGACTAAGAGTTGAGGGGTGGGTAGTGCATGTAATTCAGGGCATGTATACCATTGTATGAAGCTGTGAGAATGTCAATGGACAGTACAGCGAGGAATTTGGTGGAGGAGTAGGTGTCCATCAATGCTAAGTCCTCAGCTTTTTATCCTAGTAACAGAGGTATTATATATATATATATATCTATATAATAGACATATTTATACAATTATGCGTATAGAATGGATGAAAGTTACTTTTAAGGGTTTCAAATATACAAAACACCAATAAAATATATATATGTTTGAGAACAAGATTTGGATGCTCTGCTGATTTTGATTTTACATAACATCAGTATCATTAGTATCAGCATTACACCCTAGCCATGAGAACTTATTTAGCCAAATAGAGACCAGAAAGATCAAGCTATCAGCTCTAAAGCTAATTTCTTTGCTGGGCATTGCAGTGCATCATTCACCTTGGACTGGTCAAACTTGCGTGTCTTAGAAACACCAAAATCTAGTGATTGCTTTGGCATTTTGCAAATGTATCACATAAAAAATAGGATATCAATTACAGTTGCCTTTATAAGTACTTCTAATTACAAACTTCGAATAGTTAAAACCAGCAAGTGTTATTACTTGACTGACAAAAGGCGATAAATTATGGACTGCTTAAATTAGGATTTCAAACCTTTTAAATTTTAAGACTGGTGTAATAACACTATTACATAATAACAATAACTCATCATCAATAATTGAATGCCCTCTGAACAAGTTAATCAACCATTAAAGTCAATGTTGCACTGCAGCAATCTTTATTAAAATGCAATAATAATATGCAGACAGACGATCACGCATAAATGCAGGCACTTTAGCAAGTCGCTAAAGCGACAGTGAGCTCAGATAAATATAAATAGTTGCATTGAGCACTCATTTACATGCAAAGTACATTTGGTAGATGGAGTTTCAGTAGTATCTACCATCAGCAGTACACAACTTTCACTGTTGGCCATTTGGCAGTAATATATTTGAATGCATAGTTATCAGGGTAGGTGGAGTTTTAATAGTTGGCAGGAACTACCTGAGTTACCTTGCTGGTGTATGTCTTCACTGGATGCTGTATAGGCAATAGGGTCAACTGCTGCGGACTGTTATTATTAGGGTAGTAAACGAATATTTGAATATTTGAATATCAAATCGCTATTTGAATAGAGATTTTGAGATTCGAATATTTTATCATTTTTGTTTCACTTTTGTTAAGTTTGAAGGAAAATTGAAAAGACATTTCTTTAGTGTATCATATTGTCTCCCAACGACTTAAGACGCTGGCGATATGTGATTGCATTTGCTCTAAAATAAAGGGGGGGGTCATGTCTCCTTATAACGAGTTGCCATCTGATTAACAGCTTGAAATCGCCTTACCGCGCACTGCCCCTTCTCTGCCCCCTCCCCCACTTAGACCCAGTCACATCACCATACAGCTGTGGAAACAGTTGCCAAAGTACAATAAACACACATGTCAGTTCAATGCTGCAGCAATTAGCTACAGCAATTACGTAACACTGACTGTACCCAGCTTTGTTGGGATAGTGTGTAAAAATACATTATTTAAGGCTATACTTATTGATAACAGTCTACCAGAAATTCTTTTATTTTTGGAAAGCGCAACTAGATCACTGTCAAACAAACTTTAATTGCAATCACTTTCTGTTTTTTGTCACTGTACTTCATACTTGTTTTTTTATTTCTGTACGATACCGCGACATCTGTTATTTTTTGTCACCGCTGATTTTCAGTTCTGTGTTTATGCTTCTTTCTCTCCGAATAACAAAATGTAAATATACATACTTTTTAATTTTTTGTCATAGGTTTACTTAACACACTTAAAACTCACGAGCTTACAATTTTAATCATTCTTTATTTATATATTGGTTGGTACTTCATCAGTTTATCAACAGTCAGGTAATTTTGACACTAGCCAATCACAGTAATTGTCGTCATCAAATGGTTTTGTTTACCCTCGCCTTTCACCCATAGGCATATGGCTAGCAGGTTCGTAGTTGTCACTTGTGTATTGGTAACTAAATGTCCCTTATTGACATGTTATGGCTTCGGATTAATACCCTTAGCGATATGAGCCAATCACAATTAAATACCAATCCGACCACCAACCAATCAAGACTGTTAATTGGCTATACACTTGAGCGATTTTCCTTCATAAAACCTTCGTGGTTTTGCCTAATTGTCTTACGGTCGATCCAATATCACACGTATTTTATCCTTTTAAAAAATCCTCCTTAAATCATTAATGTACTTTACATGATTAGTTCACAAAACATAATTTACTGTTTGTTGTTATACATTGTTTGCGGTTATTAGAGTAAAATTGTGAGCTATTTTGCATGTGTTGTACAGTTTCATCTAATAAAATTATGATATGGTCTTATTAAATCGATATGTTAACATTAAAAGGAGCTTAAGTAGCTCTTTTAATATGTCATATGTTAATACAAATAAGTAATTAAGTACGCAAAATGTCTTTGAATTGTAAAGGTTATTGCACGAAGTACAACACGTAACAAAAAGGCACCCAAGTTTAAGGTGACTTATTAATAATGTTTATATAATATGGGACTTTGCACGTCATCTTAACATTGATTGGTTACTGTATAGTTTTTTGTAAGAGTTTCAATGTTAATAATAATGATGATAATAATAATAATAATAATAATAATAATTGTTATGTAACAATGACATCGTTTACACATTTTAGGCATTCCTCATTGACAGTATTCCCTTGCAAATTACTGCTGACCAAGTAAAGAAACACCCCATCTGGTCCTTCACTATGAACAGGATAATGGCGGATTGATAATATTGCCGTTTGTATTTCAAAAAGAAGAAATCGTCGTTTTAAAATTAAATGCTATGCTAAAATCATAAATCTACCGCCGCCTCTGCAAAAAAGAAAGGTAGGAATGTAAATTATGGCCAGAAATAAACATTTTACAATTAATAAACACATTGAACGTAATGGAAAATTACCATGTTATGTGCCACTATGATATAAATTCGTTCCGAATATTCGAATATGATTCCAATACACGTAACGAATATTCGAATATCGTTTTGGGATTCGATTTACATCCCTAGTTATTATCAATAGAAGCATTATGAAAACACGCTTACGGTGATTAAAAAAAGCATATGGACCAGAATTGTATTACTCAGTACGTCCAGTGCACTGTGACTAAGCATAAAGCCATAAAACTGGATGTCCTGTGGACCTAAAAATCTTAGTGTACGATGATAATTTTTGGACGTAATTTATGCCCACTAATAGAGGTGCTGGAAAGATATTTACAACAGGCAACATGGATGTGGTAAAATACACAATGTCTGTATTGTCTTAAGGCACAGGTTGGGGTTTGCTTAATATACCAGAAATGCATTTTCCTACTATCTTTGCCCACCCATCACACCCCCACAGACTAGAGGTGTGCATAATACATAAGTGATTACAGTGTATTTAGCGATGAAACGAAAATAAGGCCCTTAAGACCCTAAATATTAACCCATGATGTCAAAATTTAATTTATGAAGTTATTTCCCCAAAATGTTGGGGGCTGAGAGTGTTGACGACGCTAATTGTTATTCCATGCGTGTCTATTGAGTTTTAAGAATCTAAGTTATCATAAACATACTTAAACATTACATAAAGTCAATGTAAGCTACTAAAGTATCATACCTTTATTTGATTTCCATCTGTTGGCTTCACATTTGAAGAACATCTGGAAAACATTGTCAAGAATCATCAGTAAGCATTAAATGACCATCAGTCTTTTTTGTACAAGACTACAATAATGAACAGATTTAAAGCTAACAACAAGACTTCCTTTTGATAATATTGTAATAATGAAAAAAACCCCAACACCATTGCTATTTAACTTCCAAGTCACATAATTTTACATTAGCAAGATATTTTTTTTATAAAAGGTAAATGTTTTAAATTGTGCTCACAATTACATATTTTCAAGTGCTTTACTCAGTTAATCGAACTCAATATTAAAACTATTTTAATTTGTATTTGTATTTTGGATTTTATGGCACACCAACACTACTTAACAGGTCATGCGGCGCCGAATACAAAGAAGTTTAATGTGGATAGAGCAAAATCAGGTTAAAACTAAATTGTGTGCGTAAAATATAGAAAAATATAAAAAAAAACTGGTTTAATCAGGTTAAAATAATGTGAATTATAGTTGAAAACAGGTTAATATATTAAACGGTTTAAAAATGTATAATGTTTGCTAAAAAAACAGTTTAATAATTTAAAACTTATTGCATGCAGTATCACAATGTTCAGTCTAAACTGTTTTTTTGTGTGACAAAATGTAAAATAAAAATGTCTATAACAGAATGCATTACTTTCCAGAATTACTTCAAAAATATTTTAACCTTACATTATTTTTAACAAATACATTTGTACAAAATAAAAATGTGTAGAAAGTGTACTCACGTCTCTGTTTCATCAAATGATTTGGTACTGTTGCTTGTGTCTGGCATTTGGTTCACCAAATCATTGTTCTGATTCGCTGACGCCATAATGTTGTTAAGTTTATCTTGCTCTCTCATGCACTTAGCGCATAGCGGAACAGCATATTCAGTGCCAAACTTTTCCCTTTGGTTACTGCAGGGTGAACAACTGAGATGAAAATTTCAAAGTTTTAAAGTCACACTGTGATGTGAAAACTATATATTTAAGTGTAAGATTAAAAGGAACTTTTGGATCAGATAGTGACTGTCCACATTTTGTACAAAATAATAAACAAAATATTTTTAATATTTACCTGCCTTATTAGTCCCCTACCGGTGTTTACACCGGAGGGGACTATAGGTTTACCCTCCGTCTGTCAGTCTGTCTGTCTGTCTGTCTGTCCGCTAAAAATCTGGATCCTTTGATAACTTAAAAACTATTAAAGCTAGGCGCATGAAACTTGGTATGTTAATAGGTAGCAATGTATACAATATGCACGCGCAAAATTTGGGTCGCTACCTTGAAGGTCAAGGTCACAGCATGACCTTGAAGCAAAATCGTGTCCGGCCCATAACTTGGTTATTTGAAGTCGGATTTTATAATTATTACACAGAAATGATCACCATATTGAGATGACGTGTCGCGAGCAAGATTTGGGTCACTACCTTGAAGGTCAAGGTCATAGCATGACCTTGCAGCAAAATTGTGTCCGCCCCATAACTTGGTTATTTGAAGTCAGATTTTAAAACTATTTCACAGAAATGATCACCATATTGAGATTACGTGTCGCGCACAACATTTGGGTCGCTACCTTAAAGGTCAAGGACACAGCATGACCTTGCAGCAAAATCGTGAAGTTTTGGATAGTGCATTCAGGTGCACTTACCTTAAATGATAGTGCATTAAGGTGCTTATACCTTAAATAAAGGCCAAAAATAAATGTCATGATAAGTTAACAATTATTTAGGCCAGGTGAATTAAAAAAAATTATGTGAACCCCAACTACTGTTTGGGTGGGAGGAGACTATAGATTTGCCCTGTCTGTCTGTCCATTTGTCCAACAAAAAATCTGGATCCTGTGATTACTAAAATTACCTCAAATTAATTTTAAATGGCAATAAACAGGAGCGTATGATAATTAAAATACTTTTTGAGGGACCGGTAGGGGACTACTGTATTGCCCGCATTACTATCAAATGCTTGTTTAATCTATCTTCAGTAACCAAAAAACAAGAAAAGAAAATAGCAACATGTATGTACAATGTTATTAAAAACTTTTAACCCATATATCCTAATTCCTTAAGTCACACACAATTGTAGCTTGACAAGTTGTTTTTTTTTGCTGGCATTCTGGATAAAACAAATTAGATATATTACTATTTAGTTATTTTATAAATTTTAATTAGTTAAATCAATTATGCTGTAATGTTATGTAATGTAATGTATTAGTAATGTAATGTAGTGTAATGTAATTTAACTATGCACTATCCAAATGTAGTAAACGTAAATATGTTTGATGGCATTTTTTAAGTTTAAAATTAATGTTTCTGGTCTACAGTTTGCATTACTACATAACCAGGAGACACATGATTTTAATGGTGGGATGATAAACCCAATAAACATAAACATGATTTGGTTCTAAAAACAAATATACCATCCAACAAAAAGCTACTTTTTATGCTTTTCCATTCAACACAACTGTTATCTAAATGTTTGAATTGCCTAAAAATGGAGTACATGCTCAAAACTATAGTAGCACAAAAAACTGATGATGGGTATAATATTGTAAAAACAACAAAAATGAAAATAAATATAATAATAGAGACATGCATAATTTTACTTATCATCATTATCATCATCATCATCATCATCAAAATAATGTTGACAAAATTGCTGAAAATAATATTGTTGAAAACAACAGCAACAACAACAACAATAATAATAACAATAATATGATAATAATAATAAAATTGATAACAGTAATAATAATAATAAATATAAGTACAACTTACATGTAAGTTTACCCTAAGAAAAGTCTTGATTCCTTGCAATCAAACACCATGACTACATGCTGTCTGTTTGTCTGTGGGCTTTTTATGTCCTTTTATAGGGTAGGAGTAATTGCGCACTCAGCAAAAATTTTCCATAAATATGAACCACTTGTGGTGTTTTTAGCTCACCTGAGCACAACGTGCTCAAGGGGAGCTTTTGTGATACCACTTCGTCTGTCGTCAACATTTTAGCTTGTGAACATGCTAGAGGCCACAGTTTTTATCCAATCTTCATCAAACTTGGTCAGAAAGTTAGTCTGCATGAAATCTTGGATGAGTTCATTACTTGTCACTTGTTAACCAGTCTTTTCTATCTATAAAATTTGTTAAAAAAATAGACTAGTAACATAGAACAGGCCTGACACCATATATATTGGAGACTATACATAGTAATGTATATAGCATTTATTATTTAAATTATTGATCTTTTAAAAAAACACACTCTTAACTGGTCCTAAAAAAGGTGGCCACTAGCATCGGTCAGAACAATATTAATTTATTTTTAACTTTTATTTTAAACAAACTCATTTCTTGGTTTTCACATTTTTTATGTATATTTAAGAGGTATTTTTAGCATTATTGTATGTCCCAGAAGAGGCACTGTACTGCACTATATTGTATTGTGTATTACAATGAGGCGAACAAGTTATATTATGTTATGTGGTGGACTGAAACAAAAATGTACAGTGAAAAGAAAGTGCAGACCTTAGAATTGTACAAAATTAATTTTTATGACACATACATCACAAACATACATATACCTCATAGAAAATACAAACATCCATACATTCTACATGTATATATGAGCCTATTGTCAAAGCCATAACCATGCAATAATCATCTTTATTTTGTTTAAGTTTTAATTTTCTTAACCTTCCTGGCATTAGGCCAACCTCACACCATTAAATAAAAACTTACTGTGATATTTTATTTTAATACTTCTATATATTAATGCTCGCCCTATAACAATAGTTAGGGCGAGGGTGAATAAAACCAAGTATTGATTGATTGAAACTTGGTCACAATGTTTATCTACATGAAATCTTGGATGAGTTCATTATTGGGTCCCATGGGGTCAAAAAGTAGGTCACTAGGTCAAATTTTAGAAAAAGCTTACGAACACACTACAGACCACATTTATTGTTTGTACACATGTATTGTATCTTTGTTGATGACGTTCAGCAGGATAGGTCATCGATGGCGCAGGAGAGTCGGGGAACTCAACAGAATGCTACAGATCTGCAACACAAAGACAGAGTTTTATGTCCCAAAGGACATGAGAATGCAGTATGGAGGAAGATTTAGGAGGTCATCTTGAATTCAGTTCTCCAAGGACCAGCGGAGAGAAGAATCAACACACTTACAACAATGATGTACAGCATTGGGAAAGAGCGATTTGGCATTCAGCAGAAGAAAGGTAGTAATCAGCCACCAAGAGAGAACAGACGAGAGAGGGAAATCAAGAATGCCAGGAAAGAGTTGAACAGCTTGAAACGGAGGTTCCGGAAGGCACCTGAGACAGAGAGGATAGGTCTCCAACAGTTGAGAGAGGACCTAAGGGATAAGCTAAAGAGACTCAGGAAGGCTGAGCGTTTGCAAACTGGGAGGAAATCCAGAGCCAAGAAGAGGGCCCAATTTGTCAAAGACCCTTTTAAGTTCACCCGCACACTTCTAAGTGATGAGTGTTCTGGGAGAATGGAAAGTACCCAGGAAGAGATCCAGCAGCACCTTCATAGGACGCACAGTGATCCTGACAGAGATGTGCCTCTAGGCAAGCTGCCCAAGAGTAGATGAAGCTCCCTTACCAAGTGTCCCCTTTGATATGCAGGAGCCATCCTGGAAGGAAAGTCAAGGAGGTTGTCCGAAAGGCTAGAGCTGGTTCGGCACCTGGACCAAGTGGGATAACCTATTCCGTCTATAAGCAATGCCCAGGGTTGCTTAGGTGCTTATGGGGGCTCATCAGGATACTCTGGAAGAAAGGTTTGATCCCAGAGTCCTGGAAGAGAGCCGAGGGTTGTTTCATCCCAAAGGAGAAGGAATCCAGGACTGTAGAACAGTTTAGAAGTATATCTCTGCTGAGTGTGGAGTGCAAGATCTTCTTCACTGTTATGGCTAAGAAGTTGACTACTTACCTGACTGGCAACAAGTATGTGGATACATCATCTCAGAAAGGTGCCATCCCAGGATTTTCAGGCTGCATTGAACACACCAGCGTCCTGAGCCAGATGATGCGCGAGGCAAAGACTGAAAAGGGGGACCTTTCCGTGGTATGGCTGGACCTAACCAACGCTTATGGAAGCATTCCACACAAGCTGATTGAACAGGCACTTCACCACTACATGTCCCAGAACATGTCCAGACAATGATAAGCCAGAACTTCAGCGGCATGAAAATCCGCTTCACAGCTGGAAACACTATTACAGCTTGGCAAGACCTAGAGAAAGGGATTGTGACAGGATGCACTGTATCCCCCATCCTGTTCATCATAGGGATGAACATTATCATGAAGGCAGGGGAGAGAGAGACCCGTGGGCCAAGAATGAAGTCTGGTTCCTACCAGCCAGTCTTGAGAGGGTTCATGGATGACCTTACAGTCACGACCACCTCCATTGTACAGGCACGTTGGGTCCTAAATGCACTGGATGATGCTGTGACCTGGGCGCGAATGAAATTCAAGCCGAAGAAATCCAGATTTGCGGTCATAAAGAAAGGATGCCTCATCAGAAATGTCACCATGAGATACAGGGGGAAGAGATACCACAACTTGCGGATAACCCTGTGAAAGCACTGGGAAAGTGGTATGATGACTCTCTAGGTGATCACAAGGAACGTAGACAACATCAAGACTCTTGCATCTACATGGCTTACAAAGGTAGACAAGTCTGGCCTCCCAGGGAAGTACAAGGCCTGGATATATCAGCATGGTATACTTCCACGATTATCTTGGCATCTCTCACTTTACGAGATTCCCATGTCTATGGTTGAGGCACTGGAGAAGAAAGTCAACCAGAAACTCAGTAGATGGCTTGGAGTTTCACAAAGCTTTTGTTCAATAGGCCTGTACAGCAGATCATGCCAGCTACAACTACCTCTGTCATCAGTGGATGAGGAGTTCAAGGTCGCTAAATGCAGGCTTGTTTTGACACTGAGAGAGTCTGCAGATGCCAAGGTCAGAGAGGCTGGAGTAGTCACCAGATCAGGAAGTGGGCAGCATGTTCAGCTGTAGCCGAAGCAGAGAGCTCACTTCAGCTCAAGGATGTCATCGGGAATACTTGCATTGGCCACCAAGGAATTGGGATGTCTCAGTTCAAGGAATGGAACAAGGCTCAGGGTAAAGCGAAGAGAGATATGGTTCTTGGGGAAGTGAGAAAGGAGGAGGAACAGAAAAGAAGAAGCAAGGCTGTTGAGTTAGGCAAACAAGGGGCATGGACTAGATGGAACCTACCAGAACGTCAGGTGTCCTGGCCAGAGCTGTGGAAACTAGAACCAGCAAGGATTTCCTTCTTGCTCCGATAGAAGACCCATCATGTCACTTATGTAGAGGCCGCGCCACCATGGCACACATATTGTCAGGGTGTAAGACAGCTCTTCAGCAGGGGAGGTACCGCTGGCGACATGACCAGGTTCTAGCAGTCTTGGCAGACAGCCTTGAGAAGGAGAGGAAGCAGAAGAGAGCAGTTGGGGGGAAGCAGCACTCTATACTGTTTGTGAAGGCCGGACAAACAAAGATGGTTACACAGGGAGTGCAGCTGGGACTTTTCCACCAAGCAGCATCATGGGAGATGAAGGCAGATCTGAGGAAGAAGCTTGTTTTCCCAGATGTGGTTCAGACCAGCCTTAGACCCGACATCATGCTATGGTCGGAAGCCAGCAGGAAGATCATTATGATCGAACTGACTGTACCCTGGGAGGATGTTTGCGAGGAGGCCCATGAGAGAAAGAGTGCCAAATATGCAGAGTTGGCAGACTCCTGCAGACAGAAAAGATGGAGTTCTTAGGTTCTTCCAGTCGAGGTGGGGGCCAGAAGTTTTCCAGCACAGTCTGTCTGGAGAATGTACCAGAAGATTGACTTGACAGGAACCAAGAGGAAGGCAGCTATCAAACTCCTTGCTGATGCTGCAGAGAGGGCATCGTGTTGGCTCTGGTTTAGAAGGGAAGAGCCATCCTGGAGACCTGACAATAGCGGGTAGTGAACAGTCACTGCCGACCCCGTCAACCTGAGGGCGTAGTGGAAAAGGGGTCGAAACGCCTTATGACGGTTGAAGTCCACCTGATGACGCTTGTCATTTGCAGTCTCCAGGAGTTCATCGCCAAGATGAGATCATGCTCATTAGGACCAGTTCGTACTGAATTAGCAGTGAGGACTTTACATGCAGCAGTAACCTGTGAGAAGAAGAAATTGCCTAATCTTCCCCAAACTTGATCAGAATGTTTGTCTGCATGAAATCTTGGATGAGTTCGTAACTTGGTCACGTGGGGTCAAAAAGTAGGTCACTAGGTCAAATCTTAGAAAAAGCTTGTGAACACACTAGCGACCACATTTATAGCCCAATCTTCACCAAACTTGATCAGAATGTTGGTCTGAATGAAATCTTGGATGAGTTCATTATTGGGTCACTTGGGGTCAAAAAGTAGGTCACTAGGTTTAAATCTAGAGGCCCCTTTTATGGCCCAATCTTCTCCAAACTTGGCCAGCATGTTTGCCAGTATGAAATCTTACATACTGTATGTTTTGAAGTGAGTCATGTGGATTCAGTAGGTTACTTGGTAAAATTCTAGAAACTGTTATCAACCTAATGGCCACACTTATGGTCCAGTCTTCACCAAAAATTTCTCAAATAACTCTTAATTACTTGATGCCAGATTTGAGCCTACTAAAAGCCTGTGTCATCAGGTGAGCGGTTAAGGGCCATCATGGCCCTCTTGTTTTCCATAATGTTAATGTTTCATGTTTCAACCTTGAACGGAATATTCAATAGATATTCAGTTTGTTTGTAATGAAAGGACAATCTACACTGCCAAACATTCTATTCAATAACCCAAACATTTCCAAACCTTTATTGCCATGGAAGTTTTTTTCCTTCAGTTACAATTGTCTATATTTAAACCTTGATCAGTAAACGTGACAATCTTCTGCTGTTTTTAAAAATCCCACTTGATATTTTGCACATGGAACCTTGACATTCAAATATTAATTAGTAAGTTTAACCTTGAATGAAACAGAGTTTTGCTGCTACCTAGGTATTGTGGGCCCCCAGGCACACACTGCAGACTATTTATTGCTATCTTTGCACCCCTGTGTGGGTAAATAGGTGATAATTAGTGACAGCTGACACTGTGTTCGATTAATCCTTATTTAAGATATGAAGGAGCAGGTTAATGTTTCTGGAGTAATTAAAAGTGAAATAGAGAATTGAATGACCTTTCCAATGATGTGAATTATTTCCCCTAATCTAAATAATTTTAAAATAACCACACATTTCAATAAAATACTTTTTATGGTGATGTTAAAACTCTCATTTTTTAAGGTAAATAGGAAAGGTGATTTAGTTACATTTAATTGTTGAATTTTTTCAACTAGATTAAATAAAATGATCTTAGTTTACATTTTTTAAGAAATGGAAAAAATAGAAAAGCTGTCACCCCTCCGCCCCCTATCTCTCTTTCTCTGTTCTTTGTGAATAAATAGAAATTTATAAATGTGAATTACCACATACAATTCATTTGTAAATCTTTCTAACTTATATGCTTATGGAAAAGAAATAAAAGAATAGACTCTGCCAAGTTTCATATTATTTTGATATATGAAAATAATACCAAACACAAACTCGCACTCACTGTCGAAAAATTTCAGCAAAATTGGACTTGGAATCCCATTTTGAAACAATCACACTTATCGGCATTGTTTGTTAAGATCTACAATCAATTTCTCATCAACATTAAAGAGAAATGAAATTACATATTTATTTGTGTTTTACTTTTTAATACGGTTTAGTTCTGCTGGTGTGGTCGCCAGAGATCGTATTATATTAACCTCCCGCAGAGAAAACAATGGTCACTGGTAATCTATGACCTTCACTAATTCCATCTGCTTATTTGTTGACATATAAAACCGCATGTAACTTAACTGTCACATGTTCTTTGACCTTCACAAAAAAAAAAAAATTAGCATCATGTTCACAGCTTTGAGGTGTGAACATGGCGACCCGCAGAAAAACCTAACCAACGGCGAAGAATAAGTGTCACTTTCCAGCTTCAAATATCATTGTATAATTGATTAGAAGCCTTTGAGCAACAAAGGGTTAATTGTGTTTTGTTTGCCCTATTAATTTTTATTAACCAGGTTTTCTTTAAGAAAGTCCTGGTTATTAGATTGTGGTATGTCATTGGGCAGGCAGGCATTGTAAGTTTTGTTGTTGTCAAGGTTGCCTTTTTCTCAGTAACCGTTCAAGGTAGAGCTTTGAAACTTAACATGACAAGTTTCATAGACCCTGTCCCTTTTTTGCCAAAGTTATGCCCCTTTTTCAATTAGAATTTTCATGATTTCTTTTGGTCAAAGTTGTCTTTTTCTCAGTAACCGTTAAAAGTAAAGCTTTGAAACTTAACATAATTGTCTGACATCACTGTAGCAATTATCAGGACAAATTGCATAACCCCTGTCTCTATTTTGCCAAAGTTATGCCCCTTTTTCACTTAGATTTTTCATTAAGTTTTTTGTCAGAGTTGTCTTTTTCTCAGTGACCATTCAAGGTAGAGCTTTGATACGTAACATGGTTGTCTGATATTACTGTAGCAATTATCAGGACAAGTTTCATAACACTTGACTGTATTTAGTCATAGTTATGCCCCTTTTTCACTTAGATTTTTCATTAAGTTTTTTGTCAGAGTTGTCTTTTTCTCAGTGACCATTCAAGGTAGAGCTTTGATACGTAACATGGTTGTCTGATATTACTGTAGCAATTATCAGGACAAGTTTCATAACACTTGACTGTATTTAGTCATAGTTATGCCCCTTTTTCACTTAGATTTTTCATTAAGTTTTTTGTCAGAGTTGTCTTTTTCTCAGTAACCATTCATGAAAGAGCTTTGACACTTAACATATCTTCACACAAGTGTTCATTTAATATGATGGAGTGTCTTATCTAAGAATCATGGCCCTACCTCAAAGGTCAAGGTCATACCAAGGGTATAAAGTATAAAAAATGCCAAAATGTATGTAGCTTCGGGAGTTTAGTTCAGTACTTAAAAAAGGTACTTCAGCTTAGATGCATGAAAGAATGTTCCCCTCAATGAAACTGAGTTTTGTATCCAAGAAACATGGCCCCTACCTCAACTGTCAAGGTCATATTTAAGAGTTAAAAGGTCAAAACTTGTGCAAATTTATGGTTTCTGGATCATAACTTTGAACTTATAAAGGGATTTCATCCACATTACACAGAATTGTTAATCTAAACGTAACAGGATTAATAAGTGTAAGAACCATGCCCCAGCAAAAATGTCTTCAAAGGTGGGGTGGGTCAGGGTGGATAGTAGTAGCCCCTATCTCAATAAAATAAAAAAATATTACATTTTTATTTCTTTAATTCCTAAACTCAAACTGACAGAAATTTTTATTTCTTTCCTTTCTGCTCTCAAACTGACAAACATTTCTTCAAGGGTGGTGTGTGTCTGGTTGATCATTGTAACCTTTACTGCCCCCAATACAAGATTTTCTTTTATTTTTAATGTAAACTGCTACTAAAATTTCTTTTTTTAGGAGTCAGTTTCTACAATTATCATCCAGATATTTTTTTTTACAAGAGTACTCCAATTTCTATTAATACTTGAAATGAAAACCTGGTTGCGTCGTGTGGCGACATTTCTCCTTTTTTTGTTTGTTAATGTTATCATTTGTTATTTCATTCAACAATTATGAAGATTAATCAGGACAAGTTATGAATATGTCAATACATGTCTGAGGTAAAGGGTTACTAGAAAACCAAGTAGCGGTGACAGTTCCCAGCATTGCAAAACAACCTTGTCTAACATTGAACAGTTTTCAGTTATGTCATACTTTGTTGTTTTGTTTTCCTTGACCTTAATCTATTTGTAGTAAACAAGAAGTTGACCTGTTGACCACAGGAGAGATGTTCACTTTGCCCAATGCTTCTTACGTCACTACATTTCACTGAGAGAATATCTCTGTCTCTCTCATCCATCCCCTATGCCACCTACCTTCCACACATTCATGCACGCACGTTAGAATTCTGGTCACATAGTGTGGTATCAATTAATTTCGCTGGCAAACAATTTCACGCAAAAGCAGAAAAAGACTGTTTCGCGCGGACGTAAATTAGCACAATTTATAAAAAAACAAAAATTATTATAATCGATAATTGACTGACCCACTATCAATATTATTTATTTGAACACTTTTTAAAATCGTGTGTCTGCTGGCCCCTGTCACTAACCACTTCCTTTGTTACTATTAGTCCATTGTCAGATCGCTGTTTATCCGGAGTCGCTAATTGACATGGAACCTGTTTGATTCAGACATTAGCACGTTTCGAAATATCGAAATATCATTTTTAAGCCGTATAACTTTCTGATATGGCTATATTATGCCATATAAATTGCTGACATGAGTTTAGTTATGAATATTGAGTTATTTGGCCCTATACAATGCTGTCATGGGAGTTATTAAATCGAATAACTTACCGATGTGGAGTTATTATGCCATATAAATTAACGACACAGATGCATTGCAAGTATAAACTGTTCATACACTGATTATGCTTTACACATACACAGAATCTCATTGGCAAAGAGAGAATATTTTATTTTGCTTCAATTAATCCATTTTGTATCATTTTAAATGATGCATGTTTTACACAAGAATTCTGGACTCACATTCCTGTGCATTATTTCCCATCCAAAATGGAGCTGCACAGAATAATTCTTACATAGCCATCGGGGATTTTAATTGCAACGTTCCAAAAATTTGTTCTTTTTTTTTTTAAAACTGCCATAAAATATATACTGAAAAATATTGGCTTTTCAAAATATATATTGTATGAAATGTTAAGGTTGTATAAGCTACATTGCACTACCATGGAGTAATACGGTCATATAAATTACTGACATTGAATTTTAAGGCTGTACAATTGCCCACATGGAGTGATATGGTCATATAAATTACCGACATTGAGTTATTAAGTGGTATTTGCTGCCTACATCAAATTATAAGTTTGTATACTTTACAGACATGGAGCTGTTAGGCCATATAAAAGCTGACTTGGAGATCTAAGAAGTTTAAATTGACAACATGGAGTTATTATGCTTGATAATAAGCAATGCTTATTTCTTATTTATAATAAAGCAATATTATGATATTATTATAATAGTGGATGAGCAATGCAATGCCTGAGTATGGTGTGCATGCATTGTATATGCTTCACATATATACAGGATCAGAAAGCAGTGACAGATAAAATATTTTTGTTGAACATTGAGCTAATGACTTATTTTAATAGGCCGTGTCTTTTACATATTTTCAAATGGTGTAATTTAATCTGGTCATACATTCCCATTCATGTTTTTCCAATTAGTAATGGGACAGCAGGCAGTAATTCTTCAACAGCAACCGTGAACTTTCACTGGAATCCCTAGAAATGTAGGCATCCCAATAATATGCTCTTTTTCGGATTACAATAACCAACATAATTTAACAGAACGGTTCTTGTACAAATGTCAAAAACAAACTTCAAACTTAGTAATTTTGTTTGTAAGTTGGGTTTACCTTCCCACCAACAGTATTTCATTTTCTGGAGACGGGCTTAGTGCTTTTTGTACGAAGTGCTAAATGTCGTGCCGAATGTTGTGCTAGAATGATTTTGAAAATTTAGTCCTTAGCCATTTTGAATGTCTTGCCTGATGTCTTGCTATTTTCATGGACCTAGGCAGCACACACATCGATAGCTTTCTTTTTAATATGCATTCTGTGCATACATAAATACACATTGTCAACTCTTCGATCCAAATGAAAGAAACACACATGCGTCATATTAAATTTTGACATAGAAACATAACAAATAAAGCACGAGGAGCAGTACAGTAGACATTAAAACAGACAGATTACTTAAAAATTTATGAGAAAGAATGGCAGATGTAGAGGCTGTTGGATCGTATATGTTTAAGATGGAATGTGTAACACGAGAGAAAAATTCGACCAAATATATCACATGACATTTTCAGTCAAAAAAGATGTGCGCATCCCACGACTATATTACATAAAATGTTTTTTTAATTCTTATAAGCTTGTTAAAATGACATTGGCAATGAACATATCACATTTGTCATGAGTTTTGATAGAAAAAAACACATAATTTTTAACAATTTTCATTAAACATCTTATGCCACAAAGTTTGTATGGCTGACATAATTGTGATGATCATGTTATGACTGTTGTCGCTATTTAAGATTTATTTATAAAATGGCACATTTACTAAACGACGAAATGGTGTAACAGAAAGAATAAGCAAGCAACAAATTAGTACAAAAATGTTTTATTTCAATAAACAATTAAATCTATGGCGTAACAAAATAATAACAAATATATCTGACAAAATTTGAGAATGCAAAATAAATGTTAGCTTACAATTTGTCCCTTTAGGAGGTGTCCCTTTAATAGTCCAATCAATAATCTAACGTCAAATAATCCTGAAGAGTTTTTGGTAGAATATCCTCGTAGATAGGCACAGTTGAAATAATCCAAAGGTAGAACAATACAGGAATGTAATTAATATAATTCCAAAACCAACACTTTAATATTTATATCACTGTAGAATATAATAAGACCCCATATGTTCCAACAAAGAAAGGTTTAATATAGAAACTGCAAGTATTTCTAAACTATATGTTTAAACTTAAATTTAAATCGGCTAACAAGACCTTATATAGAACCAAAGAACGTAGAAGTCTCCAGAACCTTTCTAGCTGTTACGCGAATGCTACGTCATGCAAAATACGTCATTAATACTACAACGACAAACAACCCCTTAACCTGACTAATGTAACCTTAAACGCTGGTGTACTACTGTACATTATAATCATGAGGCTGGTCATAATGATGGTGATGACAACAACAATGATGCTGATTATAATAAATATGATTGTGATAATGGACATGTTTATATAGATGCTGCAGATGTTATTCTTGAGAATGTTATAATGGTCGTGATGATGATGACGGTTTTAATAATGATGATTTTATAATTTGTAGTTTCATTATTTACATCAATACGTATGTAGCATATTCATTTATGTTTTTGACTGGCAAATTAAGCAAATGAATATGTCACATATAACAGATGCCACTTTTATGGTTGAACATATCGCATACATGTTTCAGTTTCATATTCTTTGACATATATGGCTCAACAATGCATTTATAACCTACAGCTATAATTTAGGTTGCAATTGTCAGTTAGTAACAATTGTGTTAACATAAATATCAATGAGAAAATATACTGAGATTAAACTAATGTGTTGTAATTGCTATAATAGTAACTCGAGGAATTTAGAAAGGAAGTATAATGATATTCCTATATCTAAAAAGTCAAATGGCACCTTTGAACATCATGGATTATTTCCTGCATTGTTTTAATAAGGACTTTTAGAAGACATTGAAAACATAAGTACTAAAATCCAGGTATGCATTTGTTTTATACTACCACAAGCAGAACTATGTTGCACACACACATAAACTCTCATCACGCAGTAAGTGATAATCGAAGAGCAATAAGGGACACCAGTACAATAGTCAGTCATATAGTTTACAGTCGAAACACCGGTACCTGCGACAAGTTGCTGTTGTTAAGCGATCAGCCATAATCAAAATTCAATTAAAAGTTAAATTCTTCGAATTATGTTCCAGGGAAATTTCTTTCAATAAGCACATGTTGTGTTTAAGCTTTTTAATGCATAGGTAGACTGAGTTATGCTCAATCCTTACACTTTATTATAAGTGCTAATTTTTATAATTGTACCGGTGGCAGCAAAAAGGTAACAATACATTGTAATATAGTGAAAATTAGCTTATTATCATGTTTCAGTATAAAGGTTCTGAGAAAAATGATACAATAAAGGGAATTACTTTCTTCGAATGTTAATATTCGCCCTTATGCTTTAATAATACAATATGCATTTCATATAAGATATATAAGACATAAGTTACAGATGCAGAATCACAGAGAACCAATTGGAAACTTATTTTGCATTGTATGCAATAATATTGGATTGCATTAACATATATGATAAGAGAATGACATAAATGGTCTAAACTCACCGAAAAATAAAGCGTATGTAACCTTGTCTCGATTCATCAATGTATTATCCTATTTATAACAGAGAAAGCTTAAAACTGGGCATTGGTTCGAAATTTAACTTCAGTCTTAATTATCAATATCAGAATAAGACTTTAACAAATTATATAAACAAACAGACATTATCTTTAACATTTGTTACATTGGTGAGAATTGACATCCTTACGTATAGAAACTAGAAACAGACCAAATAAGAATAAATGTAAGTAAATAAAAGAGGTCAATAAAGTAGAAAGACTCAATAAATTCTCATTTAATCTTCATATATGCGTTCATCTACTTGCAGTTGTGTAAAGTGGTCATATGACTATTCTTCATGTTTGATTACAAGGAATAGAATTTCTAGACCAACTGAGCACTTAACAGCATTTTTTCGTCAGACATTTTACAACGATTATAACATTTAACTATAACTAGGACAGTGTTTTGCTTATAGTTTATTGTATACGCTGTAAAAAAAAAAAAAAAAAAACAAAAAAACTCTTATATTTCTATTCCTATTTATGTTTGTGGAATATGTGTGGGTAAAGATTGGCGGCATATACATAATTAAAACTGAGCAGATGTGATTATATGTAATATTTCTTAATATATATTCTAATGCTAGTACATTACTGAATCCATTTTCAGATAAACATATACATAAATTACCTTTCTTTCAATATGCAATTTCAATAAGCAATATATCATCTATCATATGAATATTGTACATCTGATCATGATATTTTTTTTTTTTTTTCGCTGAACGCTTGCCTTGACATTGTCGTGTTTAAGGCATGAATACTGCATGGCATATCCTGATATCTTAATAATACATTATGAAAATAATATGTTATATCTGTCAATGTCAACGGTGCTAATAAATCTATACAATGAATAGAAAGCGACATCAATATTAGACAACATCAAAGGTGCAATAATAGTCACGTAGTATTTCCAGATCTGAAAGTTGATGTTCTGCGTATTATGAATACTTACACATTGTCATATACGTAGTTAGATTTTTCTGTTTGATTTTAAACCCATTTAACTATTTTTGATATATCTAATGAGACAAAAGGAAGTAATTTCATAGCAAAGTTACTTGTGATGATGTTTCAAACTTTCTTATAAGAACTCAAAACAAGAGCACAAATCAACAGTGTGTGGTTTAAGAGATTCTACCTCACAATGAGGTAGAAATAAAACATACTCAACTTCATATTTACCTATACAATTGCCATTCTAGTAACATTAGAAATCTTGGACAGTATGCACTAGTACAGATCTTTTGCTAAACTATAAAATATGACATGATAATGTCAGTTCAAATTATCAAACAAAACAGAATATTTATGCTGATTGTGAAAACTGTTTGCACCTATAAAGGACACTTTGGATTACAAGTATCTGTATATTAAAAAACAATCTTTAAAATCCTTCAGTTCTCCAATTTCTGGACTGACCTGTTCTTAGTGAATTTTACTTAACTTTTTACGTGTTTTGCATGTGTCAAATTAAATATAAAAAACATGTTAGTAGCAACATCTATGCAAAATGGATAAGACAAAATATGACCAAAAAAAAGATTATCATTATCCTTTGATCTGTGTTTCGAGACAGGTTCGTATCCAGAAAGTTTTGGTGGGGGTTGGGTATAAATCAAGATCCATCCAACTTTGTCGCAGTAAATACTAGATAAATATACACAGTAAGGGACCCTTACTTCGACCTAAGCAGTCAACAGACAAAATTTACGTTAAAAGCTTAGTATTTTTTAAGCTTAAATGTATATGTTTTAAAAACTCTTCTCTTTTACTTGGTTGGTGTGGGTGGGGATCCATCCCTACTGTTACTACTGCTTCTACTATGGTTACTACAGCTACTGCTACTACTGTTACTTCTACCACTACTACTACTACTACTACTGTTACTTCTACAGTTACTACTACTGCTGCTGTTACTACTACTACTACTACTACTACAGTTACTACTACTACTGTTACTACTACTTCTACTGTTACAACTGTTACTACTACTACTATTACTGTTACTACTACCACTACTACTACTACTACTACTACTACTACTACTACTACTACTACAGTTACTACTACTACAGTTACTACTACTACTGTTACTACTACTTCTACTGTTACAACTGTTACTACTACTACTATTACTGTTACTACTACCACTACTACTACTACTACTACTACTACTACTACTACTACAGTTACTACTACTACTGTTACTACTACTACTACTATTTCTATTACTGTTTATTCTACTGTTGCTACTAATGCTGTTACAACTACTACTACTACTACTACTACTACTACTACTACTACTACTACTACTACAACTACTACTGTTACTACTACTACAGTCACTACTATTACTACTGCTGTTACTACTACTACTACTACTACTACTGTTACTACTACTACTGTCACTGCTACTGCTACTACTACTGTTACTACTACTGCTACTACTGTTACTACTACTACTGTCTCTACTAGTACTGTTACTACTACTGTTACTACTACTACTGTCACTGCTGCTACTGTTACTACTGCTGCTACTACTGTTACTACTATTGCTACTACTGCTACTACTGTTACTACTACTACTGTCACTACTAGTACTGTTACTACTACTGTTACTGCTACTACTGTTACTACTACTACTACTACTACTACTACTACTACTACTACTACTACTACTACAGTCACTACTATTACTACTGCTGTTACTACTACTACTACTACTACTACTACTACTACTTACTACTACTACTACTACTACTACTACAGTCACTACTATTACTACTGCTGTTACTACTACTACTACTACTACTATTACTACTACTACTACTGTTACTACTACTACTGTCACTACTAGTACTGTTACTACTACTGTTACTGCTACTACTGTTACTACTACTACTACTACTACTACTACTACTACTACTACTACTACTACTACTACTACAGTCACTACTATTACTACTGCTGTTACTACTACTACTACTACTACTATTACTACTACTTCTACTGTTACTACTATTGCTACTACTGTTACTACTGCTACTACTGTTACTACTATTGCTACTACTACTACTATTACTACTACTACTGCTGTTACTACTACTACTACTACTGCTGTCACTACTACTACTATTACTACTACTGTTATGACCGGACATGGTAGCTCAATCAGAAGAGGGTCGGCTCCAGGTACGGGGGGCCCCCAGTTTGATTCTAGGCCGCGACTGACCAAAGTTGTTAAAAATGGTAGTGGTTTAGCTCCCTTGCTAACGTTTAAGTGATAAGAGTAGGCCTGGTGTTAGGATAATGTGATTGGATGTGGTATCATGCCAGGTGTTCACGGCATGCTATACACAATGAAGGCAGCACTATATCTGCTTCAAGTGAACACCGTCTCCAGATAACTGAAATACTGTTGGTGGGACGATAGACACAATTAACAAACAAACTACTGTTACTACTTCTACTACTACTACTGTTACTACTACTACTACTACTGCTGTTACTACTACTACTAGTACTGTTGCTACTACTACTACTTCTACTACTGCTGCTGTTACTACTACTACTACTACTGTTACTACTACTGTTACTACAACTACTACTACTACTACTACTATTTCTACTACTACTTCTACTACCACTTCTGTTACTACTGCTACTACTACTACTACTACTACTACTGCTGCTATGGTGGTTGCTACAGCTTCTACTAGAAATACTACTGCTACTGCTGTTATATCTACTTCTTCTACTACCACTTCTACTACTACTGCTATTACTTTTACTACTGTTACTACTACTACTACTACTACTACTACTTCTACCACTACTACCACTACTAATAATACTTCTACTACTACTTCTACTACTACTATTACGACTACTTCTTCTACTACTACAGCCACCACCCCACAGCTTACACTGCTACTGCTACTACTACTACTATTACTACTACTACTACCACTACTACTACTACTACTGTTGCTAAGCTGACTGCTACAAGTTCTATAACAGAAATACTACTGCTACTGCTGTTACATGTACTGATGCTATGTTGATGCTTCTGTAACATACACTACTACCACCCCCAGGATAATGTTATATGAAAGTTTTTAACAATATGTGCACAGTTCTTCGTAGTCTGTATTTCCAGTTACATACTCCTACATAAACCATTTCATAAATGATGATTATTTTATTACTTTACCAATAAACTTTAACATATCAAAGCATTCTTTCAATGCCTATAAGGAAATGAAAGATGTGCGTGTTATTTATCATTGTCATATATATGTTTTACTCCTTGAAATGCAAAAAGACACACATGTAAAACGAAAATATTCATTCTCATACTGTATACAAATGTTTCTAAATGTTCTTTTCTCAGACAGTAACTACTTGTTCAATTGAAATGAAATAGCAACTTTCTTACTATGTTGTAATACACGCAGCTGGCAGTGTGGGATTTAACAGATGTGTGGAGGCGCATAGTTGTACAAAGAAATTGATACAATAAGACAGTTAAAACAATAGGAAGATATCCAAATCGTATGTATATGTTTTGCTCTATGAAAGTTCTTGTATTGCTTAAACTGTTGCAGCATACAACTTGCTTTATCCATAAACATACAATGTGAAGCAGAGATATGATTTACATGCAGTTTAAAAATGAAAAAAATAAAATTAGAAATGATACATATTCATAATTTATCACTATTTTAGAACTAGGACCTTATATAAATTGTGTATTTAATAAAACATAAGCTTGATTAATTATTAGAGGAATCCTCCTTTTAGTCATTTTAAATTAAAAACATTAAAATAATTCCAGTTTGTGTGGATTCTTACAATATTTCTATTAAAGTAAACATTTTTCACATGATAAAGACATGTCTTTAAAACACAGTAATATCTCTAAAAGACAATAATATTTTTGTATGACATGCAAAAATAAATGAAGCACACATGTATTAACGCTATTAAGTTTGTTATAAGGATGCTCTGGTTACTATGTATATTTGTGAATACTTTCAAGCTTAAATGACTACATGATTATTGGTCTATCATTATTTATCTATTATTGAATTTAGGTAAATAAATAGTGTCTATGTTAAATTTAATTCATTTATAAATGTGTAGATTTAGACAAGGGGTGTCATCAAATACCATTTTGTTCTGTCTGGATACCAGTTAAAACTATGGGGATGGTATCTGGTTAACTGGATGTTATGTCTGCATACACATGTTTACGACGATATTAATTGATCTTTGTCTGCCTACATTGTGTTACTTTGAAAATTTTTAGTGTTAATCAAAACTGGGACAGAAAGTTTTTTTTCCGTATGTTTGAATAGTATGAACCAATACGTGAGCGAAAACAGTCATATGTTACATATGTTGTGCAGCGTAACGGATATTGATCTCATTTTCGGTAGTTATGCGTTGGAAAGACCTCTGCATGAGACACCGAGAATGTGCAGTTGTATATTTTACATGATCATATTATAATAAATAATATGTATATGCGAAGTACATCACTGTTTTGCACCCCGACACTAAAATAACATTTATTCACACTTTATATATGTGTTTGATGATTCAAGCCAATCTGTTTGATGTTTTTATGACTAACTTGTGAATTTACGTATCTTATGGCACACACAGTTAGAATATGTTAAAATGGCTTGAATAGTTTAAAAACGTCATGACGCTTTTTATTCTCCTTTTCTTTAAACAACAGCGTATTTTGAGGAACAATATACCCACATTTTATTTTTTATAGCCCAGTCTCCATCAAACTTTGTCAGAATGTAAGAATGTTTGTCTGCATAAAATCATGGATAAGTTCGGTATTGGGTCACTTGGGGTCAAAAAGTAGGTCACTAGGTCAAATCTTAGAAAAAGCTTGTGAACATACTAGAGGCCACCTTTATGGCCCAGTCTTTGTCAAGCTTGGTCAGAATGTTTGTCTGCATGAAACCTAGGATGAGTTCGTTATTGGATCACATGGGGTCATGAAGTAGGTCACTAGGTCAAATCTTAGAAAAAGCTTGTGAACACACTAGAGGCTACATTTATAGCCCAATCTTTACCAAACTTGGTCAGAATGTTTGTAGGCATATTCATATAAAAGGCACCCGGTTGTAGTAAACAAACATAGGAAAAAATCCATCGGAAACCACCACCCCAGTGCGGGTGGTGTACATGTGTTTTTAGCCGATTTAAATACACCCCGACAACACATGGTCTTATTAAAATGGCTACATGACAAGAAAGTCAGTTGCTTAATCTCTAGAATATAATGAATAATTAATATACTATAACTTTTATTTACATTTCCATTCTTATGGCATTATAATCAATATATATAAAGATCAAAGAAGTAACGCATAAATAAACTTTTGATTTATGTAAAGATAGAAGCAAAACTACCCTATCACTCTATGTATATAAGCCACTTTTACTGCATTGTTGGCCTGTAAATTCTGATCAGGCGGGGGCACCGCACAGGGTTCTTCGGACAGTTGAGGTATTTAGTGGAGGAATGTTGCCATTTATCTCTCCTGTGCTCTAGTCTCTATTGCCTGACAGTACCTCGGAGGGACACTGGCCTGTCCACACATTTTATAATCAGATTTATTCATAAGTATTTAACAGTATCCCATTTATCTATCTTTAATCTTACCACTTCTTCTACCTAAATTAGAAAATATAATAATTAACCTTACTCTATAGGGTATGGAGATGACCTTTGTAATTGTCAGCCATGGGTATATATGTTACCCTTCCCTTCTTTTTCTCAATCTGTCTTGTTGTTTTCTGGAAACTCTTATAGCTCTGTTTCTGTGGTGCATGTGGTCTATAACAAAATAGATGTGATAACCAAAGTTACATACAAGAGAGCACGAAAATGAATTAAGTGTCTCATCGTCCACATGTTAACCAGTCTTTTCTATTCACTGTTATATACAATATAAACTGAATAAAAAATAAGACTGGCCTGAAACGTTTATAATATTGGGAATCTGTATATCTTGTGTATAGATAAATATACTAAATTGTTTGATATTTTATTCCAGTATAATTTAAACCTGGTCCTGAAAAGGTGCCGTGGCATTGGTAATCAATAAAAGGAATATATATTTTAACTTTTATTTTAAATACCCCTTTCTTGGTTTTTAAATTCTTATTGGATTTGTAATTGTTTTTTATGCGGTGACCCCCAGAACCATTTTATGGTCCCAATGAGGTACTGTCTACATTACTCTAGAGGCAAAAAATCTACTATCCTATGTTAAATGGTGGACTGAAACCAAATGTAAAAATAAAATGTGCACATACAATATGCTATATTTAAAAACACAAATCGTCTGAGAAAACTAATAAATATTAATAACTTTTATAAAATACAACACGCAGTCACTAAACATCACAATAATCATAAACACCCAGAAATTTAAATTTAGATTCTCTTTGCCATTTACCCCACAGCAATCATCATTTTAATCGTAAATCTTTTATAATTTTAATCTTCATGGCTAGAGCAACCCTCACGCCATTAATATCTACACAGTGATACTTTCTTTTAACCTTCTTTACATTTATGCTCACCAAATAAACCATGTTTAAGGCAAGGATAAATAAAACCCACTAGTTAGTTTGCATGCATGAAATCTTGGATGAGTTTGTTATTGGGTCACATGGAGTCAAAAAGTTGGTAACTAGGTCAAATGTTAGGAAAAACACACTGGAGACCACATTTATAGCCCAATCTTCACCAAACTTGGTTAGAATGTTTGCCTGCATGAAATCTTGAATGACTTCATAAATGGGTCACATAGAGTCAAAAAGTAGGTCACTAGGTCAAATCTTAGAAAAAGCTTGTGAACACACCAGAGTCCATATTTATAGACCAATCTTCACCATACTTGGTCAGAATGTTTGTCTGCTTAAAATCTTGAGGAGTTCGTTAATGGATCACGTGGGATCAAAAAGTAGATCACTTGGTCAAATTAAAAAAAATCTTGTGAACACACTAGAGGCCCAATTTATGAACAAACTTCACTAAACTTGATCAGAATGTTTGCCAGCATGAACTCTTCGATTACTTCATAACTGGGTCAAATGAGGTTCAAAAAGTAGGTCACTAGGTCAAATCTTAGAAAAAAACATGTGCACACACTAGAAGCCACATTTATTGCCCAGTCGTCACCAGACATAGTCACAATGTTTGTCTGCTTAAAATCTTAGAGGAGTTTGTTTTTGGATCACGTGGGATCAGAAAGTAGGTCACTAGGTCAAATCTTAGAACAAGCTTTTGAACACACTAGAGGCCACATTTTTAGCCCATTCTTCACCAAACTTGGTCAAAGTGTATATCTGCATGAAGTCTTAGATGAGTTTGTTATTAGGTCACGTTGGATCAAAAAGTAGGTCACTAGGTCAAATCTTAAGAAAAGCTTGTTAACACTTTAAGCTGCATTAATAGCCCAATCTTCTCCAAACATGGTCAGAATGTTTGTCTGCATGAAATCTTAGATGAGTTCGTAACTGGGTCACATGAGTTCAAAGAGTAGGTCACATTTGAGCAAAACTTGGGTCACATGGATTTAGTACGTCACAAGGTAAAATTGTAGAAAATGTTATTAGCCCAGTGGCCACACTAATGGTCCAATGGTAAAAGATTTCTAAAGTAAATAACACTTCATTACTTGACACCAAATATGAGCCTTCTAAAAGCCTGTGCCCTCAGGTGAGCGATTAAAAGCCACCATGGCCCTCTTGTTTTAAATATCTGTTGCTGATGATGATTCAAGGTAATATGCTAGGTAATTCATAATAAAAGACTGTTCTTGTTATATATAAATGTCTCCCATATAACCATAATTAAACTGGGACAAATGCTGACATACACCTGAAGACTCCAAGTGCCACCATTAAGGTCTCTGTCATATTTCAGGCCATTCCACCTTTGTTATTGATTTGTTTTATTATTTTATCATTATTTTTTTCTGTTTATTTTTCTGTCTTCAGATTGTTTGAGATGGGATTCCAGGAGCAGTTGCAGGAAATCTTGAACAGACTACCTGAGACACGCCAAACTCTTTTGTTCTCCGCAACGTTGCCGAAACTTCTTGTCGATTTTGCCAAGGCTGGCCTCCATGATCCCACACTGATTAGACTGGATGTGGACACCAAAATTAGTGACCAGCTAAAGGTACTTTCTTCAACAACAGAACTGTCATTTTGAAAAATAAGTACACTAAATAAACTAGTTCAACTAGTTCAAACTATTTATATTCCATTCCAAAACAGTTCTTTCATCTTATCTGAATTCCTTTTGACTGCTCAACTCATGGGTTGAACCAGTACTTGGGTATTTAGTACTTGGGGCAGTGTGCAGTCATAGTATTGCTCAAAGACTGACATTGTGTGGTTGGTTTTGTGGTTCCAAACAGGAACCCTCCGATCATTAGACCACGGACACATTTCATCTTAACCACTCATAATTATGTTTTCAGATGTCGTTCCTCCAGTGTCGCCATGACGACAAGCTACCTGCCCTACTCTACCTTCTCCAGCACACCATCCCATCCTCAGAACAGACAGTTGTCTTTGCCGCCACAAAACATCATGTCGAGTATCTCAATCAGGTATGTTAAAACTTGTGCATTTTGTACTTGACATGTTATCAGAATAACAGGATCCTGTCGAGTCCTCATAACCCCACCACTGTGTCCAGCTAATAAGACAGTAGGTTACCAGCAGTGCAATTTTCAATGCCTTTCTTAGTATTTTAACTCGACAGGATCCTGTTAATTCAGGAGTCCTGCTGACCAATGGGAGTGTAAAAAGCCCATGAGCATTAAGTATTACACCCAGTACACAGTGTACACACTAATTGGTTATGACTCTCCCTACTGTGATGTCAAAGCATACTTTTTTTCATTTTGTATCTGAAGAAGGCCTTTTTTAATGCCTTATAGGTTATCCGGAAGTTAAAAAAGATATCAGAAAAAGATTAAGGGACTCTTACTTCTTTGCTGACTTGCAACGCCTCTGACTCCTTAATCCCTCAACACCAGGGTTCATATCCCTGTTTGTTGAAAAACTTGCCTGTGGAGAGGTCTTCCAGCTGTCCTGCTGTGTATCAGTGGTTCTACTCAGACATTTGTTTGGGTTCGTCCCTCACCAAAAATAGCAGGACAAAGCCATAACTATCATAACTGCAACCGATCACATTAGTTCAAGTGGTAGAGCATTGGTTTGCGGATCGGGAGGTCGCGGGTTTAAACCCCGACCTGGTCAAACCAAAGACTTTAAAGTTGGTAGTAGTGGCTTCCCTCCTATTGCTCGGGGCTAAGGGGAAAGCATTACGCCTGACTCGTCGGTGTCAGTATAATGGACCGGCCGGGTTCAGTCCCTGGGCACCTCATAAGTGCCCCAGTGCTATAATGATAGAAACGTTGCTGCACAGTATCGGCAAAAATGCCGGCAAGTCCCAAATCCCTTAACTGTGTTACTGCCCGAAATCTTAAACTGCAGAAGATTTGTTATGTGTGATATGTAAAGAATTTGTGAGCTTTCAACAGGCAAGGTCAAAATGTTGGATCCAATGAAAGAGAAAGATCATGTTAACATGTGTCACTTACAATCATTTGTAGCAAAAGTAATAGGGCTCTTGCTTTGCTGAGGAAGACGTTGCCATGACAACCTTAGCTGTTGATTTGACATAATAATTAAATTAGTTGTATTCAAATGTCAAGGTTAAATTGTAACTTTCTGATTTGAACAACTTCTTGTGAATTTTATAGCTTTTCTTTTTTTAGTGTATGATCTTCATATTCAAATTATAATTATAAGTAGCATTGATTATTGATAAAACAATTATAATTGGAATCCTTATATTTTTTTATGAAATTATTTGGTCTTGTGGAATGGGGTCTCTAAAGATGAGAGTCTTAAGCTTGAACCACATACTTGTAAGTTTATGTGTAATATTTCCTCCTTGCTCTTTTTTGAAGAAACAAGACAAGAATGTCAAAAACAGTTATATTAACACAAAAACCTTTTTGTATTATTATTTTTATTATTTTTTTCTCCCTCTTTAGGTGCTAACAAAAGCAGGTATCTCATGCGCAGTGATCTACAGTGCCCTTGATCCCACAGCCAGAAAGATCAGCATTGCCAAATTTCAGAACCATAAGGTTAATGTGTTGATAGTGACAGACGTAGCTGCAAGAGGTATAGATATACCACTACTGGATAATGTGATCAACTACCACTTCCCTGCCAAACCTAAACTGTTTGTACACAGAGTTGGTAAGTTGTTGGGTTCTTCAACATAAATAAATCTGTATTCACCAATATTTCTTAAGATAGAACTTGTGTAATGCAGCATCTCAAATTGAAAAGTATAAAAAAGGGGCTAAACTGCTTTGAAACTTTGGGTTGTGTGTTTTAATCCCTATATACTCAACTATTTTTACCTACTTTTTCACTTTGAAATTTTTTATTTATCACTTTTACCCAATTTAGGAAGACTATGTGTTTTTTCCTTATTGTATTTTTGAAAAAAAAATGTTAATGTTACATTCAAAGTCTAAAAAAGTGAAGTGTGTTTGTATTTAGCTAAGCAGGATCAGTTAAAATATATAAAACATTATGGGCAACATTGAAATCAATTACCTGGCTACCTAGAGCTTGGTGAAGTTCCAGTCAAGCACTCACAAAATAGGAAAAGTACTTTAAATGTGTTGGATGTACATAATTTATTATATACTTGGGATAGTTTGAGTCAAACCAATCAAGTTACTTGTTTGGATGGTTTGTCCAATGCCAATTTTTTGTATCCAAATGATACACAAGAGTAAAACACTTTTCCAAGATAAGGTATGAAATAGTATTTAAAATTTTCTTTTTTCTGAAAAGAGACCCTTTCATGTCAATTTCAGATAAGAATGTATATGCATAAATTAAATCTAGATAGTGAATTTTGTTCACATTTTGCATATGCATGTTCTTTAAAGCATACAACACTTCACTTGTGTTAATTTTAATTCTGTATTTTTTCTGTTACATATGCTTTATCTTAATGCTAAGTCATGACTTATAAGCAAGTTGTTATTATCATACAAAATTTAGCCTTTCTGATGTTTAATTTCCTTATTGTTTTTATAGCAATGTTTACTTTTATGCTGTACAAATGAATGATTTGTTAACCATTGTATATTTATTTGTTAAAATAAATCTATCTAATCTAAATGTGATGTGAAAAGTTGATATTTACTCCATATTCTATGAGTAAGGTTAGTTGTGGCAAGCATATAACAGTAGAGTCAATTTGATGTCCCATGTCTCTGTGCTCATTATTATGGATATTGCTTCATTTTTTTTGTATTCCATTGTTAGGTCGAGTTGCTCGAGCTGGCCGCAGTGGTATTGCTTACTCCCTGGTCAGCCCAGATGAGATGGCCTTTGTTCTGGATCTACACATCTTTCTTGGTCAACCTCTTAAATTTGCACCTGTCAACAAATCTTGTACAGGTAAGTTAGGTGTAATCAGAGGTAATAGGTAGTTTTATCACAGAACTATTACAATTCTTTTAAAGCTATGGCCAACAGTGCAGCTTGGAATTTATGCAGTTAACAATAAGTCATAAATTAGTTATAGAAAAAGTCAGGATGTGCACCAGGCTTTTTATATCCTATGTCTGGGGTGATGGAAGGATAGAGTATTTTACTCAATACCTTGTGTGTTATGCTGCTTATGCATTCAGTTTGCCACTATATTGATTAGTTACCTCTGGTAAGTATACTTGTGCTGTGATTTCTTTTGTATTTTTTTGTTCTGCCATGCTTTTTTTACACAACAGAAATTTATTAGCTTTGCTTTTCATAGAAAAATGTGGCACTATTGTCATGACACTATCATCAGGGTAGATGTTGGTTAACCTTTTTGTGAAGGCCCATTTCTTGAAAAGCAGATATTCACATCAAACTTGGAAAACTAGTTCACAATAAAAAGGGAAACCATTTCATAAAGGCAGGTAACTCAAATTTAAATTTCATCAGACTTAAGCCCCCTATTTCCACCTAGAATTTTTTACTATACTCTCCAGCATTTAAAACAATGGAGAGATGCATAAGGGTAGCTATTACGCTCCAACACGATCGTATTATAGGTTATTTAATGAGTATTTATTAGTTTTTCAGTAAATGACAATGACATTTTTATTCCAGATGAGACTGGTCTGATAGGCCGGGTTCCCCAGTCTGTGATTGATGATGCAGAGGAGACTATAAGGTTATGGCATAGCAGAGAATTTGATATTGTGAGTAACTGAATTCTTCCATCTGGGCCATGTAATTGTTAAGATTACACACATTTTGACATTTTGTTTGACAAATGGAAGACATTTCAGATTCATTTTGGCAAGTTCAGCTGCTATTCTGGATACATTTTTTGAATATGTCTGGCAATGAAAATTTAAGTGGAAGCATATTTTTTATAATTAGATTTAGTATGCAACAGCAGAATATGTTAAATGTGACTTGTATGATATTTTTGGGGCTCTTTTTCGTAGGATCATTGAACAGCTTTTGTTTGTAACCCTGTATCAAGATTGACCAAAGAAGTTTGGTCTGTATAAAAAAAACTTGCTGGGTGGGCCTGTGTCAAGATTGTTCAAGGACAACATGCCAACCAGGTGTGTGTTCATATTTCATATACAGTTGAACATCGGTTATTTAAACTCCGGTTGTCTGAAGCCGGGCGTAATTCAAAGTCATTGTTTGGTCCCAATTTTTTCCCTTAAAAGTTAATTTAAAAAACGTCCGATTATTTGTCCACATTAATCAAAGTTTCGGCATTATTCGAAGTCAATTTTGGACCCCATCTTACAGTTTTATTGCTATCATCACATTTCTTATCCAAAGTTGATTGCATCACCAGTCGTTGATTGTGTATTGTCACCAGTCAAACTGCGAAGGAAGGTTACTACAGTAACATTGCTGTTAGCTTCGTTAATTCGTTGGTTGAAGTTGTTAATTGGATGTGACGGGTTGATTATTTTGACAGTCAGTTATGATGTATAATCAGTTAAATAATTTAAGATTGACCCATTCGGTGATGTATGTTGCAGTTTGTTGATGTTGATGTTCACATCTATTTGACATTGCTTAATATATACATGCTTAAATTTTGATTTGTAACTATTTTGTAAAGGAAAAAAACATGACACAAACATCTATTATTCATTTCTTTCCAACAATTAATGTTTCATTTTATTATGCTATATACTATGTACATTGCACATAACCATCGAGAATTATGTAATTCAAAATGGCGGACTCCTAAAGCAATTTGGACTATTTCAACCCATGCATTGTTTGAAGTTAATCGGCAGTCCTGATGACTTCGAATAAGTGAAGTTTGACTGTATGGCTATGTAGACGAAAATTGAAAATCTAGTTATATCTACATGATCTAGAGTTTTCATATTTGGCATACATGAGATGGTACTCTATAAAGAATTTTAAAAGAATTTTGATTAGTCCAAAAATGTCTCCATGGTCATTTTCCATATATGTGTATGTTGTCAAACAAATTGAAACTGATTGTCTAAGTGTTACATGTATACATAGATTTCACTTATTCTGTCTGTTTAAACAATGCTGCTATTTTTTTGCTCACTTGTACTAAATATCTATGGCACATAGGTGAGAGATATAGGGCCATAATTGCCCTTTTGTTGCCTTAAGACACATAATCCATCTTGTAAATTATGATTTAAAAACCTCCAAATTCTATGCATAAAAGACATTGTAAATTGAAATGTGTCTAAGGGGCAGTCAATGGGCAGAGGAAAAGTGGGGGCAGATGTCTATCAGGCTAGAGATACATCAGGCTGCCGTGTCAGTAATCTTCTGTTAGTGCCTGCTGACCAATGGCAGTGCCTTAGGAACATCTGTTACAGTCCCAACTGCGATTTCCCCGTTTGCGTTTCATACACCTATTGGTTTATGACCCTTCCCACTGCAATGTTTCAGCATGGAGAGGGTGGAGGTGGCTATCTTACTAAAGCCATTTTTATTGCCATTTAGCATACAGTGGTAAGTTAACATGTAATTCACTAACAAATACATTTTTTGCTGTTTTTTCCTTCTGTTAGGAGTCCATGGTGAAGGTGTGTACAAATGCCTATGGTCACTACCTCCGTTCCAGACCTGCTGCTGCCACAGAATCTATTCGGAGAGTCAAAGAAATGGAAAAGATGGACCATAAAGTTGGAACTCATCCTGTATTCAAAGGTAAATGCAAATGTTGGAGCAAGACAATTTAATGTAGATGTATGTATTTTGTTTCAAACAATGGCGCAACAGAAAATACAGCCAGCAATAAGTTTTACACCACAACATATTTTATTAAACAAACATGCAACAAGTTACTGTATATAAACATAACAAATAATATTTCTTAATAGTCAAAGCTGATCCAAGTCATATTACAATTGTCCACTTACTTGATGAATGTCCAAATTCCTTTTAAAATCTCCAATAAGGTCTGAAGATGGCGATATTCCCCTAAAAAACACTAGCTGTAATCCAAAAGTATATTCTAACACTGCTATTTAAACCCCTTGTTATAAAAATGTATCCATGGTGGGTCTTAAGTTTTCCAGCTAAGCTGCAGTGCACTGATTGCTCTACCCGGATACAAATCTGGGGTCTTCCTCCACCAAAAATTAGCTGGATGTCGCTAATATGACCATAATTGTGTTGGTGCATTCAAACAAAAAACAAAAATAAACAAACTTCAAGTTTTTAGTTCTCATAAGGTCTAATGTATAATAAGAAAACACGCCCATTTATATAAGCTAAGAATATTCATGATTGTACCAGTAACATCACCCATTAAAAACTTTGCAGAATTTACTACAAGCTTCTATAATTCAATATCACATGATGGGGGAACATTCTGTCAATTAGTGATGTAGCAGTAACATAAGCAGTGTCCTTAAATGCGACCATCACAAGATCAAATATGATCAGAGACTCTTAAGTAACAATTTTTAACACAACACAAGTCCTCTCATTGCTAGTAAATCTAAGTACTTTGCTTTAGCAGTTGTATTGTCCATACACTATCTTAAGTTGTACATGTAAGTATTCACTTGTGTTGGGTTATACTGCACAAATCATGAAATATATCACTGTATGTATTCACTTGTGTTGGGTTAGACTGCACAAATCATGAAATATATCACTTTTAATGACCATTATTTCCAAATCTACGAATAAGCATGATGGGGATTTCAGCTAAAAAATAGATATTGACATCAGAGCTGATGATCATGTAATATGGTCTCAAAAATAATTGGCCACATAATTGGTCCCATGGTTTTTTTAGTTTCTCTAAAAATAGCTAACTTTGCAACATGGCTCAGAAAGGAATTATATTTTTGTAATCACAAGTTGTGCTTTACGTTTCACATGGATGTTTTTTCAGGTTACAATAATGTATTTGTATGTTAGAGAGAAAAGAAGGTCCAAACTGTCAGATACAACCTTTAAATAATAGAATAGGTTGTCTGTAATGGGTTAAAGGTTCTCTCCACTGTCTGCCATTTGTTGTTACAGTTTGGCCTTTTTTACTGAAAGTAACAAGTAGGTCAGGCTCCTCTTGTAAAAACATTCCTCACTTGCTCGAGCTTAAGTAGTTACTCCCAGAATACTTTATCCCAGAACAAGGTTACAACTTTCAACTTCCTTATCTTGAGTTCTCTAGTAAAGAAGATGATTGTAGCAGGTCAAACGTCATCCAGTGAACAGAAAATTGGACTTCTTAGCATTGTTTAACACAATAGAAACAATCATAGGCAATAGCAAAATAACAAGTTACAGGTTTGATATTGCTGCCAACAGAAGACTATGGTGTAAGTGATAATAGGGTGGTCAAGCATTATAGGGATAATAATTTAGCTGTTATCAGTGGAGATGACTCATTATTGTGTGACTGGACATGGTAGCGCAATTAGTAGAGCATTGGCGCTAGGTACTGGAGATTCCAGGTTTGATCCCAACCTGTGACATACCAACATTGTTAAAATGGAAGTGGTAAAGCACTCTTGTAAACCCTCAATCAAGTATAAGGGTATGTTACTTTCATAAAGTATCTTTGAGGTGAATTCTTTGCCAAGACATCAGCTTCCAATTTAATAACTGAGTACATAAATATAATCTCAAATGATTTCATTCTCTAACATGACATGTCGGCTTGATGTCATGATAATGTGACTGGGTATGGTATATTGTCAGGGGTCCACAACATGCTTAACACAGTGAAGGAAGCACTATATCTGCTTCTGCTTTAGATGGGCACTTTTTCCAAATAATTGAAATACTGTTGGTGGGGCAATAAACCCAACAAACAGACATAATTGTGTACCCATTGTATCTTATGATGCTATAACTTGTATACGTCTGATACAAAAGATGTCAGACTTAGCAGAAGCTCAAATAAATCTTGGAATGATGTTTACTCCTTACTGTTATTCATTATTACTAGGCAAGGTTAAGCTATGGTCATATTAGATGAAGGTGTAACCCATACTATAAAATTATATACTTACGTATCAAATTTAAAGTCTAAGCAAAATCTCAATTGATGAATGATTCTAGAAATGGAGCCCTATCTTTATACATGAATTTTAAATATCTGAAAAAAGTGACAATAATTGTAATCAGCCCTTTCTTTAATGGTTGTATTATGGTATGGAGCACGTCATCCATTTAACCATCAGTTCGCCAATCTGTTTATTAGCAATTTCTTGTACCCATAGATCCTCTTATATTATTATTGGAATTGCTTTATAATTGCTGGATAATTGATATTGTGGTTGTTCAAAAAGGGGAGATAACTCTAAGGTTGCTTTGCTCATTTCAATTACTGTGCTTTGTTCATTTTTGTATGGGCCATATATTTCTTTAATTGCCCTGTTAATTGACATGATAATTGACTCGGAAGTATTAAACACTACAACTTGCGGTGCTCTTGTTTAAAATACTTGTAGAATTTTACTTTGTTGAATGTGCTACAGTTTATTCAAACATGTTTTGGTCTCTACAGTTTACAGGATTTAACATTATGCCATTGTTGTTTTATTTCATTATTTTGTTAAGTTTTCCCCCTGTATTTCAGAGCAAGCCACTGATAATGGAGAAGCAGAGAGAATGAGAATTCTGAATGCTTTAAAGTCATACAAAACAAATGCTGTAAGTTTCTTTAAATGTACACGGTTTTTAGTTTCTGATAATTATAACGAAGATGAGATGCTGACATTACTTTTTAACTTTATGTCCAGGATCCCTCTTCGCACAGACAGCTGTCACCACTCAGTAAAAAGCTACTAGCTATCTAGCCATTTTCTGCTCAAGAGCAGAGGTGTTTCCAGTATTGGGAAAAAACAAATAAAAATGAGCTTTTTCACATTTCAGGAAAAGGTCAGTGATTTTTTAAATTTGGTGAGGAAAATTTGGAAATAATTCAAATTTAGAGAAAAACCAAGAAATTTTATCTTTAGTTGATGCTGGCCAAGAGCAGGAGGATAATCATGAAAGACAAAGGCAGTTTCTTCCATTTTTGACTTGTTTTAGTGATCATATGTAGACACCTGTTCAGGGCTATAAGCTAAGGATTTTGCCTCATTTCAAAGAACCCATTAAAACTTGAGCATTCTCCTCACAGATATACATGTTAATCATCTTATAAGCCTTTTTATCTTCCAATGACAAAACTGAGATCAGTATGATTATGTACATGCTGTAATACTTTCTGTAATAAAGTTCATCCCACTAACACAGATAATGTTTTAATTGGAAGTTAAATTGAGGTGTACGGAGAGGTCTACACAGATTTTTTTGAAGTCAACTATTAAAAACTGCCTTATAAGTAGCTTAAATGATCATAACTGTATGTGGCACAGATTTCAAAACAATATTTAAACAAATAGTAAATCCTGAAATGTTTGAGTATACTTATATGCATTCATATAATTGTAAGTATTCAACTACAGTAAAGTGAACATTACAGCAAAGGTGTCTGCTTCTTAAGTGATGAAGAAATGTGAATATACATGTTCTTGTCATCTCTAATTATCTTATTCATTAAAAAATTGTTCACTTATAAACTTTAAGAAAAAATAATTTGTAAAATGACTTTACTTTCATACATAATCTTTGAGGTGAATTCTTTGCTAAGACATTAGTTACCCATTCAATAAATCAGTACATAAATTTAATGTTTAATGTTTTCGTTCTTAAAATTGTAAACTTATTGTCTATTTATATTTAATAACTTTTTACTTGCATAGACAATATTTTAGATAAAGACATCAGCTTTTCAAGAAATTAAAAAAATGAATACATACCTTGATTGATCCCAGCCCTTAACATATTGTTTACAAATAATGTTTTAATCATTAAAATTATTATTTATTCTCATAGACAATCTTTGAGGTGAATGCTACATCAAAGACATCAGCATTCCAAGTGATGAAGAAACAGCGAAGGCAGAATGAAGCTATCATTGAAAAGAAACAGCGTAGTGTTGAGATGGTGGCTCGTGAAGCAGTGATCTCAGAACGATCAGGAGGTGGGAAGGAAGTAGAGGTCGAGGATGAGGAATTACAGGTATCGTTCTTTCTGATTTTAAAATGCTGCCTCTTTGATATATTTGACAATTTAAAATGAGTAGGTTTTGTACTCCTTACCATGTGGACTATTTTGGCCGATCTTCTTCTACAACTTTGTGTCAATTTTAATGGAACTTCAGTTATTTATTTGGTAACATAGGAATCTGCTGTTTTCATTACGATCACTGAAAATGACAGTGCGTTATGGCCCCATATCAGGTAATAGTTCTGGTGTGTTATTAACTTAATTTTGTTTTATATACAAACTGTGTTTGGCCTCCCACCACATGGTCCCATTTGGGGTGAAGGACTTATGTGAGAAGGTCTCCCGCTAATCTGATTTGCACCAGTGGTCCTACCCAGACATTTGGCTGGGGTTTTCCTTCACCAAGATAGCTGGATGTTGCTATGATGATCTAAAGTGTCGCTGCTATGATTTTCAAAAACCAAACAAACAAGTTGCTGTACTCATATATATATAACTTTTAAATTACATTTTTTATATACTTAAAACACTTTTTTTTTCTTTTTTTTTTTTCTACAATTTTATGTTGTTTTTTCTTTCCAGAATACCTTCAGCAGAGTGATAGGTGGAAAAAGGAAGTCTGTGGAAACTGATGATGGAGAGGAGAGGAAAAAGAAGAAGAAAGAGACAGAGAGTGTGAGGGATGAAGAATACTATATTGCATATAAGCCTTCAGACTACCAAACAGAACAAGGGTGAGCTAATCTATAGTAAACTGGAAGGATGATTTTGGTTCAATATATATTTTAATAGGATAAAGTTATTTGCACTTACTTAATTGCAAAATGTAACAGTTGAAAAAATTTAGTGACAAATTACTTTTTCTATGATCTACCTGCATTTGCTTAAAACGGTGTCTTGTAAGTATCATGTCATATTTTAAAGTTTATTTTTGCTGTAGATTCTTTTCAACAGTTTGAAGTTTGAAGTTGTTTTTTTTAATTTACCTTTATTTGTGCTTTAAATCATAGAGTTGATAAGACAAATATAATGTGTTGAGCAGTATTAAGACTGAACTAAACAAATGTTGAAAAAAAGAGGATACATGTACATGTACATGTAAACATGTACCTGGTGAATTTCTGGCTGTAACATATTCAATTACTACAAGAGAAAAAAATGATTACAAATGTAAGAATTAACATTTTGGATATGTTTTCTATATTACAGGCTGCGACTGGGCAGTACTTTTGACAAGGAGGCATCAGGCGCCATGCTTGACATTACTGGTGATGATGACCAGTCCCTGAAACAGAACAGAGGGCTCATGAGATGGTACGTATGCTGAAATGATGCCATGAAAATTCTTTGAAAATGGCAAACCAGAAATTCTGTTTGTCTGTTTTTGTGAAAGTTTTTGTATTTTATTAAAGTATATTGCCTTGTTTGACAAACTTTTGTTATGTTATTTCAGGGATAGAAAGAAGAAGAAATATGTGAGAGAGAACAATGATGATCCAAAGAAGAAGAAGATCCGAACAGAGAGCGGAGCTTGGATACCCGCTTCTTACAAGTCACATGCATATCCTTTTATGTGCATTATAATTTAATCATAATATTAGTACAGTCAAAACTTTGTTGTTATCTGGCTAGAGACCTCACCACATGATTTCCAGTCCCAGTCGAGGTGAGAACTTTCATGTTAGGAGGTTTTCCAGCTAATCTCCAGTGCACCATTGGTTTCTTCCCACTCATAAGTCCAGGGTCTTCCTCCACCAATAATAAGCTGGACGTCTCCAATATGACTATAATTGTTTCGGTGCGATGTAACAAAAAAACAAGTAAAATGTTTTATTCTCAACAAAACTTAGTCATTAGTATCTGGTGATTCTTGCTTACGTAAAGACGTCCAAACATATCCTTGGGCAAAACTGTCTTAAGTGTTCTGATAGTACAAAAGTTTAGTTCATAAGCAAAGGGAGCTTGATTTGGCTATAATTGTTCATGTGACTTAATAATAGGATAATTTTATGTTGACATTAAACAGTGTGTTAATGAAATTGCAGCATCCACATTCTTCTAGTAGAAGAAAGGTGTTGGGAATTTTTGAACAATGAATTTTTTTAATGGACTTCTTTCTTAAAGATTTTCATGTCGAGTCCAAATTTTTTTAAACAAACATTGTTTTTAAGTTTAATAGTAAAATGTTAAATCCTTTGCTTCAAAATCAGAATGAGAAGAAGACTGATAAAAAACTGTACAGTTTCTAAAATACAAGAACTTGATTGACCTTAACCGACCCTCACCTATAAAGATTGGGTTGAGAAACAGCGGAAGGACCTTGCTGTAGCCAATGAGAAGGATGATGAAGATGATGATGAGGAGGGAAAGAATAAACGATCAGCAAAACCGAAACCTTCAGCCAATAGGCTGACTGTTCTAGGTGGTGGGCAGAATTGGAGACGTAAGTTTGAGGATTTTTATTTTTAAAATTAATGATCTATAAAGAATTAAAATTTTATAAGGTTCAATAAAACACATTTTAAAACTGAAACTGTTTTTTTTAACAATTAAATACAATGAAAGATGTATTTTTTTTGCTATAAACATTTTTATAAATAACTTAGTTAGTTCCTAGTTTTTTTAGATGAATTTGTAATTTCATTCATTTAGTTAACATTCTGGGAACATTTAAAAAACATGTTCTGCCTAAAGTCTAACTTATCTTGTTTAATTCACTAAATAACAGGATGTCTTAGAAGACAATATAAATAAAGGCCATGTATTTATTGGCCTCCTAGTGAGACCTTTACTTATATCCTGTTCAAGCCTATATTTGCTTACTTTTTTATCTTCAAATACCTTTTTTTCCCTTTAAACCATTTTTTTTTAAATATCTCTAGTAATTTGGTCACATTTTTAAGTGGGTAAATGACTAAAAATAGCACTCGATTGCACTTATATGTATGACTTTAAAAATCATAGTTTTGCCAAGGTCTGCTAGGTTGTATGTATATTTTTAATATGCTTAGATCTTTATATCAACTGTTATATTTTTGACCCTCAAAGCGCAATCAGTAGAGTGATGGCTTTAGGTAAAGGATTTGTTAAAAATTATAGTGGTAAAAACAAATATAAGGGAACTTCCACTGTTGGTCGGCCCTCATTCAGGATAATGAGACTGTGGCATCATGCCAGTTGTTCATGGCATGCTATAGACAGTATAGGCAGTATATAGTATATGTAGCACTATATCTGCTTCAGGTGGACACTGTCTCCAAAATAACTGAAATATTATTGGTCAACATTTAAAGAAACAGCTGTAATATTGTTGGTCAACATTTAAAGAAACAGCTGTAATACTGTTGGTCAACATTTAAAGAAACAGCTGTAATACTGTTGGTCAACATTTAAAGAAACAGCTGTAATATTGTTGGTCAACATTTAAAGAAACAGCTGTAATACTGTTGGTCAACATTTAAAGAAACAGATGTAATACTGTTGGTCAACATTTAAAGAAACAGCTGTAATACTGTTGGTCAACATTTAAAGAAACAGCTGTAATACTATTGGTCAACATTTAAAGAAACAGCTGTAATATTTGTTCTTCTCATTTTTTTGAGACAATAACTTGTGTTGTGATTAAAAAATATTTTAATTTACAGGTCATAGAAAAGGGAATAGTGAAGATGTTGGTGTTAGTGGGAAGAAAAATAAATTCAAGAACAAGAAACGTTTTGAACTCAAACGACCAGAACAGATTCTCAAGGCAAGAAAGAAGAAAGCACAGCAGGAAGCTCTTCGTATGCGGCGGGAAAAGTCCAGGGGGAAACCCCCAGGAAAACCTAAAGGATGATTATTATAAACTCATGTGGGTGAAGCGATTTTTTTCTCTCTGTTCTTTTTTCATGTCATTTGTTTATTGCAATAAATAATGATATACAAATGCACATGTTTTAGTTACTTTATTTTTACCTTAACCCCGGAACAAATAAATTAACTCAAGAATATTATTATCATTATGGTTTCTGGATGATTTTAAAAAGCAACTTATACTTATTTAGGTGCTCACAAAAGCAGTTACAAACAGCAACATTTAACAAACAGCTATATTTAACAAATAGCTATACTACACAGTGAAGGCAGCATTTGATCTGCTTCAAGTGGACATTCTCCAAATATCAAATACTGTTGGTAGTTGATAAATCCGATTAACAAATTTATAATATATATTTTGCAAAACAGACATGTTCATTATCACAAAAGATGTTGGTGCTTTGCTAAATAAAGCTTTTTCATGCATTCAGAAAGCATACTAAACTATTTTTTTACTATAAGCAAATTGTACAAAAAGATCAATTAGATCAGTGTCAAAAATGTAAATGAACACAAATAAGACAATTTGCCAGCTAAACCTTAACTCCAATATGTCTTACCAGTGTTTTTCAGCAGTTGGTAGCTTGGTGCCCTAATGGCATAGAAGTCAATTAGTTTCTAAATTTCTTTTTCAATTTCCTATTTCTTTTTGTGTTCATTTGCAGATTCGTGAAACTTAATTTTCTTGTAAACATTTTCAGGAGCAATTTCATATATTTCACAGAATTTATTGCTTTTGAAACTAATAGATATAAGGCAAAATGTTTCGTTGTTTTGGTTTTTCCAATATGAAACATTACAACTTTTGTTAAACTGTTGCAAAAATATTAAAAATAACACTTCGAGCAGGTGTAAGAAAATACAACAAATGCATAAAAATAAAGCCTAACTTTTTTCTTTTTTACTTTCAGTCTTTAAAATCCGTAGAAATCCTTAATTTTAGATCACTGAAAACAGTTATAATGCGTCTTTCAAAACCCAGGGAACACTAATGTCTGTGGTTAGAGTCAGCTCCTAATCCCGTAGATTCGAATCCCTTTCAGTAGAAACATGATCTGTGTTGGTAACTCTACCCCGACATAAGTCGGGAGTTTCTCAAGAAATGACAAGAAAGCACCGATGCAAACATCAAAGGTCGCCGTCGAACTACTGGATATTTAGTGGTTCATTCTGCCAATTTAAAATAAATGCAAACAACAGCAACCTTGTTATTAAACAGGTTTCAATTGCCGTCAAGTGGGCGTGCTCGTGGCGTAGTGGTAGAGTAGGTGATTTGTAACTTCTATGACTACTAAGTCTCTAACCCTCCAGGGCGAATGACGTAATGTGGGCAGGTCTGCTAGCTGGCTTGCGGTGCGCCAGTGGTTCTACCCCAGACATTAGTCTGGTACCCCAGACGGTCTTACTCCACCAGATAGCTGGACGTCGCTATATTGACCATAAAAAAGTTTAAAAAAAAATACAAATTGTCGTCCAACTTGGTTTGGGCAGGTTAACATAAGTGACAGTAGTAAATAATTTTTCCATCATAAACCTGTTATTCGTTCTGTTGCACTACTAAGTACGTGATTATAATAGCACCATTCATCAGTGCATTAGCAACAGTCTTGAGTGACTGGAGATGTAACATCCCCATATGAAAAGAGAGAGTTTTTGCGCGAGAAAACAAACTAGTTCTGTTGAAGTTTGCCTATATAGAGGGAGACAACTATTTATCTTTCCTATAACCAGAACAAGCCTAGCCTGTTTCTAACAAAAAATAAAAGAAAGGCATATAATATTAAAACTAAAAAACACGATTAACAAGCAACAAAGCTCAACATTAAATGTTGTAAAAAGAAGATATACAGCTATGCAGAAATAGTAAATAAAAGAAATAATTGATATTTTAAGTATCACGGTAGTAAATAAACTGAATTGACTACACAGTTACAAATGATAAAAAGTACAGTAAACTGGAGCGAATGGCCTATCAAATAAGATGGTTTCTAGCTTCCGTAAGAGCATATAGTAATAAGAGGCGGATGATCCTGACTATGGAAGAGGTAAGCAGTTCAACAGCTCTACATTTGTATTTGTAACGATACAACCAAACAGGAAATAAAACTAACACATTAATCGTGTTTTACTTCTACTCTACGTCCAAAGGTTGTTAATAAGATTACAAACAAAACAAAATAAAAAGATGACCAAATCACACTTAGCAGTGAGAAATTGTTCTGGGCGCAAGGGAAGAGGACTGAATACAATCAGTAGACGGAACAAATGTACAAACCATACATATAGTTTATAAACAATTTAAAGTGAAAGGTGAGAGTATTTGCTGCATTTTAATCTTACTATAACACATTTCTGATACTCACCAAACATTACTAATGATCGATATTACCATGCATGAAAGAACTGCACTTCTTTTTATTATAAAACATGGTGCCATCCATATGACTTTTTCAAGAACGATTACATATAGACACCGCCGCGCAAATATGACCATAATATGGCCGGTACCTTGTAACAAACAGCAACAACAACAACAAACAATTAAGCACACACACACGCACGCACGAACACACACACCTACACCTAAACAACCTCTTGTGTACTTTTAACCTTTGATTTTGTCACAGTTTACTGCATTTTTTAAGACGAGTTTTTGTTTTAAAAGTAAGTAGTAGTTTATGTACAACGACGTTGTTCTACTGGTTTTGTTTTTAGTGCATTGAAGTTGTATGCTGTAATTTTGTCAGACCTGCAGTAGTTACATTTCAGCGGAATTTATTTATATACAATTTCACATAATCATAAAAATCGATCTTTATGTAACATATTCTCCTTTCAAAATGTTTTACAAAAAGTATTTTGTGATATGTTGTTTTACGAGAAATGCCAATTACAAGCATTTACTGTGATAAAGATGAGCAGTTATAAAAACTTTATTTTGACCATCTGCTAAGAAGCTCGTATATGCTTTGTTTCAGCTAGCTAATAGACCATTTGGGTGATTAAATATGTATTGTTATCTGTTACATCCCATTACAAAAATGTTGGTTTATTCATTTCAACCATCAAAAATTGTTAAATAGAAAGTAATATATACACGTTGAAAGTAGAAATCTTGTCAGTTTATAGACATTAGTGTAATTTAATAACACGACTGAATTTAAATATGTTGCCTTATATCTTGATTCTGCAGATCTCGAGTCCACTTGTTATGTCCAATTTTCTTGCTTCGTGAAATACTTTCCGACAACGAGAATCAAATGACCTTTCGAAAGGTAGAAATTGAATTTTCAGTTTGCACACATCTTATTTTGCAAACATTTCACCATTCTTATTCGAGCCAAATTACCTTTAAAAATGATGAGTTGGTTTTTTTGTCTCTGCAAATATTGACGCATTTTTTACAAGAGGCAGAAAATTAGAAAAATGATTCTTATCCTTTTTATGCAGTATGTCACTTGAAATTTTCTAAGTGAATAAAAATGGCATGCGTATGCTTGCAAGATTCTTGTTAAAACTATTAACACTTGATAAAACAGAAAGCTTTACTTATAGTTATAATAACAAAAATCACAGCAGGTGAGGGTTTAAAGGAACAATCCTGTAAATGATGTTACTTTGTATGTCCCCCAATGCAGAGTCACTCTGATGTTTATTCGGACTGACCGTGCGTCACCATTTGTTTAGTCATAAGAGACGTTAAGCAGGTACGCAAAAAAGAAAATAAAATAAATGTAGAAAAAATTACGCACGCTATTATGTCTGGTTTGAAACAGCAGGCATTTAACCCAAACTTTAACTCCAATTATGTTTATATAACAAATTCAGAAATAGCGTGATTTTCTGGAAGTTAAAATATATAATTCAAATTTTCTATGCATTTAATTTAAAGTCTTGTTCAGGATCTCTAGGAAGTAATTTAATCGAACACGAATGTATAGTCAAAGAAGTAAATGCGACTTTATTTTTTGCTAATGGTAGAACATTAAACTTTACAACGAACATTAAGAAAGAATGCTATTATTTCTAAGCAGTATGCAGAAAGTTTTAGAACAGAAATTAATAAAAGGTGTACACTTTCTATGCGAACTTTGTTACAATAAAATGAGTTACGTATAGTGTGAAAAATAATTTTATTTAAAAAATATAAAATTTCAGGGCTTCCGTGCTGTTCGATGAATTTGTATTTTAAATACAATATAAGTCTGAGATTATTTTCAATTAGCCTAATATTGTTCTAAATTTGTATACATCAAAACACGCTGTTACAAATGTATCATTTCAGTCGTCGTACTAAATGTACAAATGTTTAGATGACTCGTCGTGTTTATTGAAGATTAATTTCAATGTACACAGGTTTAAATGAGGCATTCTGATTATTCTAGACTAACTCAAATGTATACACGTTTCAATGTGCTGTACTAATTGTAGATTTACTCATATGTATACACGTTTCACTGTGCTGTACTAATTGTAGACTAACTCAAATGTATACACGTTTCAATGTGCTGTACTAATTGTAGATTTACTCATATGTATACACGTTTCACTGTGCTGTACTAATTGTAGACTAACTCAAATGTATACACGTTTCAATGTGCTGTACTAATTGTAGATTTACTCATATGTATACAAGTTTCACTGTGCTGTACTAATTGTAGACTAACTCAAATGTATACACGTTTCACTGTGCTGTACTAATTGTAGATTTACTCATATGTATACAAGTTTCACTGTGCTGTACTAATTGTAGATTTACTCATATGTATACACGTTTCACTGTGCTGTACTAATTGTAGACTAACTCAAATGTATACACGTTTCACTGTGCTGTACTAATTGTAGACTAACTCAAATGTATACACGTTTCACTGTGTTGTACTAATTGTAGACTAACTCAAATGTATACACGTTTCACTGTGTTGTACTAATTGTAGACTAACTCAAATGTATACACGTTTCACTGTGTTGTGCTTATTGTAGACTAACTTAAATGTATACACGTTTCACTGTGTTGTACTAATTGTAGGCTAACTCAAATGTATACACGTTTCACTGTGCTGTACTAATTGTAGACTAACTCAAATGTATACACGTTTCACTGTGTTGTGCTTATTGTAGACTAACTCAAATGTATACAAGTTTCACTGTGTTGTACTAATTTTAGACTAACTCAAATGTATACACGTTTCACTGTGCTGTACTAATTGTAGACTAACTCAAATGTATACACGTTTCACTGTGTTGTGCTTATTGTAGACTAACTCCAATGTATACAAGTTTCACTGTGTTGTACTAATTGTAGGCTAACTCAAATGTATACACGTTTCACTGTGCTGTACTAATTATAGACTAACTCAAATGTATACACGTTTCACTGTGTTGTGCTTATTGTAGACTAACTCCAATGTATACAAGTTTCACTGTGTTGTACTAATTGTAGGCTAACTCAAATGTATACACGTTTCACTGTGCTGTACTAATTATAGACTAACTCAAATGTATACAAGTTTCACTGTGCTGTACTAATTGTAGACTATCTCAAATGTATACACGTTTCACTGTGCTGTAATAATTGTAGACTAACTCAAATGTATACAAGTTTCACTGTGCTGTACTAATTGTAGACTAACTCAAATGTATACACGTTTCACTGTGCTGTACTAATTGTAGACTAACTCAAATGTATACACGTTTCACTGTGTTGTACTAATTGTAGACTAACTCAAATGTATACACGTTTCACTGTGTTGTGCTTATTGTAGACTAACTTAAATGTATACAAGTTTCACTGTGTTGTACTTATTGTAGGCTAACTCAAATGTATACACGTTTCACTGTGCTGTACTAATTGTAGACTAACTCAAATGTATACAAGTTTCACTGTGTTGTACTAATTGTAGACTAACTCAAATGTATACACGTTTCACTGTGCTGTACTAATTGTAGACTAACTCAAATGTATACACGTTTCACTGTGTTGTGCTTATTGTAGACTAACTCCAATGTATACAAGTTTCACTGTGTTGTACTAATTGTAGGCTAACTCAAATGTATACACGTTTCACTGTGCTGTACTAATTGTAGACTAACTCATATATATATATATATATATATATATATATATATATATATATATATATATATATATATATATATATATATATATATATATATATATATATATATATATATATATATATATATATATATATATATATATACAAGTTTCACTGTGTTCCGCTTATTGTAGACTAACTCAAATGTATACACGTTTCACTGTGATGTACTAATTGTAGGTTTACTCAAATATTTGCAAGTTTTATTGTGCTGTGCTTATTGTAGACTAATGCATAGAAATAGCAGTTTGCTTGTACCTTTTCTGTTTCAAAATCTAATGAATATTTTTCCACTAGCAAAATAAATAAATAAATAAAAATAATTCCGCATTTATTTCTTTGAATTTGTGTTTGATAAAATTACTTCCAAGAGGTCCTGAACACGAGTTAAAATTTAATGAATAGAAACATGAATTATATTTAAGAAAATCACGCAATATCTGAATATCTTATAGTAACATAATTGGAGTTAAATCTTGGATTTAAAGCCTGCTATGTCAAACGAGGCCTAATTGCATACACATTTTCTTCTACTTTTAAAACTTTTGCTGTGTTAATTATTTGAATAAATAAAGGTTTGTGTTTATCGGGTGTGTATCAAGCTCACACCAAATCTCGCAAGCTTACCCATGTCATGTTTAGTTCTCTATAATTAAATTTCAAAGGACAACGCACCATTTAAACCTTTGTTCGTTTGAGTTATTCTACAATGAACACAACGCATCATTTTAACCTTTGTAGATTTCATTACGTTTACTATAAACAGAAAGCGTCATTAAAACCTGTGAACATTTGAGTAAGACTACACTGAACATAACGCACCATTTAAACCTTTGCACATTTGTGCAAGGTTACAAGAAAACACAGCGCACTATATAAACCTTATACATTACTTCTACTTGCATCAAGAAAACGGTCAACTACATGTTGCTAAGCGTTATTTCAAAATCCTCTAAATCCCATAAGCCTCCCACCTCCTGCGTTCGAGCTCTGTTCGGAGCGAAGAACTTAACGTGGCACGGTCTTTCAGCTTACCTGTGGTGCGCCCGTTGTTCTACCCAGACATTACCTGGGGTCCGCCTTCACAAATTTACTGGACGTCGCTATAATGACTATATTTGGTTGCTGCGATGTATTTAAAATAATGACATAACAAACTTGTCTCCAATGTGGGTTTTTCCATTCTGGTCGTTATATAGATTTCCTGCTGGTTTCCGACGAATTCTGGGCGATAAAAGGCGCTTCAGCAATGATAGACGCCTATGGTAACTGTGGGGTACATCGTATAGCATTGTAACAACCAGTTTTGTAATAAATCTCGGAATTATAATAAGACTGTAACAAAGGTAACGCAAAATTATTTGCTCGTAGAATCGCAACAACCCCATAACTACATATCGCGTAAAATAGTGTGTTCCATTCGAGTTTCGTCCTGAAATCACCAAGACTATACATGTGTATATAAACTTAAGTTAAATCATTTTTTTATTGAAATTATATTTTGTTATAGAACCAGTTTTGGCGTTTGTAGTAATGAAAATTGGACTAAGCGTTTTTTAATCATTGATACTTGGAACTTGTTTATTTAAGAGTGAAAGTGTTGTTTAAGTCTTTTATATGAAAAGATATATAAGCCGATATTTTCTTAAATATTTTTAAATTCCTTCATGTCTTTCCCATAATGACCAGTAAAACTGCCTTCACATGTCTTTTCCCCTAAATCGGCAATCTTCTTTATTTCGCTTCTTCAGCGTTAATTAGATAACCCGCAAATATTCCGCGAAATCAGACATTGCAGTAATGGTCGACACCGCTGGTAACTGCGGGGGTCTGTTGAATGGCATTTGGTGTAATCGAAGACAGACGGCGAGATTTCCGATCGTTAATATTAGTTATAATAACTTGTTGAAAATAATTGTGTTGCTGTTTTAGTGGCATCGTTGTTATGTGTTTGGAATTGTTACTTTCTTTATTATACCTTAGTTCCGAATTTCTTTTCATGTACTAGTCTTCTTTTGTAACGAAGTTTTGGGTGTATCTTTTAAGAAATCATTTTTACTGTCTCGTCTCTTGTTTCAATATCTTGACTTCGATTTAAACTGGTTATGATTATTTTATCAATAGTTGTGCATCTCAAAGTATATAATTAAATACGTAAATAGAGCAATGTCTTATTAGAACAAAATGAACTAGCTCTAGACAAAGGTATAAAGGAAAAATGCAAGTAAATTGTATATTTGCACGACTCAATAAGTGTTCTAATAAAGTTCACAGGATTTAACAATTTTCTTGAAACGCTTTAAAAAAGCATAGTAATTAAAGGGTGGGTAAGCTCAAATTCCGATAGACGTGAACACAAGTTCCTGTCTAACATGGTACTTTACCATGATACTTTGTCACCCATCGGACGTTTTGTGAATATTGCAATAAAGTTAGTTTTGAGGCTTTAATCGTTTTGGGTTAGGACTAACGCTCATGTATTTTACACATACTGATTTTAATTTACTGTCATTGCTTATTATTAAGAAAACACTTATCAGAATTTTATAACCTTTAGGCCCATGTGCTTCTTCGGTAAAGGAATTCTGTTAAACCTAACCAACTTCGTGCAGTGAAATAGCAAGATGGTAAAATAATGGGTGTTTAAATCAAAATAAGTATAATACCTCTCGAATACACTCAAATACCCTCTTTTGGCAAAATGTCAACATTGAAAAGCAACGAAAAAACACTAGTACAAAGCTTGTACATATATCATTCAATGTAAAAATAATTGTTTTCGGCTATTTAAAACTCACCGCCATTTATTAAATGTTTAAAGATCATACTCACTAGCGGAAGCCACAAACAAACTTCATGTTGTATTACCATATTACATTTGTCTTATATTGTACAATTTATTGACATAATCATCTGAACAAAAACCCCATTAACGTTCGTATCATTATTTTCGTCAACAAAAACGACAAAACACATCTGAGATCATTACAATTCCTAAAGGCTCGACTTGATATTTTTAATGTCCATTATTTAGAGACATGTCGGTAACGTTTCCTCCTCAATGCTTGTTAATGGGCTCGGCTTAGTTACGTCCCACCAGGGTTCATTACATGCGTCAAGACAACCACAGGTAGTGTCTTATTTTTGCCCGGTAAAATTGAACATGGCACGCTTCTGTCATTATAGGACTAGAAAGTTATGAACTTTACATTTGGTAAGCACGAGTCTATATTAATGTTGCCATTTAATTTAATTATGTCTTCCTCATTGCTTGATTCTGTGCATCACAAGTCTTCTTCTTATTTTACTTGTTTCATGCTTAGGGACCTAATTTCAGAAAATTTCAGAATTACAACTAAGAGAATGGTGGCAAATTGAATATTCTGTTTGAAGAAAGATTCTCTCGCAAACACTTAAACACTAATGTGTTTTATAGTTTTCTAAAACCTACAAAATGTTCTGTCTCTGTGATTGCCAATTTACGTTTGAACGCAACTTTTATTAATGTGGTATGCAAGAGACAAAGTATTGGATTTTGAAAATCGTCGGTATCCCCGTTCCCTCATTTCGTTTTGCATCATGGTGACCGTGAGATATTGTGAACATTTATCGGCCACCAATGACTCATTGATAACGCGCGTTACATAAGATAATACTCTTCACTTGTAAAATGACCACGCGTACATGAAACGCTTGTTTTTTTTCGAAATTTTAGAAACAAAACATTGTTAGTACCCGCGCGCGAGATTTTCAGCGTCCATTGGTCTTGCCTTTATCGAACCGCAATACTGGTTTAATATGGCGGTGTGCCTCACCATAGTATTTTAAACTATAAAATAGATACAATGTAAGTCATCGTGTTGGTCTAGTGGGTAAAGGCTCAAGTGGTTAACAAAATATTGGCATTTGTTCGAATCCAACTGACGTCTTCATTTTTAAGATTCCTCAAAATAATCGAAATAAAAAATCATGATATATGTTTTGGCCAATTCAAATGTCATTTCTGTCTGCTGTATAAATAATTTGAGTAACAGTGACATAAATGATTTCTATAAACATTAGTAAGTGTTTGTTTCTGTCATTTCTATTAAGTATTTAATTAATACAGACTGTTACAATCAACAAGAAATTGAATAAAAATGCGTTCAAAATAGCGTAGATTTGCTTCAAGGGCATAAACAAGTTAAGATTGGGATTCGAACGCGCAATTTCTTTAAAAGGCAAAGAGTCTTACACTAAGACCGAGATGTCGATTTATTCTTTCTTGTTTCCAATCTGTTTAACATTATAAGGATCGCAATATGTGTATTTGTTCAACTTTTCTGCTTCATTTATTCAATATTGGAATGGACTGGTTAGAGTCAGTATTGCCATTCAGTAAAACTACCGCTTTCTCAAGAAAGTGTGATAGGTGCGCATTTTCTAATACTATCATATAGAACAATTGGGTTTGAAACGATGTGATATTGTACTTTGAATAAATTGAGCTATATTTAGAATTGTTTCATTGGCTGAAGGTCGGTAACTAAGTAAACCACGGTATATGTATGTAGTAATAATGATTACCTGGGTTATTTTGAGTAATGATATAACAATACTTTTTATTCTGTGCCATAATATGAAACAATTTATGAGTTTACTATGTTTCATCCTATATGGATAGTTACGTGTATTATCTTTTATAGACTTTGGTAACTCAATTCCATCTTCATATTAACATGATGCTACAACCATTTACACTTCTCTGGTAATTTCTTTTCTTGATTAAAAATAATTATTTAAAACCAATAATTTCTTGCGGTTCTTCTAATAGAAATAATACTTCTCTCTCTTATAACTACAATGCGGACATGATTTTCAATGACGTCACAACTTTCGTCATAATTAACCACAGAAAACGTCTGCGCTTGGGCATTTTTATTCAAATAGATCGGTTTTCTGTTCATCTTGCATTTGAGAAACCTCTCAGGATTGCGAGGTTAGAGCTCTGGAAAATCGGTGTAAGCACCCCAGTCAGTCTCTTTTGCCGTCTGACCGCTCCAAGGCGGTAACTGTTGGGTTTGTTCATTTTGTTAAATGACAGATTTGTTCTTACTTCAACATATGGTTTTTATGTCAATACCTTTGTCCAGTGCCTTTTCAAATTTTGGTATATGTTGCAATGCTCATAGGACTTTGTCATATATTCTTAATATATTTATTTAATATTTTTTTAAATGACAAAAGTAACATTGTGATATATTGCAGGTCTTTTATGCCAAGCATTGTTGAGAAAACGTTAATATCATTTTATACAAGTGATTTAAATATGCATAACTAAAATTTAAAAGAAAATTTATACTTTATCGTGTCTTTTGCTAAATGAGGCGGACATTTAACTCGAGATATAGATTTGATTATTTGTAAAAGCATATTCAAATATTGAATGATTTTCTTTCACTCTGACAATTATACAAATTTCAACCCATTAAATTAATATTAATCTCTATACATAACTTGATCACACCAAAATTTATATTCAGTGGAATAAATACGAACCGTTCTGGTAATGAGCGAGCACATTTATTAGATAAAAATATGAATCATTAAAATGATTGAAGAAACTATAAAAGCAGTTCTCAACACAGTATGGAACAGGAATTAATTCAATACTTTTTCATAAATCTTATTACACATGAAAAGTAAGTTAATTTGTAACAGCAAAAGAAGTAACATAATTAAAGAGGGCTGGTTAATGATAAAAACGGCAATGTTCAGATATCTAGAAAGATTTAGAGCGTCGGTGTTTATTACCGTTAAAATATATTAAATACATGTTTTAAATAAGCTTATTAAAATAATCGTTAAAAACAACAACAACAAAAAACAAACAAACAAACAAACAAACTGTGGACAGGGCCATAAATCAATTAATGTGTGTACTGTGTAATGGATGTTACAGGTGATGCACATGGACTTGATTCACCGCCGTTCTTTGATAAGATGGTGATAACTGAAGACCAAAACCCTCATGACCTCGCCCAACCTGTATTGATTTACATTAAATTTCAAACCGAAAGAAAAAAGAAAAAAAAATGTAGTAAAGTTGTTCAGAATTTTGACTATTTTTCAAAAAAAAAGTTTATAATTTCATTCCATAAATTTAATAGTTCTCTCTTACTTTTGAGTAATAATGTTATTTTTTAAGACTATAGCCTCGGAAATATCCATACTGTTTCCTTTTATTTTTTGTAAACTTTGGACTGGTGTGTTGCAACCGATTTGCATGAAAATTTATATCATGGAAATAATGTATTTGTAGACATTGTATGCGAAAATAAGACATATTAAGACTAAGCAGCAGACATACGAACAGGTTATACACTCAAACTCGACCATGCGAGCGCCCTTGACAGGCGACAGCCTGTTTTAAACGACCACTTAAAGCCGCCTGCCCATTATCGTTCTTTGTCCACACGTCATCTATATATTAAATGCATTGTATTTTTTTTTTGAATAGCGTCAGCAACATTTGACTTATAGAAGCAAATAATCTTTTAACTTTTTTGTTTGTTTTAAAAATGCAACACTTATTCCTAATTGGGAGGCATCATTTTGGAAACAGAGATACCCCAATATGTGGGTTAAATTTACACTTTCCAAAATATTTCATTTGAAAAGGTCATTTTAGCCATACACATACATGTACAGAATCAAGCATTCTGACCAATACTGGGCAAAAGGACAACATAAATAAGGAACATGCTACAGTATTAAAGTTTAATATATATTCAATCGCAAAGGTTGAATATCATAACTTATATAAAATGCATCAAGGCTAATCAATACATATTATAATTCCGTTATGCCGGCCTAACAATTGAAATGGACAATAAAACTGTAAGGTGGCATACTATCCAGTGAAAAGAAGTTATTCTGTTAGGCCGGCATGTCAAGTGAAAATGTACAGAAAATACTGTTAGGCCAATTTACTATTCAATAAGAAAATCTTCTCTGTTATGCCAGCATAACAACTGAAAATGTACAGAAAATACTTTCAGGTCAATTGACTATTCTATAAGAAAAGCTAGTATGTTATGCTGGCATAACAAATACAAATGTAGAAAATACCTTTAGGCCAGCATAGTATTCATTAAGATAGAACCGTTCTGCTATGCCGTCATAACAAGTGAACATGTACAGATATTCTGTTAGGCCAATTTACTATTCAAGAGGAAAATGAATTATGTTATGCCAGCATAAGTTATATAAAGTTGTGACTATTACAAAACAATTCTCATGTAAGGCCTAGACCTAAACATAAATATAAACGGGATCTATATAATATAAGAATATAAGACAGTTAGTCCTATGGGCATTGCAACATATACTGCAATTTGAAAAGGCACAGGACAAAGGTATTCACATGCAAGCCAAATGTAAAAGTATGAATAAATCTGTGATGAGTCATTTAACAAAAGAACAAACCCAACAATTACCGCCTTGGGACGGTCAGTTGGCAAAATGGACTCACCTCATGAGTATGTATTGCTTTTTCGGCATTCAATTGAATACGGGTTTCATATTCAATTCACCAAATACACATATAATTTTTAAGGTAAAGTATTGAACTAAGCCTGATGCGCTGAATATTTTCCGCATTTTGTTTTATCATTATCCATCCTTATACAAATTCTGGGTGTCAATTATATGTATTAAATGTGCATTTTCTGCATGCCATAAGTTATTATAACATGTCATTTTAAATTAGAATTTGTTATCCAGTATCATAATTGTTGTAATATTTAAATACGATTTGTTATATAAAATTGTTTTTTCTATGCAATGCAAGAACATATTATATGTGTTTAAAACGAAATTCTTTCAGTTTAGTTTCAGTTTCAGCCTTAGTTTATAATAAAAGTTATACATAATAATATATATATAAATAATAGATTAAGAATGGGAAAAGATTAATAACAAAGCCTGGTTATTTAGCAATCAAATGTCAATATATAATAGTATCTTGTTGAATTTCCTTCTTTTAATTTGTATGACTTCTGTTTTCTCCTTTTGTATTAAGACAAAAACTGCATAAACACAGTAAACTTTTTGTCACTAGTATTTAAATGGATGTTGTATTTTTGTAGACGGCAAGTTATGGACACTTATAAAATCTGTTAAATGAAACTCCGTTTCATGTGGATAAAATTGTGTTTGCGGGATGTTTATTCCATGAAGCAAATATTATTTAATATCCTTCGGATTTCCTCTCAGCTTCATTACCTTTGATTCTGAAAGCAAACAGACAAGGTCATTGTCAATTAAGCTACCGTGCATGAATCTAACTCAGTAATAAGATTACTTTGACACACATATCACATCAATTTGATGACAAACGCCTTCATGATCAACGCAAATTTCACATTAACAGTTCGATGACAAACGCCCTCATGATCAACACAAATTTCAATTTAACAATATCTTGGAAATGGTCTGTCTAAATCGAAAAGAGTCACTTATGCAATATCGGGTGGCTTGATTGCTGCAATAGAGTTTAACAAAACCAATTAAACTTGCAGTCAAATTATGCGCTGATTTGATATTGGAAAAATAAAGTCCTTAGTAGACCTTTTAAGGCAGTTGCTTTACATCATGGCAAACCGCTTCAGTTTATGATTACTGAGTCAGTGAAACCTTATTGTGGTGTGACTCCATAGTAGTGTTTCATTACAGTTCCGCTTTCTTGGGTTATACAATTCTTGGCAAGGCGCCCCAGGGAAATATCCTTTTGACAAACATCAATGCTAATAAATGGATAGGAAGACAAGTGGTAAAGCGAAAATATATTTTGAATGTAAACCGTTTTCGAAACCATTTCATAAACGACAAAAGGCTGAAAAACAAGGAGAAAAACAAACAATTAACACAGTCGGTATAGCTTACCATTGCATTTTTGTGCTTTTAAGACGCAAGACCCAACTATAATAACAATAATAATAATCTTATAATTTTCTTATTCTTTTTTAAACAAGAAACAGTTAAAACATAAAATACAGTTACTTTTGATTGAAATTTAAAATGGAAATCGAATTAACCGAAATCTCTATTTGCTTATAGAACACACGAATTAGCCGGTTACTTATTTTCATTATAAGCTTTGTGTCTGTGTGATGTATCTTAACAAAGCACATGACCTGGGGCTATAGTAAGGCATATACGTTGCTGAAGTAGGACACATCAGTAACATTTTGACAACTTATACATAGTAATTTGAAAATACGTTTTTATGAAAACTTAAAAGTTGATGTTAGGGATTTATAAAGCATTAAAAGGACACATAACTTTAAGATATCAATATTTTAAATGACTAAGTTGATTCATTCATTGATAAAACGCTGTAAAATACCGTAGCACTTTTAAAACTTTTACACGTAAACGTCTGTTTTCAATGACGTAGACAAAGTTATTCCGCTTTTAAATGACAATTAATTTCTTAGCAATCGTGTCGATTACGACGTTGTTCGCTGATATTCATCTAAATTAAAATAACGCAGCAATCATAAGGGCATAACATATTTTGATACCGCGTGTGTCAGATACAGATATTACTTTTCATAACATTAACTGTTGTGCAATATTATGATATTAATTCACAGTGAGTTAATATTGCTGCATTTAATCATGTTTAATAAGAAATAAAGTTTTTGTATTAACACTCAGCTGATTCTCATTTGTTAACATTGATTTAGAATTAAGCAAACCAGATAATTGCACTTATTAAACAAAGAAGTAACGAATACTCCCACAAGCCCAAACTGTCTGAAAATTAAGATATAACGTCTCCAAGGAAACTAAAATGTCACGGGTTCTGTCCTCACTTTTCGTAGAAAAGACAGCACTGAATCGTCTAAAGGTAAAAACGAATTTTACGACATTTATTTTCTTTGTAAATAACCCAAACCTACATAATAAAACTAATAGAGAATGAAACGTTAAACTCTCTATATTGTTTTGTTGTATATTGAACAAAGCTCATAATTAAAAAAACACTATACAAGTAAGCGAATGGTATTATTTTTGACTTTAATAGTATGCAGCGCCCAATGCACGATGGTCATTTACTGAAACATTTGAGATATTTTACAAGGAATATCAAAGATCAGTTCTATTTATGAAATAACTTAATTGTATGTATGAAGCCACAAATACATTGCTTATTGCTAATGTGAAAACTTTACTAACAAAAGTGTCACCTTAAAAACAACAACCGACACGACAAACTAAAAATGGTCTTTTTCGGACAGACATTTTATGTTGCCTACGTCAACGGTCGAAACGGTAATAAACAACACCATTTTTAATTTTTCTTGTTAGTTTGTTGAAAAACATCCAATGGGCGTTAATGAGACTGTTCAATCAATAGATGCATTTTCAGTAAGATATACGCGAGTTTGACTGATTCTTGATTATTTCCCGCATTTAGCAAAACCATTACCGAATCTGATAAAAATTGTCCATTTTTACCAGTTTGAATTTGATATTCCTTCATTCCATAGCGTGTAACAACACAGCCTTTTGATTGTAAAATTGAAATCAAGTACCATTATGGTTATTTCAATATTTTAAATATTGTGAGCATCATCATTGCAATCAAATCGTGACAAATTAAAGAACACAATTATTATATTTAAAAAGATAAAAATTCCACGCAGCTTTTTTAATTAAGCTTTCATCTAGAACAAATTCAGGCTATAATAAATGCGTCGTATAAATAAGGAAGGCATATAGCAACAAACGAAGCCATACCCAGTAAAGCTTAATTTTGTATTATTGAAAGCAGGTTGAAGTGGTGCATTTTTCCTTAATTTTTAATAAAAATACAAGATACATCATATTAATTAGAATAAAAATCAACTGACTTATGATTCACGCATTAGCTGATAATTAAACAAAATCAAAACAAGAGCTTTAAAATATGTCAGAGTTGACATTCTAACAATGTCAAAAGGTCTGATTGATTAGCCTTTAAAAGGAATTGATTACATACGGGGAATGGTAACATTCGATTTGGAGAAGTCACATGAAGTATTTTCTGGTTTGCTGGCTGTAGCATTTATTCAGCACAATCAACAAATTCGAAATGCAGCATTTATAGTTGATATACATGAATTTATATTAAATACTTGATAAAATACTTCATATTTTATCTTAATTTGGTTTATTTTTCCTTTCGTTATGGCTTGTTTTAAGTTTTTATTATAAACTTTCATAATATAGAAATTAAAACCATAATACGATATTTGTAAACATACATAGATAAAGATTAGAGTGCAATAATTTGTAAAAAATTTCCTGAGAGTTCTGCAACGTATATGTGAAAAAAAGGCACAGGACAGTGGCATTTACATGACAGTCCGCTGAAAAAGTTACAAAAACAGCGACGAAATATAGCAAAACCAACAATAACTCTGTGTAATGGTCAGTCAAATCGGTTTAACAGAACTCTGTAAGAGCAAGCATTTAAACCTTTTAATGACAAACATAAACAAGACAACAATCATGAACGATACTACAAACATAACGAGACAAAAATAAACGAGTCTAAAAAATGAGCGAGACACAACCATGTACGGAACTCACGAACGAAAGAAAACAAGTAGACACATTTAAAAGAAAATTGCAAGTCGGCATGACTTTGCATCGTCTCTGTGATTGTTTTAACTCGAAAACATACCGATGAAGCGTAATAACATTTAATGACATTTATATGCAGACCTATTTGGAAAATATGCCATCAGACGCAGACAGATTGTGGTGCAAATGATCAACAAACACCAACAAATTCTTAAATGAATATTTAAAATCATATACTTTAATCACATAATTACTGTAAAACCTTTACAGTGAAAGCGGGGTGCCATGGCCGAGCAGTTAAAATCGCCGACGTGAAACAGCTTGATAGGCCCTCACCGCGTTGTTTCAAGTCCCGGCCGGGGCGAGAGTTGTCATAATTCCAACTAATATGCACTCGGTTTGTGGTCCTACCAAGAAAAATGTCTGCAGATCTTTTTCACCAATGACGAACTCTACAAATAGGACCAAGTAGTGACAAAAGCAACAATAGCACAATCTTAAATAATGTTTCGCTTTAACTGCCTTTGTTAGTTTATCATTTGTTGAATGTAAAGAAATATATATTATTTTTTTTTAAAATTTAGTTTCTGTTAAATAATTCAATGCACAAAGTTTATTTTTTTCTAAACCTTATACATCCTTCGAACATTTTGATAATATATAAAACAATGTTAAAACATCAAGGTTAAAAAAGGCACATAAAGTTGGTTTGTCAGAAAACTGAGTTAAATTTCTCAAATTAAAATGAAAATACATTTTATGATATTTAATTGTTTTCTTCCACACGTTTCACTCTCCTAAAAGTACACGAAATGGAGGATATTGCGTGATATCAACAAAAATAATAACAACAATAATGCTTAATGATAATAACATAATAATATCAATGAACAAGGGGTATCATAATAATTGTGTAATTATATCATTACCTTTATCAAAAGTGTAAAAGAAAATACTGCCAGAGTCAAAAAGTATGCAGAGGAAATATGAATCTAGCTTTTCTTTCCTGTTTTAATTCAGTTGGAAAAGAACAATATTGTTGTATGTGAACTTGTAGATATAAAATGCAATAACAACAGACTGGTTATTTTGTTAGGCTCAAATACAAACTGTCTTCCCTAGGTTATGTACCTTAGCTACAAACTTTAAGTACCATCATTTAATAATATATTGTACTTTAGAACATCTTTATTAATCCGTTTACAAATATATTATTGTATACTTACAACAACAACAACAACAACAACAACAACAACAACAACAACAACAACAACAAAAAACAACAAAAAACAACAATAAAAACAAAAACAGCAGCAGCATTAACAGCATTTGCAATTTTGTTTGGAACAGTTCATAAGGTATCGAAAATCTTATAATTATGATAATTATGACTTTTTATTATTTTCAATAAACTTTATTTCAAAACTTGAAGGTAAGTATTGTTGAAAACCACAGAAAAAAAAATTCAGAAAGTAAACTTGGCTCCAGATATCTAATTAGAATTTAAATTCTTTATTAAACCCCATTGTTATTTAATTGATTGAATATTTTATCTAAACTAAATCTAATCAGCAATTAAATTTATTCGTGAAAATAAATTGCCACTGACTATTTCCCTATTCATAGAATTAAAGAAATTCCGGTGGAATGGTTTTTCTTTATGGTTGCATTAACAGAATGTCTGAAATTGAATATTCACACAAATACAGTGATTGATGCAAGTTATGTTCCATTTATAGTTTCTTAATGGAACAGAACCGTTTTTCCCTTGATACATAAATTGCTGCTTCATCTGTAATAGCAAACTTTTAAAATACCGTGACTTGGTACCTTTTGTGCCATTCCTAAAACAAAACTATTATCTGAGGCTATGCAAGAGAAATTATTGCAGTTTCCTCCCTCTTTGATATTAAGACTGTTTCCATTCATACCTAGCCCAAGCTTTCACAAACAATATCAGCAACAATAAGCTCCAACTGTCCAACAAGTGCTACTCACTCACATAGATCCAGCCAATCACTGTAAATATTCTCAACGGACAACTTTGGATCTAGATTTCAGTATGCACGTTTAGTTAGATAATTAAATAGGTTTTGCACAATTTCGAAAACAATAGACCGTTTGTATGAAATGGATATCTTTAACTACTCAAAGGATAAAGTTATAACATGTCCATGCAATCTTTAATTAGAAAATAAAAAGCTTATGACGTGTCTCAATAAAGATATATACGAAATAAAAAGTTCACGTTTTTGGTGAATTCTCAAAAGCATTCTAAATATTTTATGCATACATAAAACTTGAACTGCATCAAAGAGAAATGCCATTTAAAGCAATTAAAAATTAAAACAAAAATATTTTATTCCAATAATAACTTTTAACTGCATGTAATCATTTGATATAAAATGCAATAACAATCTTTGAAAACATAATACTCACATTTTGTATCTGGTGTTTTAATGCTGCTTCTTGAACTTGGTGATGGGTGAATTGCGGAACAAGAGTGGACAATTTAGTATTCTAGATAAAGCAAGGCTTACAATCGTCTTTGAGATGAATATTTAGTTCCCTCTTACGATATACAAAGTTCATGTGTTGATTTTGCATGATCTACATTTAAATGTGATTCAGCCTCTAAAGTTTTAAATAATTCATGAAGTTTATGATCTATTATGATGTAGAAACGATACACTAAAAAGCAAAACTAAAGATAATATTATTGTGGCAAAGCATTGTCATATATTACGCTTCAAAAAATTGCGATGATAATTATGATTTAAACTAAAACTACTGTTAGTTATTTCACTTTGACAGGATGTTGTTATTTACACTGTTTGTTTGCTAGAAAAACCTTCAGGAAGTGCGAGGTTGGAGCGCTCCACAAACCAGGTTTAAGCACCCCAGTTGGCCCTTTTGCCGATTGACCGTTCCAAGGCGATAACTGATGGTTTTTCTTTATGTGTGTTATGTCTCGTCTCTGTGTTTTTGTCACATTTGCATTTATCTTTGTTTGCCTTTGTCTACTGGTAGATAAAATTAAAATATCTGTGGGAATATTCTCTTGTCGCATTACATGTTTGTTTACATAATGTACTCTATTAGTACTTGTACATGGATGTTAACTACCACTACCTGGGTATAGTTCTAAGTAGGTGCTCTTTTGTAAAATAGTAAGTTTTGATTAATACGTTTAATAAAGACTTATTAACTGTGATGTCATTTCAGTTGACATATTGCTTTTTGACTTAAAGTTGCACTTTTTGTTTCGTTCACATAACGTTTTTTGTAGCGTTATATCATATTATGTACTTTTGTGTATTTCATAATAGAACACTTGGAGTATGTTTATTTCTATATAATTTTCGTTTTTCCATTTATTAAACAAATCGAATCAAAGTTTCTGAGTTACGGATAGCGTTATGTAACATACCCAGTAAGAATATATGACCACACGCGACTGCTGTTGCATCATTGTGACGATCCATAGTGATACGTGACCAAACTGGGGTAACATGCCTGACATGACATAACACTGCACAAAGAGCTATGGTCGTCAGAACAGGGTCATGTTGAGAATACGTTTAAATAAATAGTAGTTTTGTTGATAGCTTAAGTTGATGCAGTAGGCGGTCCCGAAAAACCGATACTGGTGATGTTCTTATAAGTAACTATCGGTGTTTATTTCTAACAATTGATGTTGATGTTTTTAGTTTGTTAATAAATGGATTTTCTTTTTTCTGTTTTGTGCTACTACCACTTTATTGTTTTTTTTGTTGAAAAAAAGGACTTTTTGATGCTTTCATTGAAGTAGACAGTGTAATATTGTAAACAAATTTCCTATTCTTCTTATTTTGCTTGAAATTATTTTTAAAAACTACACTTTAATTAAATAAAATTTTAAAAGGAATTTAGTGTCTTAAAAGAGATATCATAGGAATACCACTTAGTTTAGTTTAAAAGTAAATTGAATTGACATAACATACAATTTAAATAAATAAATTAGGGTTTAGAATGCGCATAAGTTTCTTGAAGTTAAGGAAATTTGGTGATGAAACAACGATTCTTTTATTGCTTCTACTAATGAATACATTTATTAAGACATTATATAAAAGAGAGCTGTGTTATTTAAAATCTAAGATGTCCACTTAGAAGTTTTCAAGAAATTTATGGCAAAATGAAACATTGTTTGAGTTCACGGATGACACAGAACTTTAGAATCTCTTTTTACAAGTACATAGAGCATTAGATCGACTGTGAAATAAATCGATGAACAATGAACGAAAACACACAGTAAACAATATCTTAAGTTGTTGAGAACTAATTAAAGAAAAAAGGAAAGTATAATCGATTGAATTTCAGACCGTTTAAGAATATATGACAAAGTCCTATGAGTATTGCAACATATACCAAACTCCGTAAAGGCACAGAACATGCCAAGCGAAAAGTAAGAACAAATTTGTGATGAGTCATTTAAGGAAAAGAGCAAACCCGACAGTTACCGCCTTGGAACGGTCAGTCAGCAATATGGACCGACTGGGGTGCTTAAACAGGTTTTACAAAGCTCTAACCTCGCACTTCCTGACGAGTTTCTCAAATGCAAGCGACGAAAAGAAAAACGATCGATTTGAAAACAAAATGTCCATGCGCTGATATTTTCTATACGTTATGACGAAAGTAGTGACGTCATCGAAAAATAATGTCCACATAGTGTTCAGAAAAGGAATATGGTATTATTTCGATTTGAAAAACAACACAAAAATGCTTGACCACAATTAAAATTAACATTCTAAATCATGAACAAACGTTAAGTCCACGTTGTACGTTTTTAAAGGCACTATGTTCTTATCCGACGTCTACATTGTCCGATCTTTTTTCCAAAGGATTTAGCACATCAAATACCATTCCGATACCTTTGCGATAATTGCCGATCTGTCTATAATGATTGTTTGGTAAGGTTTTCCTTATGTTATTGTATCCGACAATTGCAAAATGAGATTAGCAGTAAATTGAAATCAAAACCAAGCATGATAAGAATAGATGACAATGCTGTAAAATGAACTTGATGTGTACTAACAAACAGCAATTCTTGTTTATGTTTGATCAATTATTAACATTATAGGAATCATAAAATCGGACAAACAGTAATTTTGATTGATACACAATTTGATGAATTGAAGATGTTACAAATACACGAAAAAATCAAAATATTTAAAACTATTATTTTTGTGATATTAAAGTTATCTCATTTGATGCCAATATGTACATAACTAGACAGGATTGAAAAAAAGATTTACAGTAATCTTTAATGTGTAAGTTCTGTTTAATGTTAAATGCTTTCTCAGATGGTCAGTAACTGGATCTTTTGGGTCATTTCAAGTTCTGGTAGACATTTAATGAATAGTAAGTCTGTCAACAATACTGCTTCTTCTTCTTCATCTTCCACTATTACTACTTCTTCTTCTTCTACTACTACTACTTATACTACTACTACAACTACTACTACTTCTACTACTACTACAACTACTACTACTTCTACTACTTCTAATGTTGCTGCATTTGTTGCGGCTATAACTACTACTACTTCTACTTCTACTACCAGTACTAGTACTACTATTACCACTTCTACTACCACTACTATACTTGTAGGTTTTCTACTAATACCACTACTTCAATAACAGCTTCTACTACAGCAACAACTTCTGCTTATTCTTGTGCCATAGATCGAATTTCCAAAACATCATACTCGTTAGCATGCACTTTAATTCAAATTCAATTTCTGGTGTTGCGCCTTTGAGTTTAGTTTGCTCTAAATACTTCCCTTACTTGTTTACTTATTATTTAAATTAGTTTGTCAATAAATTACCTGTAAAATTAGCAGGAAAATGTTTGATTAAAAAATGATTATATACATGTCATACATTGTTTAGGGAATCATTCGACATGGAATTTCTAGAAAATTTATTTTTTGATAAACTTAAAAACATCCTAAACACTTCCAAGAAACTAGATAAACATAAGTTAATCAAAACAATTATTCAAAAATATACATCAGTTTATTAGTAATAGAGAATGAAACCGTTCTTCAGTCCAATTTTGAAATAAAAATACATTTCTCTTTCATTATGTTATATATTGTTCTGATTTGATTATCAATTATGTGTCGACCATGTGAAAGGAAAATCTTTCACTGTTAATAAGTGTTAACTCATTAGCCCCTCACCATATGAATTGGAGTCCCGTTCGGGGCAATAACTTTCATGGCTTGAGTTTTTTCAACTTCCAGCTGACTTGAGGTACATCTTATGTTCTACCAAGTCCCACAATTGTGGGTTCTTTCTCCACCGATGTAAAACAGATACATATACTGTCCAAGTCTTATACCCTCAAACTAAAAGTGTTTATTAGGTATTTTCAGTAATTATTGTGACACAAGAGAAAGAACAAAACCTAGCTGATAAAGACATACCCTATATATATTATTGTGTCTGACTTGAGGCCAAGACACATGTTAAATTTGTTATAATATATGTATTTACATGTATAGAAACATCAACCATATTTTGTTTCCTTTGGCCATTTAGTAACAATACTATATTCCGGACGATACAATGGAGCTAATATGTTTCATATTCCTCTGGAAAAGAGTAAAGTGACAAAAATGTAACAAAGTTGAATCTTAGTATCTGGAATCTTTAGATAAACGGTAGGCAGACAATTTTGAAATGCTCGAACACAATCTTTCTTCTCTTGGTTTCGCATCTCTTTCTAAATAAATATGGTTTTTGATGGAAAAATATTTTGCAATGGAACAATGATAATAGGGTATTTTCTAAACAAATATTTTAATTCAAGATTTGTAAAAAAACTATTTTCATAGATGTATAAATATATGTGCTTATAATGAATGAAGCCAATGATACCAACAATTTCGTGATTTGTTTATTTTTGTATTCATATTGTGTTTTTTAAAAAACGGTCCCCTTTTGCCGACTGACCGCTCCAAGGCGGTAACTGTTGGGTTTGCTCTTTTTGATAAATGACTCATCACAGATTTGTTCTTACATTGACATATGGCGTCATCCATTCTTATCTTATATGTAAATACCTTTGTTCTGTGTCTTTTAAATTTTTGGTATATGTTGCAATGCTCATATCACTTTGTCACATATTCTTATTCAAGACTACAACAATGATGCTTATGCAGTGTGGCAGTCGTAAAAAACCTGCATGTAATCTATATTGTCTCTTAATCCAGCATTTAATTCATCCTATAAGGATTGTTGTGTATATTTCCTTTAATGGACATTGGACTTTCATGCGTTTTTATTCCATCTTTACATCAACAGGATGCTACAACCATTTACACTTCTCGGATCATTTTTTTCTTGATTAAAAATAAATTCATTTAAATGAACATTTTCGTGTGATTCTTCTAATAGAAACAATGGTTCTCCCTCTTCTGGATGCTGTGTGACTTTTTCAATGACTTACCAAAGAAAACGTCAGCACTTGGACATTATATATTCAAATAGATCGGTTTTCCATTTATCTCGAGAAATCCCCCCAGAACGTGCGAAGTTAGAGCTCTATAAAACTGGTTTAAGTACTCCAGTAGGTTTCTTTTGTCGACTGTCCGTTCCAAGGCGGTAACTGTTGGGTCTGCTCTTATTGTTAAATGTCTTATCACATATTTGTTCTTACTTTTACATATGGCTTGCATGTAAATACCTTTGTCTTGTGCCTTTTCAAATGTTGGCATATGTTGTAATTGTCATATGACTTTGTCACATATTATTATTGAAATAAGTGATAGTGTTGTTAGTACGATCCTCTCGTAATAGGAGACAGTTGATATATAACAAAAAAGTAACTAATCATTTCAGGAAACACATCGTATTACATTCACATGACGTCCGTTGAATAGCAAAATTGACAAGAGCTAAAATAATTGCAAACAGCTAAATTGGAAATTAAATTACTCATTAATCCGATTGTTATCTAATCGATGACATGTTTCATAAACTAAATAAGTAAATTAAATGAGCATGTTAATAATATTCCTGAAAACCTTTTGACCTTGAGATTGTCTGTTTTAAAAAAAAATCCAAGAAAATCGGACATAATCTGTATTTATGCATCGGACGATTAATTGTATGTCCAAAATCGAATAGTAATATAAATGTTGAATTTTATATATAACTAATATCAGTCTCGTATTGACTGAGAAGCCCGGAAACAATCTTTTAGTTAAATATGCTGCAAGATAAAATATTTAGAATGTTCCTTTCTCTGTTTATATTTTGACATTTATATTTATAGTATTAATGAAATTCAAATTTATTTCCTCTAAGTCTGATACAATTTATTTTACGAATTATAAGCCCAAAGTCGTTATAGAAAAGTCGCAACTATCTAGAATATGAAGCTAATAAAGTAAAAAAACAAAAAACAAACAATGTTTGCATGGCAAATGACGATGAAGCATAAAGATAGGTAATATTTTTACGTCAATGACTCATTGCATAATGCTTTTTTTGCAATTCGAAGTAATAAGTTCTTGTACGTAAAGAGGTACTATAAGAGTAAGTTTATATTTGAGTATTTCATTTTAAGGTTATAAGAAAGACACGTTTAAGTACAGTTTCCCCTTTTCTACAATTGCCATAATTGTTCAGGTGTTATTTGTGTTGATGTAAAAAGCATTTTTATTTTTGTTAGTTTTACTATGTCGAAAGTGATGATGTTGTTTTTGTAGCTATTGTTGGCAATGTCTGTTATCAACGTGGCGTTTGTTGCTGTTTTTATTTGTTTTTGACTTTAATGTATTTTTAAAGTTATTATTTGTCTTTCTATAGGAGCTATCATATTTATAAATGACACAATATTAAGTTAAAATGCCAATGTTGGTATTGGTGGTGTTTGTCGAATGGAGATTCTTTAGCTCCGAATATATATTATATTTGGTATAAAAGCAACGGCTCTTATGTTGCTTTTACTTTTGAAATGTGGCTACAAAGACTAAAAGACATTGATTAAATATATTCATGTTTTGAAGTTTAGGTCGCTTTCTGAAAATATAATAGAATGGTGTCTGCTGTGCGGAAATATAAATTTGTAGCACTAGGCAAAATAATGCTTTCCGCGAAATGACGTTTGAAATAAAAGAGGATACTATGAAGAGTACTATTTTTTCTTGAAGAGTGTTAATTGACCTAAAGAAGTAGATTCCATGTTTGTCTCTTGATAAAAACAATAAAAAAAGAAACCAATGCAGCCAAATGGGAACAAGGTGAGAGTTTATGAGTTCAAAATAACGCTTCTAGTTAAGGATGGATCATTTTGGTAAATTTGCACAATACAGTCTTAATTGTTATGCAATTGATTTCATTGAATATTTTATGAGCAAACGCAAAATGGGATTATGTTGTCATAATTATTGCTATGCAACCGACATAGTTAAAATTGATGTGTACATACACATTGACAAGATATCAAGGAAATTAATTTTTATATTCATCATAAATTTGAATATTCAATGAAATTAAAAAGGCGTTGACCATGTTTAAATTATTTAAATAATTGAAGAAAATAAAGTAGTTATAATGAGTATCATGTCTTTTTTAACAATTGCTTTATGTTTAAAAATATTTACTGTGTTCAATGTAATAAGATGACATGCACTTGTGTAAAGAGTAACAGACAAAAAGAGCACGATATATAAAAAATAGGTTTAGAAAGGGGACCAGATTGATAACAAAGCCTAGTTATTTAGCAAATATGTCAATATATAAAAGCATCTTGTAGAATTTCTTTCTTTTAATTTGTATGACTTCTGTTTTCTCCTTTGATATCAAGAAAAAACCTGCATAAACACATTAAACTTTTTGTCACTATTATATGAATGGATGTTGTATTTTTGTAGACGGCAGGTTATGGACACTTATAAAATCTATTAAATGAAACTCCGTTTCATGTGGATAAAATAGTGTTAGCGGGATGTTTATTCCATGAAGCCAAAATATTATTTAATATCCTTCGGATTTCCTCTCAGCTTCATTACCTTTGATTCTGAAAGCAAACAGACAAGGTCATTGTCAATTAAGCTACCGTGCATGATTCTAACTCAGTAATAAAATTACTTTGACACACATATCACATCAATTTGATGACAAACGCCTACATGATCAACGCAAATTTCACATTAACAGTTCGATGACAAACGCCTTCATGATCAACACAAATTTCAGTTTAACAATATCTCGGAAATGGTCTGTCTAAATCGAAATGAGTCACTTATGCAATATCGGGTGGCTTGATTGCTGCAATAGAGTTTAACAAAACCAATTAAACTTGGAGTCAAATTATGCGCTGATTTAATATTGGAAAAATAAAGTCCTTAGTAGACCTTTTAAGGCAGTTGCTTTAAAACATGGCAAACCGATTCAGTTTATGATTACTGAATCAGTGAAACCTTATTGTGGTGTGACTCCATAGTAGTGTTTCATTACAGTTCCGCTTTCTTGGGTTATACAATTCTTGGCAAGGCGCCCCAGGGAAATATCCTTTTGACAAACATCACTGCTAATAAATGGATAGGGAGACAAGTGGTAAAGCGAAAAGATATTTTGAAAGTAAACCGTTATCGAAACCATTTCATAAACGAAAAAAAGGCTGAAAAACCAGGAGAAAAACAAACAATTAACACAGTCGGTATAACTTACCATTGCATTTTTGTGCTTTTAAGACGCAAGACCCAACTATAATAACAATAATAATAATAAAACAAAATCTTATAGTTTTCTTATTCTTTTTTAAACAAGAAACAGTTAAAACATAAAATACAGTTACTATTGAATGAAATTTAAAATGGAAATCGAATTAACCGAAATCTCTATTTGCTTTTAGAACAAATGAATTAACCGGTTACTTATTTTCATTATAAACTTTGTATCTGTGTGATGTAACTTAACAAAGAACATGACCTGGGGCTATAGTAAGGCATATACGTTGATGAAATAGGACACATCAGTATCATTTTGACAACTTCCACATAGTTATCTGAAAATACGTTTTTATGAAAACTTAAAAGTTGATGTTAGGGATTTATAAAGCATTAAAAGGACACATAACTTTAAGATATCAATATTTTAAATGACTAAGTTGATTCATTCATTGATAAAACGCTGTAAAATACCGTAGCACTTTTAAAACTTTTACACGTAAACGTCTGTTTTCAATGACGTAGACAAAGTTATTCCGCTTTTAAATGACAATTAATTTCTTAGCAATCGTGTCGATTACGACGGTGTTCGCTTATATTCATCTAAATTATAATCACGCAGCAATCATAAGGGCATAACATATTTTGATACCGCGTGTGTCAGATACAGATATCACTTTTCATAACATTAACTGTTGTGCAATATTATGATATTAATTCCCAACGAGTTAGTATTGCTGCATTTAATCATGTTTAATAAGAAATAAAGTTTTTGTATTTACACTCAGCTGATTCTCATTTGTTCCCATTGATTTAGAATTAAGCAAACCAGTTTATTGCACTTATTAAACAAAGAAGTAACGAATACTCCCACAAGCCCAAACTGTCTGAAAATTAAGATATAACGTCTTCAAGGAAACTAAAATGTCACGGGTTCTTTCCTCACTTTTCGCAGAAAAGACAGCACTGTATCTTCTAAAGGTAAAAACGAATTTTACGACATTTATTTTCCTCGTAAATGACCCAAACCTACATGATAAAACTAATAGAGAGTGAAACGTTAAACTCTCTACATTGTTTTGTTGTATATTGAACAAAACTCATCATTTAAAAACACTATACAAGTAAGCGAATGACATTATTTTTGACTTTAATAATATGCAGCGCCTATTGCACGATGGTCGTTTACTGAAACATTTGAGATTTTTTACAAGGAATATCAAAGATCAGTTCTATTTATGAAATGACTTTATAATTGTATGTATGAAGCCACAAATACATTGCTTATTGCTAAAATAAAGACTTCTGTAGCTTTACTAACAAAGTGTCACTTTAAAAAAACAACCGACACGAGAAACTGAAAATGGTCTTTTTCGGACAGACATTTTATGTAGCCTACGTCAGTGGTCGAAACGGTAATAAACAACACCATTTTTAATTTTTCTTGTTAGTTTGTTGAAAAACATCCAAAGGGCGTTTAAAGAGACTGTTCAATCAATAGATGCATTTTCAGTAAGATATACTCGAGTTTGACTGATTCTTATTATTTCCCGCATTTAGCAAAACCATTACCGAATCTGATAAAAATTATCCATTTTTATCAGTTTGAATTTGATATTCCTTTATTCCATAGCGTGTAACCACACAGCCTTTTGATTGTAAAATTGAAATCAAGTACCATTATGGTTATCTCAATATTTTAAATATTGTGAGCATCATCATTGTAATCAAATCGTGACAAATTAAAGGACACAATTAACGCAGTAAAAACGCAGCTTCTTTTAATTAAGCTTTCATCTAGAACAAATTCAGGCTATAATAAATGCGTCGTATAAATAAGGAAGACATATAGCAACAAACGAAGCCATACCCAGTAAAACTTAATTTTGTATTATTGAAAGCAGGTTAAAGTGGTGCATTTTTCCTAATGTTTTAATTAAAATACAAGATACATCATATTAATTAGAATAAAAATCAACTGACTTATGATTCACGCATTAGCTGATAATTAAACAAAATCAAAACAAGCGCTTTAAAATATGTCAGAGTTGACATTCTAACAATGTCAAAAGGTCTGATTGATTAGCCTTTAAAAGAAATTGATTACATACGGGGAATGGTAACATTCGATTTGGAGAAGTCACATGAAGTATTTTCTGGTTTGCTGGCTGTAGCATTTATTCAGCACAATCAACAAATTCGAAATGCAGCATTTATAGTTGATATACATGAATTTATATTAAATACTTGATAAAATACTTTATATTTTATCTTAACTTGGTTTATTTTTCCTTTCGTTATGGCTTGTTTTAAGTTTTTATTATAAACTTTCATAATATAGAAATTAAAACCATAATACGATATTTGTAAACATACATAGATAAAGATTAGAGTGCAATAATTTGTAAGAAAAGTTCTGAGAGTTCTGCAACGTATATGTGAAAAAAAGGCACAGGACAGTGGCATTTACATGACAGTCCGTTGAAAAAGTTACAAAAACACAGCGACGAAATATAGCAAACCCAACAATAACTCTGTGTAATGGTCAGTCAAATCGGTTTAATAGAGCTCTGTAAGAGCAAGCATTTAAACCTTTTAATGACAAACATAAACAAGACAACAATCATGAACGATACTACAAACATAACGAGACAAAAATAAACGAGTCTAAAGAATGAGCGAGGCACAACCATGTACGGAAATCACGAACGAAAGAAAACAAGTAGACACATTTAAAAGGAAATTGCAAGTCGGTATGACTTTGCATCGTCACTGTGATTGTTTTAACTCGAAAACATACCGATGAAGCGTAATAACATTTAATGACATTTATATGCGGACCTATTTGGAAAATATGCCATCAGACGCAGACAGATTGTGCTGCAAATGATCAACAAACACCAACAAATTCTAAAATGAATATTTAAAATCATACACTTTAATCACATAATTACTGTAAAACTTTCACTGTGAAAGCGGGGTGCCATGGCCGAGCAGTTAAAATCGCCGACGTGAAACAGCTTGATAGGCCCTCACCGCGTTGGTTCAAGTCTCGGCCGGGGCGAGAGTTGTCATAATTCCAACTTATATGCACTCGGTCTGTGGTCCTACCAAGAAAAATGATTGCATATCTTTTTTCACCAATGACGAACTCTACATATAGGACCAAGTTGTGTTGGTGCAATATAACAAAAGCAACAATAGCACAATCTTAAATAATGTTTCGCTTTAAATGCTTTTGTTAGTTTATCATTTGTTGAATATAAAGAAATATATATATGTATATTTTTTTTAATTTAGTTTCTTTAAAATAATTCAATGCACGAAGTTTATTTTCTTCCTAAACCTTATACATCCTTCGAACATTTTGATAATATATAAAACAATGTTAAAACATCAAGGTTACAAAAGACACATAAAGTTGGTTTGTCAGAAAACTGAGTTAAATTTCTCAAATTAAAATGAAAATACATTTTATGATATTTAATTGTTTTCTTCCACACGTTTCACTCTCCTAAAAGTACACGAAATGGAGGATATTGCGTGATATCAACAAAAATAACAACAACAATAATGCTTAATGATAATAACATAACAATATCAATGAACAAGGGGTATCATAATAAATTGTGTAATTATATCATTACCTTTATCAAAAGTGTAAAAATAATTACTGCCAGAGTCAAAAAGTATGCAGAGGAAATATGAATCTAGCTTTTTTTCCTGTTTTAATTCAGTTGGAAAAGAACGATATTGTTGTATGTGAACTTGTAGATATAAAATGCAATAACAACAGATTGGTTATTTTGTTAGGCTCAAATACAAACTGTCTTCCCTAGGTTATATACCTTAGTTACAAACTTTAAGTACCATCATTTAATAATATATTGTACTTTAGAACATCTTTATTTATCCGTTGACAAATATATTTTTGTATACTTACAACAACAACAACAAACAACAACAACAACAATAAAAACAAAAACAGCAGCAGCATTAACAGCATTTGTCATTATGTTTGGAACAGTTCATAAGATATCGAAAATCTTATAATTATGACTTTTGATTATTTTCAATAAACTTTATTTCAAAACTTGTAGGTGAGTATTGTTGAAAACCACAGAAAAAAAAATTCAGAAAGTAAACTTAACTCCAGATATCTAATTAGAATTTAAATTCTTCATTAAACCCCATTGTTATCTAATTGATTGAATATTTTATCTAAACTAAATCTAATCAGCAGTTAAATTTATTCGTGAAAATAAATTGCCACTGACTATTTCTCTTTTCATAGAATTAAAGAAATTCCGATGGAATGGTTTTTCTTTATGGTTGAATTAACATAATGTCTGAAATTGAATATTCACACAAATACAGTGATTGATGCAAGTTATGTTCCATTTATAGTTTCTCAATGAAACATAACCGTTTTTCCCTTGATACATAAATTGCTGCTTCATCTGTAATAGCAAACTTTTAAAATACCGTGACTAGGTACCTGTTGTGCCATTCCTAAAACAAAACTATTATCTGAGGCTATGCAAGAGAAATTATTGCAGATTCCTCCCTCTTTGGTATTAAGACTGTTTCCATTCATACCTAGCCCAAGGTTTCACAAACAATATCAGCAACAATAAACTCCAACTGTCCAACAAGTGCTACTCACTTACATAGATCCAGCCAATCACTGTAAATATTCTCGACCAACAACTTTGGATCTAGATTTCAGTATGCACGTTTAGTAAGATAATTAAATAGGTTTTGCACAATTTCGAAAACAATAGACCGTTTGTATGAAATGGATATCTTTAACTACTCAAAGGACAAAGTTATAACATGTTCATGTAATCTTTAATTAGAAAATAAAAAGCTTATGACTTGTCTCAATAAAGATATATACGAAATAAAAAGTTCACGTTTCTGGTGAATTCTCAAAAGCATTCTAAATATTTTATGCATACATAAAACTTGAACTGCATCAAAGAGAAATGCCATTTAAAGCAATTAAAAATTAAAACAAAAATATTTTATTCCAATAATAACTTTTAACTGCATGTAATCATTTAATGCAGCTTCTTTAACTTGGTGATGGATGAATTGCGGAACAAGAGTGGACAATTTAGTATTCTAGATAAACAAGGCTTACAATCTTCTTTCAGCTGAATAATTAGGTCCCACTTACGATATACAAAGTTCATGTGCTGATCTATATTTATATGTTATTTAGCCTCTAAAGTTTGAAATAATTTATGAAGTTTATTATCTATTATGATGAAGAAACGATACACTAAAAAGCAAAACTAAAAATAATATTATTGTGGCAAAGCATTGTCATATATCACGCTTCAAAATAATGCGATGATAATTTTAATTAAACTAAAACTCATTCTCATGTCGCATTACATGTTTGTTTACATAATGTACTCTATTAGTAGTTGTACATGGATGTTAACTATCACTACCTGGATATGGTTCTATGTAGGTGCTTTTTTGTAAAATAGTAAGTTTTGGTTAATTCATTTAATAAGGACTTTAAACTGTGATGTTATTTCAGTTGACATATTGGTTTTTGAATTGAAGTTGCCCTTTTTGTTTCGTTCACATTACGTTTTTTCTTGTAACGTTATATCATATTATGTACTTTTGTGTATTTCATAATAGAACACTTTAAGTATGTTTATTTCTATATTAATTTCGTTTTACCATTTATTAAACAAAACGAATCAAAGTGTCTGGGCTACGGACAGCGTTACTTTAAAATTGTGTAACACGCCCAGTAAGAATATGTGACCACACGCGACTGCTGTTGCATCATTGTGACGATCCATAGTGATACGTGACCAAACTGAGGAAACATGCCTGACATGACATAACACTACACAAAGAGCTATGGTCGTCAGAACAGGGTCCTGTTGAGAATACGTTTTAATAAATAGTAGTTTTCTTCATAGCTTAAGTTGATGCAGTAGGCAGTCCCGAAAAACCGATACTGGTGATGTTCTTATAAGTAACTATCGGTGTTTATTTCTAACTATTGATGTTGATGTTTTTAGTTTGTTAATAAATGGATGTTCTTTTTTTTCTTTTTTGTGCTACTACCACTTTATTGTTTTATTTTTTGAAAAAAATGGACATTTTTATGCTTTCATTAAAGTAGACGGTGTAATGTTGTAAACAAATTTCCTATTCTTTTTATTTTGCTTGAAATTATTTTTAAAAACTACACTTTAATTAAATAAAGTTTTAAAAGCATTTAATGTCTTAAAAGAGATACCATAGGTATGCCACTTAGTTGAGTTTAAAAGTAAATTGAATTGACCAAACATACAATTAAAATAAATAAACTAGGGTTTAGAATGCGCATAAGTTTCGTTGAAGCTAAGGAAATTTGGTGATTAAACAACGACTCTTTTAGTGCTTCCACTAATGAATACATCTATTAAGACATTACACAAATGAGAGTTGAAATCTAAAATGTCCACTTAGAAGTTTTCAAGACATTTATGGCAAAATGAAACATTGTTTGAGTTCATGGATGACACAGAACTTTAGAATCTCATTTTAAAAGTACATAGAACATTAGATCGAATGTGATATAAATCGATGAATAATTAAAGACAACACCCAGTAAACTATATTTTAAGTTGTTGAGAACTAATTAAAGAAAAAAGGAAAGTATAATCGATTGAATTTTTAGACCGTTTAAGTCCGCGTTGTACGTTTTAAAAGGCACTATGTTCTTATCCGACGTCCACATTGTCCGATCTTTTTTTTCAAGGGATTTAGCACATCAAATACATTTTCCGATACCTTGCAATAATCGCCGATATGTCTATAATGATTGTTTGGTAAGATTTTCCTTATGTTATTTTATCCGACAGTTGCAAAATGAGATAAGCAGGAAATTGAACTCAAAACCAAGCATAATACGAATAGAAGACAATGTTGTGAATTGAACTTGGTTTGTAATAACAAATAGCAATTCTTGTTATGTTTGATCAATTATTAAAACAGTAATTTTGATTGCTACATAATTGGATGAATTGAAGATGTTACAAACATACGAAAAAATAAAAATATTTAAAACTATTATTTTTAGTGATATAATAGTTATCTTATTTGATGCCAAAATGTACATAACTAGACAGGATTGACAAAAAAGATTTACAATAATCTTATTTAATTTGTAAGTTCTGATCAATGTTAAATGCATACTCAGATGGTCAGTTAATGGGTCTTTTGAGTCATTTCAAATTCTGGTAGACATTTTATGAATAGTAAGTCTGTCAACAATACTGCTTCTTCTTCTTCATCTTCCACTATTACTACTTCTTCTACTACTACTGCTTCTCCTTTTTCTTCTTCTACTACTACTACTTATACTACTACTACAACTACTACTACTTCTACTACTTCTAATGCTGCTTCATTTGTTGCGGCTACAACTACTACTACTTCTACATCTACTACCAGTACTAGTACTACTATTACCACTTCTACTACCACTACTATACTTGTAGGTTTCCTACTAATACCACTTCTTCAATAACAGCTACTAATACAACAACAACTTCTGCCCATTCTGTCATAGATCGAATTTCTAAAACATCATACTCGTTAGCATGTACTTTAATTCAAATTCAATTTCTGGTGTTGCGCATTTAAGTTTAGTTTGCTCTAAATACTTCCCTTACTTGTTTACTTATTATTAAATTAGTTTGTCAATAAATTACCTGTAAATTTAGCAGGAAAATGTTTGATGAAAAATGATTATATACATGTCAAACATTGAATAGGGAATCAGTCGACAAGGAATTTTTAGAACTTTAGTCATTTTAGAAAATTTATTTTTTGATAAACTTAAAAAAATCTTAAACACTTTCAAGAAACTAGATATAAACATAAGTTAATCAAAACAATAATTTAAACATATCGTCAGTTTATATGTAATAGAAAATGAAAGCGTTCTTCAGTCCAATTTTGAAATAAAAATGCATTTCCCTTTCATGTTATGTATTGTTCTGATTTGATTATCAACTATGTGTCGACCATGTGTAAGGAAAATCTTTCACAGTTAATTAGTGTTAGAGTCGGTTAGAATCGCCGATTTGTAACCCATTACACCTAACCACATAAATTAGAGTCACGTTCGAGGCGATAACTTTTCATGGCTTGAGTTTTTCAACTTTCAGCTGACTTGAGGTACATCTTATGTTCTACCAAGTCCCACAATTGTGGGTTCTTTCTCCATTGATGTAAAACAGATACATATACTGTCCAAGTCTTATACCATCCAACTAAAAGTGTTTATTAGGTATTTTCAGTAATTATTGTGACACAAGAGAAAGAGCAAAACCTAGCTGATAAAGATATACCCTATATATTATTGTGTTTGACTTAAGGCCAAGACACATGTTAAATTTGTTATAATATATGTATACACATGTATAGAAACATCAACCATATTTTGTTTCTCTTGGCCATTTAGTAACAATACTATATTCCGGACGATACAATGGAGCTAATATGTTTCATATTCCTCTGGAAAGGGGCAAATGACGAAAATGTAACAAAGTTGAATCTTGATATCTGGAATCTTTAGATAAACGGCAGACAATTTTGAAATGCTCGAACACAATCTTTCTTCTCTTTGTTTCGCATCTCTTTCTAAATAAATATGGATTTTGATAGAAAAATATTTTGCAATGGAACAATGATAAAAGGGTATTTTCTAAACAAATATTTTAATTCAAGATTTGTTAAAACTATTTTTTTAATAGATGTATAAATATATGTGCGTATAATGAATGAAGCCAATGATACCAACAATTTCGTGAATTTTTATTTTTGTATTCATATTGTGTTTTTTGAAATCGGCCCCTTTTGCCAACTGACCGTTCCAAGGCGGTAACTGTTGGGTTTGCTCTTTTTGATAAATGACTCATCACAGATTTGTTCTTACATTGACATATGACGTCATCCATTCTTATCTTATATGTAAATACCTTTGTTCAGTGTCTTTTAAATTTTTGGTATATGTTGCAATGCTCATATCACTTTGTCACATATTCTTATTCATGACTGCAACAATGATGCTTATGCAGTGTGGCAGTCGTAAAAACCTGCATGTAATCTATATTGTCTCTTAATTCAGCATTCAATTCATCATATAAGGATTGTTGTGTATATTTCCTTTAATGGACATTGGACTTTCATGCGTTTTTATTCCATCTTTATATCAACAGGATGCTACAACCATTTACACTTCTCTGATAATTTTTTTTTTGATTAAAAATAAATTCATTTAAATCAACATTTTCGTGTGATTCTTCTAACAGAAACAATGCTTCTCCCTCTTCTGGATGCTGTGCGATTTTTTCAATGACTTTCCAAAGAAAACGTCAGCACTTGGACATTTTATATTCAAATAGACCGGTTTTCCATTTATCTCGAGAAATCCCCCCCAGAAAGTGCGAAGTTAGAGCTCTATAAAACTGGTTTAAGCATCCCAGTAGGTTTCTTTTGTCGACTGTCCGTTCCAAGGCGGTAACTGTTGGGTTTGCTCTTATTGTTAAATGTCTTTTCACATATTTGTTCTTACTTTTACATATGGCTTGCATGTAAATACCTGTGTCTTGTGCCTTTTCAAATGTTGGCATATGTTGTAATTGTCATAGGACTTTGTCACATATTATTATTGAAATAAGTGATAGTGTTGTTAGTACGATCCTCTCGTAATAGGAGACAATTGATATATAACAATAAAGTAACTAATCATTTCAGGAAACTCATCGTATTACATTCACATGACTTCCGTTGAATAGCAAATTTGACAAGAGCTAAAATAATTGCAAACAGCTAAATTGGAAATTAAATTACTCATTAATCCGATTGTTATCTAATCGATGACATGTTTCATAAACTAAATAGGTAAATTAAATAAGCATCTTAATAATATTCCTGAAACCTTTTGACCTTGAGATTGTCTGTTTTAAAAAAAAATCCAAGAAAATCGGACATAATCTGTATTTATGCATCGGACGATTAATTGTATGTCCAAAATCGAATAGTAATATAAATGTTAAATTTTATATATAATTAATATCAGTCTCGTATTGACTGAGAAGCTCGGAAACAATCTTTTAGTTAAATATGCTGCAAGATAAAATATTTAGAATGTTCCTTTCTCTGTTTATATTTTGACATTTATATTTTATAGTATTAATGAAATTCAAATTTATTTCCTCTAAGTCAGATACAATTTATTTTACGAATTATAAGCCCAAAGTCGTTATAGAAATGTCGCATCTATCTAGAATATAAAGCTAATAAAGTAAAAAACAAAAAACAAACAATGTTTGCATGGCAAATGACGATGAAGCATAAAGATAGGTAATATTTTTACGTCAATGACTCATTGCATAATGCTTTTTTGCAATTCGAAGTAATAAGTTCTTGTACGTAAAGAGGTACTATAAGAGTAAGTTTATATGTGAGAATTTAATTTTAAGGTTATTAGAAAGACACGTTTAAGTACAGTTTCCCCTTTTCTACAATTGCCATTATTGTTCAGGTGTTATTTGTGTTGATGTAAAAAGCATTTATCTTTTTGTAGTTTTACTATGTCGAATGTGATGATGTTGTTTTTGTAGCTATTGTTGGCAATGTCTGTTATCAACGTGGCGTTTGTTGCTGTTTTTATTTGTTTTTGACTTTAATGTATTTTTAAAGTTATTATTTGTCTTTCTATAGAAGCTATCATATTTATAAATGACACAATATTAAGTTAAAATGCCAATGTTGTTATTGGTGGTGTTTGTCGAATGGAGATTCTTTAGCTCCGAATATATATTATATTTGGTATAAAAGCAACGGCTCTTATGTTGCTTTCACTTTTGAAATGTGGCTACAAAGACTAAAAGACATTGATTAAATATATTCATGTTTTGAAGTTTAGGTTGCTTTCTGAAAATGTAATAGAATGGTGTCTGCTGTGCGGAAATATAAATTTGTAGCACTAGGCAAAACAATGCTTTCCGCGAAATGACGTTTGAAATAAAAGAGGCTACTATAAAGAGTACTATTTTTCTTGAAGAGTGTTAATTGACCTAAAAGTAGATTCCGTGTTTGTCTCTTGATAAAAACAATAAAAAAAAAAGAAACCAATGCAGCCAAATGGGAACAAGGTGAGAGTTTATGAGAACAAAATAACGCTTCTAGTTAAGGATGGATCATTTTGGTAAAATTGCACAATACAGTCTTAATTGCTATGAAATTGATTTCATAAAGTATTTTATGAGCAAACGCAAAATGGGATTATGTTGTCATAATTATTGCTATGCAACCGACATAGTTAATTGATGTGGACATACACATTGACAAGATATCAAGGAAATTAATTTTTATATTCGTCATGAATTTGAATATTCAATGAAATTAAAAAGGCGTTGATCATGTTTAAATTATTTAAATAATTGAAGAAAATAAAGTAGTTATAATGAGAATCAAGTCTTTTTTAACAATTGCTTTATATTTAAAAATATTTACTGTGTTCAATGTAATAAGATGACATGCACTTGTTGTAAATAAAATATGTGTAAAGAGTAACAGACAAAAAGAGGACGATATATAAAAAAATAGGTTTAGAATGGGGACCAGATTGATAACAAAGCCTAGTTATTTAGCAAATATGTCAATATATAAAAGTATCTTGTCGAATTTCTTTTTTTTAAATTTGTATGACTTCTGTTTTCTCCTTTGATATAAAAAAACTGCATAAACACATTAAACATTTTGTCACTATTATATGAATGGATGTTGTATTTTTGTAGACGGCAGGTTATGGACACTTATAAAATCTATTAAATGAAATTCCGTTTCATGTGGATAAAATAGTGTTTGCGGGATGTTTATTCCATGAAGCAAATATTATTTAATATCCTTCGGATTTCCTCTCAGCTTCATTACCTTTGATTCTGAAAGCAAACAGACAAGGTCATTGTCAATTAAGCTACCGTGCATGATTCTAACTCAGTAATAAGATTACTTTGACACACATATCACATCAATTTGATGACAAACGCCTTCATGATCAACGCAAATTTTACATTAACAGTTCGATGACAAACGCCCTCATGATCAACACAAATTTCAATTTAACAATATCTCGGAAATGGTCTGTCTAAATCGAAAAGAGTCACTTATGCAATATCGGATGGCTTGATTGCTGCAATAGAGTTTAACAAAACCATTTAAACTTGGAGTCAAATTATGCGTTGATTTAATATTGAAAAATAAAGTCCTTAGTAGACCTTTTAAGGCACTTGCTTTACATCATGGCAAACCGCTTCAGTTTATGATTACTGAATCAGTGAAACCTTATTGTGGTGTGACTCCATAGTAGTGTTTCATTACAGTGCCGCTTTCTTGGGTTATACAATTCTTGGCAAGGCGCCCCAGGGAAATATCTTTTTGACAAACACCAATGCTAATAAATGGATAGGGAGACAAGTGGTAAAGCGAAAAGATATTTTGAATGTAAACCGTTTTCGAAACTATTTCATAAACGAAAAACAAACAATTAACACAGTTATAACTTACCATTGCAGTTTTGTGCTTTTAAGACGCAAGACACAACTATAATAACAATAATAATAATTAAACAAAATCTTATAATTTTCTTATTCTTTTTTATACAAGAAACAGTTAAAACATAAAATACAGTTACTATTGAATGAAATTTAAAATGGAAATCGAATTAACCGAAATCTCTTTTTGCTTTTAGAACAAATGTATTACCCGGTTACTTACTTTCATTATTAGCTTTGTGTCTGTGTGATGTATCTTAACAAACCACATGACCTGGGGCTATAGTAAGGCATATACGTTGCTGAAATAGGTATCAGTATCAGTATCATTTTGACAACTTCCACATAGTTATCTGAAAATACGTTTTTATGAATACTTAAAAGTTGATGTTAGGGATTTATAAAGCAATAAAAGGACACATAACTTTAAGATATCAATATTTTAAATGACTAAGTTGATTCATCCATTGATAAAACACTGTAAAATACCGTAGCACTTTTAAAACTTTCATACGTAAATGTCTGTTTTCAATGTTGTAGAAAAGTTATTCCGCTTTTAAATGACAATTAATGTCTTATCAATCGTGTCGATTACGACGTTGTTCGCTGATATTCATCTAAATTATAATCACGCAGCAATCATAGGGGTATAACATATTCAGATACCGCGTGTGTCAGATACAGATATCACTTTTCATAACATTAACTGTTGTGCAATATTATGATATTAATTCACAGTGAGTTAATATTGCTGCATTTAATCATGTTTAATAAGAAATAATGTTTTTGTATTTACACTCAGCTGATTCTCATTTGTTACCATTGATTTAGAATTAAGCAAACCAGTTTATTGCACTTATTAAACAAAGAAGTAACGAATACTTCCACAAGCCCAAACTGTCTGACAATGAAGATATAACGTCTCCAAGGAAACTAAAATGTCACGGGTTCTGTCCTCACTTTTCGTAGAAAAGACAGCACTGAATCGTCTAAAGGTAAAAAAGAATTTTAGGACATTTATTTTCCTTGTAAATAACCCAAACCTACATGATAAAACGTTAAACTCTCTACATTGTTTGTTGTATATTGAACAAAGCTCATCATTTAAAAACACTATACAAGTAAGCGAATGGCATTATTTTTGACTTTAATAATATGCAGCTCCCATTGAACGTTGATCATTTACTGAAACATTTGAGATTTTACAAGGAATATCAAAGTTCTATTTATGAAATAACTTTATAATTGTATGTATAAAGCCACAAAGTCATTACTAATTGCTAATGTAAAACTTCAGAACCTTTACTAACAAAGTGTCACTTTTTAAAAAACAACCGACACGACAAACTGAAAATGGCGTTTTTCGGACGGACATTTTATACTGCCAACGTCAACGGTCGAAACGGTAATAAACAACACCATTTTTAATTTTTCTTGTTAGTTTGTTGAAAAACATCCAAAAAGCTATAAAAGAAACTGTTAAATCAATTGACGCATTTTCAGTAATATGTACGTGAGTTTGACTGATTCTTGATTATTTCCCGCATTTAGCAAAACCATTACCGAATTTGATAAAATTATCCATTTTTATCAGTTTGAATTTGATATTCCTTCATTCCATAGCGTGTAACAACACAGCCTTTTGATTGTAAAATTGAAATCAAGTACCATTATCGTTATTCCAACATTTTAAATATTCTGAGCATCATCATTGTAATCAAATCGTGACAAATTAAAGAACACAATTATTATATTCAAAAAAATAAAACTTCCACGCAGCTTCTTTTAATTAAGCTTTCATCTAGAACAAAATCAGGCTTTCATAAATGCGTCGTAAAAATAAGTAAGACATATAGCAACAAACGAAGCCATATCCAGTAAAGCTTCATTTTGTATTATTGAAAGATGGTTGAAGTGGTGCTTTTTCGTAAATTTTTAATAAAAATACAAGATACATCATATTAGTTAGAATAACAAACAACTGCCCCAATGACTAACGCATTAGCTGATAATTAAACAAAATTGAAAAAGAGCTTTAAAATAAGTCAGAGTTGACATTTTAACAGTGTCAAAAGGTCTGATTGATTAACCTTTGAAAGGAATTGATTACATACGGGGAATAGTATTATTCGATTTGGATAAGTCACATGAAGAATTTTTTGGTTTGGAAAGAACTGTCTTTGCTGGCTGTAGCATTTATTCAGCACAATCGACAAATTCGAAATGCTGCATTTATAGTTGATATACATGAATTTAAAGTAAATACTTGATAAAAATACTTCATATTTTATCTTAACTTGGTTTATATTTTCCTTTCGTTTTATCGTCTGCTTCCTTAAAACGTGATGACCATTTACACTTAAATAATGTCTGGCAGCTCAATAACACCATCTTCAAAAATAAAATGCCCAAAACATCATATCTCCATAAGAGAATAATATGATTGTTGGCTTCTATATGTGTTCATTCCAGTGTTACATAACATTGTCGCTTTTTAGGTTTGTTGACATAATACGATATTCGCAAACATACTTAGACAAAGATCAGAGTTCAATAATTTGTAAGAAAAGTTCTGAGAGTTCTGCAACGTATATGTGAAAAAAAGGCACAGGACAGTGGCATTTACATGCCTGTCCGCTGAAACGTTACAAAAACAGCGACGAAATAAAGCAAACCCAACAATAACTTTGTGTAATGGTCAGTCAAATCGGTTTTACAGAGCTCTTACAGAGCAAGCATTTAAATCTTTTAATGACAAAGATAAACAAGACAACAATCATGAACGATACTACAAACATAACGAGACAAAAAAATAAACGAGGCTACAAAAATGAGCGAGACACAACCATATACGGAACTCACAAACGAAAGAAAACAACAAGTAGACACATTAAAAATGAAATTGCCAGTCGGTATGACTTTTCATCGTCACTGTGATTGTTTTAACTGGAAAACATACCGATGAAGCGTAATAACATTTAATGACATTTTACCTGCGGACCTATTTGGAATATATGCCATCAGACGCAGAAAGATTGTGTTGCAAATGATCAACACGCACCAAAAAATTCTAAAATGTATATTTAAAACCATATACTTAAAACATCAAGGTTAAAAAAGCACATAAAGTTCTTTTGTCAGAAAACTGAGTTAAATTGCTCAAATTAAAATAAAAATACATTTTATGATATTTAATTGTTTTCTTCCACACGTTTCACTCTCCTAAAAACACACGAAATTGAGGATAGTGCGTGATATCAACAGAAATAACAACAACAATAATGTTTAATTATAATAACATAATAATATCAATGAACAAGGGGTATCATAATAATTGTGTAATTATATCATTACCTTTGTATCAAAAGTGTAAATACTGCCAGAGTCAAAAAGTATGCAGAGGAAATATCACAGCATATACTGTATATGAATCTAGCTTTTCTTTCCTGTTTTAATTCAGTTGGAAATGAACGATATTGTTGTATGTGAACTTGTAGATATAAAATGCAATAACAACAGACTGGTTATTTTGTTAGGCTCAAATACAAACTGTCTTCCCTAGGTTATATACCTTAGCTACAAACTTTAGGCTCCATCATTTAGTAATATATTGTACTTTAGAACATCTTTATTAATCCGTTTACAAATATATTATTGTATACTCACAACAACAACAACAATAAAAACAATAACAGCAGCAGCAACAACAGTATTTGTCATTATGTTTGGAACAGTTCATAAGGTATCGAAAATCTTATAATAATGACTTTTGATTATTTTCATATTTGTCATATATTCTTATTCATGATCACAACAATGTTACTTGTGCATTGTGGCGGTCGTAAAAATCTCCCCGTGCATGTAATCTATGTTGTCATTTAATTCATCCTATAAGGATTGTTACGTGTATTACCTTTGATGGACATTGAACTTTGGTTCTTCAATTCCATCTTCACATGAACAGGATGCTACAACCATTTATTCGTCTCTGGTCATGTTTGTTCATGATTCAGAAAGTTAATTTTATTTGTGGTCAACCATTTTTGTGTTGTTTTTCAAATCGAGATAATACCATATTCCTTTTCTGAACACTATGTGAACATTATTTTTCGGTGACGTCACTACTTTCGTCATAACGTATAGAAAATATCAGCGCATGGACATTTTGTTTTCAAATAGATCGTTTTTCTTTATGTTGCTTGCATTTGAGAGGCTCGTCAGGAAGTGCGAGGTTAGAGCTCTGTAAAACCGGTTTAAGCACCCCAGTCGGTCCATATTGCCGACTGACCGTTCCAAGGCGGTAACTGTCGGGTTTGCTCTTTTCCTTAAATGACTCGTCACAAATTTGTTCTTACTTTTCGCTTGGCTTGCATGTGAAATACCTTTGTTCTGTGCCTTTTCGGAGTTTGGTATATGTTGCAATACTCATAGGACTTTGTCATATATTCTTATCAATAAACTTTATTTCAAAACTTGTAGGTGAGTATTGTTGAAAACCACAGAAAAAAAATTCAGAAAGTAAACTTGGCTCCAGATATCTAATTAGAATTTAAATTCTTCATTAAACCCAATTGTTATCTAATTGATTGCATATTTTATCTAAACTAAATCTAATCAGCAATTAAATTTATTCGGGAAAATAAATTGCCACTGACTATTTCCCTTTTCATAGAATTAAAGAAATTCCGATGAAATGTTTTTTCTTTATGGTTGAATTAACATAATGTCTGAAATTGAATATTCACACAAATACAGTGATTGATGCAAGTTATGTTCCATTTATAGTTTCTTAATGGAACAGAACCGTTGTTCCCTTGATACATAAATTGCTGGTTCATTTGTAACGGCAAACTTTTTCAAATACCGTGACTTGGTACCTGTTGTGCCATTCCTAAAACAAAACTATTATCTGAGGCTATGCAAGAGAAATTATTGTAGTTTCCTCCCTCTTTGATATTAAGACCTAGTTCATTCATACCTAGTTTAAGGTTTCACAAACAACATCAGCAACAATAAGCTCTAACTGTCCGACAAGTGCTACACACTTACATAGATCCAGCCAATCACTGTAAATATTCTCGACGGACAACTTTGGATCTAGATTTCAGTATGCACGTTTATTATATAATTAAATAGGTTTTGCACAATTTCGAAAACAATAGACCGTTTGTATGAAATGGATATCTTTAACTACTCAAAGGATAAAGTTATAACCTGTCCATGCAATCTTTAATTAGAAGATAAAAAGCTTTTGACTTTGTCTCAATAAAGATATATACGAAATAAAAAGTTCACGTTTCTGGTGAATTCTTAAAAGCATTCTAAATATTTTATGCATACATAAAACTTAAACTGCATCAAAGAGAAATGCCATTTAAAGCAATTAAAAATAAAAACAAAAATATTTTATTCCAATTATAACTTTTAACTGCATGTAATCATTTGATATAAAATGCAATAACAATCTTTGAAAACATAATACTCACATTTTGTATCTGGTGTTTTAATGCTGCTTCTTGAACTTGGTGATGGATGAATTGCGGAACAAGAGTGGACAATTTAGTATTCTAGATAAAGCAAGGCTTACAATCTTCTTTCAGTTAAATATTTAGGTCCCCCTTACGATATACAAAGTTCATGTGTTGATTTTGCATGATCTACATTTAAATGTGATTCAGCCTCTAAAGTTTTAAATAATTTATGAAGTTTATGATCTATTATGATGTAGAAACGATACACTTAAAAGCAAAACTAAAAATAATATTACTGTGGCAAAGCAATGTCATATATCACGCTTCAAAATAATGCGATAATAATTATAGTTTTAACTAAAACTCATTCTCATGTCGCATTACATGTTTGTTTACATAATGTACTCTATTAGTACTTGTACATGGATGTTAACTATCACTACCTGGATATGGTTCTATGTAGGTGCTCTTTTGTAAAATAGTAAGTTTTGATTAATTCGTTTAACTAATAAAGACTAATTAACCGGATGTCATTCAGTTGACATATTGGTTTTTGACTTAAAGTTGCACTTTTTGTTTCGTTCACATTACCTTTTTTTTGTAGCGTTATATCATATTATGTATTTTTGTGTATTTCATAATAGAACACTTGAAGTATGTTTATTTCTATATTAATTTCGTTTTACCATTTATTAAACAAAACGAATCAAAGTGTCTGAGTTACGGATAGCGTTACTTTAAAATTGTATAACATACCCAGTATGAATATTAGACCACACGCGACTGCTGTTGCATCATTGTGACGATCCATATTGATACGTGACCAAACTGAGGAAACTGCCTGACATGACATAACACTACACAAAGAGCTATGGTCGTCAGAACAGGGTCCTGTTGAGAATACGTTTTAATAAATAGTAGTTTTCTTCATAGCTTAAGTTGATGCAGTAGGCAGTCCCGAAAAACCGATACTGGTGATGTTCTTATAAGTAACTATCGGTGTTTATTTCCAACTATTGATGTTGATGTTTTTAGTTTGTTAATAAATGGATGTTCTTTTTTTTCTGTTTTGTGCTACTACCACTTTATTGTTTTTTTTTGTTGAAAAAAATGGACATTTTGATGCTTTCATTGATGTAGACGGTGTATTGTTGTAAACAAATTTCCTATTCTTTTTATTTTGCTTGAAATTATTTTTAAAAACTACACTTTAATTAAATAAAAGTTTAAAAGGAATTTGGTGTCTTAAAAGAGATACAATAGGTATGCCACTTAGTTAAGTTTAAAAGTAAATTGAATTGACCAAACATACAATTAAAATAAATAAATTAGGGTTTAAAATGCGCATAAGTTTCTTTGAAGCTAAGGAAATTTGGTGATTAAACAACGACTCTTTTATTGCTTCCACTAATGCATACATCTATTAAGACATTACACAAATGAGAGTTGAAATCTAAAATGTCCACTTTTCTAAGACATTTATGGCAAAATGAAACATTGTTTGAGTTCATGGATGACACAGAACTTTAGAATCTCATTTTAAAAGTACATAGAACATTAGATCGACTGTGATATAAATCGATGAATTATTAAAGACAACACCCAGTAAACAATATTTTAAGTTGTTGAGAACTAATTAAAGAAAAAAGGAAAGTATAATCGATTGAATTTCAGAACGTTTAAGTCCACGTTGTACGTTTTTAAAGGCACTATGTTCTTATCCGACGTCCACATTGTCCGATCTTTTTTTTTTCAAGGGATTTAGCACATCAAATACCTTTTCCGATACCTTGCAATAATTGCCGATCTGTTTATAATGATTGTTTGGTAAGATTTTCCTTATGTTATTTTATCCGACAGTTGCAAAATGAGATAAGCAGGAAATTGAACTCAAAACCAAGCATAATACGAATAGAAGACAATGCTGTAAAATGAACTTGGTGTGTAATAACAAACAGCAATTCTTGTTATGTTTGATCAATTATTAAAACAGTAATTTTGATTGCTACATAATTGGATGAATTGAAGATGTTACAAACACACGAAAAAATCAAAATATTTAAAACTATTATTTTTGTGATATAATAGTTATCTCATTTGATGCCAATATGTACATAACTAGACAGGATTGACAAAAAAGATTTACAATAATCTTATTTAATTTGTAAGTTCTGATCAATGTTAAATGCATTATCAGATGGTCAGTTAATGGGTCTTTTGAGTCCTTTCAAATTCTGGTAGACATTTTCTTCTTCTTCTTCATCTTCCACTATTACTACTTCTTCTACTACTACTGCTTCTCCTTCTTCTTCTTCTACTACTACTACTTATACTACTACTACAACTATTACTACTTCTATTACTTCTAATGCTGCTGCATTTGTTGCGGCTACAACTACTACTACTTCTACTACCAGTACTAGTACTACTATAACCACTTCTACTACCACTACTATACTTGTAGGTTTCCTACTAATACCACTACATCAATAACAGCTACTAATACAACAACAACTTCTGCTCATTCTGTCATAGATAGAATTTCTAAAACATCATACTCGTTAGCATGCACTTTAATTCAAATTCAATTTCTGGTGTTGCACATTTAAGTTTAGTTTGCTCTAAATACTTCCTTACTTGTTTACTTATTATTAAATTAGTTTGTCAATAAATTACCTGTATATTTTGCAGGAAAATGTTTAATTTTAAAAAATGATTATATACATGTCATACATTGTTTAGGGAATCAGTCGACATGGAATTTTTAGAACATTAGTCATTTAAGAAAATTTACTTTTTGATAAACTTAAAAAAATCCTAAACACTTCCAAGAAACTAGATATAAACATAAGTTAATCAAAGCAATTATTTAAAAATAAACATCAGTTTATTAGTAATAGAGAATGAAAGCGTTCTTCAGTCCAATTTCGAAATAAAAATGCATTTCTATTTCATTATGTTTTGTATTGTTTTGATGCGATTATCAACTATGTGTCGACCATGTGAAAGGAAAATCTTTCACTGTTAATAAGTGTTAGAGTCGGCTAGAATCGCCGATTTGTAACTCATTAGCCCCTCACCATATGAATTGGAGTCCCGTTCGGGGCGAAAACTTTTATGGCTTGAGTTTTTTCAACTTCCAGCTGACTTGAGGTACATCTTATGTTCTACCAAGTCCTACAATTGTGGGCTCTTTCTCCACTGATGTAAAACAGATACATATACTGCCCAAGTATTATACCCTCAAACTAAAAGTGTTTATTAGGTATTTTCAGTAATTATTGTGACACAAGAGAAAGAACAAAACCTAGCTGATAAAGATATACCCTATATATTATTGTGTTTGACTTAAGGCCAAGAGACATGTTAAATTCGTAAATATATATATGTATTAACATATATAGAAACACCAACCTTATTTTATTTCTTTTGGCCATTTAGTAACAAAACTATATTCCGGACGATACAATGGAGCGAATATGTTTCAAATTCCTCTGGAAAAGAGTAAAGTGACGAAAATGTAACAAAGTTGAATCTTGGTATTTGGAATCTTTAGATAAACGGTAGGCAGACAATTTTGAAATGCTCGAACACAATCTTTCTTCTCTTTGTTTCGCATCTCTTTCTAAATAAATATGGATTTTAATACATATTTTTCAATGGAACAACGATAATAGGGTATTTTTTTCAAACAAATATTTTAATTCAAGATTTGTTAAAAACTATTTCCATAGATGTATAAATATAGGTGCTTATAATGAATGAAACCAAGGATACCAACAACTTCTTGATTGTTTATTTTTGTATTCATATTGTGTATTTTGAAATCGGCCCCTTTTACAGACTGACCGTTCCAAGGCAGTAACTGTTGGGTTTTTATCAAATGACTCATCACAGATTTGTTCTTTCTTTTACATATGGCGTCATCTATTCTTATCTTAAATGTAAATACCTTTGTCTTGTGTCTTTTCAATTTTTGGTATATGTTGCAATGCTCATATAACTTTGTCACATATTCTTATTCCCGCAATAGCTCAGATGGTAGACCGTCGGCTTGCGGATCGGGAGGTCGTGGGTTCGAACCCCGGCCGGGTCATACCAAAGACTTTAAAGTTGGTAGTAGTGGCTTCCCTCCTAACGCTCGGGGCTACGGGGACAGCATTACGCCTGACTCGTCGGTGTCAGTATAATGGACCGGCCGGGTTCAGTCCCTGGGCACCTCATAAGTGCCCCTGTGCTATAATGATAGAAATGTCGCTGCGCAGTATCGGCAAGAATGCCGGCTAATCCCAATTCCTATTCTTATTCATGATTACTACAAAGATGCATATGCAGTGTGTCAGTCGTAAAAACATGCATGTAATCTATGTTGTCTCTTAATTCACCATTCAATTCATCCTTTGATAAGAATATATGAAAAAAGTCCTATGAGCATTGCAACATATACCAAACTCCGAAAAAGCACAGAACAAAGATATTTCACATACAAGCCAAGCGAAAAGCAAAAACAAACCCGTGATGAGTCAATTAACGAAAAGAGCAAACCCGACAGTTACCGACTTGGAACGGCCATTCGGCAATATGGACCGACTGGGGTTCTTACACCTGTTTTACAGAGCTCTCGCACTTCCTGACGAGTTTCTCAAATGCAAGCAATGAAAAGAAAAACGATCTATTTGAATAAAAAAAATGTCCAAGCGCTGATATTTTAGTTATGACGAAAGTAGTGACGCCATTGAAAAATAATGTCCACATAGTGTTTAGAAAAGAATTTTGTATTATTTCGATTTGAAAAACTACACAAAAATGGTTGACTATAGATAAAATTAACTTTCTGAATCTGAATCATGAACAAACGTGTCCAGAGACGAAAAAATGGTTGTAGCATCCTGTTGATGTGAAGATGGAATTGAAGAACCAAAGTCCAATGTCCATCAACGAAAATACACGTAACAATCCTTATCGGATGAATTAAATGACAACATATGCGATTGTTGTGTATATTTCCTTTGATGGATATTGGACTTTCATGCCTTTATTCCATCTTCACATTAATAGGATGCTACAACCATTTACACTTCTCTGGTCATTCCTTTCTTGATTAAAAAATGAATTTATTTAAATCAACATTTTCGTGTGATTCTTCTAATTGAAATAATGCTTCTTTCTCTTCTGGATGCTGTGTGGACATGATTTTTTTAATGACGTCACAAAGAAAACGTCAGCGCTTGGACATTTTATATTCAAATAGATCGGTTTTCCATTTATCTTGAGAAATCCCCACAGGAAGTGCAGGGTTAGAGCTCTGTAAAACTGGTTTAAGCACCCGAGTAGGTTTCTTTTGTCTTCCAAGGCTGTAACTGTTGTGTTTGCTCTTATTGTTAAATGTCTTATCACAGATTTGTTCTTACTTTTACATATGGGTTGCATGTAAATACCTTTGTCCTGTGCCTTTTCAAATGTTGGTATATGTTGTAAAGGTCATATGACTTTGTCACATATTCTTATTGAAATAATTGATAGTGTTGAAAGTATGATCCTCTCGTAATATGAGATTATTGATGTATTCCAATTAAGTATCAAATCAGTTCAGGAAACTCATCGTATAACATTCACATGACTTCCGTTGAACAGCACAATTGACAAGAGCTAAAATAATTGCAAACAGCTAAATTGGAAATTAAATTACTTATAAATCTAATTGTTATCTATTTGATGATATGTTTCCAAAACTAAATAGATAAATTAAATGAGCATGTTAATAATATTCCTGAAAATCTATTGCCCTTGAGATTGCCCGTTTTAAAAAAATTCAAATAAATCGGACATAATCTGTAACGATGAAGCATACAGATAGGCAATATTTTTACGTCAATGACTTATTGCATAATTCTTTTTTGCAATTCGAACTAATAAATTCTTGTACGTAAAGAAGTACTATGAGGCTAAGTTTATATGTATTTCATTTTAAGGTTATAAGAAAGACACGTTTGAGTACAGTTTCTCCTTTTCTACTATTGCCATAATTGTTCAGGTGTTATTTGTGTTGATGTAGCAAACATTTTATCTTTGTTAGTTTTACTATGTCGAAAGTGATGTTGCTTTTTTTGTAACTATTGTTGGCAATGTTTGTTAATAAACGTGGCGTTTGTTGCTTTTTTATTGGTTTTTGACTTAAATGTATTTTTAAAGTTATTATTTGTCTTTCTTTAGGAGCTATCATATTTATAAATGACACAATATTTAAATTAAAATGCCAGTGTTGGTATTGGTGGTGTTTGTCGAATGGAGATACTTAAGCTTCGAAATATATTATATTTGGTATAAAAGCAACGGCTCTTATGTTGCTTTCACTTTTGAAATGTGGCTACAAGGACTAAAAGACATTGATTAAATATATTCATGTTTTGAAGTTTAGGTCGCTTTCTGAAAATGTAATAGAATGGTGTCTGCTGTGCTGAAATATATAAGTATGTAGCACTAGGCAAAATAATGCTTTCCGTGAAATGACGTTTGAAATAAAAGAGGATACTATGAAGAGTACTATTTTTCTTGATAGGTGTTAATTGACCTAAAAAAGTAGATTCCATGTTTTTCTGTTGATAAAAAAGAACAATAGAAAAAGAAACCAATGCAGCCAAATGGGAACAAGGTGAGAGTTTATGAGAACAAAATAACACTTCTAGTTAAGGATGGATCATTTCGGTAAAATTGCACCATACAGTCTTAATTGTTATGAAATTGATTTCATTGAATATTTTATGAGCAAACGCAAATGGGATTATGTTGTCATAATTATTGCTATGCAGTCGACATAGTTAAAATTGATAAATATACGTTGACATGAATATCAAGGAAATACATTTTTTATATTCAGCATAAATTTAAATGTTAAATAAAATTAAAAAGGCGTTGACCATGTTTAAATTATTTAAATAATTGAAGAAAATAAAGTAGTTATAATGAGTATCATGTCTTTTTTAACAATTGCTTTATATTTAAAAATATTTACTATATTGAATGTAATAAAATGACATGCACTTGTTGTAAATAAAAGATGTGTAAAGAGTAACAGACAAAAAGAAGACGAATAAATACTAATAAAGAAACAAGTTATAAACAAAAGCAAATAAATAAAATAAAGATATCTAAGTTACAGCGCTGACAAATGTAAATCTTACTGTGCCTTCTAATGTCAGTTAAAAACAAACTCAAAGTTTTAGCAAATGATGAGAAAGAAATCAGTATAAGGAAAAAATCTTTAAAAAATATTTACTAGAAAAGAGTCGAAGGCAAAAACGGTGAAAATTATATATACAATAAAACATTATTATTACTTTAAAAGAAAAGACTTTACACACATTGAGAAAAAGCAAGGGTAACAAAAGTCTAGATCATTCGGTATAAGGACCACCGGCTTGGATGCTCAAGTTTTCATTGACCTTTATAAGAATAATAATAAAGATGTTCCTCATTTTTTATTTTGTATCTATTAATATATAGGACTGCATTTTAATAGTTTACTTTAGAGATTAAATTAAGATAAACATATTGCCAAATCTTAAACCCCACTGTCTGTATCAATTCAGGGACTAATAATGCATAAGTAAATATCTCCCTTTGTGCGACCCAACCATTAATAATTTTGCAGGACTTGTATGCCTGTTTTCTACCGTAAATCAAATAACTTTCAGACATGAGATATGTAAGTTAAGATACGTGCTTTCAGCGCCGTATGACCTATCAAGTGTCGGTGTGCCATAAAACCCCAAATACATAAGGCACGTACCTTGTGACGAATGCGAGGATGTTTTTTAAATAATAATTTACCAAAAGTTTAACGTTTTTTTTTTCGTTTTTCTTTTACTCATACGACAGAATTATGGTCATATTGGCGCCGTCCAGCTTATTATTAAGAAAGGCAGACCCAGATATATGCTGGCTAAAACTACCGGCGCACCGTTGGTAAGCTGAAAGACCACCCCACATCTAAGTTCTCTCACCGACCGAGACCTACACCCACGCAGCGAGGGTGACCAAGTCTCATATGGACAATGTCGAAATAATAACCATACAATATATAGATGTCACATTCATTATATATATCTGACGTCAATAACTAGTTGATGTCTGTCGTACCGATAGGTGAAATGTATGCGAAAGATTAGATATGGCACATACTGCAATATGTTTGCAAATCATCATCAGCGCTAAGACCTATTGATGTCATACTAATTTAATATTATGTTCGAGTCGATTAGAAATGTACAAATGATCACGAAATGATATTAATCGGTCTGTACTGTGCTCAGATAAATGGATAATAAGGTCTCTTATTAGTCACCATTTAACCTGATCAAAACCATTAAATGAGCCAAAGGAAGAAATTTGGCTTCAAAGATTAAAAGACATTGATTAAATATATTCGAAGTTAAAGTTTGCTCGGATATTTCATGGCTTGTTCTCATGAGTTCAAATAATATTTTAATGAAACGGAGATTGGAAATTTCTTGTCTGCATATTTAGGGTCACAAAAACGGACAGTACTTTAAATTTATTTTTCAAATTATAAGTTATCTTGCAGATACCACCTTGGAATTATATCAAAGTAAATCAATCGATGAAACTGCAAAAAAATAGCAGACATGCTTGCTAAAGATGAATAAATTAGGGAATAAGTTAGAGAACTCAAATGTAAAGAAAAACACAATTTTATACAAATTATTTCGAATTACAATAAAACCGCAATATTGGACAATATAATGAGCATTCATTGAATTTGAATCGCTAATGTTGCCATAAATCTTGTACAATCTTAATGAAGTTTAATTGAGGCGTAAAATATATAAATAGACACGTTTGGAAATACGTTATTCGATGTCATTTGTGTGTGCATGTTGATGTTGTTTAACTCTTGATTAAATTTAATTAAAGATACAACGAAGAAGTTATGCCAATTTATGCAATTCTTGCTTAATCGGAGATTTTAATATTAATTATTGCGAAATAAGTCATTATGAACTATACAATTTTATTCAAATAAAGATGTTTTGAGGATTACTTTATTACTTTATGCCAGTTAATATAACACACATCGATTTAAAAACAAAAATGTTTAACTTGAAAATTGTTAAAAATACAAGCATACAGTATAATTATTATTTTCATATAAGTAACTCTCATAAACCATGTAAAAGAAACCGACGTTGTATTAATTCATATTAAGCTTCAAGTGAAGCAAAACTTATCAATACTACATTTGCACTTAACATTTTACACTGTCCAACTGGTTTATTGCTGAAATGTCTTGTTACCGCATAGACTTCTCAGGAAACTGGCGTTATATTAAATTATCTAGTTTAGTGATAAAAGACTTGAAAAGAGGTTTGTAAGATGTAATGATAAATAATTTGCCAGTACTATTATAAGATAAATACGAAGTACGTTAATAAATATCTAAATGGTGTTATTGTAATATATAAAGTAAAACATTGTCAGTGCCATTGTTCTGTGTAGACTTTATATATTCAAAGCCGATATACTTTGACATATATTGTATCTTGAATGTTCGTTTTCATTGTTTTATGATTGTATATGAAAGTGAAAATGCAACCACTTAAAGTTCTCCTATCCAAATGCGTATTGAAAAAGTTCATGGGACATAAACTGTCTTCTGTCACACATGAGCCGCATATGCTTACCGGGACAACACTCTCATTGGTTATCACTATACGCCTAACACCGGTTACATTTCTCTGTGCTACAGTAAATACAGCCATTGCGAAGAGCGCGTGACCATAGTGGAGATCTTGCTATGAACATCCGTATTGGTATTAATGTAAAATGTTCAAAACGATTAAAGGGTAATCTATATTTCAATTTAAACATTTCCTCGTATTTTATCGTTAGAATAAAGCTATAATAGTACAATTATGATACAATATTATAGCTTTATATTCCGTTCAAATCTGGTTCGTCAAATATTTAATTTTACTTCCATTGTGGCAGAGGCAAATGTGATCTGAACGGCCCGTGACCTCTGACTGGAGATTGGGTCAGCAGGTATTTGATGAAGAAACTAATTCCTGAGGCCTTCATATATGTCACGGCACGGTGACCCATTTCATAACCAGCGGGGAGGCTGACGACTTGTACGTTATTATTGGCGACGCGTTGGAGCGCGACACCTATATATGGAATGCTCACTGAAATTTGCACATTGGAAAAGTTTGTTTTGCGGACTTTTATAGATTACACGACACTAAATGAATTTGTTCTTTACACTATAGTAAATGGTAGTATCTTTGGGAGCAATTTAACAGGGAGCCGTTTCTTTGGGAACCACACAACTATATATGCTGAGAAAGAACAATTAACAGGGCCTCTACAAATTTATGTGTTACGTTTGTCCGCCACTGAAAACAAATACACCAAAATTTGGCACAAGAGTACCCGCACAATTTCAGTGAAATTATCAGTTCCGGACTAAATGGATCAGCACATTATTGAGCATAGGAGTGCAGTTATTTTGAATTTTAATAACTCGACAATGTTGACAATGTTGTAGCTTTACTTTACACCAAATTACATGAGATTATCTTCATTATAGCAAATACAGTCAAAAACAAAATAATCTATCTTATAGTATTTTATGTCTGTCTACTACTTCCGCTGCACATTTTGCTTACCACCCATTTACAATAACCCTGATAAAATATGGGTCCAAATTCGGGCAACAGCGTTCTATCTATTATTATTATTATCTAAAATATATTTTGTGTATGTCTGTAGTTTTGCACAGACGTATCAGGAAACGAGAGATGCTGTTGTATTTTTTTTATTATTACAATTTCTAAACCTTGAAGATACATGCACATGTATTCTCTCAAACGCCTTTACATGTTTAAGTTACATTTAAAGACACTCGCAAAACGATCTTTGAAAGGTCAGGTCTGCGCAAATCTAAATATAGCATTCCAAGTGCTGTCAGCGTATATGACCAATCGGGACAACTCGGATAATTGTCCCGAGGACGAAATTACCCGAAGAATTCCGATTTTGCCATATTTTCGAAAAAACAAAACAAAAACAAACCCACGTCGCACAGCGCTTTATAACTTTTTTTTTAAAAATTAGCACAGCAATAGGAGTAGATTTTAATTGTTGGCATGAGATTATCTTAATTATAGCAAATACAGTCAGAAAACAAAAGCATCTACCTTAAAATATCAACAACAACACCAACAACAACACCAGCAAATTGTCAGCGGTACTACTTCCGGTGTACATTTACACTAACCGCCCCTTCTAACTTTGATATAATATGGTTCCTAATTCGGTAAACGGCGTTCTGTTTTTTTTATTTACTTATTTGTATGTCTAACTTTAATGCAAACATGGTAAAAACGAGAGATTTTGGTTTATATATATATCTCCATGTACGTACTGACGAAAGTCGAAAGTAGATAGGAATGCTCTTTTATAGCATCTCTGACGTGTTTGTGGTCAGTGGATTATATTTTTGGACTCTGGATAGGAGGGTTTCAAATTCAATCCCTAGTCCCGTCACAAACGTTTTTAAAAGGATCATATTAAAGATTCGGATGTTTAATTCACTTGAATAAGTGAAACGTTCACCACACCAACAAAACATTTATAATATGCTTGAAGTGGTCTTGGTCAAGAGGATAAGGTTATAGACTCAGAATCAAATGGTTCCGAATGCAAACATTAGACCCGTTATGACAAGTTTAAAAAAGTATCTTATTAACGATTTGGATTATCATTAAAGAAACGTTGGAATCACACCAAGAAAGCATTTATAACAAAGTTGAAGTCTTCTTGGTGAAGAGGTTAAGTTTATGGACTCGGAATCGGAGAGTTGTGGGTTCAAGCCCTAGACCTGACATGTGATTTATTCCTTATCAAGACTTTTATTACGCGAACATTTAACAAAAACAGAATATGTTCGGACTAATTATTACGTCCTTACACCCAGATTTAATAGAAAGTAATATCCCCCTTGGATAACAAGATTTATTTTTTATGTAGTATTTATTTCCTCTATTGAATGACAAACTGCCATTCATTTGACAGCAGCTTTTGTTAAGTTAAATTCTTTATGTCAGCTCAGTGTTTAATTATAAACCGCAGTAGCACATACTTATGTAAAAACATTGCTTTGCTACAACATTAGTTCCATCGGGATAAACGACATACTGTATAGTTCTGTCTACGATTTTCCCAGTTTGTCTTCATCCATTTCACTTTAAATGTGAGAAATAGGTTAAGTTTAGGGAGTATAACGCATTGTTCTTTGTATAGATAATAAATGTTGTTAATGTACTTTAGACCACGATTGCTGTGGCAGGGGCGCTTTTTTTCTCGACTTACCTCACCAAACACTCACCAACGCCACATACATATTTTAAAAAAATATTTATGGTTTGAAATGTTTCTAAAAGCTCATTCCCTGATAAAGTTATATATCTGTTCTTCTAGAAAAGAAAGACAAGGACAACCAACAAAAAAAGCCTTGTTACAATTCGAATTTTGAACCTCAAACGTCTCATAACCGAAATGATTACGACAGGATTTAACCGGCGCTTTAACGTTAATTTGGATTAAAGACGGCCCCGATGAGGGGCCCTAACTATTACTTTGGTCAGTCTTCTTTACCAAAAACTTCTTGTTTCGAAGTAGGCTGCACATTGTTTCACTAGAGTTAGTTTGGCTTTAAAAACGTTAAAATAAGACCTGTTTTGCAAGTTATTTCCGACTTTAAAAGTTTGTCTCAGGCTGTTTATTTTCTTGATTTTGTAAAATTTGAAACTGTGCTACTCATTAAGGCGGTTGTTTTTCTATTTGATGTGAAATTTCCCTCAAATCCATTCAATTACCGTGTAAAGTTCATGCTCGGTAGTTTAATTGACAATGACCGTGATTTTTTATTCGGGGTCGCGGAAAGGCTCCATAAACGTGTATTTTCTGGTTGATTGCTGGAATATCAAAGTTATCAAAATAAAAAAAAGCGAATGTCGAATACAATAGTATTTTGTTAGGCATCGGTTCTTAGTGTCAACTCATAATAGGTAAATAAGAAAAGATCATATCAAATCTTCCATAGATATTTAAATCTAATCTTCCTTTTAGACAAAGGCAGACAAGGTAAATTTAAATGTGACAAAAACACAGAGACGAGACATAACACAAAAAAAGAAATACCATCAGTTACCTCCTTGGAACGGTCAGTCGGCAAAGGGGCCGACTCGGATGCTTAAACCTGGTTTGTGGAGCGCTTCAACCTCGCACTTCCTGAAGGCTTTTTTATCAACCAAACCGTGTAAATAAAAAAATACCCAGTCAAAGTGAAACAACTTATATTAAGCATCTGCATTGTTAAAACAGTACAATGAACTTATATACATACAAAATATTTAGTAATAAACTTAACTATCAACATATGTAAAGTATGTACAGCAGATAAAAGCCTCGGCTACCTAAAACTCCAAATGAGAGAGAAATTTGAACAGTCCAAGCGCTGACATATAATAAGAACATTTTAATGACGTCATACGATGCCATGACATCATATGCCAAAAGTGTCAAAAGTGAAATGGGTTGTAACCGTCAGCAATAAAGTTTCTGATAAGTTTGGTAAAGTGGTCAGACAAGTTATTGAGACCCCTGATTTGCTTTAACTTGTATAATTCTTTTCATAAAATGCAGGCTGGCCTATGCCTTTCTAAATAAATGTTTTCATGCTGCTATTATACTTAGAAGCAAAAAATCATTGCGGTGAAAGAATTTTGAAAACGCCTTCCTTAATTTATGAAAACGAAAGCCTTGCTGTAACAGTTTAGAAGAAATAAACCAGCTTCTAGCATTGAAATCTTCTACTTTAGTACAAACTCGTGCATACCTTGTAAGTTGGGATATGTAAATACCATAGGAGGTAGCACGAGGTGAATCACCGCCAAGGTATGATAAATTCACAATACTAAAGTTGAAATCATTTCTCTAGTCATAGACGTTGTCATTGGAAATATCGATTTCAATATTTGGAAATGCTGCCTTTAAATGTCAGTTATTTGCTTAATCAAGGGTAGGTTCTGGAAGGTAAATCAAATAAATGATTTGAGAAAAGAAAGGATTATCTATAGTTAGAATATCGTCAAGTTAGCTTGACGTTAAATTCAAAGCCTCTAAGACATATAAGTATATTACAATCAGATACATGTAAATACATTATGGCTTTTACTGAAAATCTCTTAAGACAACAACCACAGGCGTTCTATGTAAAACGACAAGCGTGTTTTATTTGCATTTTATTTCGCCGCTATACCAAGGAAGCGCAGAGGCAGACAAAAAAAAAAAAAAAAAAAAAAAACAACAACAACAACTCATATCAGGTTTCTTCTGTCATCCATTAAGACAATGGTGACAATGGTGAGATTCAGCCAGAATTTATTGTTGAGGAGAACATTGCAGAGACAATAAATTTTAGCTCATGGCACAATTTTAAATAGGTAAATAAGAAAAGGTCCTATCAAAATTTTCACAGATATTTAAATTTTATCTACCTGCAGACCAAGGCAGACAAGGTAAATGTAAATGTGACAAAAATACAGAGACGAGACATAACACACAAAAAGAAAAACCACCAGTTACCGCCTTGGAACGGTCAGTCGGCAAAAGGGCCAACTGGGGTGCTTAAACCTGGTTTGTGGAGCGCTCCAACCTCGCACTTCCTGACGGTTTTTCTATCAAACAAACCGTGTAAATAAAAGTATCCCGTCAAAGTGACACAACTAACAGTAAGCACCTGCATCGGGAGTTAAAACAGATATAATGAACATATGTACAGTATTTACAGTAGATAAAAGCCTCGTAAGACAAACTTATATTATTTTCATGAAACTTGATTAACAGATGATGTTATGAACAAACTTGACCTTTCAATATTCTATGTTCTCATACTTGCTGCGTACACTTAGAATATGAGTTCTTTAGTAGAAGGTTTCAATGTTTTATATACCTTTTCTTGCTAATATATTGTTTGCCCATTGCACCAGATGTCCTAACTTTGCTCATCTATGGTAAATAATAGGCATAGTTCATCTGCTTGTTCCGTTAAAGTAAAGAAGTTTTATTCGGCATCGGAATTTCGTCTCAATCGAAGACGTACCACAGACGTAAATTTGCAGGGTTGAACATGTCCCATCTATTAACAGATCCACGCTGCAGGCAAAGATTAACGTCTAGATGACATTCTCGCTACAAGAAGCATATTTCTTTTTTAGCTATATTCTCTATTATACCAATTCCAAGGCGTATTTTTCTAATTGGTTTCTTTAACTTTCGGCGTTTGATGTCAGTGAACCTAATGGTACCAAACCGTCATGATGCTAAAGAATGTAATGAAGCCTTGACATCCCATCCCAACCGGAAAGCACCATACCGACCACTATTCGTTCGCCTTACACTCATCCACCTTAGGCTGACATCTTGACAGTTTCCTCTTTGAAATACGTCGGTAATGGTCTGTTTTCTCACATGGTAGTCATGGTAGGGAGAGCCCTATATCTATGATCTGTCGGCACTTGTTGGCAACGCCACAACCTCGGACAGGTTCGCATTAACTGTGGTGAGTTTGAGAAATGTTTATAAACAATTTACAATACTATCAGATAAGAATGTGTGTGTTTTACCTCAACAACATCAGCTTTATATATTAAAACGAATAAATAAGAAGAAGCTGAATGTTTTACTGTAATACATGCTTCAAAGCTTCTTTTAATCGAGGCTTTAATAAGCCAATGCAAAACCTTTATATTTTATGACCCATCAATGACTAATATCGAAATGTAGTACATTTAATATAAAAATATTTCATGTTCATAAAATTTAATGCGAAAGCTGCTTCGTGCATTGGAGCGGACGATGGAACTATCTTTATTTGAAAACTTTCTGATCGCAATGCTATTACTAAGCACTTTATAACTATACTTTCTTATGTTATGACCTTAACAATTACTGTTTCAAATGTTGTCCGGTTTAAAACCCTATTTAACACACTCAAACTGCAATTGCTTTGGAAAACAATGCAGTTGGTAGAAAATTGGTTCTAAACATGAAGTATAAAGCGATCACTGCGAGTGGCGCCATTTTAGCATGCAGCTTTCACTATAGTATAATTCTGATTGATATCAATAGGCTCTGATTAGTTCATTTAGATAAAGCTGGATCCAAGAGGTGTCATTTGCTTTTGCCTTATGTATTACTTAATAAGTCTTGTTTTGAATAAATTCGTATCGGTCACACTGTGCTTGGGAAAAGTATAAGCTTTACCAAGCCAGAAGAACACAAGCTGTTAATATATCGCTTGTGGAGACTTGATTTTAGCCGCGCATCTATACGTAATTGTTCCTACAAATGTTCAGTGGGTGGCGCCATGTTGTCCTTTAAACTAAATTGTGGCGCATACATGTGTTGAAATTTCGGAAATTATTCAAGTTGGATGAATATCAGAATTAAATTAGAGTTTTTATTTAGTTTATAATGTAGCTACACCCATATATTTGACTTGAAAATGTTTACGTAACTTATGCATATTTTGCATTTTACAACATTTACTATGAACACGTTTTAATAAAATTATATTCTGTTCTGTTGTTTGTATTTGGGCTCCATCCCCGTGCCAAAATACAACTCGTTACTGGTAAATCTACTTTGTCATTTTAAATTGTATTCTATTCAACAACTGTTTGACGTATTTTTGTGTAACAAATGTGTTATCAGTTCATTTTAGTATATGTTTGGTTTTATCGTTTTATCTATAGGTGATGAATTAGAGGTCTCCTGTAAAGTCATTGTTATCTGCCCCTTGCTGCGCTATTCATTTATGAAGTCTGGGAATAATCTCATTTGTTAAGTTTATGGACAGTTCCTTTTTACTGTCTTTTAATAATTAATGAATGTTTGTCGAAGATCTAGTTTATTTACAGAAACTGCTAAAGTATTGTTTAACTATGATGCTCAAAACGTGTACTTAACGTGTTTAAAAAAAACAACAACAACAAAACTTTTTCTGCACAGATATATTTTCTATTACTTTTGTTGTGCTATGAACATACAAATGTTGAAAAGCCAACGTTTAGTGTGGAAATTAATATAAATTTCTAAATGTTGCGATCTTTTGTTGCTAGTCGTTGTTTATCTTGAAAATGTTTTTTTTTATTTATGATTTGGTAAGAAGCTGACTGGACGAGTTATATGAAAGGCATTATTGACTTATAGATTATCTAATTAGTAAGCAGAACTCGTATGTTTCCGCGAAAAGAAATCCCCATGAACGAGACATGTACATGCAACATACCTAGTCATTCAAGCTGGTGTAGATGTATTGATGAATGAGGCTATAACGAACCCGTGGTTAGTTATACTAACAAACTAAGACAGTTGTATGGCGAGAAAATGACACTAAGTTGGACGGCATTCTAAATCTGTAATAACAACCAGCTTTTGCTTTTGTTTGGGCGATTTTGATAAATGTATCGGTCACTGTCGAATAAAAGTTCGACAGTAACCTTTGATGCTTCGCATCAATGATTTCTTGTATGCCCTGCAGTAATGTGACACAAATGATTGTAAATTTCGTTATATTTTCATTACTCCTCATGATATCCTGGCAGCTACCAGTGGCGCTGACCACTGCTGTAATGTATCATCAGAACCTCACGGGAAACTGACGGTCTTACTAATTAAAAACACCGTGAGGAAAACCAAATTGAAGAGAATTTTGTAAGACATCGACACAACAAGAATGCACTGTTAGTTTGAAGGAAGAAAGGTCCGTTAAGGAAATTAAAATGGCATGAAATGACGATATAACAAGTTTTTAAGTTACATTTTCCATTATGTCAAAGAACATGAGTTGTAATGTTATAACACTATTCGAGGCTTTATATAAAAATACACAATCAATATTGTACAAACAAATATTGTAAGTAAATAAATAAAAGCAACCCTTAACGCAACCCTACTGTATTTTACTTTAACCACTTTATTGATTTACTGACGCTAAAATTATTTAACATGTCACTGATGTCCTAAATTGACGAAAATGTGACTGATAAATCTTAAATGTCGAAACAAAACTGACTGAAGTTTTGGCTGTATATGAAGAAAATGATCAAACCCGAAACTAGAGACGAGAAGATGTTAATAATGCTTTATATTCAGGTTAACATTTTATTGTCACTCACTTAAGGGCATTATTTTATCTTGTTATATATGTAATAATAAAACCTAGGAATTTTACAATAAAAATATCTGAAATAAATAATGAATCAAATTAAGTAACATGTTGTTGTGATTTATTTACCTATTTATGATTTCAAAGAAAAATTCTAAATATTTCTATTATTATTAAAGTATTTTCATTTGATTTTCAGATGTGTTTTTCATTGCTGCATTTTTTTTCTTTATTTCCTAACTTCACAAGAATCTAGATGATCATTTAATTAATTAGAAAAAATGTGTGAAAACTCATGAAGAGACGCATTTTATTAAGAAAAGTGTCCTCCGGTGATTATAACATGGACTCGAGACATGTGATAGGCTTTCACAACGTGTTAAAATGAGGACATGCAGTGTCATTGAGTAGGCCGTTGTCAATATACACGTTCTTATTTCAGTTTAACTTTACTCGTGTCTCTCCATTTTTTAATTTTCACGTACAAATACATGATTCGTCTTGCTTAATATATCATACGGTATTTATAAAAGCGAGATTCTCTTATTGTTTTTTCAGCAGGGACAATCGGAACACCTCGGATAATTCACGAATCATCTCTCGGGTGCATGTAGGTAGTCGAATCACCTCGGCCGTTTCCCTAAATGGGGTTACTTTTAAAATAGGTGTCAAAACAAAGATGGCAGCTCGGTGACAACTCACTACGGTACGATGCCTGTAAATCTTCAATTTGAGTCGGCTTCAAATTTAAATCATTCAATTTTAATTTACCCAACGAAGCAGAAACACAGCTATCTAAAGATGACTTTGTTTATGTTTTTTTCGGACTACATTTTAGGCACATTTTTCTTCCGACTTCCGGCGAACAAAACGATAGTGATTTCAGTAAGTATCATTGCACCAGATACATCTGAGGGATGATTGTCCCGAGGACGGAATTACCCGAGGAGTTCCGATTGCTGTAGAGGTTCTAAAATCTACAATATTACATCGGTAAAATGTAAAAATAAAGTCATACAACAGCCCTCGATCATATAATTCCTTTAGTAAGATCACAGTGTACCTTGACAGCCAATTGAATTGGTCTAGTGCAATTAAGCCAACTATTAAACCTATAAAAAACTATCTGAATTATGTTGAAGCCATTGAATATTTTAACGATTGTGCGATATTTTCCGATAATATTGATTTTTATAGCATACTCATAAAAGTAATACTTTTTTATATTATAACTTTATTCGTTGTCTGTATAGACACATGGTAGCAAGTGAACTCTTAAACCTCACTGTTTGTATTTATTCATAGAAGTACCTGTCACCTTTGAGGTTTATTATTTTTCTTTTCGACTAATTCACATTCTTAACAGGTTTCCCGTCTTTTGTCTGTTCGCAAATCGAATCACTCATATAGTGAGCGTGTTGTAAGATAGCACACATATACCGGTTTGCTTTGTAGAATAATTCTGGACAGAAGAATTGTTATCATGTTTTTGACAAAAGCACGGCAGTCTCACAGTTATAAATAATGTTTGGTAACTTGTGCATCTTCTTACGCATGTGTGCTAAATACATTGTGTCAAACCGGAATAGAAAAAAATCATATGTCAAAATTCATTACACAGCAACTTATCCGGAATATATTTTACATTGTTTAGGAAAAAAGAGAGTTTTCTCTGGTCCATGCCGACAAAACTTCGTCTACTACATATATTAGCTGAAGGGCAAAGTTTCGACAAAGGTGCCCTACTATGTACGACGTTCAAAAGCAATAACGTCACACTGTTAATCATGGACACAAACAAGAGTCACGTGAATTTTTCTCACAAAAATTACTTTAAATACAACAGAGAAGGAATTATCCAACTAAAGAATTGAACTTCAATGTACTTTTATGGAAGTTAAAACCAGAAGAACTGACCTATTACTTGTTGCCGTTACTATAATTTAAACGGTCGAATAGCTGTGGCATGTAGCGAAGCACATCATAACAGAAACATGACCAACATAGCAAAACGACATGCTTATGGAATCTAAAGCTACTGAATTGGAAATAAAACCATGAGTAATCTGACATATACTGACTAGAAATCCGTCGTTATAACGAACATTATCTTCTTTAAATAAATGACAACTCTAATTTACAATTATGTGCCGTTAATTTTCATGAAAGTAATTATTTCTTTGAATAATATATAGGCACTTAATGATAATCTAAGAGAATATATCTGTTTAAATTTATTGAACCAAACCGTTAAGCCAACATATTACCTTGAAGATATTTTCTTTAAAAAGGAAAAAGTGTCCACATTTACAGTTCGTAATCACCCGCTTAAAAATGTTCGTCAGGGCTTTGAATGGTTTTACTTAATCCACATTTTAGTTAAAGTGTTAAATAGGTAACTGCCAGCGTAATCATAAACAAAATATGCCCCGCACCGTGGTGTGATATTACTTTAAGGAAAATTCTGAAAGAGCCTATTGAAATTCCCACATAAACTAAATTGGAACTACCACCAGAATAAAGCAAGTTACAAAAGTAAATGTATAATTACAAACACCGAAACAAAACCTTACAAATAGGAAAACCCTCAGTGACCGCTTTGGAACGTTAAGTCAGCAAAAGAACAGAAGACGTTTTATTTCCTTTAATAGATTTGAGATATTTTGTTCATTTTTTACGCATTTTATAGAAACATTGATATGCTGAATTCAAATATGGACAGACAAAAGGGGGTTTACGTGCCTGTTATTTGTTTTAACAAGTACCCTTATCATAGGGCCACAAACTTTTTCAGTGTTTTTTTTCAAGCACTTTTCCTTGTTTCCAAATTATTTTAATCCACAATACAAGTATGACACAATCTGTTCTAAAAATCTCTTTCAATGTGTTTCATACAATCGATTTAAACATGATTCGATATTATATACACAGTATAGTAAAATATATGTTTGATTTCTAATACAGTATGATAATTTGATAATTATTATGCAATTAGTTGTTTTTATCAAATTTGACAAATCTTGAGAACTCTTTCAAATTTCTTTATATTTTGTCACTTTTATAGTTCTGTTTATGCTGAACATATCAGAATATTATTGAAAAAAATTATGGTTTACATTTTTGTTTGTAAAATGGGTACAACTGGAACATATGCTTGGAAAGAATTATTGGAAAATTCAATAAACTAAAAGCTGTACGAAATTACTATAAAATCTACACGTTTTTCACTCTTAATCTGGTAAAATAGGGCAAAAAATAGTTGTTAAGGTTAAAAAGTAGGAAGAACAAAGTTTACCATGCGTGCCCAATCCGAATCCTCAACCCCAAGTTTTGAATAACTTTACCTTTTATTTTACTACTTAAATTAGTTCCTACTGAAGAGCTCATATGCACAAACTGAATGCGTCGCACGAACGACTGCGACCGCATCGTCTTTTAAAATCTGGTTTAATTAGCACCCCAACCTCATCCTTCGTGACGGTTTTCCGCAAAGATAGTCTGTGTAAATAAGAAAATCATTACCGTGAGGCATTTTACAGTTTGCTCTTGCATCGGGAAAATTAATGAGAAAACAATACACTTTACTAGCAGTATATCAATCAATGCAGTGAATTATCTAAAATATGTTCAAGTGATAAATGCCCTCGGAAACTAAACAAGGAGATATCTGTTTGAACTCCCCCCCCCCTTAACAATCCAAGCGATGACGTATGATAAGAACTAAATTGAAAGGTTGGCAAATTATGAAAACCAATATCCTTATTTGAAGCAAATATTTAAAGTGTTCCACAGACGTAGACATTTTCTAACTTTAAGAGCAGGAAATAAATAAAAAATATTATCCAAACAGTATTATATAATAGCAGATAATTAATCTAACTTTGTGTGTCAAATTATAAGCGCAGAATGTGTCATAAAGATATACCTATTGCGCAATCTTACGTAAAGGGCAATGCAGACTGCTTGAGTTGCCTCAGCTGTATTGGGCACGAATGGAAAGATAAAGAAAAACATTGCGCCAGTGTTAAATACACGGCTTTAAGTCACTATTAAACAATGGTGAACTTTGAATGATTTCCGAATTAAAAGCATCAGCAGTAAATTATCTGTTAAGATTTGGCCCTTTTGCCGACTGACCGTTCCAAGGCGGTAACTGATGGTTTTTCTTTTTGTGTGTTATGTCTCGTCTCTGTGTTTTTTGTCACATTTACATTTACCTTGTCTGCCTTGGTCTGCAGGTAGATAAAATTTAAATATATGTGAAAACTTTGATAGGACCTTTTCTTATTTGCCTGTTGTTAAGAGATCATTGAAGTCAACGAGACCGCTGATTTTGTTAATCTTATGAAGTACTTGGTATTGCTATTTATAAAGGGCTTCATACATTGTGAAAAACAGTTTTGCGTTGGGTAGATCGTGTATATGTGTACAATACTTCTATTTAATTACCAAAATAACTGTTTCACATATTTGAAGATACAGGGACTTTAGTTACTGGTAAACGAGCAATTTAACATTAATCGCATTAAATACATCTTACATGTACATACTTTTAATCTCTTATAGTCTGATCGATGTAAAAGCGGTAGTTATCTTCAGACATACATTCCTCTAGAGCAAGAAACAAAAAAGCACGTTAAAGTCAAGGAAAAGAGGATGTTTACAATAAATAACAATATCGATTTTATGTATAATGTAGAATGATTTCCTGCATTTTTAAATGATAATAATTTTAAACCCTTTAAAATTTAAATATGATTGCAGAGTATATTCTAAACAGGGTGCAGAGATTCAATGTGGTAAAGTTGTCTTATTGAAAACAATTTTGTTTAAACAGCAATGCACGTGAAAAAGACGAATTAAGTAGCATGAGTAGAACAAATCAGTGGCCGAACCAAGATTCTTCTTTTCGCTTCACCAATACGATCAAGCTACTCAGATTGCATGTTATATCTAGGTATAGCCAACTGGACAAGCGCTAACAGAATAGAGTAGGCAGACACATAAGGCAAAGTTTGGCATGGTTGCATGTTATTTGCTTATCTGTATCCAAACTGCAATAATATGATTTTATATAATAAACTGTGATGTCGTTAAGTCCTTAAATACAAAAATGACAGTTATTGTTTTATGGTACATATTATTTTATTTGCATGTTAATAAAACCTACTCCAGAGTAGGAATATGGACATGCTACGTTTTGACATTGTTGTGCATGATCAAAAGATCAAAGAAACAGCCAGATGCAATACTATTCTTAAGCTTAAATAAAATAAATGGTACAGGCTGAGAGAATCTTCACTTTCAATGCATGCACTTCTTTTCTTTTTCTTCTTTCTTCACACTCAACGCTTTGATTTAAAGAGTATTAGGTAACTTCGCCTTTTTACAAATAACATTTAGAAATTATCGTCAGTATGGATTTTTTTCAATAGTTGTACCAAGCTTCTTAGGAAATTCAATTCCGCTTGTTATTAGCTGTCGTCTTTAACATTTTCAGCATTTTGTTTGATATCTTTCCGTCAGCGGTAGAGTGATGAAAAGAAAGTATACATAAATTTCCAAAAGTGAAGTAAGTGCTGCTACTGTCTGTCAATTTTCTTTTTCATTGTAATTAAATGAAAAGTCAATTCATTGGGCCCTTTAAAACAATTTTGAGCAGTCCCGAATTGAATTTCACTTTCAAATTGCTGTTATTATCTGCTCTGAAACGCACGAAATGCAAATTTTATATCTATAAATGACACTCAAAATTTAAATCAGGCTTGGCCATTAATTTATTTTATACAGGCAATGTTCGAGGATCATGCGAAACAAATTAAGGTAATGATTGAGTAATTCATGCAAATTTGTCTAGTACACACATATGTCATCGAATGATGTATATATTTCCATACATTTGAGACAGAAGTGAGTTATAAAAGTTGAATGGATATGTTTGATGGCTGATTGCTGGGGTAAATTAACATGTCTTCATGGTTTTATCTTTAGATACAGATACGTTTTTGATATGTTCGTTTTAGCCATACTTGACAATAACAAATCTACAAATAAAAAATAAAAATGAAAAAAGTAATTCCCTTCCCTATGAAAAATATGTGTCAAATTTGCAACGATATCTTATAAATGGGATATATCAAGATATTAAAATACAAAATTGAGCGAATTTTGCTCTTCGAAAATATGACAAGGTCCAGGAATATTTCATCAAGCATCAAATCTTCAAAAAAACTTTTGATGAAGGTGTAATACCTGGTAAATTTCAAAGTGAAAAAAACACACAACAGCAGTGAGGTATGACAGTAAACAAACAAGCAAAAATTCTTTAGGGTTTACTTAGTGACAAAGAATAAAAGGCAACACATCGTTATATCATATTACTGGAAGAAAACAATCCAACAAGACGACGTATCTAATCTGAATCTTAAAACCGCATTTTGTAAGCCAGAGTGAACGTAAAAGTTTGTCAAAATGAATTTAATGTTTACAATTCTGATGTAATAAAATCACCCCAAAAGTCACCACATGCGGTTTTCGGAACGTCATTTGCTACGAACCATATTGGGACGTAACAAACCCGAACCAGTTACAGGTTTTGAGGAGAAAACATTGTCGACATATGTCAATATAATGCTCATTTAAAGACAGACGCGCTGAGACATTACTTAAGGCAACGATAATTGTGTTTGTGTTGCTGTTAGTGTGGATAAAAGTGCTAACTTGTAAATGTGTTTGTGTACGTTTGATCAAATATATTGCTTGGAAAAAAATAAGCTTTTAGATTTATCATATCATTTTTTGGGTTTCACGTTTAAGTTAAATTGGTTATAGTGAAGCTGCCTTCGCTTATGAGTACATATATAACTAGAGCTCTGCAATGTTAACAATATAACTGAAGGTCTGACCTCAATAATCATTTTAAATATTAAATTAATTTATATTTAGTTATTTTAATTAAGTGTATTCAATATCCAATATTTTCCGTCTTCAATGTTGACAACGGCCACTATATTTTTAAGAGCATACAGAGTGTTGATTACCTTTGCAAAAACAAGAAATATATCTTGAGCCTTTAATTTAAATATCTGCTAAGATCATACACACAGACTTTCTGTCCTATCTAACACCACAAACAAGAATTTATCAAAATACTGTTTGTATCCAAAACTGCAAATCAGCATACTTCGAATATATCGTAAATTTAGATAATGCACGTCTGTTCAATACATACAAATTGGATATGTTTGGTCTGTTGGCACTTTGACATTCAGCTTGCATGAAGACAGCTTTTTATTATGTCATTTTAACATAAAATATATGTTGATATTCTAATCGGGCCTTTTAATATTTTCGAATGTTTAAATGAATACAACATTCGCAATTTTTCAAGATTTCACGCAAATATAAGCTTATTTGAACGATAATAAACACATGGGTTTTATTGATGCTCGATTATTTCACGTTTTAAGCAAAACTTTTACCAAACCTTAAAAAATGGTGAGGACTTTTTTATAATCTATTTTACAATTTTGACATATTTTACTCAATTCCTGAGCTTAAACAAGTGAAACATTCACGCATAATCGGTGATTAAGTATATTCGAAATCAACTTTAAAAGAAAGCAGATGTGACTTTGACAGATGCCAAAAAGGTCTGATTTACTTGCTGGTAAAAGAAACTGATTACATACAATGAATAGTTATACAGTAATACGTGGATTCAATTTTGAGAGGTCACATGACTGAAATATTTTCTGGTTTGCAAAGATCTGTCTTTGTTGGCTGTAGTATTTATTCAGTACATTCGTCAAATTCTATTTATATACATGTATCTCTTATTAAATATTTAACTTTATAAATATACACAAATAAATTTTTTTCTTCACAAATAAAATGCTCAAAACGTCATGTTTCTATAAAAGACATCGCTGCTTGACTTTCAGGAGTTTCGTTTTTGATAAAGGGTTGACATGTTTTAATAGCTTACTATTCCGTAATGAATTATGAGCACAATGTAATCAAAGCATAATACGACATTCGTAAACATATGTAGCCACAGATTACTGTGCAGTCATGTAATAGGTAAATAAGGAAAGGTCCTGTCAAAACCTTAGAACTACACTATAAACATAAACTAAAGAAATGAACGTTTAAAACCTCGCATCTGGATTATAAAATTCGTGTTTATTTATATGTTTCAATATGCTTGTAAATTTCCAAAACAATAAGATTTTTGCATAAACTACAGTTAAGATGGAATTATTAACTTTTCATGTCATTTTAGTTAAAAAATAAAAGTTAAAAGTTAAATGTGTTTTGACTTTGGTTCATTTAAGTTTATAACATATGTAATACACTTTTCTGGTGGATTCTCAAATTCATAAAAATACTTTTTATATAAATATAAAGATGAATTGCAACATTGAGAAATTAGGGGCACTTAAAAACTAAAATAATTAAAATACCCATATATTCCAAGAATAACTCTTAACTACTACATAAGCACGAAATGCAAGAACACTCTTTTATAAACATATAACATGACATTGAAAATTTGTATCTGTTATTTTAATGATGCCGCCTGAACTTGATAAATAATTGAGGAACGAGAGTGAAAATGTAGTTTTATTAATAAAGCAAACCTTACACTCTTTTTGGAGTAGAATATTTAGTGCTCATTTACGATTTGCTTGATTTACATTAAATTTGATTGGTCTCTTAATGTTTTATATAATAAATGAATTTCTATGATTTACAATGATGTAGAAACTTTTGCGCTGAAGATTAAAGTAAAGCTACCAAAATGGAGGCAACAGGTTGTGTTTTCTAATGACGGCCAAATATAACGCTTTTAATAATGTAATAATAAAAATGATTTAAAGAAAACCTCATTTTTATCTCGCATTACATTTACACTTTATTTTATACTATTTAGAACTTGTACATGTATGTCAAATATAATAATCTGATTATAATTCGACGTAATTTTTAAATAATTAGTTTGATAAATTTTGATTGTTTTTATTCGTTTTATAGCACTATTTAAAGTGATTTTCTGTCATTTGACGCAATAGTTTTACTTAATGCTGCATTATATTGTGGGTTATTCACATGAAACGGTTGATCACGTTATGCAAGTTTGTTTGTGGGCCCACCCGCTATTATAGAGTGTTCATGAATTAATGGGCCGAAACAGTCAGCGGGCTTCATGCTGACGATGTTGGTAGAGAAGCAGTCAACAGACAACGGCACTGATACAGACTGTATTACACACATTGCGTTGTCATGAAGCGTTTGGTCACATTATGCAAGTTTGTTTATTTTGCAATTGATTTATTGAATAATGTTTTTTTTTTCAATTTTAGTTTTAATAGCTCAGCGTTTTCTAAACAAAACGAATCAAAGAGTCTTTGAATTACGGATGCTTTCAAATCGTACAACATACCCAGTAAGTCACCACATGCAACACTACATTAAGACTCTGCTCATCTAGAAAACAATATTTGAGGTCATCAAGAAATAAAGGGGAATGTTATTAAATAATTTGTTATTGGTTCAATTTACGTCATATGGTTTATTTTGGCATTATGTTTCATGTGCGACGTCTACATTGTACGAAAATCGTTTAAGTGATTACAGGTTCATATGCATTTTTTTGCCGACAGTTGAATGAGATCAACAGTAAATTCGAATCAAAGCCGCAAGAATATTACAAATAAAAAGCAATGACGTCAAGAGCGAATGTAGTGACATAAAAATATGTGTTTATGGATCAAATTTTAAAACGAACACTATGTGGATAATAGAATACTGTAGAAAATATAGTCCTGATTTTTTGTGAAATTAGATGAATTGACAACTACCATATCAAGTCTACTTTTACATCTACTATTTCTACTACTTCTCTTACTACTGTTGCTGCTGGTGTCGCTGCTGCCTCTTCTACTACTGACGCTATTAATACTACTTCTACCAGTAACTAAATTACACATATCTATTCGTTACAATAACCTGCAAGTACAGATTATGCTATCCTTTCGGTAATCTTAAACTGATAATATAAAAAAGACACGTAACTCTAAAGAAAATGCTAAGTTCTTTAAAAGTACTACTTTCTAACACAGTATTGATAATGCCCATTATTTTTCTGTTGTAGCTGACATTATGTTAAAATTGTATTTTTCAAAGTGTCGTCGTTTATATTTTCCACAGTATTTCCCATTATTTGTAATGCTAGTGGATTCAAGTTTTTATTGTACCTGCCATATTTATGTTTGCTGTTTTATTTTAATTGTAGATAGAGCAGAAGTATTTCCTGTTTGTGGGCCATAAGAACCAACGGAATAGAATTTCATATCCTTTTTGTGTTCATATCTTTAATAATAAACTTTCACATTTTTGCCTAAGTTGACCAAACGCATTAAATAATAAAAATTAAGAATTTTAAAAGAATTTGTTTTGTTGTCTCTTGAGTAGTTACATGCTTAGCAATACCAAAGATTTTAGAGGCCGTTGTCTACAAGAAAATCCACAAATGATTTTGTAAATGTATAGGCCAATTTGTTAACGAAATATATTTTGTAGTAATCTAATGTCCATATGTATTTGATGTTGCTTGATGAAATTCCCCACTTCCAATTAGTCACACCCACCTTGTTTTGCTGTCTACACATTTTGTCCTCTTGCTTTTAGTTTTATTATTTTAGCTTACATTTAAGTCAAATATGTTATAAAAACCTCTACACGTAAACGTACACACGTTTTGTTAGGATAGGGTGCCTGGGTGTTGTATCTTCTCTCAGGTAGACGGCGTGTTATTTTATCAATCTCAACACTATTACGTGCTTCCGATCTCACGTTGCTAAATTATTGTTGATGTGGTGATTTAAATCAGCAAACAGAGAATGTATCATCCGGATTTTCTTTCAGCCGTATTTCCTTTCATTTTTAAAGCGAACGGGCATGGTCATTGTCAATTATACTATCATATCATGCATGAATTAAGTAAAATGATCATTTTTGCATAAATATCCCATCAATTTAATTACAAACGTTTTAATAAGTAACATCAAGACCACATTAATCAATGTGACATAATTAATTACTTTGCATGGTTATAAATGACACACACGTGAGTTATGTCGATTCAAAGATACAAGATAGCTAAAACCCAACTTGTTGTCTGCTAGTTAGTCGATGCAATACTTCTGGGATATAACTATTTACAACACGGCTCTAATGCCCAGTGATTCATGTTATTTCAGGGAAACCATATGATCGTTTAGAGCCATAAGACTTTGTAGGCAGTTGATTTTCTCCAAGGCTACATTTCTAAATAATGTTTAGTGAATCGTATAATATTATTAAAACCTTATGACCGTACGCCGCCATGCCACATCATAGTATTGTTATATTAAACTGCCCCTTCTTCAGTTTATTGGCTTATATAAATCTAGTATTGATAGTAAAACACAAAAAGGGGATATAATGTTTTTAAAAGAAACAACAACAATTCATTTAATAAGATACAGTGTGATTCAATGTTGATTTTTCACCAAAGATATTGATTTTCAATAAAATATGCCGTCAATATAGGAGGACAATGGAATTGAGAAATGCATTTTTCAATTTCAATCCGTTTTCAATTTAAATAACGTCTAAACAGGTTAAACAAGGAAACAAAATAAAACACTAAACACACACCACAAAAGACAATTCTTAAGAAATGATTTTAATTGTCGACATGCCTTAACATTGCCGTCGTAAAGGGTTTGAACACATCGACACATACAAGCGTACACTTACATAAAGACGAATACACCACCCCTTAGCTTGAACACACACATAGACAATCATTTTAAAGGCCAAACACATACACGCTAAGAAACAACTCAGACGTACGAAAGTACATCTACATTAAAATAACTTGTAATGAGCCTTTTTTCGCCATATACATTAAACCTCTTACCATATTCACGTTGTGACGAAAATCAGAAATCAAACGTAATTTGTGTCAATGCATTTTCAGACACGGCTACTATGACTACAACAAAGAGTATGTTGATGATGAGTGTTTAGAAACAAACAAACATTACTTCTGTTTCAATGAGTGTTGATTCCATTTCATAATAGGGCTGTTATTGGCGTCGTTTTCTAATTAATATACATACCAGGTTACGCGATGACGGATTTCTCTTTCTTCATCTTTCGTCTCATGGGATAAATGTTTCCTGAGCTACGCGCAGGTCGAATTTCTTGGACATCATATTCGTAAGCATGCACTGTAATTCAAATTCAACTTCGAGTAATGCGTATTTATTTTTTCTTCACTTGTTACTTTATTACATAATTGGTTTGGCAATAAATTGATTCCAAATGTTTCATATTCAAGTACATATTGTTTATGAAATCAGGTGACATAGGAATTCTTTGAATTTTTGTCAGTTCAAAAACATATTTCTAGCTAATCTTAACCCCCCGCCCCCATTAACCATCCTTTTTAACAATGTATAAAACAATATTAAAAACCACACATTAAAATTCAGAATATACACATGTTTGTCACTAAAAAGAAATAAAATAGAAAGCGTCATTCAGTTCAATGTTGAAATATAAATGCATTTCTGTTTTACCGTGTATTTTCTACTTAGCACTGCAGGTACTTTAAGCGGGTATTCGACATAAGGAAATATGTCAAAGTCCTATGAGCATTGCAAGATATACCAAGATTTAACAAGGCGGAGGACGATAGGGTACAGGTGTACATGTACAATTGCAAGCCAAATGTAAAACAAATCTGTGATGAATCATGATACAAACAGAGCAAGCCCAACAGTTACCGCATTGGAACCAATTGCAGTTGGCAAAGAGACCGACTGAGGTGTTTCCCGTTTTGCAGAGCTCTTAACTCACACTTTCTTTAAACATATATTTGAATAAAAATTGTCCAGAGTTCTTGGAGGACCTATTTAGATTTACAACAACAACAACAACAACAACAACAACAACAACAACAAAATATCAATTATATGAATAAAAGCGTCACAATATAAAACATTTTAATTGTTTTCTTGCATCAAGCTTAGCTAAACAAACAATTGTGTCGGGGCTGATCAATTTATAGGAGACTGTTTGTTGAATATTAATTATAACAAAACGCTGTATTTATATAACTGTTCTTTTGGGTACATTCTGTTAATCGTGCCATGTAAACACTGGCATATTCTGTTGTTTGTTTTACTTTATGAAAAAAGAAAATGTTAAAAAAGACATTATTAAGGAAAACGTTTCATCAATTAGATAACAATCGGTTCAACGATTATCTTGTCAATTTGGTTGTCTGCAATCAAGCTGTTTTAGTAATGTTTAAGGGCACCCATTTGAATGTTCTACAATGCGTTTCCAGAACTGATTTAATACTTCACAAATTTGCCCTTACTTTTCGCTTGGCTTGCATGTGAAATACCTTTGTTCTGTGCCTTTTCGGAGTTTGGTATATGTTGCAATGCTTATAGGACTTTGTCATATATTCTTATTAATTGATTTACATAGACATCCATAATTACGAGAGGATCAAAATAAAACACACACACAATCAAACGGCTGTTCACTTAAAAATCCACAATATCTAGTACGCATACAAAAATAAAATATCACGAAGTTGTTGGTATCATTATGCTAATATGATATCGGTGCATAAACCAATGATCGAAAAAGAAAAAGAAGCGTCTTTTAAAACGTATAACATTCATAATAAGCACCTATATTTATGCATCTATGAAAATGGTTTCAAAGAATTTTCAATGGCATTATTTGTTTGGAAAATCACCCTATGATCGTTGTTCTATTGCTTACTATTTCCATAGGACGGTATCCATTTATATTTCAAAGTGAAATGAAAGGAAAAGAATACTTGTTGTATTCCTAATGTAATTAACCTTCTGACATGTCAAAGTCCGTATGCAGTAGTTTAAATTTGTTAATTTATCGGCCTTTTGACAAGGAAATATTTATTATAAAAAGCTCAAAATCAGTTATTGTTATTAAATGGTCAAACGACACACGATAAGTATAACATATGTCTTTATCAGTTAGTTGTTGTTGTTTTTCTGTTGTGTCACAATAATTACTGAACACACACTGTTAGAATGATGGAATAAACTTAAGGGAAGATTCATCATATGAATAAATAATGTTAAAATGAACACAATTTTCATGTTTCTTTTTCTAAATGGGATGATGTGTTTTTTACATCGGTAGAAGAATATAAATTATACATACTTTTTCTCGAGATAAGTATACTGAAAATTTTCAAAATAAAAACCATAACTTTTCAAGTGTCTTTGTTACTTGCTCCCATATTGTTTTTACCTCTACCGCTTATACTTTTTGCGTCGCCTTTGATGCTTCGCATCAAGGACTTTTCTTGTTATAATTATGTAGTCCTGATTTAGCACTATCCTAATTAACGTGTACATTAAAGGTGGTAACCGAAAGTTTGAAGTCCTTTTTTCTCTCGTGCAACCGAATAAATTATTGTTACCCGAATAGGTCCATCGAAAAATGCTTTTTATTTGAACCGTTGTTTTTTGTGACATCTTCAAAAACTGTTGTATTGGAAAGTTGCTAACTGGCATCAACGGCAACTTCTGCTTTTGACTTTTGATAAAATGGAAAATAAAAACAACGAAAAAAACAACAACAACAAACAACGATGGCAAATGAAAATAAGGTGGGTGTTTAAGAGCACTAAATAGCAGTTCTTGTTAAGGATGGATCAATTCGGTAATACCAACACTTTAGCAATACAAATGTCTTACACAATAAAGACTTGATTGTCATGAAATAAATTTCTTTGAATACAAGTATTTTATGACAAAACACTAATTGTGAATAGGTTGTCATAATTATTTCTATGCAATCACTATAATTAAATTTGATGCGTGCATAAACGTTGACACGATTTCAAGGAAATCAATCCTTATATTCAGCATGAAGTTGCATGTTGAAAAATAAAGGGACGTTGACCAGGTCTAGATTATTTAAATAATTGAATAATATAAAATAAATCAGAATGAACAGTATGTCTTTTTACCAATCTTTTCATGTTTATTCTCTTCGTTCATGCAATAAGATGCCATAACACAATGGCAAAAAGAAGCATCTAATAAAGAAAAACGTTCTTAACAAAGAAAATTATATAAAGATTTGTAGCTGGACGGTTTTGAGAAGTCTAGTTCTCACTATACCTATCATTTTAATAACATTATTTAAAAGAAACTAATCAAAGAACAAATCCCTGCAGTTACCTGCAGTGTAAAACCTGGTGGCAGTATAGTTTATCACAATAGTTTTACATACAACAAGCGGGTTTGTATAAACCAATGAGGAAGACAATCAAGCTGATGAAGCAAATCTTTAAAAGGATACTAGTTAGAAGATGAAATATATGAAAAGAAAAACCAGAATTTAATAAACAATAATTATACCTTAAACCTCACGGTCTGTATCAATTCAAACCCGACTTGTGACATTAGAGACGTAGCTCACACAAATATCTCGCTTTAACGTCTCTTCCATTACAACCTGTGCAGAAGTTGTATGCCTATTTTCTATCTCAGTTTCTGTTTGAAATATACCAGTCCTCCCCACATCAAAGTTTTTGCTCAGACCAGGACTCGAACCCGCATTCATAATATTTATCTGAACTCCATCTTAGTTGATGTACTCGTATATGACTACGATACATAAAAGGTAAACATGTTCAAGTATTGCGAGAACTTTCGTATTTTTGCATCATCAGGGCAAAGAACTATTAATGCGCGCCCCAGAAATAATTTAATATTATGGTCTAACAAATTGAAAATGTATTAATTGGCAACGAAATTATATTCCTCGGTCTGTACTGTGATCTCTGATAAAAGGATAATTGAGTCTCACATTAGTCAACATTTAACCTGACCAAACCCATTAAATGAGCCCAAGAAAGAAATTTGCCTAGAAAGACTAGAAGGCATTAATAAATATCAAAAGTATAAGTTCATTAAAACACAGTTATTTTTGGCTTCTACTAGTAAGTTCATATAACATCATGTAATTACATGTAAAACTGATATTTTAAATTCCGTTATAACATTTCGATGGCCATAAAAAGGACAGAAACCTACATTTATTTTCAAATTATAAGTACTTTTGCAATTGCCATTTTTGACTGCAGGTGAAGGTAAATCGCTTATTGCAAATGCAAAAATAGCATGCCTGTTAACGATGAATACATGTAAAGGAAGTATGTTGCTAAAAACAACAAAGGTATTTCGGATTGTAATGAAATAAAATAGTTGTCGATATAATGGAAATTCACTGAATTTGAATCTAATGTTGCCATAATTGGTGTACAATATTAATTGAAAGTGAACCTTAATTAAGGTATTAAATATTTAAATATACCACTTTGCAAAGGAAATACAATGTTAAGCTGTCAATCGTGTGTGCATGAGGATGCTGTTCAAACTATTGATTAACATTTAAGATACAATGCAGATATTATGCCGATTTATGGAAATCTTGCTTAATAAAAGTCGTTTAAATTAAAGTAAATTGTCATTTTTGCGAAGGAACACTATGATTAGACAAACCTGTATACATACGTATGTATTTACTGATACTTTATGCTAGTTATAAAACACACATTTATTTAAAGGTGATATCCGACAGTTTGCCTATATCAAATTCGTGTAACAATATCTTACCACTGCTTTGGGGAATTAGTGCATAATTTCTGCATTACATTATACTTTAATATAAGTTAAGACAGGTTTGAACACTGCCTACATTGATACATGTAGACATTACTATCGCGATCAAAACATTCTAAAGGTTCAATCATCCCAAATTTATAAATAAGCACGATATTGATCTCTTTTAAAAAAAGATACCGACGTCAGAGCGGATTACCCGGATTACGATATAACGTAATCTCAAAAGTGAATTGAAACGTGGTCTTCCAGTTAAAATCGCTATCTCTGTAGCGTGGCTCAGATAGGAAATACCTGTTTAAAATTAGGAATGGGGATTTATGTTTCACTGTTCACACTGATGTAGGGCATAAATGAGCAGCATTTTACACGATCTTTTCAGGTAACAATGACGTATTTGGTTATTTGAGGAAAAATATTTTAGTCCAAATTATCAAATACCATCATTAAGAGCAAAATTGCTTATATATACTCATATAACTGTTACTATTTAAAAAGGTGGGCCTAAAATTTGAAACATTCTAGAGTATAATAATAATTTTCAAATCACTAACTGTAACAATAACTTAAAAATAAATAATTATCAAAAAACACCGGCCTAATATCCATTTATTTAAAAATTTTAACAAAGAAAATTAAAAAAGTATCATAAAAACATTTGCACTTTACATTTAGCACTATCTAACTGATTGTCATTGATTCAACACAATACGAAAAGTCGCATAAAGTTACCGAAGGTGTCGACCGAAGTCTTTTTACTGCTTCGACATCACGGGAAGCTTGTGGGGTTTCGAATTAACGAGCTAATGAGAAAGAGCACCTGTGAAGTGAAATGTTTGTTATAATTGATAATAAAACAAGTTGCCAGTGAAAATTATAAATTATAAGATAGGCGCGAAGAACGTTAAGAAATGTCAAAATGGTTATTATAATATATAAAGTAAATCGTTGTCACTTCAAAAGTGTATTATCGTATTTTCTACTGAAACGACTAACAATGTCATTGCTGTATGTAGACTTTACTTATGTATACTCAAAACAAATATTTTGACAAATGATGTATCTATTGAACATTTGATCATAATGTTACTGTGTCTGAAACTGTCGTGTTAATAGACATTGAACATGCAATTCCTTGGAGACCGCATCCCAACTGTGTCTTGAAAGAGTTCACGGTAGTAAAGGGTTCATAAACTGCCAACTGTTTTCTTTGTGTATCGTTTGCCACACTTGAGTCACATAAGGTAATCGCACATCACTGTCATTGGTCATCAGCACACGCTCCAAACCAGTTACGTTTCGCTACAGTTAAATTAGATTTATTTTAGTTTGAAATGCAGTAAATATTCAACTACCAGTTTATAATGTTAATGTACCATTTGTATATGCTTACTTTGTTTAATTGCATTTGTTACATCGGACTACTATGTACAAGTCAAAATAAATTTATGTTCTGTTCTACTATTACTATTTTGGACCACTTCCTGTGCATCTAAAGACAATTTGCCCCTGCTTAATATGGTCATTACTGTCATTTTACGTTTCTTTTAATTAACAGCTTTTCGACATAGTATCTTGTAAAAATAAAACCTTTGTAATCAGTTCGTTATAATATTTGGTTGGACCCAAACAACAGAGTTGTAAGATTGCAGACCTATAGTCAGAATTACCCAGAGTTGTTACTGTAGTTTAGTTTTAATTTTATATCATATATGGTTATAAGCAGACTGGACTTATACTTGTTATAGGAAAGAGCAACACTTGACTCACGGTAATAAGACATACTGTAGCCAATGAGTAAGGAGTACTAATATATTTTCCGCGCAAATACTCTACTTCTCATGAATAGGGACTGTTACATCACACATCGTTCAGACAGTGATGCATTGATGAGTAGGATCACATATTTAGTATGCAGACTTACTTGTTTTATTATCAGGTTTATGACAGTAAACTGGCATACAGTAAAATCAGATCAGTCTTAAATAAAACAGAACTTTAATAGGTAAACTGAGTATATGCAAACTAAGCACTAAAATATAAATGTAGACAAATGCTTCAACATTAAGTCAACATAAGTTTGAATTGTAACTGTAAATATGACATTTTTCACTTCTTACAAACTCAGCAACAAGCTTTTGCGGACTTAATAACCTCATCATTAGTCCTACTGAAAAATAAACGGATATTTTCATTCTATCAGCAAGCACTAGCATTGGGGGTTAAAAACGAATAAACTTATAACACATGTACAATTTGTACAGTAATATTTGTGTTATGATTCGAACCCTGAATTTTAAATGGCAGTTTAGGGTCTTGCTACATGATTGTTAATGTACATGTAGTTTAATATACCTTGTGGCACAGTCTTGTTTACAATAAAATGTTAACCTAATATGTTAAAACTGACAAGATTCAAAGGCCATTTCTGTCAATTTGAAATAAAGCCACATACTTCTTGTTATTTAAGTTTGGTGTACCGATCAAATTGTTTCACTGGAGGTAGTTCGGTTCAAAAAAGTTAAAATGAGATATGTTTAAATTGCAAGTAATTTCCGATTGAACAATGTTTGACTAAGACAGCCTTTTTTCCTGTTTTTGTTAAATTGGAAACTGCGTTACTCATTAAAGTTGTAGTTTTTCTATTTGACGTGATATTTCTATCAAATCATGTGTGTAAGGTTCACGCACGTTTGTTTAATGGACAATGACCGTGTTTTTTTTTATTCAGGGTGCAAGACAGTCTTAATGATCTGTTTACTTTGAGACACAGGGATTCACTTAATATCTTTTTTGCTGTAACCTTTCGAACAAATTAAACAAGGCACTTCACTAATAGGATCATGATTGTTGAATCAAGAAAAAAGACGAACTTTAAAATTCGATGGAGACTAATTTTATTAGCAAATCATAAGATTTGTAGTTTCTAGTAAAAATGACATTACCTGTACTTACATGTACTTTTTCTTTGTTTCTGTTAGTATCTAAAATAGTTATTACTACACTAATGAATATTAAAAACTTGATATTAACGTTGCTTATAACTTGAAAAAAACTTTATTCACGTATATATGTACATGGATATTAACCATTTATTGCTACAAAAATTCCTATTTATAACTTGTACAAAGTAAAAATAAACACTTAACTGAAAATAGTCAGTTATTTAAAAATATCATGATGCTAATTTTTTGTTATGTATCATGTATAGTTGTTGCAAATCCTTCACGTGTGTTTCTTTGAAATCACAGAAAAATAAAGCATTTAACTGTTCCAAACAGCATGTTTCTAGCTTTACAACTATAATTGTTTTCTAAAAAATGAAATAAAATAATCTAAAAGGCGATTTTTTTAACTTTTAATTCATCCATTTGATTTCATTTCCTTTCAAATCACGAGGAAATCAATTAAAAGTGTTCTGTTAGTCCAATGATGGAGATAATCATTGCAGTAACAAAATGTTATACCTAAAGATCAGATTAAGACTATGATTCATAAAGTATATACATTGTTGTTAGTTAATTGTGATAACCTAAATGTACACTTTAAAAATTGCATTACATCATACCATTAAGAATCATTGTCAAACTCTAAAAGTTTAATTGTTTTTATAAAGTGGCTGGGACTAAAATACTGGTATGGTGTGACATAAATTTCTGTCAAACTATGGAAATATAAAAGAAACTGAACCGTGCTTATGCATTTTTACTTTAAAATTATGGTTTTATCTTGCATATTATACCATTTTGTTATTATTTTCATAAGTTGTTACGACTTTTTTCTATAAATAAAAGGTTTAACGACCTAGTCGTTAACTTATTTCAGTCTTTCTTTGCATTACATGACAATTCTATGTTAAAGTCACTGTCAAAAGAAGTTATGGTACAAGAAAGACAATTTCCTTGTAACAGTTAAAAGTATTTTAAGATTTTTGGGAAAGCCAATCTTACACAGCAAATTTATTATTTGCATTATGGTAATCAAAAGGCTTTTTTGCTAACAGTATTGAGTATTGATATATGTATCAACTCATTTTACTGACAAACTGCATTTATATATATTTTAGGTAAAAGTACAGTATTATATACCGTTTATGTATATTTGATTACAATGATGAATTACATTAAAAACTATAAAGGCAATCTTCTTGCGTATATTGTCTGCCAAGTGCACCTACCAGGACCAAATTTTGTTGCTATATATCAGCTCATAAGCTCAAAAGGCAATAATTGATCTGCGCCTTGTTCCGTTAAACATACAAAGATGTTGTCAGAATTTTTGTCGCTTTCGACAACGTGCTAGAGACGTCCATTGGCTAGAGTGTTAGGGTTCTATCCAGAAACAGATTTAGCAAACATTCATGTAAAGATGGCTTTCTCCTTGCCTGTAACATATTGAATTTTGGTCACTACTTTTCTCTATTTAACCAAGCCCGAGACTGTCGCCGCATTTGACATGATATCTGTCTCTCAGTCTTTGATGTCAATGAACCTTGATGATGCCAATCTTGATGATACTAAAGAAAAATTGCTGAGAAGCTTCGACATCACATTCCACCATGTCAACCGCCATCCCTTCGCCTTACACTTATCTACCATAGGCTAGCGTCTAAGCAGGTTCCCCTTTCATGTAAGGCTTAAATGTGCATGTTCTCTCACGTGGTATATCTCAATGACTTCTCAGGCTACGCTTCAATCTCGGACAGATTCACATTGATTGTGTTGTTAGCGATATAAACGGACAATTTTGATAGCATCAAATGAAATTACCGTATATGTGTTATAACTAAGCAGCAATGAGATAAATGTTTCACAAAATTCTTATAAATGTTATCAAACTTAATTTATTGAAAATGTAATAAGCTTATGCAGAATCTGAATAGTGTATGTCCTAACCATTTCTTTAAATCGAAATACAGTATTTGCGTAATACATAGTATCAATTAATAAGAAGAAATGTCCTGTTTATCGAAGATTATGTGAAGATTTTGTAGACATACATTGTAACACATGTCTATTTTAGTGACTGCTAAATTATTGTTTAAAGGGCGTTTGCCATTGAATCTGATATCTCTTTTGTACAATTGATTTTACTTAGACATAAGTGTATTTATTTTCTCTATGGACCAATTCTAGATGCATTTATTTTCTAAATGTTTATCAATAACTTCTATAACATTATTTATTGCCACTTGAATATAATAATTTATTATGCATTTTATTAATATAATATGAACGTTACGTGCAAAGGCAGATACTACCGTTGATTAAAGCTAAATGCGAAAATCCCCTTTGATTTGGAATCAGCGGACAATGGAAGACATTTTCACAATTGAAACTGTTCTGTTTGTCATTCTCTTTTTGATCACTTTAAATCCATACTACCCGATGTAAAGACCTAAATAATAACAGTTTTAAATGATATGTGGTTTATTCCCCATTTTATTTCACACATTTAAAACTATAATTACACCTGGTAGCAATAAAATTGGTAGAAAAATTGAAAAATAGCGGTTATTGCGACTGGCACCATATTAACATCCATCTTCCAGAATACTTTATTTCTGATTGGTTTTATTAGGCGCCCATTAGTTTATTTGAAGAGACTCAAATCCAAGGCGGTGTCAATTGCTATTGTTGTGGTTGTGATACACAATAATAATATATGACAAAGTCCTATGAGCACTGCAACATGTACTAAACTCCGAAAAGGCACAGAACAAAGGCATTTCACATGCAAGCCAAAAGAAAAGTAAGGACAAATTTGTGATGAGTCATTTAACGAAAAGAGCAAACCCGACAGTTACCGCCTTGGAATGGTCAGTCGGCAATATGGACCGACTGAGGCGCTTAAACCGGTTTAACAGAGCTCTAACCTCGCACTTCCTGACGAGTTTCTCAAATGCAAGCAATAAAAAGAAATACGATCCAATAGAATACAATATGTCCAAGCGCTGATATGTTCTATAATAAGTCTTGTTTTGAATTAATATGTATCGATCACAATGCATTATAGACAAAGTAAATATTTAACTAGGTCTGAAGCGCAGAAGCTTTTAAAACATCGCTTGCAGAGGAGTTACATACACTTATGTAATTTGACACAAACGATGGTGAATCTGGTTTAATTTTCATTACATCGCATGATAACTGACGGTCAAACTAATTAAAAAGCATCGCATGGAAAACCACTATAAAGAAAGATTTGTAAACAGACATTGATGTGACAGTAATTCACTGGCAAGTATGAAGAAGCAAAGTATATTAAGGAAATTAAAATGGCATGAAATGACGATAATATATTTCCATAATGCCAATGAACATGAATTTAATGTGTATGGCATTGTCCGAAGAGTTATATAACAAATACACATTCATTATTGAAACAAGCAAAAAAGATAAGAAAATGCAACATAAAAGTAACCATTGAAGCAAACCTATTCTATTTTACTCAAACCTCTTCGTGAAGTCGTATTCTGATCCTGAGATTAATTAACATGTGACTTCAAATGATATACCATAACAATACCGGTTAAAATTTTGGCTGTATATGAAAGAAATGACCAATAAGAATATATGAGCATTGCAACGTATACCAAAATTTGAAGAGGCACAGGACCAAAGTATTGACATGCAAGCTACGCTTAAAAGTAAGAGCAAATCTGTGAGGAGTCATTTAAAAAGAGCAAACCCGACAGTTATCGCCTGGAAACGGTCAGTCGGCAATATGGACTGACTGAGGTGCTTAAACTGGTTTTACAGAGCTCTTACCTCGCACTTCCTGACGGGTTTCTCAAATGCAAGTAATGAAAAGTATAATTTTGTACAAATAATTGAGATTAATGATAAACCATCTGCAGTTATATGTTATTCTATCTTACATATCCGTTTTTTAATTCAAAGAAAATATATATATGCGTTTTGGTTTTATTATAAAGTATTATGTTTTATTTTCATTACACAAAATAGAATATGACAGATCCCACAGTTACCAGAGGTGTTTTCCACTGCCACAATGTTCTTTCTTAATTCATTAACTTCACTAAAACTGGTTGGCTATTTAATTAATGAGAAACAATGTGCAAACAATTTATGAAGAGACGTATGTAATTAAGAAAGATGTCTTCTGGTTATTATAACATTGGCTCTAGTTTGTGGCAGGCTTTTAAAATGTTGTAAATGGTGATATGAAGCAACCTTTAGTAAGCCGTTATCAATGTACACATTGCTATTTCAGTTCTTATTTATTAGTCTCTCTCCACTTCAGAATTTTCATACACGTACAAGTAGATAATTCTTCTTGATTGCTACCTCATACAATTTCTAAGAGCTACGTTCCTTTTTTTATTATGTAGGACTTCTTTTATCCACCATTATATAATATACCATCGGTTTAATGTAACAATAACGTGAAGTTCTACGACAGTCAACGATAATATGGTTTCTATAAATACTTTGACATTTCTTGTGAGAAGAAAGTCTAGGTGTAAATCGACGCAAATAAGCGACAACGACACGATATTGTTTATCATTTTTATTCCTCAGGTGCAATTAAGACAGCTGTAGAACATGTTAAAACTAAAATTCTGAGTCACGTTAAAACGTTTAAGCTATGCGTTTAAAGTTTGCTAGAAGTTTAAACAAGGGGGTTCTACAATGTATCACCATCATGATGCAATAAACCGATTAAACAAAAGATTTCTTTATGAAAACAAGTTATTGATCTTCATCAGATTTCATAATGTTAAACACCCAAGAAATAGTTCTTATTAATATCTGTCGTTCGAACGATCCAATAAAAGTGACGTCACTCTTATATTCATGGACCATATCACAGTCACATAAACTTGTCTCATATAAAATGGTTGTAACTTTTAACGGAAATTTATAGTATCAAACTTCTATGTACTAATTAGCAAGATAAAACATGAAGAAGTGATCTAATACTTTTTTCTCCAATGTAATGCAAACGTTCGAAGAGCTGTGGCAAGTATCAAACCAATTCATAACAGAAACATGATCGACAGAGCAAAGCAACAAACGCGAATCCAAAAGTACTAAATTGGAAAGTGAAACATGTGTTAGTTTACATAAATTGACGTAGGAAATCTCCCCGTGCATGTAACCTATGTTGTCATTTAATTCATCTTATAAGGATTTTATTTTTCTTTGATGGACATTGGACTTTGGTTCGTCATTCAACCATTTACACTTGTTCTCTGGTCATTTTTCCCTGATTAAAAAATTAATTTAACTTACTATCAACAATTGTGTGCATGTCCTCTTGTTGAAATGATACTTCCTTCTCTTCTTGATACCATATGGACATATATTAATATATAATAAAATACTGTTGATTTAACTCTACAAAAATATGACAAGCTTTGATGAGCAATAATCAGTAATTGTTCAAAAAGCATTGGATGAAGGTATGGTCATGTCAAGTAAAGGTAAAATTGAGAAAACATACTTAGGTAAGACTATTAACAAAAAAAAAGAAGAGACAACCCATTAGTTGCAGCAATGGTCGGCAAAAGATTCGACTAAGATGCATAAAAAGGTTGAGAAAGCTTTAACGTTACATATTCCTGAATTTTTTTTCTGAATGGAAAATGATAAAAAGAAAACATATCAGTTTAAAATAAAACAGTCTAAGCTGTGACGACGTATACTAAAACTGAAATGGTGATTTGTTAGTGGCATAAGCATGCTTATAAAATTGTCAAAGTGTGTTTAACGTTTAAAATTCTGACACAAGCAAAATAAGACCATTAAGTCACCACATGTGGATTTCTGAACATCATTTGTAACGAACATTAGTGGGTCGTAACAAACACAATACATTAACAAGTATTAGGAGGAAACACTGCCGACAAGATTCTATGTAATATACATTAAAATACAGTCACGCTGAGATGTACTCATGGCAGCAATGTTTGGCTAAGAACTTGGAATGTGGTTGTAAGAGTAACCAAAGTATTGCTTTAAAAAGGGAATACGGATTCAGATTAGTCATTACTTTTGGTTTAAATTTTAAAGTGGTTATGCAGGAGCAGCTTTGATGGCCTTCGCTAATGCGTACATATATATATAAATAAAGCAGGGCAAGGTTTAAAGTACATGATCAAAACGTTTGACCTCAAATTATAAGTTAAAAATTAGACGCTTTTCGTTTATATAAATAATACATATAACAATTTCAATAAAGTGTATTCGACATATACTTATTTAGTTTCCCACTTTAACAATGGACACTTCATTTGTTTAAGAGTACACAGCTTCTTACATAACACAATATTAAACAATTACGATCAATTTCTAATAAAAGGTAGCTCATTGACAATGCTATAAGCAAAAAGACATTAAATGTTTATTCCCATGGTTGTTGTGTCTTCGAAACTACTAGTTTGATATCGACGAACTGTATAGTGGTGACTCGTGCGCTAAATTTGAAAATTCAAGAAAACCCGGGTATTTATTGTTTATATATATATATCGTTAAACTTATTGCAATAACAAATGATTCAAGCTGTTGCAATACAGGGAAAGAAAGGAAGAAAGAAAGTAAACAAATGTTAGCAAGAAAACTATAACCTCGATACTTCTGAAAGAAGGTCAGAACATGCCTGCACGACTGTTGTTGAAATAAACATTATCTAGCACAACAGACAACCTATGGCAAAGAAAGTAAATAACAAATGAATGGAAATGTCTAGGACAAATACTATCATTTAATCATTATATAAATATCCTTTTGCATTAACAAAATTAATGAACCATGACCATACTTATTATAAATAATCTATAAGCTCGCCTACCACATTTACTATTTAAAAACTGTGGCAAATCCAATCAGCATGTAACATATAGCTTCCGGATTATCAAATGTAATTATCGACCGAAATGAGAAGGATAAGCTAAATAAGTAATAAGATAAGAAATGCTTGAAAGACACACCTTAACATTATTGATGCTTGTGAAGCTACTTCGTAAAGTGTGGTGACATCTGTTATAGACAAATGATGGGTATTCCTAAGAGCAACACTTGTAGACCATTTATTGCAGATTTGTTTACTACAGCTTTAAAAGTGACTTAATATTAACTTAATTATCTTTTGCTCAAAGCCACATCATAGTACATAATGTATTTGTGAAAGATAGACAGACGATGAAATACCTGGATATGTAGTTTAAACACAGCTTATGCTTAAAGTCATTAACGTTGTCTTTCCTTAAACCAAAGACTTACTTGTGTGTACATTATTACTTGTTTGTCAGCATTGTTGTAAGTTCTATTAACAATAATTCAAAATAAAAGTAGCAAACATCTTTATAACACACGTACTTTCGTTTAATTAACTTAATATAATAAAACGAAATGTGACAAAACAATAGCCGCAACCCACACACGGTTTTAATATCATTTGAAATACATTATTACTTCCATATGCACTACATTAAGTGGCACCAAAAACCTAAATGAAAAGAATGCAAACACATTAGGTAAAATTTCGCCCTAATCAGAAAAATAAAAAAATAAATTAGTGTTGAAATATTAACTAAAGAAGCTGTCTTTAAACAAATATTCAATTTGCTATAATGCTTTTGGTCGCACATTTCACATCTTCAGGAACAATTTCGCTAAGCTTGTAACACGTACGATAATAAAAGCATCCAGGATATGCGGAATTAAGAAATCAAGAAATCAAATAAAACTACAGTGGTTTTTAATTTGTACGATTGTTTACCAAATGATGACATTTGTTATTTTTAATAGGTAAATAAGATTGTCCTATCAATTACCACATATATTTAAATTTTATCTACCAGAAGACAAAGGCGAACAAGGTAAATGTAAATGTGACAAAAACACAGAGACAAGACATATCACACATTAAGAAAAACCATCAGTTACCACCTTGGAACGGTCAATCGGCAAAAGGGCCGACTGAGGTGCTTAAACCTGGTTTGTGGAGCGCTCCAACCTCGCACTTCTTGAAGGGTTTTCTATCAAACAAACAGTGTAAATACAATATCCCGTCAAAATGAAACAAGTAGCAGTAAGCACATGCATCGGGAGTTAAAAGAGATACAATTAACGTAAATACATACAAAATATTTAGTAATAAAATAATCAACATATGTACAATATGTACAGCAGATAAAAGCCTCGTCAACGTAAAAAATCCGAATAAGAAATTAGTTAGAAATAAAACAGCCCAAGCGCTGATATTTTATAAGAACAAATAAAACAGCCCAAGCGCTGATATATAATGAAAGAAAACATCGAATTTTAGAAAACAACATACCAACAAAATAAAATGTAGTATTGTTAAGAGTTAAAGCCGAGGATTTATCTGCAGTTGGCATATTACATTTAATAAAGGTACCAAAAATACCGATGTTATACCTGCTGTGCAATCTTACGTGATGACATCTCTTGTATTAAGATTGTTACCTTACAAAAGGTTTTCGATACAAAAAATACATACCTTTAGGGCCTGGTTGATTCTATTTGATATATTTGCCGCACTTTAAGTTCATGAAATCATAAACATAATTAAGTATTGTCTTTTCCCTTATTGTTAAAATATCATTTTTGTTGCTACAGTCTTATCAAAAACAAATAATCACTTGGCGATACAATTATAAGCGGTGGCACACACTTTACATCTAAGATTTTAAGTGGTTATTATATTATAATATTATATTTTTATTATATAATGTGCACATGTATTTTTATCAATGAAATGGTTTGCTGTGTAAAGGTTAACATGTAAAACAGAAAGGTCTAGTGAGCTTTTGGGTTTTATTAAAAATATGAATCATGTTCAAAGATCACTATTTACATTCACAGTGTTTGATGGTTGAGAATACCATTTTAGGAACTTTATGTACAGTCTTATGGCCAATTCAAGACAGTGTTGCGTGAAGTATATAAAGTATTTAGTTAAATATGTAAACACTCGTTAACAAAACAATACCTTATATAATTCTGAAATATGACAATAGTATATAAAATTTCATTTTTTTAAATATCGCTGGGGTTTGAATATATCAGAACAACATCGGTAGCTTATTAGCACGCGCTAATTGATAACTTTCTATATATGCAGCAAAACAAACCTTGTTTATCAACATTAGAAATATTGAATTAATATTTTCTGTGTACCGAACAGAACAAAATCTGATATTTTTGCTTAAACATGATCGATACACATAATATAGAATGACTTTGCTTCTCCTTCAATTTCCATCGTCAATCAGCACGTTTTATGGTAATTTTCGACTGGGCTAAGCAGGTGCAATACAGGATAAGATTGAAAGATACCTTTGCTAGCAAACACAAATCGATATAAAATTATCCTAACAGTAGGTAAAATATCTTTGTAACATTTGTTTTCTCCCATCCATCGTTATCCGTTATATCCATTTTGATTTTCATTGTCTGGCAATTGATGCAAATAAACTAAATAAGGCAGCATACATTTTCTAAATCAACAAGAAGACAATTTATGTAATCAGCTTCCCATTCATCTTGCACTCACTCACGATATAAAAAGTTCGATGGCAATCACTTATTCGCTTTGGTTTCATTTAATCTAAATATATGACAGCATCGTACTAACTGTACTGTGTTGAAAAAATGTACTAAGAAACGAAGCGGACACTTCACTGTAGGTACAATTGTGAAGTGTGTGAGCATTGCATAGAAACAACATCTTTTAAAAAAAAAATATTAAAATTATAAATTCAAGGAAGCAAGTTTTTACACGTAGCAGATATAATTGTTACGAAACGTAATTCATTAAGAATGTTATGAGCACGCGCACAGTCATAACAGCATATGCCTGAACAGATTTGCTTTTTAATTATACTATACATGTAGTTAGGTACTTGCGTACAACAATTACCATGGAAATGCTCGGTCATATTTAGAATAAAGCTGTCCTTGATAGGAAGGTCGTATAAACATAAAACTGGAGCGTGACTGTAACTGCTCAATTATCTTTAACGAGTTTGTCATTGAGTCCTATGTTTTATTCATGAAATGTTTTTTTTATTGAGACTCTAAGACATTAATTGTACAAATGAAAAATGCTTAATTGAAACTTGAATATAATCATTATTTAACACAAAATACATTTCAAATAACATGCAAATTAAGTTAGATAAGATAACATGCTTTTAAAATTAATATGAAACAGAATAATCATAGCAAGATTCACAATCTAATAGAATAAAGTATGTTTATAAAATGCACTTTATCCAATCTTTCTTTTTTGTAAAGACAATTGTACACAGTGGAACAAATTAACACAAGTGATCTGCCTTTAAAACATTTTTGATAACTTCACCTGGGTAAAAAAATAAACTGTAGAAAAATAAATTAACGTAAAGAGAGATATGTACTGCAATTTTTTAAATCACTCAAGATAAGACATTTCGTATAAGTTTCATTTCAAAAACCAGTACGAAAAATCTTCAGCAGTGACACTCTTTACTGCAATGCGTTTATAAGAATAAGAATATATGACAAATTAGAAGGCACGGTAAGACAAGGTTTTACTGGTCATTGTGAGATAGAAAAGGGTATGTTAAGCACGTTTAAATGAGCAAATAAAGAAAACGTCATGGTTTAAAGTCCATTGTGCGCTATTTTATTGGGGAGTTATTGTTTAATGCGAAAAAGGAGAAATGAAATGTAAAGAATAAAAGTATGTATAGTTACAGATAAATAATAAGTCAGTGCATTTCTGTGTAAATGTATCTTTTACTTGTTTTCGTAACAAAAGAAAAATCAAAAAACTATTTTATTTATACACTCTAACCAATTATTCATTTGATTTACACTAGAAAAATTGACATACGACATATGTACTGCAGTTACCGGCGATGTCGACTCATTGCCGGAATTGGTGAACTGTTATCTGATTGTTAAGCAACATTGTAAAACGAAGCCTTTGAAGAGGCGCTTGTTAGAAGATGCGGTAAGAAAAATGTCCTCTGGTAAGTAAAAATGTTCTCAAGATATGTAGGAGGCCTAATGATAGTATGAAATGAACTTAGACAGATCGTTACAATCATTGCCTCGGGTACATAATCTGTACTTGAAACTTGTACTTGAAATCAAACATAATTGAAAATGGCGATTTTGCTTTTAGCTAATACAATAACTTTATGTTTGATTTGATAAACAATATTTCAGACACTTTCTTAAAATATATAACTGTCAGTCAATATTGGCCATCACACAGCTGCTTGATTTTTACAGTTACACATCAAAACATTGAATTATTTTATTATTTTTTGAAAGTTATATTCCACTGTGGTTTATGACCCTACTATACAACAATATACACTATATTAAGTAATAAAGACATTAAAATACCGCTTAAATGAATCTCATTTATACTGTTTACGACGATTGTTAGATATTGCCAGAAATCCTCACAATTATTGTATAATATGCAGGTAATTTTTTATTGTTAAGAAATACATCGCTGCGCAACAAATCAGGCTATTATTTGTGTCGTCTGGCTGCTTTGCGGAGAAAGATATCAAAGTCTGAGTAGAACCACCGACATACTGCAATTTTAGATAGAAGACCTTCTCCCATGAAGTACCCCTAAGAAGACTCTATCCGATGCAGCGAGAGCACGAGGATTCAGAGGATCGTGCTGTTAAGTTTCATTCTTTTCTTTAAATGATTTACTATACTAACAATATGATAATGTTTTACTTGACAAATTCAAACAAATCCATAGCATAATGGGGTAGGGAAATGATTTCTAGCCTACCAGTTTATAGTTAGGAAGATTTCTAGAATCTTTTTCCTAACATTTAAACACTAGCGTTGATAGTACATTTATAACTGATTAATTATTCTATACATGAAACGACGGAATCTTCTGCAAAGTATTGAATCTGGCATACATTTCTTTAAGATATCAATATACCTTAATTAATTGAATTGTTTTTATAAAGAGGCTGGGATTATTCATATAGATATGTTATGACATGCATTGCAGAGGAGCTATGAAGATATTAACCAAACCGAACAGAGCTTATCAATTCTTAATTAAAATAATGTTTCATCTTGTATATATTGTAATGCTATAATATTATAAAATAATTTAATAAGCTATCACTACTTTTTAAAAATAGAAAGCAAATAGGTCACTGAAAATGTTAACCTTCATTTTTCATTTTCATTTAAAATTTACATTGGTAATTTACATGGAAGTAAAACTCAAACGAAATTATAATGGTACATGCAGAACAATTTCCTAGCAAATGTAAACACAAAATAATCTATAGGTCTTTAGAAAGCCAGTCTTGGAATGTAAATTTTGCATTTCGCGACATTTTTGCAAACAGTATTATTCCATCCTCAATTAATGAAATTTCATAAAATGCATTCTGTAAAAATGTCTTGCTATTTGTATCAACTCACTTTAATGACAAAAATATTTTACTAACCGTTAAGTAGTATTTAATGCTTATGCATATCTGATAACACTGATGACAAACGTTATAAAGACCTCTTTATTCATTCTTATTGATTATTTTGTCCGACAAGTGCACCAAACAGAACCGGACTTTAAGACCACATTTTTGCTCTCTTGACTATTTTTATATCGAAATACAGCATTAAATAAGAAAACATGTCATGCTTATAAAAGATGTGTGCAAGATGTTGTACTAGATGACATATCACATGTATATTTCTGTAACTGCTAATGTGCGTTTGTTTTTTGAATGATATTTCTCATTTGTTAGACATAAATGTTATTATGTTGCATATAGACCAATTTTAAATGCATTTATTTTCTATATGTACCGATGATTATATTTCTTTCTTTAACTACATTTATTGCAACGCGAATATGATCATCTATTATACATTGAGTTAATATAATATGAAATGAGCATGCAAAGACAGCTATGAAAAGCCCATTGATTAAAACTGAATGCGAAAACTACTCTATGCACTCAAGAGTGTAGACGCTAGGCCTTCTCTACACCATTGTTGATATTCTGTTCATGATACTATTTTTGGGCACTTAAAAACTTGCTATCCAGTGTAAAGACATTCCCATTTACTGTTTTAAATGGTTCGTGGTTTAAAAAACAGAGATTTCATTGCTGATAGAAGCGAAAATAATAAAAAACGCAACTTAAAAGCAACCCTGTTGTATTTTACTAAAATTTCTTCATTGAAGTCGTATTCTGATTTCGAAATTTATTTGACATGTGTCTGATGACTTAAATTGATGAACATGTGACTTTTGAACATACAATTTTGAAACAATACCAGATTCGATGTTGGATGCATAGATTGAATTAGCCCCAATCCTTATCTATTGGCATGTACATATTGCTTTATTTTCAGGTAGTTTTAATTTCATTATCACCCTCTTTAGTGCATTTCCCTTGTCATTTTATTGTGTCATATCTTCAATCTGATTTTGACAGACAATGGAAATTCCGATAGTGTCGCTTTAATGAGAAAAATGAAAATTACCTCAGGGTTATCACAAGAAAACAAGTATTTGATACATAATATGCCATGTGTAGTAACATGTTACTTATCTTACTTATCGTTATGTTTGAATTCAATGAAAAAATCTAATGGTCCTTGATTATTATTTAAGTATTTTTCGCCTGATTTTCATTTCACTTAATGGAATAGACAGATAATTACCGTTCTCAGAGTTGCTTTCCAATGCTGAAATGTTTTTTTCTTTATTCATGAACCGCCCTAGAAACAGGATGGCTGTTTAATAAAAACAATAAAAGGTGTGAACAAATTTAGATACGCATTTTATTAAAATTGTCTTCAGGTCATTACAACATGGACTCTTGAGTTGTTGAAGGCTTTTAAATTATTGTAATTTACTATATGAAGCAACCTTAAGTAAGCCGTTACCAATAAACTCGTTGCTATTTCAGTTTAAATTTATGTGTCTCTCCCAATCCCAGAATTTTCGTACAGGTACAAATACACGTTTTTTCTTGATTAATATCTCAATCATTTTAGCAATATTGCTGTAAAGTTTTATTTTGAAGGGCTTCTATTAACTAACAATCTATCACACAACTGCATTATAATGTAACAATAAAGTGAAATCCAACAACAGTCAACGATCCTGTGACTTCTTTCCTTCTCTTGACAGTTTGTGACAATAAAATCTCGGTGTACATCGACTGCCAAGAAAAGTGGTATTGATTATCCCTTTTACAGCTAAATTGCAATTGAACCGACTATAAATCTTTAGAGCTAAGCTTTTAAATTTGTATGTTTTGAGATACATTTTGCGATATATTCAAAACTGCTTTTGATATACACGTACCTTCAATACATCTGTTATGTTTAACTTTGTTCGTTTACTATCGATACATATTGTGACTAGGAAACTCTTTTACCTCACAGTCTGCATTCATTCATAACATGACCTGTCACATTTGAGGCTAAAGCTAACGTAATTACCTCCCCTTTGTGACTCTCCTATTAATAATCCTCACAGGTTTCCCGCCTTTTTTGTCTGTAATCAAATCACATGGTTTTGAAGTTGTTTGAATGGACATACAATTCAGAATGCTTTGTAAAATAATGCTGATCAAAGAAATGCTTAAGGTCTTCCGCCACCAATAATTAGCTGGACGTCGTCAATATGACCAGAACTGTGTCGGCGCTATGTAACAAAAGGAGAATTCTGATAATGTTTTACATTGTTAACGGCACGGTAGTCTCAGTTGTGTATATTGTTCTGTAGCTGGTGCATAATCTTATTTGTATGTACTGATTGCATTGTATCAAACAAGAATAGGAAAAAAAACACGACCAAATTAGTCTCTCTTTAATGTAAAGTATTTTATCAGGAACTTTGTTTTTCTTTTTTTCTTTTTCTTAAGTGCACGGCGACAAAACGTGTTTATTTACAAATCAAATACTAGCTTAAGGCCATGGTTTGAACACGCGTGACTTTTTTGCACAAATATCGTTTAAATAACTACAGTAAATGGGTTGTCCAATTAGAGTAGTGCACTTCAAAGTATTTTTAAGCAAATTTAAACTAGAAGAAATGACCTAATACTTTTGCCGTTAATTTGATACAAATGTTCAAATAGTTGTAGCATTATCAAAGCATATCATAACAGAAACATGGCCATTGTGAAACGTTTCCATTTTACATGATTAAAATATGTTGAGGATTTATCTGTAATTGCATGCTAAATAATTTAGGCAGACAAAATCACAAAGCTATACGTACGATGCAGTCTCATGTAAAGGTCAATGAACTGATCAAGTTGCCTTAGCAATGCAGTTGTTAACATATCACTGATTGAGGCCATCAGCAAAACATTGCTTTAAAGGTTTTGTAAAGAGAACCTTAAAGGTATTGAGGCCCTTGATTCTGTAATTTTACAATATATATACATATATATATATATATATCTTTATATCACTTGGTATTGTTGTTGTACACGGAAAATACACTTAAATTAATTAATTAACTTAAGTTTTGCGGTAGATAGGTCAATTTGCGGAATACAATACTTTTATTTAATTAACAAAACAAGATGCTTTTGTTACACATACTTTGGTTTTTTAGTTACTTTAAAACACCCCGTTAAACTTTAGCAACACATAAAAGACATCTTGCATAATTATAACTCCCACCGGAAAGTCTGATCGATGTTCAAGCGGTAGCCACATTTCTACTTGGATTGTCAAGCAAAACTTCGTACAATGTCAAGATAAAGAGCATGTTTAAAAAATAAATATGATACGATTTCATTGTCTGCTACATTTTTCTGTTTAAAATTGATTTTCTGTATTTCTTAATTTGTAATTATTATTTTAAACCATGGGACATTTAAGTATGATTATCTTAAACAGAGTGCAGATATTCCATCGTGCAGTTATTTTTTTTTATTTTGAAAACGGTCATATTGAAGTTTGTTTAAACAGTAATACACGTGTAGACGTAAACTCAGTAACCATTTCAAGCAAGTCCTTGTCAAACAGCTGAAAATGACTTTTAATGCCTGCTTTCCATTTATAATTGCAAGCGACACTTTACTGTTGCAAACTATATAATAGTATACCTATAACTATATAACCGAATATTTGGTTCTTTTTTCTGAAAAAAAGCCTTACAGAACAGTTTTAATTTTTATAATTGCTTGTCACACTATCTTCCCCATTAAATACATTGCATACATTCTTTCATTCGTTTTTCGTCAACCTATATTCTCCATGCGCAATTCTTGGGGTTTAAAGGTAAACTTAACTTTGATCAAGTACTTAGAATATTCGCCTGTATGAATTTTTTAGTAGTTTCTTTTGACATTCTATTCCATTCTATTAAATATATATGTATATGTATGTATTTAAATCTTCTGTTTGATGGTTGATTTCATGAGCAATTGAACATTCCTTCGGGATTTTATTTATAGATACATAAGTTTATTAGAAGCCTCACCGGATGAAAGAAGAGAGCATGTACAAAAGCATGTACAAAAGATTTTAAGAGTTAATCATGCTTGAATTTTACCTAAAACAAGATCATCGTCATTACGCAAGTAAGTATAAATAACTAAAGATAAAACGCCGCTAATGGTTTACTGTAAACAAATTCAATAAAAAGCACACACACATAAACACAGACACACACACGCACCCGCACGCACACACACACGCGCGCGCGCACCCGCATATACACATGCACAAACGCACGCACACACCCACAAAAACCACAAACACACACACACACACGCACCCGTACGCACACACACGCGCGCGCACCCGCACACACACATGCACAAACGCACGCACACATGCACACAAACCACAAACACACACAAACACATGCGCGCGCGCACCTACCTACCTACCTACCTACCTAACTACCTACCTACCTACCTACCTACCTACCTACCTACCTACCTACCTACCTACCTACCTACCTATTTCTCAAATGCAAGCAATGAAAAGATATCTATATAAATAAATAATCTATGTAAGTTTTCCAAGCGCTGACCTTTACTTAGATAAGTTATGACGTCAGTAAAAGAAAGAAGGGACGCATTTAATAATGTCCACATGGTAGAAGAGAGAAATTCCTGTTAGAAGCACTTCTTGGTTTAAATGAAAGTAAATTTTTAAATCCAGAAAAAATAACAAGAGAAGAAGCGGAAATGTAGCATCATGTTGATGTGTAGGTGAAATTAAGGAACTGAAGTCCAATGCTCATCAACGAAAAATACAAAATACATATAAGGACCACTTCAGTGCCATCAAATGGCTACCTATATACACTGATAATCAACCTTAAAATATATAACATTTTATAAGTAAATAAGAAAACTCAGAAAAAAGATTTAAATGAAATATGTCAATTAAAATAAATATTAAAACTAATTTATATATAGAACCTATATATTAATTGCAATTTCAAATGCTTTAAGCCAGTTGCAATACAATATATTTATAAAAGGGTTAGTAAACAGATGTTAGCAAGAAAATCATAACCACAATCTTTCTGCTAAAAATGTCGAAAAATGACTTCAGGAGTTGAAATGGAAATTATTAGATCAACAAACAAAAAAGAAAGCAAACACCAAATTAAATAGAAATGACTTGGGCTTTCAGAATTATATCATTATATACTTATCCTTTTGAAACAACAAAATGACTTAACACATTTCCATAACTACCATAATAATCGGAAAGCTCGCTTTCTACATTTATTATCAAAACAACAACATGACAAATCCCCACAGTCATTAGCGGTGTCGACCATTGATGCATGCAAAAGATGACTTTCGAATTATCAAATTAACGAATGAAATACGGTTGGACGAGCGCCTTAAGGGATGCATGAAAGACTAACTTTACTAGTATGAATACCAGTATGAATGTTTGTGAAGCTTAATGGTTCCTACTTGATAAAATACGCTGACAACTTATATAGACAAATGATGGGTATTCCTTTGGGAAACTCTTGTTCACCATTGACTGTAGATTTGTTTTCCACAGATTTGAGAGTGACTTTATATTAACTTAATTCTCCTGTGCTTAAAGCCACATCATAGTGGCATTCAATTCAACGTCACACATTCACACCTTTTTTTGCTACAGATAATCTTTTTTTTTCTCAATTGATGCACCCACCAGAACTTACCCTTAATGTAGAGCATTGACATAAATCGTAGTATATTTGTAAAAGTAAAAGAAGTCCCGAAATACCTGAACATGTTGGGTAAAACATTATGCTTAATATCCATTTTTACCGTTTTCTATCCTTAAACTAGATACTTAACTGAGTGTATTAATTATTTGTCAGGATTATTGTAAATTCATTTTCAATGTTTTGAAATGAGCGAAGAAACACATTTGAAATAAACGAAATCTCGATTATTAAAAAATGAAGACCGTTTAATTAAACATAAAAACACAAAGAAAAACAAGAACAATTTGCGCAATGGACAAAAGATTTTAACATCACTTAAAACATCTTAAATCTGATGTTACTTTCATAAAAATTCTACGGATTGCAACAATGCAAACACTTTAGGTAGAGTTTGAATATAATCAGAAAAGAATAAATAAATTAGTGTTGAATTGTTCATGAGAGACGCTGTCTTCAAACAAATATTCAATTTGCAACGATTCTCTTGGTCGCAAATTTCACATCTTCAAGAATTATTTCCCTAAGCATCTAACAAGAACGATAATGAGAGTATCCAGGATTTGTGGAATCAAGAAATCACGAAAGCGAATTAGACTTCAGTGGTTATTACTAGTGCCATTGTTCTTCTCCTATCCACAGTATCCACCGTGATTGGCTATATTCATTTTAATTGGTCTACACTGGCGTCTGTTTAAATTCTGTTTAAAGTTTGGCAATAGATGCATATGACCAAAATAAAGACATCGTTGACATTCTGAATCAAGAAAAATACAGTTTATGCCAACAACTTTCCATTCATTTAGCAGTCACTCACGATATGCTTTTATCTAGACAATGCGTTTAGTGCTTCTTTTTCACATGGTCAAAAATGTTCGATGGCAATGACTTACTCGCTTTTGCTTACCTTTACATAATATAAAACAGTCTCGTATTATATATAATGTGTTAATAAAATGGATAGATATACGGAGCGTGCAATTCACTATAGTAACAAATCAGGAAAGTGTGGGTGTTCTATAAAAACATCAATGTTTTTATGTATGATGAATAATTTTAAGGAAGCAACTTGAATTCCAAAATTTTACATGAAGCAGATATAATTGTAACGAAACGTGATTCATTAAAGATGTGATGAGCACGCGCGCAATCATAATACCACATGTCTGAACATATTTGCTTTTTAATTGTTACATAGTTAGGTGTTTGCGTACAACATTTACAATGCAAATACGCGGTCATATTAAGCAAATATGCAAATAAAGTTGTCCTTGGTAGGTCCTATATATATATATATATATATATATATGTATATATATATATATATATATATATATATATATATATATATATATATATATATATATATATAACAGGAATGTTTCTGTAACTGCTCAATTATCTTCAGCGAGTTTGTCATTCAGTCTTATGTGTTATTCATTAATGGGTTCTATTGAGACTTCAAAATATTTTATTGTGTGTACAAATGATAAATGGATTTATTGTAACGTGAATTTAATCATTAATCAAGTTATAGTTCATTTTAAAAGCAAGTACATGCAAATGCGTTCAGATGATACAACATTTTTAAAGTTATACGAAACATATAATATGGAAAGGAAGATTCATAAACGATAAATGTTTTTGAACAGCATTTTGTAGACAACGGAACTACATAACTACATAACACAAGAAAAATGACCAATCTATAAAACCTGTTATAATCACCTTACTCAGGTACATGTACAAAAAGAAAATATAGAAAAATAAATTGGAGTTGGGAAGTTATGAACTGTAATGTTTTAGGGCACTAATGATAAGACATTTCCATTAACCCTAGTCTGTCCTTTTTGCCGACTAACCTTTCAAAGGCGATAACTGTTGGGCTTGCTCCTTTTTTTAAAGGATTAATCACACATTTGTTTTTACTTTTGCATTTGGCTTGCATGTGAATACCCTTTTCCTGTGCTTTTTTGTCATTGTAGTTCTGGTCAAATCTTTTCAACTTGTTCTGTATAAAAAACAACAACAAACAACTATTTAATAATTAAGTTTTAATCAGTTATCGACTTGATTTTCAATACACAACATGACAGGACATATCGCCGCAGGTACCAGCAGTATCGCTACATTGCCGCAAACGGTATCTTTTCCTTGACTATCTAAGAAACTGTTATTTTATTATTAAGCAACCTTGTCAAAATAAACATTTGAAGGGGTGCTTGATAGAAGACACCGTAAGTAAAATAGGTTCTAGAGTTTTGTAGAAGGCTAGATAGTATGAAGTTATCTTTAGTATGTCGTTACTATTGTGATTTACTTTAACTTGGCTGAATGGAGTCTCTTAACAAAATTGAAAGGGGAACCAATTAGAAATAGGCGAATGCAGTTTGCAGTTTATGCACTGACTTTATGTTTGATTTCATAAACCATATGTCAGATAATTTCTTAAAACTTACAACTGTCAGTCAAAATCGAACATTGTAACCTACTTAAATGATTTTTAATTTACACTTCAAAACATTGAACTCTTTGATTATTTTCTTAAAGTACTATTCCACTGCGGTTAATGACACATATTATACAACAATCTACAATATATCAACAGTAATAAAGACATTAACATACCACTTTTTCTGTTTTCGACAATTGATATTTTCCAGAAATCCTTACGATTCTTATATAATATATAAGTATTTTGATAAATACATCGCGGTGACACAAATCGGGCTATTCTTGCGAGGTCCAGCTTTTTTGCGTATATGAGACGCAGTCTAGATAGAACTACAGGAATACTGCAGTTTGGTTAGAAGACCTTCTCACAGGAAGTCCCTTTCCCCATGGGTACTCTATCCGATGCTGTGGCATGACGAGGAGGCAGAAAATCGCAGTTGTAAGTCTTTAATCAATTCATTTATAAATTATTATTCGAAACTTAGAAAAAGACCTAAGTCCTATTAAAATTGCAACATAGATTAAAAATCGAAAAGGCATATTACAAAGCATTCACAAACCAGTCAAATGTAAAAGCTGAAATAAGAAGCTGAGACCGAGACATAACATATAAAGGGTAAGTCAAATACTTAACGCCTAGAAACTTAAAGTTGGCAAAGAGCAGAAAGGCCTGTTTTGTTATCGAATTTATACATTTACGGTAAATTTTTATTCATAGCTAAACTAACCACGTTAATATTTTGACTAAGATAAATATACACGGTTTGTGACACTATTAAAATATTATTTCCGTCTTCGTATTTTCGTTTATTGACTGCATTCATAATACACACAAGCTATGGTTTTTCCAAGTTCAGACACAAGATAAGACACTTTGCTTTGTGAAATAATTCTGGTCCAAAGACATCTTATTTTTACAATGCACAGATGATGAGTTTGTAAAAAACATGCATCATATTAACACATTGTATAATAAACTTTAACATTTTTGTGGTAAAATAATTATAAAACCATACTTTTTTTCTGTTTACCATTATATTATTCTAATACACATTTCCAGGCGAACCCTATGCTCCAAAGGTCATCATCTTTCCAAAGCTTAACCTAAAGATTCGCGTTTGAGACTATGACTAATATAATTATCCCCCCTTTGTAACACTCACATACATATTCTTCACATGTTTCTTGTGTCTTTTTTGTCTGTAATGAAATTACTTACAGCGCGGGGTATTTAAGAGATAGGACACATCTTTTGGGACAAATATCTATGCATGTAAAATAAATTCTGGTCAGGAGAATTCTTATTATCTTTTACTCGACAAAAGAACGGATGATTCAATTGTAACAATGCATGTTCTGGAATATGTGCATATGTTACCTATATTTTTTTAAAATTTATTGATAATTGAGTTTTGCTGCGGCAACTATTCATAGCACATTTTATACAAGTGATACTGCAGAACTATAGGAATATATATATTTCATATATATATATATATATATATATATATATATATATATATATATATATATATATATATATATATATATATATATATATATATATATATTGCACAAAACATATAAATTCTAATCTATCTACGTAGACAATTGGTTTCCCATTCTAAAATTTAAATAAGATGTATTATTAAGGCAAATAAAAATCGAATGACGTAACCGAATATTTTAGTCATAAATCATGAGTTCAATCGTTCGAAATGTTGAGACGTGTACATACCATACGAGAATTTGATCAACAGAGCCAAACTATATGATTATGGAATGTAAAGGCACTAATGTAGCAATGAATACATGACACGAAATGGTTGACCTCTTTTACATGTCTGTTTTTTTTCACGTGTCATTATATGATTATTTCAAGTATATTCAAGACGGTAACATTTTCTTAATAATTATATTGGTAATTACTTCTTATCTTTTTAAAGAAAATGTTACCGTCTTGAGTTTGAGCTCAGGTTGTGTCATTCAGATGTTGGTTGAGACTAAAGAAGTATCTAAGATGAATATACACGTAATATAACGTTAGCTAAATGTAAAGTAATTCCGACGAAAAGCGTCAGAGTGCATCTGTAATGGTAAAAGTTCAATATACGCGGGGTAATCAAGAAGTTTGCGAACATACTTGACAAAATGTATATTTTCTAAAGTATCATCTTGTAATTTCATGATAGCAAAACGTAAGATTATGAACAAGCTGGGGTGCTTAAACATGGTTTGTGGAGCGCTCCAACGCCGCACTTCCTGAAGGTTTTTCGATCAAACAAACAGTGTAAAAAATACCCCGTCAACAAGTTTAGCTTTTCAATAAAATGTATGGTAAATTAAACGGGAAAAAACTTACTGCATAAACCATGCATATAAATTAGTTTAATGAAAGTTAAAACTTGCTAACCAAAACATATAAGTAAATACATTTTATTTTGGACTCCTTATTTTTTGATGTTTACTAATAATACAACTACTAATGTTTTAAAGAAAAAAAACTCGGAATAAAACTTGAACTCATTTTTTGAATTCTTACAACATTTATACTAACAAACCTGAACACAAGGCTTTTAAATCAGTAATCGCCTGCCACATGTAATGGCGCCACACACGACGCCAAAGCAAGACATCAATGAATAGGCTGTTTATCGTCTTCAGTTTCCTAATGCCCCTCTCCTTACCGTAAACCTATGTTGTATTTTTAATCTATCTGTCACATTGTATCATTTGTATCATGGGATTGCACCTTATGCGTTATCTACTTGTTATAGTTTAAACTTGGCAACGGCAAAATTTATTTGTTTGCTTTCTGTTGCGATAAGATCACTGCGTCTGGTTCGCACTTCTTAACATGGGTATCTACGGCGACAGATATAAAGAATGCGTTTAAACTAATTAGGTTTTCTATTGTGTTATTTACATCAGAACATGTTGTTATGATGTAAAACCATTCATAATTGAATTAATTTAATTGGCCCGCGATTGTTTTCGATCACATGGGTTGTTTATAACATACATTTCCATGACAATTCTATATATATTATTCATGCATTTTAAAGTTTGTCATCGATTAAGGACATTTAGTATATAATCACTGTCGAAGGAAGTACAATAATCATGATAGTGAAGATTTACCACTGAATGTAAAAAGATGTCGGCGCCATGTCGACATTTATTTTGCCATATCCTTTGTTCAATACTAAAGGATTGGGTAAGGAACAACGCAGAGAAATTGTTTACTTTATAACGATAAGAAAAAACTAATTCTGAATATCATATAAGAACATAGACTCTATAAGAAGCAAGTCCTGAGTACGATTCAGCGGTTTGAAACTAGATGATCAATTGAGGACGGAAGAAACGGTAATTCTGGACGTTAGAAATGTCGATGTTAGAAATATAACAAGAGATGAAAACGTTAATTACTTAAATGTCGCAAAAGTCTCTAAGGAGCGTACTAGGACATGCTACGTCCGCTGCAAGTTGTTAAAGTGATTTAAGAATAATGAAGTATGATTTCAAACTAAATGTGGAGAAGAGTTATTACAAGACACGTGGATCCAACGTTAATTTCTGGCAGATTACCCATCGCTTAATGCATTTGAAACGATTTCCATATATGATATGTTATGGTTTTCGGACGCGGCGCATTTCTATCTAACTACACAAGAAAACTATCTACCTAAACAAGTAAGCAAGACAAATTGAAGATGTAGGGGCACTGCGAAACCATTTTTTTAAAAAAGGAAAGAAATGTTTCGACACACCAAAAAGATAACCATGCATTGTGACAGGTCCATTTGCCCATTCTTTTTTTAAAGGCAGCGATGAAATCATGATATAATCAATTTGAATCAGTGTTCGACTTTCTTTTAAGGGTTGTTACTTTTATGGAAATTAAACTTTGGTGTTGTAAATTTCAGCTCGCGAAATCTGAACTTCACTTGCATTTTCAATTTTCAACTCACCACTTTGCTTAAATAAGGCCACAACTATATCATGGACAATTGTTTATCAACGTATTTTTATTGTTGTATTATCATCATTGAATTGCGTAGTAAATGATATTGTAACTGTATATTGCATTATTTCCTTGGCTCATAGGGTAAAACATTTGGCCTCCGTCCACGATGCCCATAGATCCACTTTCTGCTCATTGCCCGTTGAGGACTTTTTCATTTATGATAATTCGCATTAACTGATACATTCGCTCAGTACTGAACACCTGCAGTCGAGTTTCATTACAGAAAATGCTCGTTTGCAGGCAGCATTGTTAAGTGGGTAAAGACCAGTCAAGTAAATGATCAGCAACATTTTACTGTACTCTCTCCTTTCAATGTCATACTGGCTAACACTTTGCTCAACACTCAACGGATTTTACCTCTAAAATGCTGATTTCTTGAAAAATAAGGTGTTAGATCCTACCATTCACTTTTTGCAGAATAAAAACGACATCTCCCGCATTTACCAAAGGTCTTTCGAAATAAGTATATAATGCCTGCATCTCACCAGCTCCATACAAAATTAAGACTTGCCTTTTATCCTCTTTGCAGAATCTTTATGAAAGGAAAGATACTAATTTGGACTTCAACAACAGTTTCGAGATACTCTCCTTTGAAACGCTCTTTTAAAGCTAATTCAAGCCTGTGCGCTAGGCACCACATGGCTAGGATCCATGGAGCCTGCCCTTGAACCTTAATCTTTTGTATACCACCCTGTTTATTACCCACCATTATATTCTGAGTACAAAAACCAGGAGTTTTTGTTTGTTTTTAGTGAAACATTTTGAACAAATCAAATGCAGAATCATTATCAGCCACAATACCAGCAGCCTTCATATTTAGAGGATCTACAAGCTTTGAAAAGAAAACCGTAGGCTGGAAATCATCAACTACACTTTCTATTATCATTTGTTCCTCAGAGATTTATGCAACAAAAACATTAATTTTTGTATAACATTCAACCTGCTATTTTAACAATTAACTCAATACAATCTTTTTCATTCAGTTAATTATTGCCTAAAGCTTCGCCGTTGTCAACTTGCAGACTACATAGGGCTTCAAAGTCAGTAAAAGGCTTACCATTAGCACCAATATGCAGTTTTGAATAGTTTTTGCATGATCTCAAATGTACATTCATCTTACTTCATTAACTTCATTACAATTAGAGAAGGAGTCTTGAAATTCACATGTGCAGCTTTAGCATCAGTGGACCTCTGGTGACTGTGTGAATCACTGAGAAACGTGACAGAATCTTTTTTTACAGAAGTAAAGCCCATTGCAAACTGAAGTATATGAAAAAAGCATCATCAAAATTATGTGTGCATGCTGTTCTTGCAGGTGAAAAAGTAGAAATTAAGATTTTATCAATATTGAGGTGGAAGTGTGGTCCAAAGTAACAATACTCAATACGAACGTTGACAACTTTGTTGTTTGACACACATTATTAGGTCTTGATTAATTGTATTTTACAACTTAATTTTGTCGAGCATATGCGGTTGACCAAACATACAATGCGACTGATACATTTTGCCTACAGTGTTACTTCCAAAATGGTTATCCGAATTAACATTGATTTAGTTAGTGTTATGATCTATGAAGTTCTATGAAGAACTTTCGGTAGAGGTCTGGTCAGGCCAGTGTAGCACGCAGTCCGCGCACCAAATTTTGAAGTTGTTCCCATCGTTGTTTGTATTCTAGTTCACTTTAATGTTTAGTTCTTTTTTCCATTTGCCTTGTGTTTTGGATGGGAATGATCGTCGCCATCAGCAGTCGGTAACTTAAAATCACCACGCGTTAAAGACTTGATAGTTTTATTAGTCATGTTACCAAACAGACTGTATCTCAAAATTGATAGCACATATCGTCACAAAAAAGTCGGAGCATGAAATATTGAAGTACCTGACAATCCATATACTCCTGACTGTGTGCAAAACGTTTTACGCGCATATCTATACGACATCATTGTATGTGTGTTTAAGCAGAAAACGGAAGAAAGCAGTCCTTTGTCTGTCCTTTTGTCGACTTACCGTTCTAAGGCGGTAACTGCTGGTTTTTCTTTCTGTGTGTTATGTCTAGTCTCTGTGGTTTGTCACGTTTACACTTACCATGGTTGCCTTTGTCTAGTTCAGATTTAAAGATCTGTTTTAATACTCGTGATACTTTTTCTTATTTTTCTTTAGATTTTTCATAAAAATACCTTTGTCTTGTGCCTTTTCAATTTTTTGTATATGTTGCAATGCTTAGGGCTTAATAATTTCCTTATTCATGATCACATTAATGGTGTGCACTGTTTCGAATGTATTCTATGTTGCATTTAAATAAGTCCTGTAAGGATTGTAACGTGCATGTTTCCTTTGATAAACATTTTGTTAACCCTTAATTCGATCTACACATGAATAGGATGCTACAAATGTTTACACTTTTTCTCTGGTCAATTTTATATTAAAACATAATTAAGAAATAATTTGTTGGAATGAACAAATTTGTGAATAAACGCCTCAGGAAGTGTAAGGTTAGAGCCCTGTAAAACCGGTTTAAGCCCCCCCTGTCGGTCTCTTTGCCGACTGACCGTTCCAAGGCGGTAACTGGTGGGTGTTATCCTTTTGTTTAATTGATCCACACAGATTTGTTCTCATTTTAACCATTGGCGTACTCTTGGCTTTCATAAAAATAATTTTTTCCTGTTTCTTTTCATATTTTGGTATATGTGGCAATGTCACAGGACTTCCTTTTTCAACAAAAGATTATTTCTGCCGGCGTCGAAATGGTGTTGATATAGATAACTTGTGGTTTTAACAAGACCGAGTAAATCCCTTCATACGGGGGCATTGATGCTTGATTGTATGCATTTGGAAAAAAACATATATATTTGAAAACTGTAGGTATAGTATACATAAGATATGATGTGTGCAAATGCACCTAAAACCACAGTTTAAAATATAATGAATAGAGGGATTTTAATACTTTCTACACATGTGCACATTTAACTTATAGCACATACGTAAGATCGTTAAACAGCAAATTGTAGTCATTTAAAGCACATTGTGTAAAATTTACTGTTTTTTAGTTGTTACTGACCATAATAATTCAGAGACGCTTTATATAATTTTGTATAGATAAAACATATACTTGCTATAATGTAAGTAATGTATACCTTAAGGCGGTTTGACCTTACTAATTGCGTTCTACTTTGTCATTAAGAATTCTTAATGAGGACATATGCTTTTGTCATTTTGACATTCCACTGTTCTGATAATTTTCATATGTACTTAAAACTACTTCTTTTAATGATTACCTTACGTCAATACGTTTAAGATTAACCAGCATGCATAGTTACACAATTTTGAAATTTCTCAAAATAGCTTATCACTTTTCTTAACTTTTTTTGACTGGCTTTAAAAAGTCAAACGTAGATTTCATCCTACCAACTAAAGACGACTTAACAAAATACCTTATACAACAATTTATATTGCAGTGTCTAAAACTATACATTCTTATTAATTCCTTGTGTAGATAAAACAAAGTTAGAATTCAGCAACAAAGTGGCATCAAAGTATCGGTATTTATAAAGTCTCCGCTAGCTTCAACAATATCGGCTTTCTTGTTGTATGCTTTAGACAGGCAGTGAATAAAATCAGAAATCACGACTAGCCTCAGATATTGGGACATCACATAAGGTATTTTTTGGAATTGATAGTTTTGCGCCTCCACTATTTCACTTTCCTCTCTCCTGGTTAGCATTGTGATAGATCAAACTTGTTAAAGAAAACATAGCACAGGATCTTTTTACTTACAGGACATTAACAATTATTTTTCGCTTTAAGGTATGTATATAATATGATAAAATTATTGTTAATAATTACAATGTATTCTTAAAATTATATAATGCTATTTGTAATTGGTTCATTGTCAGCTAGGACATACAGAAACCGAAACACCATCTATCAATTGCTACATTTGTTTATACTATTAGCCATAGAAGCTTATCATATTTTAAAAATATAATATTTGGTTATATATTAATCATACACTACGCAATTTGTGTGATTCGTATTGTGTTCTGTTAAGCATTTATTGATAATAAATAAAATAATTCAGTGGTTAAAATAAATAACTTTAATTTTGAGCTTCTTTATATCGAATTTTTCAAAATTCTGGCAATATTAATACGTGTATCTCATTGGAAATAGAATATAACTTTAATGTTAAACACATTAAGTCCATTAATTAATTTAACTCTATTATGAATGATATAATATTTATTTACATTTGTTTATAATTTTATTCTGTATTTTATATATATTATATACTATTGTATGCAATTTGTGTAATGAATGGTCAATAGATTTTATTATTTTTTAACTTTGATCATAGCGTTTCCATTATTCCTATGAAAATAAATAATGACTTTAACTGCTATAATATTATGTTAAAAGCGAACATAATTGAAATTCTATAACATCTGATTTTTTTCAGCAAAATGAAATGAAAAAAGATCGTCAGATATATTTAATACGCAAAGAATAACTGTCATTCATACATGCAAAAAGTAGTAAAATAACATTTAGGTAGAGAGATATAAAAGACAAATAAGGCACAGAAACAAACCAGTAGATATTTTAACAGCTTTTGTCAATGTGTATTGTATGTATTTGTGACCTATATTAGAAAGTCTCAAGCCAGAGAAACGGTTTCTTTCACTACAATTTTGTTCTACACGAAGTCTCTATAGCTTCGAGAACTAGTAATGTCGTAAAATGTCAAATTAGGACTGATAAACACGAATGGCTTTTGTTTTATTGTTAATTAAGGTTTCTTTAACTACAGGAAGGTTAATAAGATGGAATTACGAATTTGCATAATATTTATTTTTTCATTACAAATACGCCCGATAAAAATAGCAATAGTTTTGCTTCCAACAAATAAGAAATATAAATAATATGATATATTTTGGCAAAGGTACCAGTAATCGTTCTGTCTTTTAACCAGGAAAAATTGAGCTTCGTAAGTTCTAAAAACGACAAAAGTAACATCGGTACTATTGTTTTCATAATGAAGTATCCTAAAATAAAATTATGTTATTAAAATGAAGAATTTTGATTGGGTGTTCGAATATGCATGATTATAAAAAATCGTCGAAAATGCATGTCCTAAACGTATACATATTTAACAAGTGTATTTGTTTTAATATATCCTTAGTTAAATATAGCTTTGTTATCTACTATGACATATGTCAAACATATCTTAGTTTTGGCCTGATAAGAAGAAGTAGAGTAATCACATGCCTATTACCACCTTAAGCGAGTATATAATATTCAGTGATGTTGTGCTGGTCTACTCCAAGTTTGTTTATAAAGTTTTACAAGAATGATTCTTTATCCTTCTGTTTTACAGCTGCTTTACAGCTTGACATGCTTCAAAGTGACACCTTTAAATTGCACAGTTCTCACAGAGAGAAGTCTTGGAAACTCAATGATAATTTAACTGACTTTGGAGGGGAGGGCAGTTTTTAATCGTGAAAAGCAATTTTTGTCGAGGTAAAGACTTAAAAAGTGTGTATTTTCATTATAATTTGTAATGATTTGTTACTAAGTATCAAATAATTTACATTTTGTCTCGATCACGTTTTGCTTAAAGTATTGTTGTCTATTTTATGTAAAAAAGAATCGAACATTTTTTCATTGTGCATATGCTGTATTAGAATTCCAGTGCCAACTACGGAGATAAGGGTGGCAAATTGGGAATTTAAAAGTGTAAATAGCATTATATTATTGTTAAATTTAGTTTTAGGCAAATTAATATATTTCCTTCCAGCTTCATCCTTGTAAAGATTCTATCTTCCTGACAACTGGATGAAATAAAACAATTGTTACTTCGGAAAAAGATCATAAGAGAACGTTACATCTAAATAGGCTTTAAACCTTTCAATCCATGAAAGAGTAGAACTCATTTTCCGTTCTTCTTATACGCACATTTTATCCTAAATACAATAATACAAGATTGCTGAATTTCTGTGAAAATATATTTTTTCAAAAGGCGTAAATGGCGTTTTCTTATAGATAAAATAGTAGCGAAATTGAATTATTGAGTATTTAATTTCGTGTACATTTTTACTTCTGACGAAGTCAAGGCAGTTTTACTAGCTAACGAATTGCAATCAATCGACTGCCTTTAAAGTTCAGTGTATAAAAATTGTAACTTAATAAAATTGTAGTATGTAAGTGCAAGACTTTGTTGGATAAGATGGTTCATTATGTAAAGATTGGGTCAATTTGTGTTTTTACTTAATTGTGTATACACAGGGAATAGTCCAAGAATGATATCCAAGACTTATTTCGGTATTTATGTCCTTGATAGAAGCGTTGAAATTAACTCATGTTTGATAAACGCATAAATAATATTAAGTATTTTTCCGCATTTTTCAATAAGGAATAATACTAGACTTATTTGTTTCAAGTTTCATATAATAGTACCTTCAGTTTATTCATACTTCTATTTACCGATGCTAAATTTCAATGCCGTGATAAATTTCCCATGGCATAAACACCCGTATTAAGAATACTCTGAACCATGCAAACAAATTTTTTTTAAAGAAGATGAATTACTTTACTTATTGTCACAAAAAAACGTCTTTATTTACTAGCATCATAGAGAGGGCGACTATCTTTAGGTTCTTTATGTTGCAAGTTATGTTGTTAAGTTTTCATTAGCGGTAAGTGTTTAAAATCTAACTTGCAAACCGTTGAAACTGTTGTATAACCGTGCCTAAAAGGCATAAAAAGATAGCAGTCTGTCCTAATTTTTTCAGATAAGTGGTCTGTTTCATTTTTTTTTTTACAAAGCTCGTTTGCCAAGATTACCCGCACAAAGGCCAAACAATTTCCCAAACGGACCCTTTTGCATGTCCTAGCCCAGTGGAAAGAATGTCTCAAATGTTGTCATTTGTTGCTAATTGTATCATTATGATGGTTGCCTCTGGATCTGGTTCTTCACAAAGTTCATTACGAGGCAGATTTTGACAGAATTAGGCAAGAAAGAGTTGATGCGTTTGTTTCCTATGCTGTTGAAAAGTTCTTCCTGTAAATAATTGTGACAGAAAAGATAATTACGTTATTTGTTGATTAGTATTTTACACATTTGCAGTAATATGCAACCATTTTTCTATTCTCATTTCTAGTCAGTAAAACCATTTTGTTCTCATTACAATGGAGAATTTGCAATTGTGTTTGGTAAAGCGTATTGTATAAGTTAACTAAAGTCAATGCAGAAATTAAAAACAACAATGTGTGTAATACAGTCTGTATCAGTTCCTGCCGGTGTCTGTTGACTGCTTCTCTACCAGAGCATGAAGCCTGCTGAGTGTTTCGGCCCATTAATTCATGAACACTCTATAATAGCGGGTGGGCCCACAGTGGTGATCAGGCACTGTGTGTTGGTTGATGGCTTCCAGCTCTTCTCCATCCTTCTAATCCACAACCAGCTGGACGCACGCTCCGCAGCTTGGCTCAGTTTTCCGATAGCCTTCCTTCTATCCCTGCCAGTAGTTCCAACTGCTGTCATCAGTCTATGCACAAACTAGGCGCAAAATCCCTTACGCCTAATTCTACGGGAAACAGCCAAGTATGCCAACCCTGTTTTCTACAAATTTCCATGAGCTCGATATACTTCGCTCTCTTCCACTCATAAGCCTCCTCACATCTTGTGCCCCCGTGTGCTCCCATTTCCACTTCCTTCGCTTGTCTCGCATGTTCCTCTGTCCGCCTTCTGATTGGATCAGGGCACGTCTTTTCTTCTGGTCTGACCTACTCCAGAGCACAGTCTTCGTGGCACCGATGCCTTGGCGTCCGACCACAGTTATTCCGACAATGTGATTTAGTGTGCTCTCTGCCTGGCTAACTGACTCTGTTGCTGACCATTTTCTGCCGGTACGGGTTACAATCCCTGCCCCACTGATGAACTCGTTCGGAGAATCTCTAACCGTTAACACCAGTCTTGAATTCCTCTACTAGTAAAATAGTGGGAACTGTAGTTTGTTGCTCTTGCCATACAATCCAATACCGGTGAAGCTGGGTGGTATTCCTAACCACTTTCTGAGGTGTCGGCTGGTGAGTCTCTCCAGGGCTTTCACCGCTGTGCTTGGTATATCGTACAGCATCATTGGCTAAATCAACCTTGGCAACAGAGCATGCTGGTAAAGCCAGGCCTTGAACTTCCCAGGTAGTCCACATCGGTTTATCTTCTTCAAGCCGTCCTCCTCCTGGTTCCTCAGCTTTCTGACGTTGTATCGTCATTCAAACTTGCGTCAAACCACTTGCCCAAGCACTTTATTGGATTCTCTACAATAGATGGTATCTTCTCGTTCTGTACCTGGAGTTTGAATCTCTCTGTCGTCTTGCCCTTCTTGATGATCAGCGAAATGACTGCTTTAAACCTTATTCTGGCCCATGAAGCGACATCTGTCAGGGCTGTCAGCATCCACCTAGTCTAGACGTGTGTTGCTGTTGTCAGCGTAAGGTCGTCCATGAAGCCACGACTAGATGGCAGCTGGATTCCTGATTCTGTCTTAGGTCCTTGTGTCTCTCTTTGGGCGGCGTTGATCAGTAGATTTATCCCCATAATGAAGAGCACCACAGAGACTGTGCATCCAGTAACAATGCCTTTTGCCAACTTCTGCCAGTTAGTCAGCTGGTCACCAACACAAAAGCGGATATTAATACCATCCATATAGCTGGTGATTTTCTGGACATGACTATCAACATGGTAGTGCTGGAGAGCTGTGTGGATAAGTTGGTGTGGTATGGAGCCATAGGCGTTGGCTAAATCGAGCCAGACTACCGTCATGTCCTTCTTACCAGACTTCGCCTCTCGTATCAGCTGAGTGATGGCGCTTGTGTGTTCTTCACTGCCCTAGAAACCAGGAACTCCTCCCTTTTGGACAGATGTGTTGATGTAGGCGTTGTCTGTTAGGAACGATGAAAGTCTCTTGGCAAGGACAACGAAAATTATCTTCCCCTCGACGTTCAGCAACGATATGGTTCGAAACTGGTGGACTGTCTTTGTAGTTTCTCTCCTTTGGTATGAAGATTCCCTCTAACTCTTTCCAAGCTTCTGGAACCTCCCCATTTCTTCCGACTACTTTCAGGAGCCTCCATAACCGTTTGAGAAGACGTGGGCACATCTTGTACGGTATGGCATTGGGTCTAGGCGCTGAGCCAAATTTTGCCTAGGTCCTCTCGATTGGGATCTGAGTGTGTTTCATGTAGGTATGCTTCACCTCTTCGACAGGTGTCTCCATCACTCTAGATCGTTCCTTGTCAAGGAAGGATTTCCCAAACGTGTATGGGTTGGCTGTGAACTGTACCATCTTTTTCGCCCTTTCCCTGGTCTTTCTTCTCGTGTTTCCAGCGTCCGTAGAGAAGTCAGCTGTGAGCGCATTGCTTCAAAGAATTTAAACTGAACTATGGAAATTTATTATCCCAATTTTCGAAGCATGTGTTCCATCTCAAAACATAAAACCCATGTCATTTGGTCTTATCTGTGTTGTCAGTCAAAAGAAAGACTAAGAAAGGTATGTGCACATTTAATATTTTATTGTTAATACTATCTAATAAAAGTATTACTTCTTAAGTACCAACAATGTGAAAATAAAATAAATGATTTAAACACAATAGAAGGATTTTACCATGGTTGCAATTAAATCATGGAAATTTGCTAAACATGATAACATTATCTCCGGATGTGTTTCTAAAGCAATTGAAACAGTGATTACTAAGCGGTAGCAGGAATGCAAATTACCGAGATTACCATCATAGAAGATAAAAATCCCCCAATCTGCTGTAATTCCAAGTCTTGTGAGTTTTGAACCATTTACAAGTCAGATTAAATAAGCCAATAGTTCACGTGTTAATATGTCAAAGCGGGGATTGTATAGAAAGCTGGCTTAAATTTAGACGAAAGCTCAGTTCCTTTGTTGTTACATTTACGTTGTTGTTTAAGAAGATTTTAACGAAGATGTTTGTGAATGTAATCTATCCAATTACAGAGACAAAGTTCACATGCGAGAAATGTTATTCTGTTGTTTGTCACATCGAAACCTGGCCGTGATTGTCTGTGCTCTTTACAATATTAAACAAAAGGTCTTATACACAAATTGTTTATTAATGATACTTAAAGTGTTTAAAAGAACAACAACAATAAAGCGACCCCTTCGAAAAATATATATTTCCATAAAGTACAATCATAAACCGAAATGCATCAAATGTAAGTGTTTTGCATGTAGCAGTCGTCCAAGCTATCGTCAGTTTTCTATATAATATCTCCGTCTATGAAACAACAAGCGAACTATGTGAATGGCTAATCCGACTTCTGCAATGACTTCCTAAGAAGAAATTACAATAGATTATAGCAGGTTTATATCTATGGCGACTATCGTCGAAATTCGCTCATTTGCTCCCGTCACTGTAATTGCTGCAGAGATGGCACGCAGAGACCAATTTCGAGACGTACTGTATCGCTTAAACCACTCCCCAGGATTCACTCATGACGGTGTGTATACTGCCGATGTTTTAACATTGTTTGCTGTTAATTTTGCAACCGCTAATGTTCTATTAGAGTTTGATTGATAAGCTTAGCATCCAGTAGATGTGCTATATAGTGGAACTATATTTCTACCCCTAGGTAGTAACGCCTGGTATCACAAAGAATGTTGATGGATGAGAAATTGCCACTATACATGAAAAAGGTGTAAGTTATAGGCAACATCTACATGTAAGCACACATACAAATATGTCCTTAAAAACATCTGTTAAACAACCTGTCCTTCATGCAACGCCAAGGTAGCTATCGACCCACCCATTCTGACTTGTAATACGACTTCCTTAAACAAGTGACAGAAAGATTATACAAGATAAGGGATGTTTATCTTTTTGTGATGGTAATCTCGTAATTTGCTCGTTTGCTCCCGTCGCAGTAATTGTTGCAGAGATGGCATCGGAAACAAATTAAGTTTTGGATTTATCGTCTTATGCCAATTTCAAAGTTTTTAAGATGATGACTATAATGTCTGCCTATGCTTTAAAAGTGAGTGCTCGTGGTGTTTTGTTCCACAAGACCATTTGTTATGCACTAAAATGCAAAATAATAGCATGCAGAAATAAAAGTGTTTGATAATATAACTCACAGAAAATTTGATATTGGAGCTTGTGGCAACGTCTTCTCCAGATAGAAGAACTTTCTTGGGTTCAACATTATCACGCATTGATGTGACAAATAATGAATCTTTGCAGTATTTCTTATATTAATTTCATAATCAATCGCTGGCATATGTGATAAATCAGTGAGAGAGTAGAACATGCATATCAACTTACATGTACCTATCAACACGACTGTTTGTCTGCCGGTCCATTTGCTTATTCGTCAGTTTACTGACAGTCTTGAATCGTTATATATATCGCTTTCCTAATGAACTAGGACAAGTTGCAACGTTCCACCTCAAAATTAAATGTTCTGAATTAACGCAAAATTACAGGATATTTTAAATGTATTTCAGTCAATTTAAATGTACTCAGAGAGTTATTGAAAACAATCAATATTCATAGAAAGACTGATAATAAAGTACTTTGATGTGTATATGTGAAACGGATTACGGCATTTTATTCATCTTCTAATGAATATTATGCTGTAGCATTAAGGTAAAAACAGAGCAGTTTGGTTGCAAATATGTGTATACATTTTAACCGTTCTAATAGCTATATATATAGATAATGCGATGTCATGTTAAAAAAAGTTTAATTGCAAATTCTCTCATCTTGGAATTAATGTTTTAAGCCTTTAAGCGACTCAGCACAAACATACTTTTATTGTTCATTTGAGAAGACCATTGTTATTTAAATTGAGATGCACAATGTCAGTTGTTTGGAGTTAAACATTGACATATCCAAAATAACGACATTCACTTTGTCACTAGAATCGTTTTAAGTTTGGTTTAAAAGTACCAAGGGATCATGTGCATATAGTATTAAAAGCTAGGAAATCTATCAACTTCGCATGTACTTCTCGGCAATATTTAACAGATAACCATTATCCAGGAATTATCAAGAGATATTTTTTCAATCAAAAATACTGTCAAAGAAATGGACCATGCTTGAATTTCCAGTGAATGAAAAAGTTCCATTTATGATTTGGTTTGCACAAGTTTATTTGTGTGTGCAGTAAACTGGCTTGTAATTTCTGAAAAAAGTTTTGTTTTACATAATTAGCTCAATTTTGTTAACGACCATCGTAATAATGCTTAATGGCTATTTTTTTCTTATGAATATTTATTTGGAGTTTAAAGGACAATTAAAATGTTTCTCCACTATTTGTTTGTTATGACCTTGTAAATGTATATTTTCGACTTATAGTATTCCTTAATTTGTCAGATGGCTTTGACCCTTCAAAGTTTACAGAAACCTCTGATTAGGAAGTATAGAACAAGATCATGAAAATAACAAGATCATGAAAATAACAATGTGTTCAAAGTCTTGAAGAACATGAATTGCAAACGAGCGAAGATAGTGGGGACGAATACGTACATTTTTATTGTTACTTATTTACACATTCCTTTTAAACAATTCGACCATTGCTTCAATGTTAACGTGTAACGTTCGCATAATAGAAATATGTGACTAAGGACATATTTATAGCTTCATGGAAACAATTAGGCAACTGTCCAGTTGGCACTAGGAACGTCAGTGCTAACATCTACATTGTGACTACCTGCACAAGGTTCACGACAAAGCCTGGATCAACTGTGATTAGTTTTTAACTTCCGATGCTGATCCTTACTGTTTGTTGTCTTTCTTTTATGGGACATATTCATTTCTACTGTTCATCCGTGAGAAAACCCTTCAAGAACTGCGAGTTTATAGCGCTACACAAACTAGGTTTAAGCATCCCAGTCTATCCGTTTATCGACTGCCTGTTCCACTTCGGTAACTGTTGGTTTGTTTTGGCTAGTGGTAGTTCAAATCTTAATATGTGACATAATTCTCATTAGATATTTTCTTATTGTCCAATTATCCATCATAGCACCTAATGAACTAAGACAAGTTGCAACGTTCCACCTCAAAATTAAATGTTCTGAATTAACGCAAAATCGCTACAACGTTATCAATAGTGTAAATGAAAAGTTTTACATTTACATTTAAAGTGAAATCACAAACGTAACTAAATGATATTTCGAACATTCGAGTATTTGACTTTGCATGCGGGATTATATATAATGTATGTCATTTTTGGACAAAACACTGAAAGATTCGATGGTGGCATAATATTGTAGGCTGAGTTCAATGTCATCTTTATACACATAAATGACCAAAAAGCTTGGAAACATATCATTTTTTACCAATAACCAAGCATCAGAGTAATACGGTACTCAGGAATAACAAATAATGACATATAACCTCAATTATCATTTTTTAACAACCGCAATTTCAAAACCACACTTTTGACAGATTTGAGTAAATTAAATTAATTAAATGATTTCCATTGCGGTGGACCGTGTTTCCCAATGGAGAGATTATACAATTTATCATATAAGTAGACATGTACTCATGTAGTAACAGCCAGAATTATTATTTTCGATAAGCCACTAGTTAGTTATCATGTGGCCAATGTTTATTGACACGAGGGTGTACCGAAAATTCAGTACCGTAAACTCCAATTCAAAGACAACTTATATGTTTATATGAAAAAAAGTCTTAAAATTTCTCGTCCATTTAAAATATTTATCAAAGCCTTGTTTCATATCGTTTCATCAAAGTTGTTTTTTCCCAGTATTCAATGAACACGCCTACCAGACTCTCTATATCCTATGTAGCACAGCAACAGTTCGGTATTGTATCACTCGGAGAAATACTAACGTATTACAGGATATTTTAAATGTATTTCAGTCAATTTAAATGTACTCAGAGAGTTATTGAAAACAAACAATATTCATAGAAAGACTGATAATAAAGTACTTTGATGTGTATATGTGAAACGGATTACGGCAATTTATTAATCTTCTAATGAATATTATGCTGTAGCATTAAGGTAAAAACAGAGCAGTTTGGTTGCAAATATAAGTATACATTTTAACCGTTCTAACTAATAGCTATATTTATAGATAATGCGATGTCATGTTAAAAAAAGTTAAATTGCAAATTCTCTCATCTTGGAATTAATGTTTTAAGCCTTTAAGCGACTCAGCACAAACATACTTTTATTGTTCACTTGAGAAGACCATTGTTATTTAAATTGAGATGCACAATGTCAGTTGTTTGGAGTTAAACATTGACATATCCAAAATAACGACATTCACTTTGTCACTAGAATCGTTTTAAGTTTGGTTTAAAAGTACCAAGGGATCATGTGCATATAGTATTAAAAGCTAGGAAATCTATCAACTTCGCATGTACTTCTCGGCAATATTTAACAGATAACCATTATCCAGCAATTATCAAGAGATATTTTTTTTTCAATCAAAAAGACTGTCAAAGAAATGGACCATGCTTGAATTGCCAGTGAATGAAAAAGTTCCATTTCTGATTTGGTTTGCACAAGTTAATTTGTGTGTGCAGTAAACTAGCTTGTAATATCTGAAAAAGTTTTGTTTTACATAATTGGCTCTATTTTGTTAACGACCATCGTAATAATGCTTAATCGCTATTTTTTTTCTTATGAATATTTATTTGGAGTTTAATGGACAATTAAAATGTTTCTCCACTTGTTGTTTGTTATGACCTTGTAAATGTATATTTTCGACTAACAGTATTCCTTGATTTGTCAGATGGCTTCGATCCTTCAAAGTTTACACAAACCTCTGATTAGGAAGTATAGAACAAGATCATGAAAATAACAAGATCATGAAAAGAACAATGTGTTCACAGTCTTGAAGAACATGAATTGCAAACGAGCGGAGATAGTGGGGACGAATACGTACATTTTTATGGTTTCTTATTTACACATTCCTCCTAAACAATTCGACCATTGCTTCCATGTTAACGTGTAACGTTCGCATTATAGAAATGTGTGACTAAGGACATATTTATAGCTTTATCGAAACAATTAGGCAAATGTCCAGTTGGCACTAGGAACGTCAGTGCTAACATCTAAATTGTGACTACCTGCACAAGGTTCACGACAAAGCCTGGATCAACTGTGATTAGTTTTTAACTTCCGATGCTGATCTTTACTGTTTGTTGTCTTACTTTTATGGGACATATTCATTTCTACTCTTAATCTGTGAGAAAACCCTTCAAGAACTGCGAGTTTACAGCGCTACACAAACTAGGTTTAAGCATCCCAGTCTATCCGTTTATCGACTGCCCGTTCCACTTCGGTATTTGTTGGTTTGTTTTGGCTAGTGGTAGTTCAAATCTTAATATGTGACATAATTCTCATTAGATATTTTCTTATTGTCCAATTATCCATCATAGCACTATATGATGACTATATCAATGCACTATCAACACAATAAATCTGACTTGTTTAATGATCTCATAATTCCACAAGGCCCGACTATTACCATAGATTTGAGATGTTTATTTTCTATGATGTTTATCTCAGTAATTTGTTCGCTTTCCTAAGTTTCCATCATTGATGCATAGATGAACCTAAAGACAAATTCTGCGAGGAGGGACTGTTATTGGCTGTTGCCAATCTCCATGATTCAGTAGGGATGATATCATGACACTAGTAATGTCTCTTTAAGTTGTATGGGTTTTTACGATTTTTCAATGTCAGAAGGAAATGCTTAATGATTTTCATCTTTTTTAATATTGGCTCTGCTTGTTTATATTGCTTGTTATGAAAGTCGCACAATGTCTTAAAAATTCAGACAATCGACATTTCAATGAAATAAACCATCTCAAGTTAGGAAGATTTAGGTAAAAAGTTAAACAAATAAATTTTGACTCGAGACAAGATAAAAAATGAAAAAATCGTACAAGGGTAAAGCGGCAAAGGTCTGACTTGGGTGTTTTTTTCGGATGTTAGAGGTCGTACTAATTATAACATTACATGTCACAGGTCGCATTGGAGCTTCAAACTACTTTGGTTTTATTATATCTTACAAACAGAGGTTTTATTCAGATCAATGATAATGAACACGCCTTAGCATTTTAACGCTCACTAACGTAATCTTATAGCTATTGCATAGAACTATTATCTGGTACTATCATTGGCAGTAGCAATTATTAAACTTACTGTCAAATTCTAATGACAATATAAATAAATATAAATTTGAACAGCTTGGTATATATTATAAGTGTTTGAGTCGTCAGACACTAATCATCTGACATAATAATATGATAACGAATGCTTATTATAAAGAAACTTATTATATCTTAAACTTTTAGTTAAACGCATGTAGTTATTTTATTTATAAAATATAATACGATGCAAGCGATAAAATTAGGATTGAAACGGAAAATATAACCTTACTGTGTTACTTTCCATATAAACAATTATATGGCTTATATATTATAAGTATGATAAATATGTCGATGTGCCAAAACCACGACAACTAAAACATCTGTAAGGACAAGTCATTTAAAGCACCCCTTATAACATTAAATAAACTTGTAGCTGACATCTTAATGACATTATGGTTTCCTAACCGGTTTCCTATGGGAAACGAATCTTTAATCCTCATGATATTTTATAAAAAATATTAAAATCCATAAATGGCCATTTGTATATATTGCAGAAAGCTTTTTGCATTTGATACCGATGTAACGTCTTACAGTTATTTGTCTAAATTTATAAGGATATGTTTTACACAGTTTGTCAGTAAAAACTAAAAAGTAGGTGGCTGGGACTCAAACCAATTTAAGTCTGACTTTTTCATATTTTCGGTTTCTCAAGCGTAATGATCTAGAAACTATGCATATTCTAGAGCAAATACATGTTTTTCGTTTCCCTTAGACCGTTATTAATTGCTGTATGGTTTACTAAAGATACTTATCGTCTTTATATTTTTTATTATATCAATTTGGCCGTTGATTCACTATGCACAAAGGCAAAAATGTCTCGGCAAGTTTTTAGGAGATGCATTGTCAAGATAAAATTCTTGATAATTAAAATGTTGTAAACGTTTCTATAAGTACGTACTTACAACATAAGAAAATATTCTTTTCGTCTAAAATTATTATATCAGTAAACATATACTTAAATGCCCCACATAAACACAGCATTGAAACATATGAAAATGTCCAATGAGAATAAGACATGCATTGCCGTTTGAACTATCACACACACAATAAAATAAAATATGACGTTAACACTGCGATGAGACATTGCACACAAAGAGGAAAAACATGAGTTATCGCTTTAGACGGTCAGGGTAGATGTCGGTGCTTAAACCTGATTTACGGAGTGCGCAATTTATCTAGCAGACTGCCAGCATGGCAGTGTATTCGTCTGAATTTGTCTCATACACACTGATAGTGTACAAATCTGCATTAGAATTGTGTTGTGGATTTAACTTTTTTTGACTCGAGTTGGTATTTTTCTCTTCATGTAGAGTTAAAGGGAAATGGTTTGAGCTTTATATTGTATGCTGAATCATGTTCCTCATTGTCAGAATAAGACTTCGGTAAAGTTAAAATTTTAGAGTACAATCCGATTACCTTGTGTGATTCTGCACGTTTCAGCTCATTGAAAACTATTATGAAATGAAAGTGCCGTAATAGTCAATAATGTTTAATCATTTACATTTACATTGATCACTTGGTGGTTTGATCGTTTAAATTGTGCGTTTGTAACATAGAAATGTAAAAAACAACAACATTTTCTCAAGATGTATAAAGAATCTTATTGATATCTTAATTAAAGTTAATTAAAATATCGACAGTTTAAATTCCGTCTTTTATTCTAATAAGTTATGACTTTTTTCTCTTAAAATCCATAAAACCTGCCATTCATGATAGGGTTGCCGAAGAAATTAAACATAAATAGATTTTTATCTACCACGTGAGGATAAAAAAGTCATTTTAATGTGATTTTTTTTCAGAAATGGTTGTAGCTTGGAGTAAAATTTGACATATTTAACACGCCACCCTCCACTTTGTCTCTGTACGACCATTTAAAGATCCGTTTTAAAATACCAGGGGATCACTATGCCATGTATTAAGAGCAAGGAAATCTAACATCTTGAAATTTGCTCGTTAGAATTCACAACTTAGAATGATCCAGAAATATTAGGAAATAATTTAAAATTAAACAGATCGTTTTACAGAAACGAAAGTGGTGTGCGAATGACAGATTGAAATTCAATATTGAACTTAAAGATTAAATTTGTTCATGGGGAATATGTTATTTTACAAGTAATTATTTGCAGTTTGTTACATTTGTGAAACTAAAAAGGAAATAAAAAGGTCCAATAATAATTATCATACATCACATATACACACATATAGAAATGTTGAAATAGCAAAGGAACAAACACACCTTATTGAACCAGCTCCCAATGTATTTCAAAGGAAATCATACGTGACAATCCTAATAGATAAGTGAGATTACAACATCAGTTACAAACAAGGAGATTTTTATGACCGCAACTGCTTCTCTCTACACTATACGCTACCATAAGGTTGGATTGAAACATGCACAGAATTCGACCTTTTCTTATTTACCTATTGGCAAACATGTCTAAAGCAAGGTCAGCTGGTCCGACTCCCATCCCAGACTTACTAAAGTATTTACTTTGTATAGCTCCCGTTTGCTTATACTAATCTTTTGAATATTATTTCGTGACTGGTTGCTATAGTGAGCATAGTGCAAGGATAATGTAAATATATTGAAAATAAAATTAACAACAACAACATTTCAAGCCGTGAAAGTGATTTGATAAATCTGCTTTCTTTGGTTCCCTTGCCGTTTGATAATACAATGTAAATTTTATATTGTAAGAGGCTTACAAACTGAATATCTCCGTTCGAGCCGTACCTCCTGCTGTGTACAGAGCGTAACTTATTTATATCTAATTTTCGATTTACATGCACAAGTAGAGTTCGAGATGCATTTGAATATTGGACGTTGTAGAGTTCAGGCCAGGTATCAATGCTGAAAGATTTATTTTGTAAGCGATCCTTTATGTGTGTTGCTCATCAATTATAAATTATTTGTAAATTAAGATACATTGTCCATAAAAATTATAATGATAAAAATGCTACAGCTTTCGTAAGGGTAAAGTTAAGCCAAGCATTGAACTAAGCCAAAATTGTGTGAATTAAATATGAAAAGAGCAATAAAACTGACACAAATAGAACGAATATAATATTGGTTCATCCCTCTTTTTCTCTCCCGCCTCCGTCCCCTATTTTTTTCTCTCTTTTTCTTATTCCGTATCTCCAGATTTGTCATTTAAATTGATACTTTATCAAATAACAAAAATGTTTTGCAGTACCAATAAAAGACATCAGGGTATCGCATACTTGTTTTTTGTGATTAAATTGTCTGACATCGTTTGACTTCATTCGTTTTTTTTTCATGCAAAAATCATACAGTGAAATCTCTTATTTGATATACTATATTGTTTGAATCTCAAGCCCACATTAAACGCATATTTGTTCCGTTTAAAAAGGATATTGCCAATAATGACAGATGCCGTTCCTTCATTTTTAAACGGTAGCCCTAGCCATTAATAATTATTGTATACATTATATTATTGTTATTACTGTTTGGTTATATTAATAAGTTTGATTTATATAAGGCTAGAAGCTATGCAAGTTTCTTCCTATCATGGAATGTAACGAAGTGACCTAACCAAGATTAAAGCATCGACAGAGATTGGAAGATTTTATCTTATGTTGTTTATGACTGACTACAACTAATTATTTTTCAGTGGCATCACTTAATGAGACCTTAGTAGATCTGTTGGGATTTCTTGACATAATGACAAAATGGGGCGATTGTCACACACACACACACACACACACACACACACACACACACACACACACACACACACACACACACACACACACACACACACACACACACACACACACACACACACACACACACACACACACACACACACACACACACACACACACACACACACACACACACACACACACACACACACACACACACACACAAACACACACACACACACACACACACACACAAAAGTATAACTAAAAAAGTTATAGCCATGAAAATAAGTACCAATGAAATTTAAACTATTCTTTAGTACCAATCTACATGTAAGTCATCTTTTACGTCAATGTCTTTTTATCACACGGTTCCCTGAGGGCAAGATAAATATAAGGATTTCGTAGATCCATTGGCTTTTGATTATCAAAGGAATGATTTCCCGATGCATGTGTCCATTTTTACATCACAAGCTTCCTTCGATGTCAGAAAGTAAATGATTATTTGAAACCGTGTATCTAAGTAGAACTTCAATGATAACTCGTAGAGCAAGTATATTATCGATTAGTAGTTTGATGAACCTATCATCATCATCATTATTATCACCATCGTCATCATCATCATCCTTCTCTGCATTATCATCCTCATTTTCATCACCATCAATATTAACAAAATTAATAACTTCATCATCAACATCATAATCATCAGAATAATCAGTTCTCATCATGATTTAAATACACAATGAAACATATTGCTACTAAATCATCATCATGTTCATCAAGATGAATTAACATAAAAAACAGCGTCATCATTATTAGTTATAACTGGGTCATAAGGATACATGTATATAGCTGTAAGTGTAGTTGTAAGTGTTTGTCATTTCTGTTGTTTTGGTGTTTATTACAATGTTAATAATTAAGTGATGGTTTCAGTTGTATGTATATGTGCATTTGTGAATCGAGCAGCTAAAATACAATGTCTGATCACTTTAAAAGACTCTTTCTTGATCTGGAAAGTATTGACAAGGCAATACGAATATAACTAGACTTGTATTTATCTGCTTAGAACCTTGTTTTTTTCCCCCCAGTTACTTCAAATTCATTGATATATTTCATATTTTTCATTCAGTTGATATAATTAAGCTTTCATTTATTTTTTCCAGAAAAGCTGTCAATCCCCTGAAATACATTGGAACAAGAGTGACAGCAGCAGAAACAAAATCAGAATGTCGACATCTTCGCAGGTTCTTAGCATCTTAGGACTGTGTCTGTTACTTCTTCATACTGTGAGAAGCCTTCCATTAGATTTTGACGTTATAAGCAAATACGCAAAAAATTTTGCCGACGAGATGGCGAACGATTCGGAGGACGATTACAATATAAACAAAAACGCGGAGAAAATCACGACGTCAATTCCGGTTTCAGATTTATCGGATATAGACAAGCGAACATTCTCTATTTCTGGTGATCTGCAAGCGTTGGCTGATATGCTATATTACGACGATCGGGGCAAAGGTCGCGGTGGATCCGGTTCACCACATAGATCAGCGCTTTTACAGCTTGGCAAACGAAGCTGGCGGTTTCCATTTCGGCTGCCGAGACAGCAGAAAGTCGCCCGAAGCCAACCAAGAAGTTCGGAGCCTAGCATTGATAAGGTTACACACGCTCTGCAAAGAAGATCTCAGCAGTTATCGGTTTCAGGTCCACTGTCGGCGTTGGCCAATATGCTGGCTACTGAAGGAAGGCGAAGGCTTCATTCGGAGTCGTCCAGCAACCGTATGCGGCTGTTGCAAGTGGGAAAACGAGCGGATGAAGATGTTGAATATTCTTTTGACTCAGCCCCGACAGAATACTGATTCTGGATTTCACCTATTCATGATATAATAAAAGTTACAAAAATATAAATTGTGTATTATAAAGTGTACAAAAGGGACTATGCTTTCTTGAAAATTTATATATGATGGTTTCAAAGTACTCATTGATTTGTTCGTTGTTCGATAAAGAAACAAAAGTCTTTCTTTGCCAGACGTATTAAAGTAATCGGGAAATAATATTGATTTTTAAAAATGTTTTCGGTATAATGTGATATAGCATAGCATTCTTATATCTTTTATTTCGATATTTTGTTTTTATTATTGTATATGTTAAGTAACTGGTTTAAAATACATTTTATGAAGGCTAATATAAACAAAATATTATTTGTTAAAAACAACTTTGATCAATAGCGACACCTATAAGCCTCCTTATATAATAAATACTTTTGCACATATTTGTATATTTTCATCGACATTTTGGAACATAGTGTGATTTCATCGTCGTGCAATAAATTGTTTAAATCAGTATATTTCGACTTTAAAGTATTACGGAAAAGACCCACATATGTCAGCCGATATATACATTTAGAGAAAAATATGTGTGCGATATTTAAAATTACAGTCATTGTCTAAAGATATATTTCGTTCACTCATATTGCTTGAATCATGTGTTAACATACAAACTCTAACCGCTTTATGATAGCTTCCGTAATTAAATTATATCGACTCATCGCTCTTGTAGCTACATATGTTGATATGTACTTTTACCATCGAGGAACTCTTATACAAGAGGTGGCGATGAACAACGTGTAAAAACCGTTGAATCCCACTTGAATATTGCAACTTTAGGTTCTTCTAAACTTGTTTTAGGTTTTGTAAGCTAAATATATAATTTTGAGGAGTAATACAGTTTTTTAATAAGCAAAACAGAAAATTTCTTCGGTATGTTGCACAGAAAGTGTCATATATCTATTATGATTTTAAAATTAAATATCCCTTCTGTAGTTTTTGATGACAAATATTAGCATTGCGATACAATTTTTAAATATATATAAGGTTTACTATCGACGGCAGGTTAAAATAGAGTTTTTGTTAAGTGAATTTGCAGTTTTGCTTATTATTTTCTAACAAAGATAAGGAAGAATTTATTATCTTATAATAAATGTAAATAAAAACTACAATTCATAATACATGAATGCATGTGCTTTCAAGCCATTCACGTCATTTAACATATTTTTCTTTAGTATTATTTAACTCTTTCTTTGTTCAACCTTTTTTGCTATTAGCATTTTTGTCAATTATTGATACCGCTTTTGGCTTACCTGCTTAGCATATAATCTAAAACTGTTTATGGCATGCATGCACATATACGTTTTAAACCGTTCTTTCAAGAACTCTCCTGTAAATCAAAGCTTGAGTGATCTTTGCATTGTTGTGTTGTTTTTCTACCCTTGGCCCTTATAGTTCCTTGAAAATAATAATAAAAAAGAAATCATGTTGCGAACAAAAAACAATAAGTTCTGTTTTGCCACGTGTTTCTCTTACCAAAATGACCAATAAGCTATCACTGAGGTAATATCCCCTCTATCATACCTTTCAATTTCGACGTGATTTACAACATGAAGGGAAGGTTATAGTAACAAAATAGCCACCACAACGAACACTATGGTCGTTATCATTAATGTGCAGTAAACACTTTATTAAGAACAAACATTGCAAAAAAAACAATTGTAACTATGAAAAACAACAATCCCCGTGCATTGTCTTCAAAGTCTTAACGCTTGATGTCATACAGATAAGGCTTCACTTCAAATACGAAAAAGCTTTCACAGATAGTATCAAAACATAAAAATCCAAATCAAGTTGAGCTCAGTTAAACGCTTCATTATCTCTTCTGCATTAACGCAAATTAACACAGATATTGACATGTCGCCATGTGTTATTTCTGTTTGTTGTGTTTGTTGATTGCTTGCTAAGATTCGCGTAATGGCAATGATCATTGGTTGCAATAAATGAATCATTAAAACCTAACTAATGCGTGGTGATGAAAATAGTTGGTTCAAAAGATTAGTATCGATGGACTCATTAATTTGACATTTGGGGCGAATTGTAAGACAATGAATTACAATCTCAACTTTAAAACACTGTGTCATAGTACAATGCATGACCTTGTCGGCCTTAAGTAGTCAAATCAATTGAATGGTTCAAGTGTCTATTTCACTCTAACTGTGTTGTAATGTTTGCTCCTTTTTTTCGCTCGATCTGATTGGGCAAAATAACAGAAAAAACACTATATTTTTAAACCAAAATAATAAACCAGTAATATTTTTGCAAAGCGATTTTATTAAATTGAAATTAAATTGTAGTGCTCAATTGTTTTGTTTTGTAGTGTTATTTGCTTTGTTGATTGTTAAAAGTGACATTAGACTGAAACGTCAAACCAAAGAGTTGATTTGCGCCGCTATTGAGAGCTCGGCTTCCTTTGGAACAATTCTGTACATCGAGAAAAAATACAGAAAATAAAAAGTTGTTTTTCAAGTAATTTGCAATGTCATGGTGAGTGTTTTGCTATGAGAACATTCGTTTAAATCGGGAGTATCAGTGCAGTTGGTAATTACAAATTAAAACAATTAAGCAGACAACAACACGGAAACCACAGTAGAAGGCAGTAACCAAATATTTTATCGCTTAGTGTGCATGCGTCCAGGAATTAGCAAATGTAAATATTACTAACCGTTAGAACATTTATTTACTTGCTCTATGTGCATGTTATTGGGGTTTTGTTAAACACGTATATCATCGTTACATTGCACTGACAAAATTATGGTCATCGCATCATTCTACCACTTATTCTTGAATGAAGTTTCCAGATATATTTCTCTGCAGAACTATCGGCGCACTGCAGGTCTGATTAAAACCTTCACCACATAAATAAACACATATTTGTGTATTGGCATTTGTGGATGTAGTATAAAGAATAAAAAGAACGTTTAGATGTAAATTTGTATAACCATTGTTTCCATTTTCTTGCACAAATAGCATTTTAAGAGTTGTTAATTTTACTCAAAGCACCAAAAGCAAAATGTCAATCAATTCTTTATACTAAAAACTGTATACATTGATATCCTTATGCAATTGTGTAAAAAGTAGTGATTTGTATTCTAGACTTTAAAGTAAACAATTATGTCTTAAATCTACCTTACAAGGTTGGAAAAAATCATACAATCTTTCCAATGTGAAATAATTACAATATGGGAAGTGTATATTAATTTAAAAGAGAACGCAATATATGTTAGATACTGTTAAAAACGATGGTACAAGTACACCATTTACGGCGATGTCAGAGATGTCAGTGTGACGTCACAAAATAGGGCTTTGTTGTAAAACTGGAAAACAGGCTGGAAATGACAAAAACGCAAAGGTTTGACACATGACCCTCAATAGAATTTAAATGTTTGAGTCACAGGTGGCGTTTAAGTCAGAAATGCAAAAGACCAGCTCTTGCATATATTAGTAGTCACAGATGTCTTAGAATACTACGGTACTGATTGATATTGACGTCGTTTTTATGTTTCACGCCGTATGGCGATAAGTGAAATATGATGTTTATTCGACACATTTCAGTTCGTTTTCTCTTATCATTTTAAGGTTTATTAATTTTAGTTACACATTTTCCATTTGAATGACTGATTGGCAGCTAACAGAATCTTTGAATTTCTATGGCAACCCTCAATCCTTTAGATCCTTTACAAATCTCGTTGTGAAACTTTCAATGTCACTGAACACTCTTTCAAACATTGAGTATTTGTAATGTGACATAAAGCACTTCTGGGACACATCACTTGATGAACCAAATGAGGCTTCACAAGATTTGGGCCGCTTACATAAAGCACTTGCTGTAAATGTCATTTATCGCGACATTACGAGTTGTATTTCGAATTATCCCGCTAGTGACACATTACTTTCGTTTAATTCGGCGGAGGATTAAAGTACATTCTGTTTCCCTGTTAGTCGTGTGCCATGTAATAAAAATTTTGCAAGTAAATAATAATTAACATAGGCGATAAATATCATTAAACCACAAAAGCATCCAGTAATGATACTAACAAGCGAAGTACTAATGAGTAAAAGTACTAGTGAGTATTAGTAGTAATGACAAACCTAAATGGCACAAAAGCGCAAGCTCAATACGTTTTTCTTATTTTTCGTAAGACTAACGTCTGACTAGTCCGAAACGGGTTCACCTTCCTTAAATCATGGTTTTGTATAATGTTACGACTGGTACACAGTACTCTTGCCTGTGCTTTATTTTGATTATTCTGATTTTGTTCTTTTTCTCTTTTAGTCTTTGAATTAATTCAAAACTACCACCTCTCGACTCTCAACTCAATTTTTTTATTGTAAATATAGTGTTCCAGTCCAACATACAAAGTTAATAATAAACAATCATGAAAACATAGTTGTGTTATTTCAATATAAGATAGATCATGATTTACTAGTGTAATAACAAATATTAAAGAATCAAGGCTACAAGGTCGGTTTTAACTTATAACAAAAAATGTGTTTAAGTATGATAAGAATTATAAAATCAAAGTATTTTTTTCTTTACAGTTTTGTTACAAATATAAAATACAAATTTATATATACCTTTATGCTGCTGTCTCTAAGTATACTGTCTTTCAGTATCTATTTATTCGTATATCACATGATACATTTTTTTTCTCATGGGATTAACATAAAAAGCTATAGATTCTATATTATCGTCATATGAACAATTCATCAGGGAAGAAAAAGTCTTCACATTCATAGCTGCCATTTATAACAGGTTAATAAATAGTGTTGCCCTTCTTGTGGATATTTATCACATTTAAAAATACATGGTACTTATCTTCTATTCACTGTATATTGAAGATTGTGTAACAATAATTACAAAAACGTTGAGCAATAATTATATTTACACCTTCCAGATGCAAACATTCGATTACCCAACCCTAGCTTTTGCACGTTATTTATAGATGCACAACCCTTAAACACAACCATACTTATCTTCTTTTAGTTTCTCAATATAGCATTTACCTCCTATTCGTGACTAACCATTTCGCGTTACGTTACTATATTGATTGTATATATGTATGATTTAAGAATAGTGTATAATTGCGTTGTTGAGTTGAGTAACATTATCGGTACACCGAGTAAAGCAATTCCAATACGACAGAATGAATCTGATACTTCTTTATTTAAGTATTTAATCCGGAACCTATAATACAAAGGCCGACGCTTTACAGGCTGTGCTTCAAGGCTGTTTATGTGATGAAAAAATAACAGTGCATATCAACAAACAGTGGCTTACGTTTAAATATTTATTTGCTTACAATTTACTATTTTGATGTTTTCTGTATCTTTAAGGTGTTTGCACTTATGTGGGAGGTTTGTACCGGAAAGTGTTGCGTGAGAAGATTTGGCAATATTTCTAACGAGCCTTGAACTGTAACTGTTTAAAATGATTGTGTGTATGGTGTATATCTACATTTGAAAGTTTGCAACCAAGTTCACACTAACGAAGTAGTCATAAGTGTTGGTAATCGATTCATTTACTAACACAATCTACAGTTTCATTTATAAACTTTTGTTTGTGATCTAGCATCATGACATTACCACATATGAAACGATTTAAGAAAACGAGTGTAAATCTTCTTTTCACAGATACATCTTAAATTTAAGTCATAAGAACATTTAAGAACATTTTTACTGCCAATTATTTTTTTATTTGGTTCATATTAAATTGTCAAATTATAACAAGTATCATAAGATTATGGAAAACTTTTAATGATAACAATCTTCTTCATCTATTTTATTAGAATGTATTCGTCTGCGAGTTCTTTGTTAACTCACAGAAATTAATTTTAGACCTGCATACACACAGTGTCACCCCAATCTTAAAAACTTGTGGGTGGGGCAGGTTGTAATGCTCTCAATTTTTAAGTACAATCTAACCTCATTACATAGAAATCGGATTCGTTGAAACTCCGGTTACGTGGATGTATTTTCTAGGTCCCGACGTAGTTCCTTCTCTTTCACCTTTGTGACTCAAGATCGCACCCTGTACAAACATTGTGCTGAGTTGTGAAAATCGCTGCAGCCCCCCGCCCCCCACCCTCCACCCCGATTCAATATGTGGAAAGGTGTCGAAGTCAATTACTGTAATAATTACGCGATTTAATTATTAAATGGCTTTAATTATTGTAAGAGTAATGTGTTCTGAGAAAAATTTGCAACAAATGGTACGCTGTTTTTAGCATTTTTTCTTAACTGATTTGCTAATGTTTATAATGCATTGGACACTATCCGAGAATTTGTGGAAACGCAAGCAAACGTGCCAGACTGAATCACGAACGCCGTCGTCGATGTGAGCAACCTTGTAGCAAAGTTGCAGAGGAATCAGCGGTTTGCTATCTAGTTAATATTTGAAATTTCAATCATGTTTAGAATGTCCATCATTAATTCATCAACTGTCATTTAACGCCACAGGCAGCGAATCGAGATGCTTACATGTAGGGAGCTACTTCAAACCGCACATATGTAGTTTCCTTTCTTTTTCACTTAGGACATCTTAACCTCAAGTAAACGTACATACATTCATGGTTAAAACGTCATCTATATCGCAAAAGGATGCAAACATATCGATCCGGCGATAAGAATAAAAATGACAAAAGATGTTATAAGAAGCAGCATTTATAATAAGTTTCAGTTGCCGTATTGTTTGTTTTCTTTTTGTTTTTAACATTCATTTATTCCTATTGAAAAGCACGTGACCAAGATGAAAAACATGCTTGTGTCAGTATCTGTGTTAATGTAAAATTGTCCAGACGATTTAAATATTGTAAAATCGAAACAATTTCTAAAATGTAACCATTACTTAAACTTAAAGTTATAATTCTATAATGTTATATTTAAGAAACTACATGTATATTAATTAATAAAATCTCGTTCACTGCTCGTTCATCTAGCACATTGACGATTTTTCGTTTTGCTGGCAGAGGTTACTGTCAATGGAAATGCAGTGGAGATTCAACTTGTATAAATTCCTGAAGGAAATCCAGGAAGACCTAATTAACTTGGTTTGTCTTTTCAAAGTCTAACGTTATGGTAGGTATTTTATTCTTATGTTAACTCAGATTTTGGTAGGCACGTTACAAAGGAATTGTTAAATATGCCCGACGTGTCAAAGAATCGAGGACTTCAATAATTAAAACTTAAAACCATAATACCGCTGACAGGCATGTTGTCTTGTCATATCATAATCAAAAACCGTTTTAAATGGTCTGTGATTCAAAAGCAAAACTATAATAGTTCATCGATAAAATTATAAGAAGGAAATATAAAAATGGAAGAAAATAAAAATAAAACCAACAATAAAATAAGCTTTTTGTCGAATTAAAAATCGAAACCACTAAGATGGCAGTCCAGCAATCTACTGACTGTGCCAATGAATCTTTGTTCATGTTTGTATTATATAGTTGTATTATACATTGCGACTGAAACAATACTAACAAACAAAATTTAACATAACCTATGATTATATCTTTTGATCTGACAGGAATTCAATATTCGCTTATCAGATGTTTTGAATTAAAGTTGAGCAGAATGAGAGGTTAAACGCTACTGTTTTGGTCAGTGTTTATGTCATACTTCTTTTGTTGGATAGTTTTATAACAATAATATTATTTGGCGGGGATTTTGTGGCGTAACGAAATGCTGGTGAATACTGTTAGCAGGTCAGTATGTTCAAGGTATAGATTTAAATAAGCAATGGTTCAAAAGAAAATATAGAAACGTGTCATCGTTCGTCCACTGCGCTACTTTGTTGTGATATTCGTGTAAACTTTATAGTAAAGAGAATGATTTAATTTAGTATAAAAGGAGATTTCATTTTAAATAAACAGCTTTCACATTTTATTTGTGTCTGAATGGCTAGGATCGTGTCAAAAGACATCTTATTTCACAATGAAAAGAAAGTTCATATCTCCTCGTTATTATCGTGCTATCTTTGATGATGATACGATGACAGTGATGTTTACACAAGACCCAGCAAGAAGTTGGCATTAGTATACTACAGGGCATCTGTTTTATTTAAAACACGCAATAAATAAGAATTTACCATGGAATTTAATGTCATTTGTTTTAATGGATATTATACACAATCTATTTGCTTATTGACGCAAATTCGGTGTAATGCACATGCGTTTCATACCATGACAGAACTCTCACATATAATACTTGCGCCTTCAAACAATAATTGAGCTAAAATTGCAAGAAAGCCCAGGGTCAATCCATCCATGATTTTGCCATTTAATGTTTGGGCCTTTTTTTCTCTAAGCGCCATATAATTTTTGTAACCAACTTGATCCCGCGAAATACTATTTATAGGTGGCCTTCATCCATGTGAACAGTTGGGCGTAACATCCTTTTCGTTATTACCATTTTTTTCCATCTAGGCTAAATTGCAGTTAACTTTTCCATAAGAACTAAGAAAACAGCACGTCTTGCAAAATCTTAGTCGTGAAACCGGTGTGTTCATGTGAATGGGAAATCGTCCCATATTTAACTTCATGCCTTGACCAAGTTCGAGGCCACGCAGTGATGGCAACAGGTCGGCAACTCTAACCATTTGGCCCCGGACACCAAGTGCACTTAGCACTATGTCCATATCGCTGATGAAAGTGATGATCACGATGACATAATAATAATAATAGTAATAATAATAATACTAATGATAATTATATTATGTTTATTATTATGTTTATTATTATGTCTATTATTATGTTTATTATCTTTATTATCATTTTCAATATTATGTTTATTATTTTTATTTTATTATTATTATTATTATTATTATATTATTTTACTGATATTATTGTTGTTATTAATATATTCATAATTTATACCAGTATTACAATTATTTCTAAACGAAAAGAAGAAAAGTAGATTACGTTTTATATGTTTTCATTTATCTTAAAGACAAACATTAGCTTACTATAAGGATGGGTTGATCTTCATTGCAAATTATTTTTACTTTTATGCCATAAAATTGTGAAAGTGTAATTTAAGTCATTTTAAAAATTTGTCTGAACTTATTTTTTGTCTTTTTAGCCTTAAATGAAACGGTTGTTACATCTTTGTCCACTTATTTTGTCTATAAGTCTAACCTCTACAAAAGCGTTTAGTGGCTGTCAGCAAGCACTTCTCTAATGGTTATATTTCTGCAAAAAACATTATTTATATAAAAAACTGACCATCTTTAATTTTAATATCTATTTCTTCGGTGTCAATGAGTATCAAGATCAAGCTTAGCGTAAGAAGTGCATTACAATAATTGCAATAACAACACAACATAAATAAATTGGTTGTAATAACGCATGGAATACCAGCAAGTTATACATACAGTGTCTTGGTTAGCCGGCCAATTAAAGAAAATAAATCATGGTAAGATTTTGTACCATTTTTATGTTTGTTCACAGTAATTCTAAACAACGGTGACTTGTCCATTGATATAAATTTAAATATTATACATTTTCGCATCCAGTCTAAATATGTCGAAATCAGGTTAAAATAATAATAAAATTTCATTAATAAAAGCAGAACATACCTATAAATACAATACTTAAATACCATAACATTTTACTTTTGCATCGAAAGGATTGTCGCCTTGCCAAAAACACCACAAAAAGTCTCACTTTGTTAACTATGCTACAAGCAAAAAATATAGATAGCTGGCAAAGTCGTAACCGACCGAACACCATAGAAGTAATGACAGCTACACTAGTTTAAAAGCGTTGCGACTCTTTTAATTCTCCGTACCTAAAGACAATGCAATTTTAGGAACGACAGCATTATCTCATATAATTAAGTGATCAGAAATATTTTAATTTATCATTTAACACAGTTTTGCTTCCTTTTTAAAGAAAAAGGAAAAATGTCCCGGTGTTTCTATTACATTAGCTATTATTTAGCTTGAAACGAACAGGATAAATTATAAACAAATTTCTCATTTTGGCGTTTAAAAAACATGATTTAAAGAAAGTTCTTTTCCCCAGAGTTTTTTCTCCTTTAAAAATCAACAAAGTTATTAGTTCCGTACGTTCTATCTAAGATACTAGTAAGATACTAGGTTGTTTTCATTAACAATCGAGAAACTCGCCACCGGAAGCTGATCGCGTGTTTCGTGGGTTGACAATATACAGTAATAAGTTCTAAGTACAGACGTTTAATAGACACAAACATCAGATTGTTCTGTATCGTATTTCATTGATTGTGAATGTTGTCATTTAATCCGATGTTTCATCAAAATTTTTTCTTTTACATAAATTAAATCGTGTACTTTGTTGTGATAAAAAGCCTTGTGGTAATTTAAATTCTTCACAGAGGAACTAAATATTAATGATGATGATGATGATGATGATAATAATAATAATAATAATAATAATAATAATAATAATAATAATAAACTATACTATAAAGTAAATATTTTGTGGAAGATTAATTAAAATCGGTTAGGCCTTTCTTTTTAATATACGTGATTATTTTGCTTTAAACATTCTTTATTGGAAATATCTTATTTTTAATTTATATTAAGCTTATTGCTTTAAAGAGTATATCTTAATTTGGCAAGATTTAGCCCTACTCTTCCTGATCTATCTTTAATTGACACATTGCGTGTAATATTTTATTTATTATTTTCTAAAGTTTGACTGTCTGATCTGTTACAATTGGCTTTTTAATTATTTTTTAGGAATTTAGATTAAAAACAGATTTAAGATTATGTCTCACAAGAAACTGGAGTCTAGACAAATTTTACACCTTCCTTATAGTACTGTAATTTGATTACATTTGAGTTTAAGGATTTGAAATTAGCCCTGAATGCTCAAATGCCATTAAGTCTCAAATATTTGAAATTGTTTTCTTACAGAACTGCACATTTAGAACTCAGTTCCAAATTGTTTTTAATTCATCGCTGGATAAAAGCCTAAACTGGTAAAATCGGTGTGCTATTTACTGCTCAAGAAAAGTAGTTAATATGTAGTTGTGTTTTGTAAACACTTTAATAGGAACAAACCTTCCAAAAAACCAATTGTAACTATGAAAAACAACAATCCCCGTGCATTGTCTTTAAAGTCTTAACGCTTGATGTCATACAGATAAGGCTTCACTTCAAATACGGAAAAGCTTTCACAGATAGTATCAAAACATAAAAATCCAAATCAAGTTGATCTCAGTTAAATGCTTCATTAACTCTTCTGCATTAACGCAAATTAACACAGATATTGACATGTCGCCATGTGTTATTTCTGTTTGTTGCATTTGTTGATTGCTTGCTAAGATTCGCGTTATGGCAATGATCATTGGTTGCAATAAATGACTCATAAAACCTAACTTATGCGTGGTAATGAAAATAGTTGGTTCAAAAGATAAGTATCATTCATTAATTTGACGTTTGGGGCGCATTTTGAGATTACAATCTCAACTTTAAAACACTGTGTCATAGTACAATGCATGACCTTGTCGGCCTTAAGTGGTAAAATTATTTGAATGGTTCAAGATTCTATTACAATCTAACTTTGTTGTAATGTTTGATCCTATTTTCGATCGATCTGTTGCCGGTAGGTTATGTGTGCTCAAAGTATTCAATACCATGAGCTTAAATTATGGACAATTCAGAATACAGAAAATTGATTTCTTGTACAACACTGTCATCTGATTGGGCAAAATAGCAGAAAAAACACTACATTTTTAAACCACAATAATAAACCAATAATATCTTTGCAAAGCGATTTTATTAAATTAAAATTAAATGGTAGTGCTCAGTTGTTTTGTTTTGTAGTGTTATTTGCTTTGTTGGTTATTAAAAGTGACATTAGACTAAAACGTCAAACCAAGGAGTTGATTTGCGCCGATATTGAGAGTTCGGCTTCCTTTGGAACAATATTGTGCATTGAGAAAATAATACAGAAGATAAAAAGTTGTTTTTCAAGTAATTTGCAATGTCATTGTGAGTGTTTTCTTATGAGAAGTTTCGTTCAAATCGGGAGTATCAGTGCAGCTGGTAATTACAAAATAAAACAATTAAGCAGACAACAACACGGAAACCACAGTAGAAGGCAGTAACCAAATATTTTATCGTTTAATGTGCATGCGTCCAGGAATTAGCAAATGTAAATATTACTAACCGTTAGAACATTTATTTACTTGCTCTATGTGCATGTTATTGGGGTTTTGTTAAACACGTATATCATCGTTACATTGCACTGATAAATTATGGTCATGTTAGCATTCTACTATTAATTCTTGAAGTTCCCAGATATATTCCTCTGCAGAACAATCGGTACACTGCAAGTCTGATGAAAACCTTCATCACATAAATAAACACATATTTGTGGATTTGCATTTGTGGATGTAGTATAAAGAATTAAAAGAACGTTTAGATGTTTATTTGTATAAGCAATGTTTCCATTTTCTTACACAAATAGCATTTTAAGAGTTGTTAATTTTACCCAATGCACCAAAAGAAATATGTCAATCAATTCTCTATGCTAGAAACTGTATACATTGATCTCCTTATGTCATTTTGAAAAAGTATTGATTTGTCTTCAAGAAATATAAATATACAATTTTTGCTTAAAGCTGATGAATACCTTACAAGGTTGGAAAAAAATCATGCAATCTTCCCAATGTGAAATAATAACAATATGGGAAGTGTATATTAATTTAAAAAACACGCAATACTATGTTAGAAACTGTTAAAAACGATGGTACACCATTTACGGCGATGTCAGAGATGTTAGTGTGACGTCAGAAAATAGGGCTTTGTTGTTAAACTGGAAAACAGGCTGGAAATGACAAAAGCGCCAAGGTTCGACACATGACCCTCAATAGAATTTAAATGTTTGAGTCACATGCGGCGTTTAAGCCAGAAATGCAAAAGACGAGCCCTTGCATATATTAGAAGTCACAGATGTTTTAGAATAATACGGTACTGTTTGATATTGACGTCGTTTTTATGTTTGACGCCTTGTGGCGATAAGTTAAATATGATGTTTATACGACACATTTCAGTTCGTTTTCTCTTATCATTTTAAGGTTTATTAATTTTAGTTACACATTTTCCATTTGAATGACTGATTGGCAACTAACAAAATCTTTGAACTTCTATGGCAACCCTCAATCCTTTGGATCCTTTACAAATCTCGTTGTGAAACTTTCAATGTCACTGAACACTCTTTCAAACATTGAATATTTGTAATGTGACATAAAGCACTTCTGGGACACATCACTTGTTGAACCAAATGAGGCTTCACAAGATTTGGGCCGCTTACATAAAGCACTTGTTGTAAAATGTCATTTATCGCGACATTACGAGTTGTATTTCGAATTATCCCGCTAGTGACACATTACTGTCGTTTAATTCGGCGGATGATTAAAGTACATTGTGTTTCCCTGTTAGTCGTGTGTCATGTAATGATTATTTTGCAACTAAATAAAAATTACTATAAGGGATAAAACCACAAACGCGTCCAAAAATAATACTAACGAGCGAAGTACTAATGAGTAAAAGTACTAGTGAGTATTAGTAGTAATGACTAACGTAAATGGCACAAAAGCGCAAGCTCAATACGTTTTTCTTATTTTTCGTAAGACTAATGTCTGATCAGTCCGAAACTGGTTCTCCTTAAATCATGGTCTTGTATAATGTTACGACTGGTACACAATACTCTTGCCTGTGCTTTATTTCGATTGTTCTGATTTGTTCTTTTTCTCTTTTAGTCTTTGAATTAATTCAAAACTACAACCTCTCAACTAAACATTTTTATTGTAAATATAGAATCATAAACAATCATGAAAACATAGTTGTGTTATTTCAAGATAAGATAGATCATGATTTACTAGTGTAATAGCAAATATTAAAAAATCAAGTCTACAAGGTCGCTTTTAACTTATAACAATAATTGTGTTTAAGTATGATAAGAATTATAAAATCAAAGTATTTTTTCATTACAGGTTTGTTACAAATATAAAATACAAATTTGAAATACCTTCATGCTGCCGTCTCTAATTTTCAGTAGCTATTTATTCGTATATCATATGAAACATTTTTTTTCTCATGGGATTATGTATGATTTAAGTATAATGTATAATTGAGTTGTTGAGTTGAGTAACATTATCGGTACACCGAGTAAAGCAATTCCAATACGACAGAATGAATCTGATACTTGTTTATTTAAGAATTTAATCCGGAACCTATAATACAAAGGCCGACGCTTTAAAGGCTGTGCTTCAAGGCCGTTTGTGTGATGAAAAAATAACAGTGCATATCAACAACAGTGGCTAACATTTACATATTAAATTGCTAACAATTTACTATTTTGATGTTTTCTGTATCTTTATGGTGTTTGCACTTATGTGGTAGGTTTGTACCGGAAAATGTTGCGTGACGGAGATTTGGCAATGTTTGTAACAAGCATCGAACTGTAACTGTTTAAAATGATTGTGTGTATAGTGTGTATCTACTTTTGAAAGTTTGCAACCAAGTTCACACTAACGAAGTAATCATAAGTGTTGGTAATCGATTCATTGACTAACAAAATGTACAGTTTCATTTATAAACATTTTTTTGTGATCTAGAATTATGACATTACCACATATGAAACGATTAAGGAAAACGAGTGTAAATCTTGTTTTCACAAATACATCTAAAATTTAAGTCATAAGAACATTGTTAAGAACTTTTTACTGCCAATTACTTTTTTGTTTGGTTTATATAAATTTGTCACTTTAAAAATATGGCAAGTCTTACAAGATGATGGAGAACTTTTAATAATAATAATCTTCATATATTTTTTTTAGAATGTACTCGTCTGCGAGTTATTCGTTAACTCACAGACGTTAATTTAAGACCTGCATACAAACAGTGTCACCCCAAACTTAAATACTAGAGGGTGGGACAGGTTGTAATGCTCTCTATTTTTCAGTACAGTCTAACCTCATTACCTAGAAATTGGATTCGTCGAAACTCCGGTTACGTGGATGTATTTTCTAGGTCCCGACGTAGTTCCTTCTTTTTCTATATTAAAATATCTACGTCGAAATAAAGATCTCAAAAGTGTTGCTTACCTCTTATTTCACAGGCCGCTCGAACAATTTCCTACTATATCTCACACCTTTTACGCCGAGGTTTTCACCTTTGTGACTCAAGATCGCACCCTGTACAACTATTGTGGTGGTGGTGGTGGGGGGGGGGGGGTAAAAAACGCTGCAGGCCGACTGATTTACTGATTTAATATGTGGAACTGTGTCGATGTCAATTTCACAATTAGACTGTAATAATTCCGCGATTTAATTAGATGACTTTAATTATTGTAAGCGGAGTGTGTTCTGAGAAAATTTGCAACAAATGTTACGCTGTTTTTAGCATTTTTTCTTAATTGATTTGCTAATGTTTACAATGCATTGGACACTATCCGAGCGTTTGTGGAAACGCAAGCAAACGTGCCAGACTGAATCACGAACGCCGTCGTCGATATGAGCAACCTTGTAGCAAAGTTGCAGGGGAATCAGCGGTTTGCTATGTAGTTAATTTTTGAAATTTCAAACATATTTAGAATGTCCATCATTAATTCATCAACTGCCATTTAACGCCACAGGCAGCGAATCGAGATGCTTACATGTAGGGAGCTACTTCAAACCGCACTTATGTAGTTTCCTTGCTTTTTCACTTAGGACATCTTAACCTCAAGTAAACGTACACACATTCATGGTTAAAACGTCATCTTTCTCGCATAAGGATGCACACATATTGATCCGGCGATAAGAATAAAAATGACAACAGCTATTATAAGAAATAGCATTTATAATAAGTTTCAAATGCCGTATTGTTTGCTTTGTTTTTGTTTTTAAAATACATTTATTCTTATTGAAAAGCACGTGACCAAGATGAAAAACATGCTTGTGTCAGTATCTGTGTTAATGTAAAAATGTCCATACGATTTAAATATTGTAAAATCGAAACAATTTCTAAAATGTAACCATTACTTAAACTTAAAGTTATAATTCTATCATGTTATATTTAAGAAACTACATGTATATTAATTAATAAAATCTCGTTCACTGCTCGTTCATCTAGCACATTGACGATTTTTCGTTTTGCTGGCAGAGGTTACTGTCAATGGAAATTCAGTGGAGATTTACCTTGTGTAAATTCCTGAAGGAAATCCAGGAAGACCTAATTAACTTGGTTTGTCTTTTCAAAGTCTAACATTATGGTAGGTATTTTATTCTTATGTTAACTCAGGTTTTGGTAGGCACGTTACAAGGAATTGTTAAATATGCCCGACGTGTCAAAGAATCGAGGACTTCAATAATTAAAACTTAAAACCATAATACCGCTGCCAGGCACGTTGTCTTGTCATATCAACATCAAAAACCGTTTTAAATGGTCTGTGATTCAAAAGCAAAACTATAATAGTTCATCGATAAAATTATGAGAAGGAAATACATGTATAAAAATGGAAGACAATAAAAATAAAACCAACAATAAAATAAGCTTTTTGTCGACTTAAAAATCGAAACCACTGAGATGGCAGTCCAGCAATCTACTGACTGTGCCAATGAATCTTTGTTCGTGTTTGTATTATAAAGTTGTATTATACATTGCGACTGAAACAATACGAACAATCAAAAGTTAACATAACCTATGATAATATCTTTTGATCTGAAAGGATTTCAACATGCACTTATCAGATGTTTTGAATTAAAGTTCAGCAGAATGAGAGGTTAAACGCTACTGTTTTGGTCAGTGTTTATGTCATACTTCTCATGTTGGAAAGTTTTATAACAATAATATTATTTGCCGGGGATTTTGTGGCGTAACGAATTGCTGGTGAAAACTGTCAGTAGGTCAGTATTCAAGATATAGATTTAAAAAAAGCAACGGTTCAAAAGAAAATATAGAAACATGCCTTTGTTCGTCCACTGCTCTACATTGTTGTGATATTCTAGTAATCTTTATTATGCGCATTATTATGTTTATTATTATGTTTATTATCTTTATTATAATTATTATTATTATGTTTATTTTTTATTTTATTATTTTTTTTATAATAATAATAATAAAAATAATAATAATAATAATAATAATAATAACAATAATAATAATAATAATAATAATAATAATAATAATAATAATAATAATAATAATAATAATAATAATAATAATAATAATTATTATTATTATCATTATTATTATTATTATTATTATTTATATCTTATGTTTATTATTATGTCTATTTTTATGTTTATTATTATGTCTATTATTATGTTTATTAGCTTTATTATAATTATTATAATTATGTTAATTATTTTATTATTATTATTATTATTATTATTATTATTATTATTTTACTGATATTATTGTTGATATTAATATATTCATAATTTATACCAGTATAACAATTATTTCTTAACGAAGAGAAGAAAAATAGATTACGTTTTATATGTTTTCATTTATCTTAAAGACAAACATTAACTTACCTATAAGGATGGGTTGATCTTCATTGCAATTCTTTTTTACTTTTAAACCATAAAATTGTGAAAGTGTAATTTAAGTCATTTTAAAAATTTGTCTGAACTTATGTTTTGTCTTTTTAGCCTTAAATGAAACGGTTGTTACATCTTAGTCCGCTTATTTTGTCTATTAGTCTAACATCTACAAAAACGTTTAGTGGCTATTTTCAACAAGTACTTCTCTAATGGTTATATTTCTGCAAAAAACATTATTTAAATAAAAAACTGACCATCTTTAATTTTAATATCTATTTCTTCGGTGTCAATGAGTATCAAGATCACGCTTAGCGTAAGAAGTGCATTACAATAATTGCAATAACAACACAACATAAATAAATTGGTTTTAATAACGCATGGAATACCAGCAAGTTAAAGACCATGATTGTCTAATTAGCCGATCTATTGACTAGACGTAACAAATCATTATACATACAGTCTTTTGGTTAGCCGGCTAATTAAAGAAAATAAATCATGGCAAGATTTTATCGCATTTTTGTGTATGTTCACAATAAATCTTAACAACGGTGACTTGTCCATTGATATAAATTTAAATATTATACATTTTTGCATCCAGCCTAAATATGTCGAAATCAGGTTAAAATAATAATAAAATTTCAACAATAAAAGCAGACCATACCTATAAATACAATACTTAAATACCATAACATTTTACTTTTACATCGCAAGCATTATCGCCTTGCCAAAACACCACAAAAAGTCTCACTTTGTTAACTTTGCTACAAGCAAAAAATATAGACAGTTGGCAAAGTCGCAACCGACCGAACACCATAGAAGTAATGACGGCTATTCTAGTTTAAAAGAGTCGCGTCTCTTTTAATTCTCCCTACCTAAAGACAATACAATTTTATATATATCTTTATTTCCTCCTTTAACAGAAGATTGCATTACAATACACAATATATATAAACATATACAAATAGAATTACAACATGAGCTACTAAGAATCAGACACATGTCGCACCTATGATGAGGAATAGGCGTACAAAAACATCAACAACTAGAGAATGAATAACACGTCAACAATAAGGGATCAAAACACAACATTCATGTGCACATAGACACACAGAGATACAAACAGACACGCACACGCGTGTCACACACACGCGCCTATTTGCGCGTGCGCCCGCACGCACACGCATACACATGCACAAGACACGCCCACATGTGTGTCAAAAAGAAAAAAAAAGACGGGAAAAAAAAGCATACATATAAATGAAAAGAACCAGTACAGTTATTTTACGTTTGTAGCTTTCACTTACTTAGAGCTTATAGAAGCAAAAACTAAAAGTGAAGAACTCATTAGTAAAATAAACTAAACAAATGTCATTTTATGCACTTACGCTTATATGTTCAAACTTGCCGAAACGAAAAACAGGAAGAGCGTTAATTAATAAGAGTGCATATGCAGGACAGACGATTTACTTAAAATATATCAACAATATATTAATAAGAGTGCATATGTAGAAAAGACGATTTACCCTAAATGTGTTAAATATATATTAATGACTCATGATGTGGACTAAAAGCGTAGACATCGTTATCCAAATCCAAGATGCGTCTAAGTTTATGTAAGAACGACAGCATAATCTCATATAATTAAGTGATCAGAAATAATTTAATTTATCATTTAACACAGTTTTGCTTCCTTTTTAAAGAAAAAAGGGAAAAATGTCCCGGTGTTTCTATTACATAAGCGTTTATTCAGCTTGAAACGAATAGGATAAATTATATACATATTTCTCGTTATGGCGTTTAGAAAACATGATTTATAGAAACAATCGAGAAACATGCCACCGGAAGCTGATTGCGTGTTTCGTGGGTTGACAATATACAGTAATGAGTTCTAAGTACAGACGTTTAATAGACACAAACATCAGATTGTTCTGTATCGTATTTCATTGATTGTGAATGTTATCATTTAATCCGATGTTTCATCGAACTTTTTCCTTAACATAATTTACATCGTGTACTTTGTTGTGATAAAGCGTTGTGCTAAATTAAATTCTTCACAGAGGAACTTAAAATTAATGATAATGATGATGATAATAATGATAATAATAATACATTCTTTATTGGAAATATCTTATTTTTAATTTATATTAAGCTTATTGCTTTAAAGAGTTTAACTTAATTTGGCAATATTTAGCCCTACTCTTATTGATCTATCTTTAATTGACACATTGCGTGTAATATTATCTTTTTTCTTTTTTAAAGTTTAAGTGTCTGATCTGTTACAATTGGCTTTTTAATTATTTGTTTAAGAATTGAGATTAAAAACAGATTTAACATTATGTCTCATAAGAAACTGGAGTCTAGACAAATTTTACATCTTCCTTACAGTACTGTTATTTGATTATATTTGAGTTTAAGGATTTGAAAATTGCCCTTAATGCTCAAATGCCAATAAGTCTCAAATATTTGAAATTGTTTTCTTACAGTTAAGAACTGCACATTTAGAACTCAGTTCCTAATTGTTTTAAATTCATCGCTGGATAAAAGCCTAAACAAGTAATATCGGTGTGCTATTTACTGCTTAAGAAAAGTAGTTAATTTGTAGTTGTGTTTTTCGAATTACATCGCAGACACCAATTACGATCATTATAGCAATGTCTAGCCATTTACTTGGATCATACATACAGATCAGTTGGAAGACGTTCTTCTTGGCTCCGAACGGGGGACCCCACTTGGAGTGAGTCTAAGTGGACAAAAGAGTTACAAGTCGGTGGTTCTACCACAACGTCAGGGGCACCCGTCACATTTTTGACTCTGGCCATAGGATAAGATTAACTGTCGTAAATATTTTGTTTGTGTTATATACACCGTCCTTTCTTAAACTAAATGACACTCTGTCATTTCGATGATCAGGGTCGAAAACCAATTTCGGTTCACCTCCCTTTTGGTTGGAATGTAGTTCACTATCGCTGGTGTGGTCGTTACGTCAAGCGCGAGTCTGGATACCGTATTCTTGTGCAAGAGGAGGGTTTAGTTAGAAATATGCAGTTCATTAATGATACGTTTAAATCAAGTTAAAAGAGGCTAGACATATTAGTGTAAACATTGTATTATTGTGTTCGCGCTGAAGACAGTAATTGTCTAAAATCCTAAGGTCTGCAGCTTCCTGTGTACATCATTAACTCTATAGCTTCTTTCATTCAGAGATTGTAATAATTAAAGCTACTGGCTGTTTTTATGTTCACCGTAGTTTCTTTTATACATACTATAAGTAATCCTCTATAAAAGTTATCATTATCTTCCATTCACCAAAAATGTACTTTGATTGACTGTATTTGGCAAATTATTTGTTTCGAGGACACATCTCTTTTTCTTTCAATTGTAAATTATCATTTAACTGTAACTTAAATTATCTTTAAGGATCATTAACGCATTTGTCAAAAGCACTGATTTGTGTTCAATAAGACTGTCAATAAGACTAGCCAATACAGCGGATTTAGAAACACGACACTTACTGAAAATCTTATTCAGAATATTTTCTGCACGTTATCAGCAACATCTACACTTATATAATACTGTCATCTAGATTTACCTAGAAACCATGGCGTAGCTGTCATGATTTATTAATGAGGTCATTCATACAAAATTAAGACGAATAGTTTGTACGGTCATTAATTAGTGATGCATCAAAACGAATGTGAGTTTCGCGTTTTATTGTTTCATTAACCCAGTCTTGATTATAGCCTAGTAACTTCGAGAATGACCTAACCTCGCATTATTTAATATTGGTGAAATAGGTTTTTAACATCGGTGGTAAAAAATATCGATAGTTACTCATTTAATGTGCTTGCGAATATGTAAACACGGTCCATTTTAATGACATTTATCTTCTTTTTCTGTTATCAAACTTGCAATTATATAAAACGATGCAAAATGAAGAAAAAATCAGTAATGTGCATCATCTCCGGTTAGTTATTCTGCTTACAATGTTCTATAAATAAACAGTTACAAGACGATTAAAGACAAGAACTCAAAACGTCAGCACACAATCATGGACATTGCATTTAACATTTTCACAGCTTGAATGATCTGTTTCCATAAAAGTACAGACGACTGTAGTGTAGCATAAGCATAAGAGTGGAAATACAAGAATGGTACTCATAAACTTGTAACTTGTGTTTGCTGCAATTCGTAAATTCCCACTTATTGTGTATTTAGTCACCTTTTGGCGGCTTTAATATAAAGTGTTTACAATAAAAATATTTTCTCGTGATTTAAAAGCTTGTTTAGTCACATTTAACCCATGAGTTGAATTATTAATTACTATTGAAATATCAATAATATTTAGAATGTCAATCAATCAAGAATCATCAACTAATCATTCGTCATTTGGTGTCGCAGAAAATGTTTCCACACATGTAGCGTGCTACTTTAAACCGTATGTGATTTCTTTAATTTTTATTAAGAACATCTTAAACGGGCACATATTCATGATTAAAACTTTAAAAATAAGTTGTTTTCACTAATTCCATTGCATAAGGATGCACACATACAGATCTCGCGCTAGGGATAGATATAACAACAACAGTAAGAAAAAGCATTTATAATCTTTTAAAGTGTTTTGTGGGAATAAGTTAAAATGGTGCAAATAAACTATTCGCACCGCTTAAAAAATATGATTTTAATTATATAATATATATTTTAAGACTGGAGCTCAATATCGATGGAAAGGTCGAACTCAAAGCATCCATGTTTTCACCGGTTAATGTTCATAAACGCTTACACCATTTGCTCAACCCATTCCTATAAAAGCTTTCTATTTGTTAACTTCATGGCTTCATTAACAGATAACAAAAATACTTCCGCGTGCAAGGATTGCTTACAATAGGGAAAATGCATTAAATTATACATTAGCAAAGTACAAAGAAGCCATATAGATACATGCAAAATGAATTTGAAGGCTTGATTTTATTTAATACTGTAAAATTATTCGCTATTCCTAGAAATTAAAATTTAAACACTTATTTTCGGAGCCAGTTGCTTTGATTTTTAAACTTTTACGATTTAAATTGGCCTTTTTAAAACACTTCAATGCACTTTGTGGAAGATTTCATTTGTAACAGTTACTATTTATCTCCTTAACGTATGGCCTCGTTCCGTTAAATTAGTTTCAGAAGATTCACGTATACATAGATCTATAACATGTGTATACACGTTTGTGTAGAGAGTAATGATTAAACGTGGTATCCAATAGTTATGGCCTTTTTCTCTCAGACAGCCATAAATATTACACACAGGCACTTTGTATTTGAGCCAAACTGCACGGTTAGCTTATTCCATGACAAAAACAAAACACAATTTTAAGATATGTTATATCATCATCCGGGTAATCCGCTCTAAAGTCGAAATCTATTTTATCATAAGCCGCATAGAGCGTGTTATAGATTTGGGCAGAATAAACCTTAGGAACGATTTTTTCGCAGTTTGTTCTGACAAACATAGGCTAAAATAAGATTTGCGTTATTACTCACATCGCTTCTTTGTAAAATCTAAGGCGTGAAACCGTTGTGTTCACATAAAAAATCATAGACACGGCTTTAGTGAATTCAGTAGTGTTTTCACGAACGAACTTCAAGGTACTAGGATTTTTTGTTTTGGTGAAAATGTGTGCAGGCAATAAATAGACTGTGCTTATTCGTGCATTCACGTGTGGCTATCGGCGCACCACATGTCAGCTAGGAGATTATCCCTCAAAGTTCTGACCAGGATGCGAGACCACGCAGTGATAGCAACAGATCGGCTACCCTAATCGGCCAGCTACGGCCATTAAGTGCACACAACACTCTGTCCATATTTACGATGTCAAGACCGATGATAATGATTGCTGGACAAATCTCTCCATTTATCATCTCTAGCATGACGTGAAGCACCACTTGTCTTGATGGTGTAAGGGTTCTCCAAGATTTTATTGACGACAGTTGCGTTGATTGTATCAATTATGCCAGGGAGTGTCAATTACGAAAATTCACTTACTACTACTACTACTACTACTACTACTACTACTACTACTACTACTACTACTACTTCTACTACTATTACTACTACTACTTATAATAATTATCCTCCTTCTCCTCCTCCTCCTTCTCCTCCTCATCATCATTATTGTCATCATCATCATCATCAGCAGCAGCAACACCATCATTATCATTATTATTATCATTATCATCATCATCATCATCATCATCATCATCATCATCATCATCATCATTATTTTCTCTTTAATTATGTTAAAGAACAGAAAAATACAAGTAATACTTTGACATTTACATTTGGTGTATTTTATTAAAAGATTAACCACCTCTATTATTATACATATGTTTATACTTATGTTTATACGTATACTCATTTTTCTTACTATTACTATAATGATAATTATTATGATAATTATTGTAATTACTATCTTTATCATTTAAATTCATACTACGATTATTTGCGAACGAACGGAAGAAAAATATTGTACTCTGTATCTGTTTTCATTTATTTTAAAGACAAACATTTAGTTACCAATAAGGAGAGGGTAAACTACTTAGTGACTTATTGTTTTCTTTTATACCATAGAATGGTGACATTGTACTTTATGTCATTTTAAGTTTTGGTTTCTTTTTGTTTTTCCAATCTTAAATGAAATGTATTCTTCCGCTTTATTTTCCTATGAAAGTAAACTTGTCATGTATATTTACGGAACTACAGCAACACAAAATGCAAGACTAGAGTAACCTTTTGTCGCCAAAAGAAATATAACGCCATGACGACAAGTCATGATGACGTCATCAAAATGTATGTCAGCAGAGAAAATAAAGGAATTTACATTTTCACAAGGCTTCAGCTTGGTGATGAATTCATGGTTTATTGTATATGCAGACTTTAAAGATGGGAGAAAGCTACTTACTGATAATATCTCTGCATAAAAGCAATATTATCGTGACTCGTTTATTTCTCAGAACCTAAAGACAACATAATCTTTTGAAGGACAGTATTTTAACATATAATTTAGTGTTAACTTTTTTTCGTTTAACAAAATTAGAATAAATTAAAAAGTGTCCGACTCTTACCTTTAAATTAGTGTTGAGTCACCTTGAAATGAAACCCGTTAAATTCTATTCAACTTTCTTGTAAAACATATATGCTTTTGGAGAATATTTTCTTGAGAAAGTACATTTTCCTAGATTTTTTTTCTTTCTCCATTTAAATTCTACAAGGGTATCAGTTCCGTATGTTTCTATCTAAAATACTAGGCTGTTTTCATTAACAATCGAGAATCAAACCGGAACCAGATCGCGTGTTCCGTGTGTTGACAATATACACTAATGAGTTCTAAGTACAGACGTTTAATAGAGGCATAAAGCAGATTGTTCTGTATCGTATTTCATTGATTGTGAATGTTGTCATTTAATCCGATGTTTCATCGAACTTTTTCCTTTACATAATTTACATCGCATACTTTGTCGAGATTAAGCGTTAGGCTACATTAATTTCTACACATAGGGAACTTGTAATAAATAATAATGTCAATAATTTGTTGACGTTTAAGTAAAATCAGTACGGCTATTCTGGTAATTTTTAATTCATGTCATTAAACTTTTTAAAATACGACATCAATAAAGGCTTTGAAACATTCTTTAAGGAGAAATGTGTTTACATTGAACATATTGGTTTAAAGGATTAAACTTAACCTCAGTTGGTAAAATTTTACATGTTTTACACTTTTATGTTTATTGACTCATTTCGTATAATGTATGTTTCTATTTCTGAAAGATTTTCTCTCTGATCTATTTCTGCTAAATCTTTTAAGAAAAAACGCTAAAAAAGCAGATTTGTGATTAAGTCTCAATGCAGACCAATAAACAACTTTTAACACATTCAGTACAGTATTGTTTTGTTATATTATTGTCTCTGAGTTTATTGGTTTGAAGTTATGCCATTAATGCTCAAATGCCACTAAGTCTTAAAGATTTTCTAAACAGTTTAGAATTTATACATTTACTTCTCTGTTCCTAAAAGTTTTTTAACGTTAAAGTTCACTACTGCATTTGTCAAAAGCACTGATTTGAATTAAACAAGAATATCGAAAAATAGCCAATACAGCGGTATTAGAAACACGAAACTTGATTAATATAATAGTATTCAGAATATGTATGCTCGTCATCAGAAACAGCCATACTTAAATTAATTCTGTCATCTGGATTCATCTGGAATGTATGACGTAACTGTCATGATTAAGTAATGAAGTCTTTTACAAAATCAGGACGAATTTTAACTATGGCCATCAATCAGCGATACATCGAAACGAATGAGAATTTCGCGTTATATTGTTTCATTAACAAGTCCTGTATTATATCCCAATAGTTCGAGTCATGACCCGACCTATCATTATTTAATATCGGTGTACTGAGGGTTTCTAACATTACATAAGAAATAAATCTTTATACTTACTTACTTTTTCTAGTTAATAAAAGGAACAGAGCAAAAGAATTAATTTTACAATTGTTTTCTATCTTATTTTCTGCGCTTTTCAATCAATAAATTTAATGCATTGATAATTTTATTTTGATACACGTCTTCACTTTTTCGTGACTAAACTAACAATAAAATACAGTTTTGTGCATTAACACCGGCATCTTTATTCTTGTTTATAATATTCCACGAAAAGACGGTTGCACAAAGAGCATCCAATTAATAACAAAAACTCCAAATGTCAGCGCACGATCATGAAAATGTTCACAGCTTTAAGTAATCTGTTGCTATAGAGATACAAATGCTTGTAGCGTAGTTGTTAAAATGATAGATGAGTGGAAATATAATAATGGTCTTTAAAATGGTCTGAGGTGTAAATAACCAAATGGAAAAAGGGATGTACTTTACGTGGACATATAAAAAAGACACCAAAATTAACTTTAAAGATACGGTAAGAACATATGTATAACATATAGACTTATAACTTGTATGTTCTACAATTGGTATATTCTCACCTGATGTGTATTAAATACACTAAATTTTAGCCACCCTTGCGAGGCTTTATCATAAAAAGCTTGAAATAAAACAAACCTTTAAAGTTATTTACGCTGTTTTACTCTTTTTCATGAGCCTGTGAAGTATTGCTAAAAAAGACAAAATAAAACACTTGCCTTTAGTGTGATTCAAAACGTAGACTCTAATATCTCGATAAAGATTCCTGCTTTGTCAGTCAGTTACTGATAAAGATGTGTGTATATATAACTATAAATCTAAATAAATAAATATAAATATGTTTGATCTTTTTATATTTATATATTTTTAAGAAGTAATCGCTCATTTCATTGTGCTCAAACTGAGGTTGATTCATTTTTGACATTGAGAAGAGTCTATATTCAACCTAGGCTGCTTTGACAAAAGTATCAGGGGATTTTTCATTGGCTTGCCTTTTTAAATTAATATATAAGCTTTATTTTCTTCCATCAAGGGAGAGCAAGGATATGTATAATACAATACGGTGATGGCATAAAACAACGACAAAGAACAAATAGCATATAGTCATATTCACTGGTACGCAAATCACATATCATATTGAGATAAGCGCATATTCAACATGTAATTTTCCGACATATATGGTGGTAGAGGTGGCGGTGAGGAGGAAATGGTGATGATGTTGTTGCTGTGCTGCTTCTGCTACCGATGCTGCTGCATCTGGTGATGATGATGATGAGGATGAGGATGGAGATGATGACGAAGCGGAGAACTAGAATGTTGACAATGACGGTAATACCAGTTCTGATTTTTTATGCTCTTGGAGATACCAAAGCAAGAGTTATACATTTGGAAGGATGAACTTCACAAGCATGATTTCAATAAACAAGAGGACAGGGTATTCTATTATAACAATCTTTACAACACAAGAAGCAGCATCATTACGTGAATGCTCTTAAATACGAAGAGATAGAAAATATTTAATTATTAAAAATGAACTGTGAATCAGCAAGGCAGCTGTGTGCTTGATCAGCACGCACAGTAATGAAGACAAGCTCTATGGATATGACTAAATCTAACACAGAGAAATCAGTCGTATGAAGCTATAAACACCTAATAGCGTGTTTACAAAGGAGTGACGTCACGCATTTTAGGACTGTGCTATATTATATCCGAATACGTCTTCAACGATTAATCCGGTGTAACAACGAATCTTATGTCGCGCAATCTGTGGGCAAACATTGCCGATAGGGTGTGAACATTTTACACTTGATTCACTGAACCTTGAGGTATATGTTAATAACTTAGGTATAATTTTACATCCTTTCACCAGGCGAAAGTGGCAAGAAGCGTATTTCAAGATATGTGATAACCCAAAGAAATTATGGACATGTCTAAATCGAACCAAGTCATGTGATTTGATTTCTCTCCGCCAGTGTTAAAGTAACGTTATTCCAAATTCGTTTTAATTGTACTTTTCCACTGTCGCCTGCTTGGAAATTGACATGTGCTAAGGTACGAATTAAAATGTGTTCAAGTGAGTATTTTTGCATTTTTTTTTGTGTTGTATCATGGCAGTAACTAGTCTGTGTATCCAAAAAATGGAAAATGAAACCATATGTATACGAACACTTTCCATACTGTAACTTTGTTACTAAGACGATATAATTGACCCAACAAGGTAAATTTACATAACTCGATTTCTGTTTCCACTGGTGAGCAGTCCGCAAGACTTGCAATACGTGTTCTTGTTCTGACAAGAAGGCCATGAAATGAGTAAATGCAAAGTCGCTGAGCGCTCGAGATTTTTTATTTCATTTTGATTAAGGTCGTATACAAGTACAACGCCGTATACTGCCCTCGACAGCACAACATGGTTATAAATTGTTGTCCACGTCGCCGGATTAAGACCATTGTCATGAAATGTACAGTTAAACTGGTAAAAAAATGTTTTCCTTATATTAGAGTGATGGATCAGAATACGTTTATGTTTAAGATACCTTGGGGTGGTTAAAACTCCTGTGTTTGTGTTCAGACACTTTTTGTATCCCACTGTTCCCCAATGTAAATATGCGCCGTGCCTTTAATCATGTTTTTTTTTACTTTCGTTAAAGACAATAATTGCTCATTTTGAAGAATCATATTCGCCTTCTACAGACGTACTTGTAGTGGTAGGCAAGGTTTGTAGGCCAGTTATGGATATCGATAACAACAGCAAGTCATTAGTGACTGTTGGTGCGCGTGTACTTATATTGTCAATCGAAAAAGCCCCGGCCACTGCCGTTAGTTCTATTATTGGGTCGTTTATGAAGATGAGGTAAAGGAATGGGGACAACAAACCCCTTGTCTTGTACCCTGCAGTAGAGGGAACCAGTCTGACTTACAACCGTAAATAAACACACAGCTACATGTATGCGTATCAGAGTGCATGGTGACAATAGATAGTTTCCACATCAGCGAAGATCCCTTATCTTAGCAGACATCTTTCATGGATTTACAGATGAATTGTATAGAAGCGTACATTTTATTTCTTGTATTTTCTTCCCTTGTGTTCCAAAAAATAAGCAATACACCATTGGAAAGCTCTTGATATTCATATTTTTAGAACATAATATTTTTAATTTGATAAATGCAAAAAGAATTAATAAACAGAAGTTAATAAAATCATTGGTTCATCCTTAAACAAAATGAATAGTGTATTTTTGGTTGTATCTTTTACCTTTTAAACAATCAAAATATAGTTTTAATATTTAAAATACTTCATAAAATCTTTTAAATATGATATAAATGTAGTAAAATAGACTGAAAATAAAAACACAGTGGTACAGCACATATTTCCAGATTTAGGCCTGTATTAGCTTCTGCCTTCAAAGATGGCTGACTTAAACTGTCTTATCAGGGCATGATATCGGATGGGTATTTTTATTTTCAACACAGAACTGTTCACGTTCTTGAACTAATTATGCCACATATTACAGCCAATACTTAGTTGGAAGCCACCCTGAAGGGGGTTAATATATTTATTGAGATGAGACTGGAGTCGCTTTAATAGTATTATCTCATATAGTTTATATATGAAAGAAGGAAATGTTGTTGCTCGACAGTTTGTAAGACTGTCGTTACGTTTCTTGCAACCTTTAAATATGGCGATTTTGTAACCACATTTCAATTCCAGAGGAATATATGCAGCGTTATACATGATAAACGTAACTAGAACATCCATTAGTCCATCGCATCCATTAATAGGTTGTTCATTGTATACGCCTTTTAGAACACACATTTCCCCACCTTTTAACTCTTTGAGACAATAAAAAATGTGTTTCAATAATTTTTCGTCATCACATTTAAGTGTTTTAATTTGATTTAAATTATTTGTTTCAGAAGTAACATTCACATAAAATACTGTATCATCAGACAAGTGATGTATGTCACTTCAAAGACTTTTGAAGTATTGTTCCCATGCATTGGTTATCTCTTCGCTATACGTAATAATTGTCCTGTTCAAGTTGAACTCATTGTCAGCTTTTATATGAATGTATTTCCTCTGTTGAAAAACTTCAGGAATAGCCCGACATGCCGCCTGGTCAATCTGTGCATTTATATTGTTTATGTATGCTACTTGTCTGTGAAGCAGACTAAACGCAATAATGAGATCGATCATTGATTTATATCGATCATCGTAAGACACAAATTTGAACATGTGCTTCTTTTGTCATTTGCTATTATGAACAAATTACTTTGTAGGAGCGAATTTAAATCTCCCATTATGATTAACCGCCCCCTAGATGACAAAGTGGATATAATGTCTTGTAATACTGATAAATGTTCCTGGTATTTGACTACAGAACGATTAATGCAAGGCATATACACCTGTATGATATACATATAGTTATCTTTACTGAGCTCTAATTATATCCCAATATCACAATCGATATCTAACTCAATTGAAGTTATGCAAGAGAATCAATTCTTTTCCCAGAAAATTGCCACACCTCCCCAAGTCACATGTCTATTGTGAGCTGTAGAGTTGACGTGTAATCTCTATGCACGCTATTTAGGAAAAACCCACACTGGTTTCGTTAAATCAGTGTTCTGACACACCACAGATATCACTACAATAAAAGCTTAGCAAATTACTTAAATAAATTGACATAATTCCATTTGCATTCCATTTACAAATAACATTAATAACCGGCATTCAAGAAAAATAAAAAAAGTACTTGTAATTGGTGTTAACATATAAGCCAATCAGGGTTGAGATGTGACTGGACAAGGCTCATTAAGGCGTAAACAAAATGTAATTTTACTGATATTAAAATTAAAATATTATATTATAATTAAAATAATGAATTATTTGTGGTCACGTAACTGTTGTCGAAACGACGATTGTTTGTATCGGCAATTGTCATTGTCTGACTGTCGTGGCCACCCATTCCTCGCACGGTACGCCTGGTGGCCAGAAATCGGCGTTCAGCATAATGTCGCCGGTCCCCGGTTCTGCGCTCACGCGCATATTATGGCTATTTTCAAGCCGCCTGGTTCGAAAATTTGTTACCCTGGACAGCTTGACACCCCTCTTCTTGGCATACGACAAAATAATAGTTTCATTAATTTACTTAAAAGCCTCCTACAAAGTAACGTTTATTTCTTTTCCTATGGTTGATTGGCTGAAGATGGCCTGTTGCCTGTTTCTGAGGAATCTTTTGCTGGCCTTCCGGAGATCCCGTGATACACACAGGTATTATACCTGGCACTGGTACAGTAGTCTCTCTGTGTGCAGTGGGCCGTGAAATCTCATCACTGTATTGTGGTGTCGGTATTGAGGTCTCTGCCACGTGATCCGTGACATGCGGGTTCGAATCTCTCACATGGTCACCCTCGTTGGTAAGGTTGATTTTACTGCAGTTGCTCAAATTTCGTAGTTCGGGCGCATGGATCCGTGCTGTGCAGATAATTTATTGGTACTTCGAATTGTCGAGATGGTCGGCTAGTGGTGCGATTAATTATCATTTTGGTCGAGCATCCTGAATTTAAGTTCTAGCTTAGAAACTCTTTTATCTAGCAATTTAAATTTGTTTTACGATTTTATCGCAAAGTGATATGGTGTGTCATTGGCTGAAGTGAGATCAGTTTGCATTGATTTGACATCATACCGAATATTCGGTACACCGAAACTTCTCTCGTCCAGGATTTGTTAATGAATATAGTCTTGTTCTAAGAGCATTTAGTTGCTGGCTCTTCTCACTGTTGATAAAGTCGATTTCCTTTTTAAGTATATTAGCATTTTCACAAGATCTTCCTCTAGTGAATGCTCTTCTTCTTTCAGCACTTGTTTGTCGCTTTGTATGTCTGATGTAATTTGTTTGAACGTAAATATATCGGGCTCCCGTCCTTGGTTTAACTGAGACGTAGTTTGGGTGCTCAGCGCTTAGAAAGCATTTTTTACATCATCAAAGGGACCACCATCTAGCACGGACACTATGATGTAGACGTCTTCAGCCATCCTATGGTTGAAACTTTATCCTTTTCTCGAGGTCATCTACATCTAAAAATGAGTTGTAAGACGATAAGTATATTCTACCTTTGCTAGTTCAAGATATAAGGCTTTTTTGATGTTGGATTTGAGAAGACATTTTAATGACATCATTGTAGATCTGATGTGCATTTTTGTCCGTCATTGTCACCCATTCATATTGGCTTAAAAATAAACTTTCTACCGAAACGGGAGAGTCGCTGGGGAGAGCTGGACGATAACGGGTGTGGCCGGGGATTGACTGTGAATAATACAGCTCCCTTTGCACGAACGTATCACACGTCTTGTTGCATTTGTTAACAATGTGGTTCATGGCAATTGTCAGCCTGTGTGCGCGCGTATCTGTGTTTATGTTGTTGTTTCTTTCTTCTCTTTTTTGTTATTGTTTACAAAATATAAATGATATGCAATGCAGTGTGGGGTTTTTCCCCCGGCTGTACACACCCGTCTATTGATCAGTATTCAACTTATATGTATAATGCCAACACAATACAGGAATGATCACTTAATGGCGTCTATACGCTCAATGGCATCTATACGCTAATTATGGACATTGCTAACAGATCGATTCTTTCACCGAGTCTATGCTTTTAATTTCATAGAACATAAATAACATTAAAAAAGATTGGCATACCGTTGTCCAACCGAAAGAAATGCACGGGTTGGTCCTGTTACATATCATCCATTTTCTTCAAGGTGGAATCGACAGTTTGGACCATTTTTTTCTGCCATGCAATCAAACATTTTTATTGTGACCTGAAAAGATTACGCATAATGCTCTTCAGTGGTGCCCTACATCCATGTGAAAAGTAAAGCATAGACCCCACTTGTCATAACAGAAATGTATATTACCCATCAGAGCCACGCTGCGAAGTTAGCTATATTTAGACTAAGAAAGCCACGAGATCGCTTACTTTTGAGATCACGTTACATAATCACGATCATCAGGGTAATCAGCTCTGAGGTCGAAATCTATTTTTATCTTTAATGCCCATCGTTTTTATTTATAGAATTTGAAATAATAGACATTTAAAGCGAAATATTTTACGATTTGTACTTTCGAACAAATGAGAAACCTAATTATTTATTTACTTTATTTTCTTATAGTAAAATATAAGTTTATCAGGTATATACAAATACCCCAGAACATGGGAGAGACGTTATTACATGTTACAGATATAGGAACACTATTTGATACTACCTTTAAGTGACATTGATGACAACGATTAAGACAAAGACAGTACAAACAACTGTAAGTTTACATAGGCATAGAAACAGCACTGGTTATAGAAGGTGTAATATTACAGTTATTTCATATCCCATAGGTGTGATATATCGAAGCATTAACCAGAGAAAGGGTATATATACGGAAGGGTATTGATGTCATTTCACCGAACGGTTTTACTTTGGCAATTTATGGAAACATATATAGTTTGCAAAAAGAAAATATTGTTACATTTTGCAGACTCGTATGAAGGTCATGTGTTTTATATACTGTATTGATTTTTGTTTTTGTTTTTATATAAAAAGGTATTTTCGCGAAGGTATGCTTCTTTTTAGAATATTATATGATGCTTAAATTGAATGTCAAAATTCAATATAATTTCAATATTTCAGCTTATAGACTACTTTTTGCTTTGAAAGAACCACTGAGAATTGAAAGGCGTCATAATACCGTTGACAGCTCCAGATAGGGGTCGCAATATACCAAAGACTTCAAAATGGAAGTAGTATACATGTAGCTCCGTGGCTCACGCTCAAGCAATAATAAGCATAGTTCCAAGACTGGTTGGCACAGTGTCATGCAACATGGGTGTAGTCTCATGCAATGTTTTCACGGCATGTTATACACATTAAAGGCAGCACTATGTCGGCTCAAAATGGACAAGGTCTCAAATTAACTAAAATATTGTTGGTGGGATGATAAACCCAACAAACAAACAATATCTGTTTGCTATTATATTAGCATATTTGACATTCTTTTGGATCGTATTATATCAATAAGCTAGAATTGTGGGTCAAACATTGAATATGAAACCCTCTAACTTGTTATGTGTGGTTTTGTATGCTTGAAAGCGCAAGTAATGATTGGAAATAATTACCACGCATTAATTGAATATTATAACTCAATACTCTTTGTATTCGTTGGACATATGTTGATAATGGAATAGTTTAAGTGATATATAACATTTCGTCACTGAAGTTTTTAATTCCGTATTATTATCGAAATTAGAACAGATCAGTTCAGTGAAATTTTTACAAATAGAATTGGAAAATGGAATAATTTGTGCATAACAAATACATGTACAATTAACCTGTATTCTAAATTGTCTACTCCGTCATGCATTTAGTCTTGTTCTGTGTTTGCGGAATTCCTTTGGTATCATTCGCAAATCTCGACTATGCACCAAATGCCTTTTTAAGCGTCCCCTGTGCCGTCGGATTTAACTCTGTTATCGACACGTTGTTCGGCGTGTCTTTAGAAGGTTGTCAAAAAGCGTGCCTTTGGAACATAGAATGTGGGACTGTGATCTACATCCGGTCATTTCACGCGTGTCAAATGCTGCATATTGGTCTCGAACCCACTGAACGACTGATCATCGACGGACAGTGTGCTAAATATGCAAGTAAGTGCTATAAGCAGGTTACACATTATAAGAAATATGGACCCTACTTTTCTCAAGACCTTTTCTTTATTTTAAGATTCATTCATCCTTTATGTAAACTTCGATCATCTTTCCTTTTAACAAAAAATATGTGGTTTACCTGACACCGTTAAAAGATACTTGTTTCAACTGACACCTTTCAAAAAATACGCGTATCACCTATTTCAGCAACTACGCGTTTCACATAACACCTTTCAACGTGTATCACCTGACATCTTTCAACAAATACGCGTTTATCCTATCGCCAGTTGTCTTCCACCAAGCTGTATTGAATGTTTTTGTTATAAGTATAGATAACATAACCTAAATGATTTTGATTTCAATCAGTGCATGTACATCGAAAGTTCATAGGACTTAAGTTTGAACCTTTGAGTTCAATTTTTTGTTCAATCGCTAATGTTTAGGTCAGTCTTCAATGGCAAATATTTCCTGTTTTGAATCAGATAAACTAGTTGCTTGTTCGGAGATTGTATGGCTTTAAGTGATATTTTGATTATTTACTACCTTATTGCCTTCACCTTTTCCGTTTTTGCGTCGCCTTTGATTCTTCGCAACAATGACGTTTCTTGTAATATATGCTAACTTGTCATGTTTCAGTACCACGAACGATTCGACGATCGTGTCATTCAAATACTGACTGTAAAGAAGGTCATTCACAATGCATTTTCCAATATGCTGGCGACATTACTGGCCGGTGTGTATGTGATAAATTCCACCGGTATGTGCCAGAGAAACTAGACTGCATAAAAGGTGATGTTTTAATTAAGAAAACAAAGTTACACCATTTTAAAGTCGAATTCTAATATTCTTAAGAATGATATTTAATCATATTTATTAGAAAGTAAATTGTAATAATTTTCAAGTTGGAAATGTAATATTCTTAATTTAAATACAAAATAAATGCAGATTTTATTATATATTATATAATATAACTTGTAGATATACGCTAGTAGTATGTAATTACTGTAATTTAGTGTAGTTGTTTGACTCTCGTACATGTTTAATATAAATCAAAAACATTTAAATATGTCAAAATATGCTATCCCACATAGTGCAAATGTTGTATGCGAAAGTGTAAACAAAACGCTGCCACCTCCCACAAAACCACAGTCATTAACAAAACAAGCATTTTAGGATGGACGAGGCTAAATGTTCAAGCTTACAAAGCTAGTTAGATGGTCGTTCAAACACAAACTGTTCTAAGTCTATTCTTGTAAAATATGGAAAACAAAACAAAGATACACCAAATACATTCTAATGGATGCTGTATTTAGCGTATACATTTACGTCATCGATTTTGTTTTTCCATATGTGCAGTCTTTAACGACCAGAATAGCAATATTACAGTTTATAACTGAAAACAGGTATCGTCGTATACATTAAAGTCTCTTATTTGCAGTCTGTAGCGGCATGCAAGACAACTTCACAGTCTATAACAACATGAAGATATCGTATTACAATGATTTACCTTCCTCAACTGCCGGCCTAGAGGCGTGTCTTCAGACTTGCATCGACGACCCAGCGTGTAGTAGTATTGACTTTGTTCGAGGCTACAATACATGTGTCAGAAGTACATTAACCATGGAAATGATTTTGGAGGCTCATCCCGAAGCATTCGTTTCAAGTACTTATGTAACGTTTTACTCCCGTATGTGCATATAACAGAAAATTATCAATGGTTTTTCTTTAAACCGGTTTTAATAAGCACTACCAGATGAACAAAACAAGGTCAAAACGGGACAATATGCTACGAAAAACTTAAATCATTGGTAAAAATAACTAAATAATGAAATGTTCAAATTGCTGCGTTGCAAAATGAATTGAATATATATATATATAATAGTGTCCAATAACATATAAATTTCGAGACTAGTAGCCATTCGATAAAAACTATATGTAGTTCGAAATGTCAGCGCATGGTTCCGGAAAATCTCGTTTTACAGCTTCAATCCTATTTGAGAAAACGTTTAAAGGATTAATGACACGGACTACTTTCAATTATTGTTGACAATAAATGATTCTCTACTCGATGATGTATGTGTGCACACAAAACATTTGTCACCTAAGCGCCAACGAACTGTGACCCTGGCGTATTAAACACAGTAATGGTTTAATAAGTTATTACAAGACGAGTGTACACTATCGGTAAGGACTCGAATAGCTCTATTCTAGTCGCTTTTCATCTACACATATGAAGGCTTTTCTCTAAATTAGGAAGTGGCCTTGGAACACATTGGTCGTTATTTAAATACTAAGTTCAAACAAACAAATGTAGAAATGAAGTGTATCTGCGTAATTAACAAACACAAGCTGGAGTTATTGTTCATTATTCACCGGATAATTTGTTTACCTGCATTTATTTAATTAAAAAATCGGACGAGATTTTATCATCAAAGTAAGTGCAAAAGAGTCGTACTAAATAAGTAAATTAAAGGTAATTTTAATGATAGGTGCGCAATACGGATATATAGATTAAGACATCAGATATCAAAATATATAGTCAAAGGTGATCTCTTTCTATCCGGGCATTATCCGGGATTTTATTCCGTCACTCTCTAAAACGACAAGGCCTGAATAAGTTAATTCAAAGCTTTTCATAAAGATGATTTTTAAAAAAAAAATAGTATATAAAATAAGAGAACATTACGATTCATTGATTTCTTATTGTACATGCAACTTATCTATCATGCGGTAAAGTACTGAAATAGGCTTTTGGACAAATATATCTTTAAATTAAACACCATGTATTCAACAGACATGAACAACCAAGACAGTAAACTAAATTATCTGTGTAACATCAAGAATCTTGAAATTCATGGTCGCAAACCTGCTGCAATCATTGCAAGACACTAAAAACAAAAAACACACTTTATATTTCTCTGATTGTTATTTTGTCTTTTTTATGTTCATCTTCAGCGTTCTTAGATATGTGTGCTTGTATGTTCACATACATGATAAAAAGTTAATAACGAAAACCAAAACCAATGGCTTGTCTTTCTTATGTTGTACGGATTTATAACCATTCAAATGGCTTTTTATAACACAGAGACCTTGTTTAGTCTTTACAATTTCAAGCATAACTCTTCATATGTTTTAACTATAACACTGCAAAGAGAAAATGCGGATTTTTTAATAATCCTAATAAAATACGAAACTTAAATCTTAGTAAACACACCTCCCTGTTCATCAATGGACAAGGTTTTGAAAGTACATTTTTATCCATCGATATCAAAAGATAAACAAATGCATCACTATCACGGTGTGTTTACCATAAGAAATATATAGTCACTATCACGGTGTGTTTACCATGAGAAGTATATAGTCACTATCACGGTGTGTTTGACATGAGAAGTATATAGTCACTATCACGGTGTGTATACCATGAGAAGTATATATTGTCACTATCACGTTTTGTTTACCATGAGAAGTATATAGACACTATCACTGTGTGTTTACCATGAGCAGTATATAGTCACTGTCAGGGTGTGTGTACCATGAGAAGTATATAGACACTTTCACGGTGTGTTTACCATTAGAAGTATATAGTCACTATTACGGTGTGTTTACCATAAGAAGTATATAGTCACTGTCGCGGTGTGTTTATCATGAAAAGTATATAGTAACTATCCAGTGTGTTTACCATAAGAAGTATATAGTCACTATCACGGTGTGTTTACCATGAGAAGTATATAGTCACTGTAACGGTGTGTTTACTATAAGAAGTATGTAGTCACTATCACGGTGTGTTTACCATGAGAAGTATATAGTCACTGTCACGGTGTGTGTACCATGAGAAGTATATAGTCACTGTCACGGTGTGTTTACCATGAGTAGTATATAGTGACTATCACGGTGTGTTTACTATAAGAAGTATATAGTCACTATCACGGTGTGTTTACCATGAGAAGTATATAGTCACTGTCACGGTGTGTGTACCATGAGAAGTATATAGTCACTATCACGGTGTGTGTATCATGAGAAGTATATGGTCACTGTCACGGTGTGTGTACCATGAGAAGTATATAGTCCTTATTACGGTGTGTGTACCATGAGAAGTATATAGACATTATCACGGTGTGTGTACCATGAGCAGTAAATAGTCACTATCACGGTGTGTGTACCATGAGAAGTATATAATCACTATCACGGTGTGTGTACCATGAGAAGTATATAGTCACTATCACGGTGTGTGTACCATGAGAAGTATATAGACACTATCACCGTGTGTGTACCATGAGAAGTATATAGTCACTATCACGGTGTGTGTACCATGAGAAGTATATAGTCACTATCACGGTGTGTGTACCATGAGAAGTATATATTGTCACTATCACGGTGTGTGTACCATGAGAAGTATATAGTCACTATCACGGTGTGTGTACCATGAGAAGTATGTAGTCACTATCACGGTGTGGGTACCATGAGAAGTATATAGACACTATCACGGTGTGTGTACCATGAGAAGTATATAGTCACTGTCACGGTGTGTATACCATGAGAAGTATATAGTCACTATCACGGTGTGTGTACAATGAGAAGTATATAATCTCTATCACGGTGTGTGTACCTTGAGAAGTATATAGTCACTATCACGGTGTGTGTACCATGAGAAGTATATAATCACTATCACAGTGTGTGTACCATGAGAAGTATATAGACACTATCACGGTGTGTTTACCATGAGAAGTATATAGTCACTGTCACGGTGTGTGTACCATGAGAAGTATATAGACACTATCACGGTGTATTTACCATAAGAAGTATATAGTCACTATCACGGTGTGTATACCATGAGAAGTATATAGTCACTATCACGGTGTGTTTACCATGAGAAGTATATAGTCACTGTCACGGTGTGTGTACCATGAGAAGTATATAGACACTTTCACGGTGTGCTTACCATTAGAAGTATATAGCCACTATCACGGTGTGTGTACCATGAGAAGTATATAGTCACTATCACGGTGTGTGTACCATGAGAAGTATATAGACACTATCACGGTGTGTTTACCATGAGAAGTATATAGTCACTGTCACGGTGTGTGTACCATGAGAAGTATATAGACACTATCACGGTGTATTTACCATAAGAAGTATATAGTCACTGTCACGGTGTGTGTACCATGAGAAGTATATAGACACTATCACCGTGTGTGTACCATGAGAAGTATATAGTCACTGTCACGGTGTGTATACCATGAGAAGTATATAGTCACTATCACGGTGTGTGTACAATGAGAAGTATATAATCTCTATCACGGTGTGTGTACCTTGAGAAGTATATAGTCACTATCACGGTGTGTGTACCATGAGAAGTATATAATCACTATCACGGTGTGTGTACCATGAGAAGTATATAGACACTATCACGGTGTGTTTACCATGAGAAGTATATAGTCACTGTCACGGTGTGTGTACCATGAGAAGTATATAGACACTATCACGGTGTATTTATCATAAGAAGTATATAGTCACTATCACGGTGTGTTTACCATGAGAAGTATATAGTCACTATCACGGTGTGTTTACCATGAGAAGTATATAGTCACTGTCACGGTGTGTGTACCATGAGAAGTATATAGACACTTTCACGGTGTGCTTACCATTAGAAGAATATAGTCACTATCACGGTGTGTGTACCATGAGAAGTATATAGTCACTATCACGGTGTGTGTACCATGAGAAGTATATAGACACTATCACGGTGTGTTTACCATGAGAAGAATATAGTCACTGTCACGGTGTGTGTACCATGAGAAGTATATATACACTATCACGGTGTATTTACCATAAGAAGTATATAGTCACTATCACGGTGTGTTTACCATAAGAAGTATATTGTCACTGTCGCAGTGTGTTTACCATGAGAAGTATATAGTGACTATCACGGTGTGTTTACTATAAGAAGTATATAGTCACTATCACGGTGTGTTTACTATAAGAAGTATATAGTCACTATCACGGTGTGTTTACCATGAGAAGTATATAGTCACTATCACGGTGTGTTTACCATGAGAAGTATATAGTCACTATCACGGAGTGTGTACCATGAGAAGTATATAGTCACTGTCACGGTGTGTTTACCATGAGAAGTATATAGTGACTATCACGGTGTGTTTACTATAAGAAGTATATAGTCACTATCACGGTGTGTTTACCATGAGAAGTATATAGACACTATCACGGTGTGTGTACCATGAGAAGTATATAGTCACTGTCACGGTGTGTTTACCATAAGAAGTATATAGTGACTATCACGGTGTGTTTACTATAAGAAGTATAGAGTCACTATCACGGTGTGTTTACTGTAAGACATATATAGTCACTATCACGGTGTGTTTACCATGAGAAGTATATAGTCACTATCACGGGGTGTTTACCATGAGAAGTATATAGTCACTATCACGGAGTGTTTACCATGAGAAGTATATAGTCACTATCACGGTGTGTGTACCATGAGAAGTATATATTGTCACGATCACGGTGTGTGTACCATGAGAAGTATATAGTCACTATCACGGTGTGTGTACCATGAGAAGTATGTAGTCACTATCACGGTGTGTGTACCATGAGAAGTATATAGACACTATCACGGTGTGTGTACCATGACAAGTATATAGTCACTTTCACGGTGTGTATACCATGAGAAGTATATAGTCACTATCACGGTGTGTGTACAATGAGAAGTATATAATCTCTATCACGGTGTGTGTACCTTGAGAAGTATATAGTCACTATCACGGTGTGTGTACCATGAGAAGTATATAATCACTATCACGGTGTGTGTACCATGAGAAGTATATAGACACTATCACGGTGTGTTTACCATGAGAAGTATATAGTCACTGTCACGGTGTGTGTACCATGAGAAGTATATAGACACTATCACGGTGTATTTACCATAAGAAGTATATAGTCACTATCACGGTGTGTTTACCATGAGAAGTATATAGTCACTATCACGGTGTGTTTACCATGAGAAGTATATAGTCACTGTCACGGTGTGTGTACCATGAGAAGTATATAGACACTTTCACGGTGTGCTTAGCATTAGAAGTATATATTCACTATCACGGTGTGTGTACCATGAGAAGTATATAGTCACTATCACGGTGGGTGTACCATGAGAAGTATATAGACACTATCACGGTGTGTATACCATGAGAAGTATATAGTCACTATCACGGTGTGTGTACAATGAGAAGTATATAATCTCTATCACGGTGTGTGTACCTTGAGAAGTATATAGTCACTATCACGGTGTGTGTACCATGAGAAGTATATAATCACTATCACGGTGTGTGTACCATGAGAAGTATATAGACACTATCACGGTGTGTTTACCATGAGAAGTATATAGTCACTGTCACGGTGTGTGTACCATGAGAAGTATATAGACACTATCACGGTGTATTTACCATAAGAAGTATATAGTCACTATCACGGTGTGTTTACCATGAGAAGTATATAGTCACTATCACGGTGTGTTTACCATGAGAAGTATATAGTCACTGTCACGGTGTGTGTACCATGAGAAGTATATAGACACTTTCACGGTGTGCTTACCATTAGAAGTATATAGTCACTATCACGGTGTGTGTACCATGAGAAGTATATAGTCACTATCACGGTGTGTGTACCATGAGAAGTATATAGTCACTGTCACGGTGTGTTTACCATAAGAAGTATATAGTGACTATCACGGTGTGTTTACTATAAGAAGTATAGAGTCAATATCACGGTGTGTTTACTATAAGAAATATATAGTCACTATCACGGTGTGTTTACCATGAGAAGTATATAGTCACTATCACGGGGTGATTACCATGAGAAGTATATAGTCACTATCACGGAGTGTTTACCATGAGAAGTATATAGTCACTATCACGGTGTGTGTACCATGAGAAGTATATATTGTCACTATCACGGTGTGTGTACCATGAGAAGTATATAGACACTATCACGGTGTATTTACCATAAGAAGTATATAGTCACTATCACGGTGTGTTTACCATAAGAAGTATATTGTCACTGTCGCAGTGTGTTTACCATGAGAAGTATATAGTGACTATCACGGTGTGTTTACTATAAGAAGTATATAGTCACTATCACGGTGTGTTTACTATAAGAAGTATATAGTCACTATCACGGTGTGTTTACCATGAGAAGTATATAGTCACTATCACGGTGTGTTTACCATGAGAAGTATATAGTCACTATCACGGAGTGTGTACCATGAGAAGTATATAGTCACTGTCACGGTGTGTTTACCATGAGAAGTATATAGTGACTATCACGGTGTGTTTACTATAAGAAGTATATAGTCACTATCACGGTGTGTTTACCATGAGAAGTATATAGTCACTATTACGGTGTGTGTACCATGAGAAGTATATAGTCACTGTCACGGTGTGTTTACCATAAGAAGTATATAGTGACTATCACGGTGTGTTTACTATAAGAAGTATAGAGTCAATATCACGGTGTGTTTACTATAAGAAATATATAGTCACTATCACGGTGTGTTTACCATGAGAAGTATATAGTCACTATCACGGGGTGATTACCATGAGAAGTATATAGTCACTATCACTGAGTGTTTACCATGAGAAGTATATAGTCACTATCACGGTGTGTGTACCATGAGAAGTATATATTGTCACTATCACGGTGTGTGTACCATGAGAAGTATATAGTCACTATCACGGTGTGTGTACCATGAGAAGTATGTAGTCACTATCACGGTGTGTGTACCATGAGAAGTATATAGACACTATCACGGTGTGTGTACCATGAGAAGTATATAGTCACTGTCACGGTGTGTATACCATGAGAAGTATATAGTCACTATGACGGTGTGTGTACAATGAGAAGTATATAATCTCTATCACGGTGTCTGTACCTTGAGAAGTATATAGTCACTATCACGGTGTGTGTACCATGAGAAGTATATAATCACTATCACGGTGTGTGTACCATGAGAAGTATATAGACACTATCACGGTGTGTTTACCATGAGAAGTATATAGTCACTGTCACGGTGTGTGTACCATGAGAAGTATATAGACACTATCACGGTGTATTTACCATAAGAAGTATATAGACACTATCACGGTGTGTTTACCATGAGAAGTATATAGACACTATCACGGTGTGTGTACCATGAGAAGTATATAGTCACGGTGTGTTTACCATAAGAAGTATATAGTGACTATCACGGTGTGTTTACTATAAGAAGTATAGAGTCACTATCACGGTGTGTATACCATGAGAAGTATATAGTCACTATCACGGTGTGTGTACAATGAGAAGTATATAATCTCTATCACGGTGTGTGTACCTTGAGAAGTATATAGTCACTATCACGGTGTGTGTACCATGAGAAGTATATAATCACTATCACGGTGTGTGTACCATGAGAAGTATATAGACACTATCACGGTGTGTTTACCATGAGAAGTATATAGTCACTGTCACGGTGTGTGTACCATGAGAAGTATATAGACACTATCACGGTGTATTTACCATAAGTAGTATATAGTCACTATCACGGTGTGTTTACCATGAGAAGTATATAGTCACTATCACGGGGTGTTTACCATGAGAAGTATATAGTCACTATCACGGAGTGTTTACCATGAGAAGTATATAGTCACTATCACGGTGTGTGTACCATGAGAAGTATATATTGTCACTATCACGGTGTGTGTACCATGAGAAGTATATAGTCACTATCACGGTGTGTGTACCATGAGAAGTATGTAGTCACTATCACGGTGTGTGTACCATGAGAAGTATATAGACAATATCACGGTGTGTGTACCATGAGAAGTATATAGTCACTGTCACGGTGTGTATACCATGAGAAGTATATAGTCACTATCACGGTGTGTGTACAATGAGAAGTATATAATCTCTATCACGGTGTGTGTACCTTGAGAAGTATATAGTCACTATCACGGTGTGTGTACCATGAGAAGTATATAATCACTATCACGGTGTGTGTACCATGAGAAGTATATAGACACTATCACGGTGTGTTTACCATGAGAAGTATATAGTCACTGTCACGGTGTGTGTACCATGAGAAGTATATAGACACTATCACGGTGTATTTACCATAAGAAGTATATAGTCACTATCACGGTGTGTTTACCATGAGAAGTATATAGTCACTATCACGGTGTGTTTACCATGAGAAGTATATAATCACTGTCACGGTGTGTGTTCCATGAGAAGTATATAGACACTTTCACGGTGTGCTTACCATTAGAAGTATATAGTGACTATCACGGTGTGTGTACCATGAGAAGTATATAGTCACTATCACGGTGTGTGTACCATGAGAAGTATATAGACACTATCACGGTGTGTTTACCATGAGAAGTATATAGTCACTGTCACGGTGTGTGTACCATGAGAAGTATATAGACACTATCACGGTGTATTTACCATAAGAAGTATATAGTCACTATCACGGTGTGTTTACCATAAGAAGTATATTGTCACTGTCGCAGTGTGTTTACCATGAGAAGTATATAGTGACTATCACGGTGTGTTTACTATAAGAAATATATAGTCACTATCACGGTGTGTTTACTATAAGAAGTATATAGTCACTATCACGGTGTGTTTACCATGAGAAGTATATAGTCACTATCACGGTGTGTTTACCATGAGAAGTATATAGTCACTATCACGGAGTGTGTACCATGAGAAGTATATAGTCACTGTCACGGTGTGTTTACCATGAGAAGTATATAGTGACTATCACGGTGTGTTTACTATAAGAAGTATATAGTCACTATCACGGTGTGTTTACCATGAGAAGTATATAGACACTATCACGGTGTGTGTACCATGAGAAGTATATAGTCACTGTCACGGTGTGTTTACCATAAGAAGTATATAGTGACTATCACGGTGTGTTTACTATAAGAAGTATAGAGTCACTATCACGGTGTGTTTACTATAAGAAATATATAGTCACTATCACGGTGTGTTTACCATGAGAAGTATATAGTCACTATCACGGGGTGTTTACCATGAGAAGTATATAGTCACTATCACGGTGTGTTTGCCATAAGAAGTGTATATAGTGACTTTATAATGCTCAGTTAAGTATTTGAGGCATGTTCGACTTTTATCTTTATTAAAACACCAAATAATTTTCAAAATGTATGTACACATTCAACATTTCCCATCAATGTATGTACACATTCATCATTTCCCATCAAACGTAACTTTCAAATAAAAAACCGAAACGCGTCCGTGTTTGACTCATTATAGGAACCATTTTGCTTAATTAGTTGTCATATTTATGGCTTTTTATGTTCGTTGAAGATTTTATATGTATTCGTATTAAAACGATCCCATTTCCAATGGGCAGATAACTCTAAAATTACCACGGACGGCTCTTATTATGTATAAAACATCATGATACTTTTCATTTTAAATAAAGATTAATCATTTTTAAACTACAATAATCATATAAAATCTAACTCTACTTCTTTGCGTGCATACCTGCACAGTATGTTATTTTTTTGTATGTTGAATTTTACATTTTTCTCTATAAATATCTCCTCTTCCTCCTCTACAGTCAAAACAATCCTATTGCTGATTTAATATAATATCATAAGCTTTTTATGTTATTATCGCACACGATTTGGACACACTCTGTGTTAAGTAGTTCCACAAGAACTGTGCGAAAACGTTCGAAAACATATGCTCGGCTAAGTGTATTAGTAAAAGACTCGTAACTTTTGTAATATATGAAGTGTGAGGAGTCAGTACGCCATTTCTTTAAATGGTCATACATTTTAATTAGATGATAAATAAAACACCAAAAAATACTTACAATCTATAAACACAAGTAAGGCTCTAAATATGTGACTCGGTATCTAATAGTTTTTTCTTCTTCCGGAAATCAGTTCACTTGAAGTTCATATGCTTATAATTAATTCGTGAACACTCTGAGGGGAAATTAATAAGAAAGTAGAGCCACTTCCTTTAGATATTGCTCTGTCATGAATTAATTGGAAAAACGATGATAAATCTGCGCCTCGTATTAGTTTCTGATTAGCTCAATGGTGTACCACATAGACGCCGGGAAGTAGTTCCTAATGAACAGCTGAACACGCGTATGAATAAACAGAAGCTTAAGTTTAATAATGCGTCTGACCGTAGATGTACGAAGGCGCTACATTGGGGAAGCAGGAAGATATGTACTTAAGAGTCTGATATTCTAGCCTATAAAACAGCTATAGCCTTCTTAACAACTATACTCCATAATCATTTGGTATATACATTGGTACAATGTATTTCTATTGGGTTTCGATGCGTATTTCTTTCTAAAATATATAGAAATACATTTACAATAACATCCAGCGTATTTACATGTACATTTTTATTCTATGGCAATTGAATACGTTTTATCGGGGTAACCCTGGTGAAACAAACTTCATTAACACACACATAACATAGTGCAAGTTTGTTAACTTGTAATTGCTTGTTGCCGAATACGTATCGTGATTTTATGTATGAAGTAAATATAGTTGAATTTAAAAAAATAAAAAAATCAGCAGAAATAGTAAAGCCATATGAAAATGTAGGCATTTTTCCATATATCAGTTTTTTGTGTTTTTTTTCTCCTTCACTAAATCCGTTTTCAAGTTCCCATTTTACTTTTGTTTGTTTGGTATGAATAACTTTTAAAATGTATTTTTATTTGAAAGCTGATGTTGATGAATCCGTAATAAGCTATTTCAAACGGAGATCACAGTTATTTGTCCATAGAAAATTGCCGTTGTGGAATGAACATTTTAATCCGAGACAAACATATTTAACATGTGTGTCACTTAACACAACCTTTTTAACCTATTTTGTCAAAAAAATCAAATATGTTGATGACACTTGATAAATTATTAACTTAATATAGTATTGTTTGGGAGGGTGGTAGTTTTAAAAATGAAAATTGATTATATTTTAATGATACCAAGTTTTTTAAACGTTGCAAAGATCTGTATTTGAAATGGTGTTAGAACTAAAAATTTGATAAGAGAGTCGACCACAAGTCGGCAAGATGTACAAGTTAACCACTTCCTTTGTTGTTTTTTTACTTGCAAAGAGCCAGTGCTTGATGAGAAAAGATGTCGTCATGTTTAAAATGATCTATTTATTAACCATAAAATATGGCAGGACGAAATGTCATTGTGCATTCGAATAACATTCCTCGTCAGCACTTTTGTAAGGGGAGACGGTATATGTAAGGGGAATAACTCAAACGTCCTTTATTAGAATTAACCATGCAAGGTTCGCTCCCGTTTTTTACGCGTTTGTGTGTGTGTGTGTGTGTGTGTGTGTGTGTGTGTGTGTGTGTGTGTGTGTGTGTGTGTGTGTGTGTGTGTGTGTGTGTGTGTGTGTGTGTGTGTGTGTGTGTTAAATTTATTTATTTAAATAACCTGTTTTGGAAATTTTGTCTAAAAATGAAAGAAATAACTAGTCAATACCGCATCTTCTTTGGAGAATCAACAAAACATTCACCAGTATACGTAAAGACGTCACTTCCTCAGAAGGGGGATACATGTATGTCTCTTTACATAATTATAGTCTGTTGTCGGCCTTTACTGTAATTTCGAACAGGAGACTAAAGTTACATGTATGATGTCATAGAAACCTAAATTAAAGTTATTAAATGTTTAATGTTTGTTTTCAATGTTGATTAATATCTATTATATTTGTTTGAAATTGACAGAGTTTAAAAAGACTTAAAGATGTGAAATAATACTTTATCCTGTCTATATCGTTTTCGTTAATACATGTTATTTTGTTGTTTTTGTTGTTGTGTTTTTTTATGTTTGTTTGTTCAGCCTTGTTCTTTGTATAATAATACCCATTTAAAGTGACACATTGATGACGATGGGTGCTAGGAAGAAAAATTGATTTGTATTTTTTTATTCATAATAACCACGATTTACTCGTCAACGGAAGCAAAATATATATCAAATTTAGGCAGGTACAATTGCTTAGTGGTTATTTTGTAAAATTGAAAGCGATTTTTTTTCGGAAATGAAATGAACATAAGGTGGTTAAAGTTACCTTTACCAGGGTAAACTTGCCAGTCCTTTTGACGTTTTGCTTGTTCCACAAACATTTCCATAATTGCTTAATTTCCTTACTTAAAAAAAACAACAACACACATATAAACTTTTCCCGTGAAATGCTTCCTTTAAGGGTAGGATAATCAAAAAGCGTCGGGTCGCTTTTCAAGCATTATAGCCACTGTTTGTGTTCTAAATCAATCTGTCATGTATCCTATCATTGACTTTAGCTAGTCGCTTTAAACAGTGAAGCTCAATATTTACATAATCAAACATACTGATAAGTATATGTATATTCACATAAATATTAAGAGATTTGTTTTCGTTTTTTGTGTATGTTGTTTTTGTTTTCTTTTTTCGTATAAGCTACTTCATTTCTTCTGTGATTATGTACACTGTATCGTTTCATCTTATTTTATTTCTAGTATATTACTTTACATTACATGTATAGTACATTTGAAAAGGGACTAAAACAAAAGCCAACGTTTATCGTCTTTGTTTCTCTTTTAAACTACCAATTAATATATTAAAATGTGACGTCATGCGGCCCACTTAACTCTTATATTACTCAAAAACAGATTACATGAAATGGACCTACATTACTTTTTCCCACGATTCATATTTTCCTGAAAATGAGCACTTACACCGCTTTCTTTCAACATTTAAAAGAACATTCTAATTTCGAGTTCCTTTTCTTATCTACTCAGCGACACTTGACCAAGTCACAATGTATAGACCCAGCTCAGCCAGCTCCAGCAGGGAAACGTATGATCAGGCTGTGCATTATTTGTTGCTAAGTCTCTATCCATGGATTATCCTTCCTATACTATATTGTGAGCAAATATATAAGTACACATGTCACAAGTGCGAGTTATCTAGAATACAGATTTCCGTTGTGCGTGGTATATGACATCATAATGCAAGGTTTTGGTTTTGCGTTATATACATTACTCAGTCTGATGCAAGATTTTGGCTCAGTGTGATAAAAGGCAGTATTATGAACGATATTGGCTTTGCATGATATATGACAGTATAATGCAAGACTTTGACTTTATAGGATCAATGGCAGAAGAATGCACGATCTTTTGGTTCGGCGTAATATATGGCATTATCAGGCACGATTTTGGCATACCATGATATCTGGCAGTATACGCAAACTTTTAGTTGTTTGCAATTTATTGGCAAAATCATGCAAGATTCTGGTTTTGTGCAATATATGGCAGTATTTTGCTGTATGTTGTGCTCAAATGTGCACGGTCAGTCGATCTTTCTATTTTTTAAAAGTAGATTTATTTGAACTTCTTAGAAAAATAAAGGATCCACTGTAAAGGCTAAAACTGTCAAAAGTGATAAGTGACTTTGTATTGTTTCTTTCTTAGAATACTCTAGCACTGTAGAAGTGCTTATAGTTTCACCTTTAACACCATGAAGTGGGTACTTTCATTTCATTAACAGTTAAAACTAAATGCACGTAGTACTTAGCCGTGCTGAATATATAACAGAAATGTAGAATTACAACTAAGATGAACTAACTGAATGACAGTGTTTGTGTTGATCAAGCTCATTTTCATTGAACGATGTCAAATGCGCATAAGGATTTTATTGCAAATCGGATAACTTTGTCATAATTAAATTATAAAATATTTAACTCATTTAACGACTGCTATCTGGCTGAATATCTTTTTATTTTACTTCAGTTGTGTTGTGTCAATGACATAGACATGTTTGAAGCGGTACGAACACAATTTTTCGTGACTCGGTGCATCAAAACATACAATCAGCATTTCATAATAATCTGAAACAGATTTACGACAGTTTGCCTATATAAAATACATATGATATAAAATGATATAAAATGCCTTTTGTGGGGTAGTGGAGGGAGTGAGATATATACACTACATCAATTTTAAGACACAACAAACAATGAAAAAAGTCACTCTAAATGCCCATTCTTTACAATATACAGATAAGCACGATGGGGATTATGTTCAAAATAGATATCGACGTCAAAGTTAAGTACCCGCATGATCTCAAAAGAAAATTGTCAAGTCGTTTTCTTAGTTTAAAAATAGCTAACCGTGCAAAGTGACTCGGATAGAAAATATATGTTTGTTATGAGGAGTGGTGTGTTATGCGTCACATTTCGCTTAGATGTAAGACAATTAATAAGCAGCAATTCGCTTCTTTTCATGTAACAATTATTGATTTGAATTTTTTTGGAAGAATAAATGAGTTCAAATTTGTCGGAGACCTCTTTTAAACTAAAGCATCACTGTCGAGTTGAGTTATTCGTAAGCATTTTGTGACTGTTCTATTGATACTAACAAAACGAAAATGAACACATGCGCAGTTCCGAAATATAGTGTAAAACGGCTTAAAAGAGTGGGAAAACGTCGCGATGCTTTTAATTCTCCCAACCTAGACACAACCTCAGCCTTTAGTAGGACAGCATGTTATATTCGTGTTTAGGAGTAATATTTTCATCATTGATTCACTGTTGTTAAAAAGTTAACACAATTAAATGCAAATTTGACCAACTGTGACTAATTAGTTGTTAAAAAGTCAGGATACATTTTCTGTAAGTACATTTTCATGCGCATAGAAGCACATTTTTCATACCGAATATTTGCTCAAACTTTAACGTCACTGTTTGGCCAATCAGCATGAATATTTGACACTGTGACTCTCTTTAAATAACAAAACAACAACAACAACAACAACACATACTCAAAAAACAGCTCATGCAAAAACAGAGAATATTTATTGACATATTTTACAAAGGATATAAAATGATAAATTGAAGTCACTAATATTACATCAACTAATTTTATAATTTAAAAACATACATATTTCTCTAAATGCCATCAATCAATTTTCTTATTACCCTGTAAATAGAAAAAATGTAATTAGAATACGTGACCATGCCTGTGTAGATCGATATCGGTGTCTACGTCGAGTAGAGGTGAAGATATTTATCATACGATCAGGTCAGCGATCCAAGACAGATCGTTTGTTCCAGGGACAGTTGCTGAAACGTATCATTCTTGGCATGGTGTTATACTCAGACATAAGTGATGATACGGGTACCAACCCATTTTTCTTTCGCCACTTTTACCTGCCCAAACTTGAAGTCAGTGTAGATGAAAAGGCCAGCCATAACATGCCGTTCCAACCCAACTTTACCTCAGGAGAAGGTTTAAGACCTTACATGTCCTTAATTCAAGTTACCGGAGCACTAGGTCTTAACGGGTCAATGGGCCAATCCAACGGATTCAGAGAAGTCATCAAGGACTACTAAATCCTGACTGGAGAACAGCTAGCAAAACAACTGTATAATGAAATCTACAGTAAATATACTCTAGATATTACGGATATGGTGAACACATATGTCATCGAAGAGCAGCAAACTCTCATCACTGATATCATGCATGAAAAATGCTATGGTTGTAAAGTTGATCATCCAAGTCAAACTCAGCATCCACTATGTTTATTTTCAACCACTGAGGAATGGGTGGATTTGTTGATGAACACAGCATTGGAAAAAAATGGATCCGTATAAAGTGATGGAACAGATGTATGATGACCTAAAGACAATGAATCCCACACAATCTGAAAATGCCGACTCCTATCAATTGTGGAAGCATGTAAAACATTGTGTAGGTGAACATAATAACACACAGAAAGAAGCGTTCGTTAGTGAATGGTCTGAACGAGTCAAAGGTGCGTGGAATCATGGAGTCGATTGAACTTCAATAAATTCTTGACCATGGTCCAAAATTATCATTACTGAATGCAGTGGTGTGTGCTAAAGATCAACTACCCCATCGGCGTCCTACACATGTAAGAGGATATATTGTAAACGCGGACAATTCAGATCAACCTGGACAGCATTGGATGGCTATATTTTTCAACAAGAACAATACCGTCTACATGTACTACTTTGATTCGTATGGAACACCACCAAAACAGAGCGACATTCAGGCATTCCTAGAGAGACATGGACCTTACACAAGGAATTTCATGAGACTTTAAGCAGATTACACGTTTGTGTGTGGACTGTACTGTTTGTTTGTGTTGCACTTTCTTGTTGTGGTATTGATTTGAACCAAGTGATCAAATTTAGAACAGATCACCGACACTTTGCCTTGAATGATGGCAGTGTGGGAATGTGGTTCTATCAGAACTATGGACAGTTGTACAAACAATCGAGGATGTTGTTGCATCGTGAACATGTTGTAACCAAACATGGCAGGCCATACATAAACCTGAATTGACTGGTGTGGGTAGTCGATTTTATTTTGATTTATTTGCTCGATATTTTGACAGAAACAGTTATTCCCACAGATCTCGTTAATTGTGTATTGTTTATTGTGGTGTATGTTCCAATCTCTAACTTCATTTTTTGTATTGTTGGTTGTGCTGTATGTTCCAATCTCTAACTTCATTTGTTTTGCTTTGTTAGTTGTGCTGTATGTTCCAATCTCTAACTTCATTTTTGTATTGTTTGTTGTGCTGTTTGTTCCAATCTCTAACTTCATTTGTTTTGCTTTGTTAGTTGTGGTGTATGTTCCAATCTCTAACTTCATTTGTTTTGCTTTGTTAGTTGTGCTGTATGTTCCAATCTCTAACTTCATTTTTGTATTGTTGGTTGTGCTGTTTGTTCCAATCTCTAACTTCATTTGTTTTGCTTTGTTAGTTGTGGTGTATGTTCCATTCTCTAACTTAATTTTTGTTTTGTTTTGTTAGTTGTGCTGTATGTTCCAATCTCTAACTTCATTTTTGTATTGTTTGTTGTGCTGTTTGTTCCAATCTCTAACTTCATTTGTTTTGCTTTGTTAGTTGTGGTGTATGTTCCAATCTCTAACTTCATTTGTTTTGCTTTGTTAGTTGTGCTGTATGTTCCAATCTCTAACTTCATTTTTGTATTGTTGGTTGTGCTGTTTGTTACAATCTCTAACTTCATTTGTTTTGCTTTGTTAGTTGTGCTGTATGTTCCAATCTCTAACTTCATTTTTGTATTGTTGGTTGTGCTGTATGTTCCAATCTCTAACTTCATTTTTGTATTGTTGGTTGTGCTGTTTGTTCCAATCTCTAACTTCATTTGTTTTGCTTTGTTAGTTGTGGTGTATGTTCCATTCTCTAACTTAATTTTTGTTTTGCTTTGTTAGTTGTGCTGTATGTTCCAATCTCTAACTTCATTTTTGTATTGTTGGTTGTGCTGTTTGTTCCAATCTCTAACTTCATTTGTTTTGCTTTGTTAGTTGTGGTGTATGTTCCATTCTCTAACTTAATTTTTGTTTTGTTTCGTTAGTTGTGGTGTATGTTCCAATCTCTAACTTCATTTGTTTTGTTTTGTTAGTTGTGCTGTATGTTCCAATCTCTAACTTCATTTGTTTTGCTTTGTTAGTTGTGGTGTATGTTCCAATCTCTAACTTCATTTGTTTTGTTTTGTTAGCTGTGCTGTATGTTCCAATCTCTAACTTCATTTTTGTATTGTTGGTTGTGCTGTTTGTTCCAATCTCTAACTTCATTTGTTTTGCTTTGTTAGTTGTGGTGTATGTTCCATTCTCTAACTTCATTTTTGTTTTGTTTTGTTAGTTGTGATGTATGTTGCAATCTCTAACTTCATTTGTTCTGTTACTTGTGATGTATGTTCCAATCTCTAACTTCATTTGTTTTGTTTTGTTAGTTGTGCTGTATGTTCCAATCTCTAACTTCATTTGTTTTGCTTTGTTGGTTGTGGTGTATGTTCCAATCTCTAACTTCATTTGTTTTGTTTTGTTAGTTGTGCTGTATGTTCCAATCTCTAACTTCATTTTTTTTTGCTTTGTTAGTTGTGCTGTATGTTCCAATCTCTAACTTCATTTTTGTATTGTTGGTTGTGCTGTATGTTCCAATCTCTAACTTCATTTGTTCTGTTACTTGTGATGTATGTTCCAATCTCTAACTTCATTTGTTTTGTTTTGTTAGCTGTGCTGTATGTTCCAATCTCTAACTTCATTTGTTTTGTTACTTGTGATGTATGTTCCAATCTCTAACTTCATTTGTTCTGTTACTTGTGATGTATGTTCCAATCTCTAACTTCATTTGTTTTGTTTTGTTAGTTGTGCTGTATGTTCCAATCTCTAACTTCATTTGTTTTGTTACTTGTGCTGTATGTTCCAATCTCTAACTTCATTTGTTTTGTTTTGTTAGCTGTGCTGTATGTTCCAATCTCTAACTTCATTTTCGTTTGGTCAGTTGTGATGCATTTTCAAGTTCAATAAACATTTCAAAATTTGATTTGTAGTAGTTTCGAACTCCCTATTTTTTTAAAGTTGAAAAAAAAGAAAAAAGTTTTAAAAAGTTCAAAATCTAAAAAATACATTTTTTTTAAAGTTAAAAAATTAAAAATTAAAACAAACTAAAAAATGTTAAAAAAAATGAAAAAAAAAAAAATAAATAAAAATTAAAAAAGACAAAAAAAAAAATAAATAAATAAAAAGTTAAACAAGGTAAAAAATAAGAAGATAATAAGTGAAAAAGTTGAAAATGAAACGGTTAAAAAATGTAAAAGTTGAAAAAAAGTTTAAACAAAGAAGGTAAAAGATAAAAAAATAAAGAATGAAATGAGTTACAAGTTAAGAAATGAAAATGAAAGAACCGGACCGTTTTAATCCATTTGCACATGTACATACCCTAAATAAAAAACAGGCCGTTTTAATCCGTGTGCGCATATAATATACCTTAAAAAATGCACGGACCGTTTTAATCCAAGTGTACATGTACATACTCTACACATTAGCCGCACCGTTTTAATCCAAGTGTACATGTACATACCCTAAACAATAGACGGACCGTATTAATCCAGGTGTACATGTACATACCCTAAACAATAGACGGACCGTTTTAATCCAGGTGTACATGTACATACCCTACACATTAGCCGCACCGTTTTAATCCAAGTGTACATGTACATACCCTAAACAATAGACGGACCGTATTAATCCAGGTGTACATGTACATACCCTAAACAATAGCCGGACCGTTTTAATCCAGGTGTACATGTACATACCCTAAACAATAGACGGACCGTTTTAATCCAGGTGTACATGTACATACCCTAAACAATAGCCGGACGTTTTAATCCAGGTGTACATGTACATACCCTACACATTAGCCGCACCGTTTTAATCCAAGTGTACATGTACATACCCTAAACAATAGACGGACCGTATTAATCCAGGTGTACATGTACATACCCTAAACAATAACCGGACCGTTTTAATCCAGGTGTACATGTACATACCCTAAACAATAGCCGGACCGTTTTAATCCAGGTGTACATGTACATACCCTAAACAATAGCCGGACCGTTTTAATCCAGGTGTACATGTACATACCCTACACATTAGCCGCACCGTTTTAATCCAGGTGTACATGTACATACCCTAAACAATAGCCGGACCGTTTTAATCCAGGTGTACATGTACATACCCTAAACAATAGCCGGACCGTTTTAATCCAGGTGTACATGTACATACCCTAAACAATAGACGGACCGTTTTAATCCAGGTGTACATGTACATACCCTAAACAATAGACGGACCGCTTTAATCCAGGTGTACATGTACATACCCTAAACAATAGACGGACCGTTTTAATCCAGGTGTACATGTACATACCCTACACAATAGCCGGACGTTTTAATCCAGGTGTGCATGTCAAAAGAGAGCGGCAACACTTGTTACATTTGCAATGGCGGATCATTGATGTTCCCTTAGAAGAGGCAGGTATATAGTGTCGTTCATATACAAGGATGCGTGTGGCATAGGAGAAGATGCTGTAGACTTACAAGTACCAGTTTGCTTCAAGGAAGGTTGGAGGCATACTCTACTGTGATGCTTTTTTGTGTTGGAGATACAATTCGACAAATGTCAGAACCTTGTGTGAAACGACTTTACTGGTTTAAATTGAATTAATATTTAATGATTTTGCTTTTAGAGCGCCAGTCGTGGTGGCTAACGCCGGAACCGCCACCATTTAACTCTGCCCCTCAATTATCCATAAAAAACGCACCAATCCAGTACTACAATCATGGCAACTTTTCTTTATTAGTGGCGGTGAATGACTTCAGACGAATACCTGGGTAAAACCACAGACACACTGAATGTAAGCTAACCTACCTTATCTGATATAATTCGTCTCAAAAGTATTAAACGGGAAAATGTTGGAAGAAGGAAGAATAATAGCTGAATACATAGTTCACGAGGTACGACTTTTACGCCCTCCTACTTACGACTGTTTTGTAATGAAATCATCAGAGACGTCGTTCTCTGACCATAATTCTATTAATATACTATATAAATATAATTGTTCAGCCAGTAATCCGCTATTGTTCTATACTAAATAGTTCACACTCAGCCTTCTCGTCTATTATTTCAGGCTTTTATATAACCGTATGATATTCCCTTAAAGACCTGAATTATATATATATATATATATATATATATATATATATATATATATATATATATATATATATATATATATATATATATATATATATATATGGCATTTGCTGCTGGAAATAATACAACAATCATGTATTGAGGTCTCAAAACAGAACTTTTCTGCATACTTTAAAAAATCACGACCATATCCCGCTAAGGTAAAAACGTAGAATTGATTACAGTCATTTCACAGAGCTAAAAACGTTTTAAGTCTATATTATTAATCACAGAAAAGTTGAAGTTAAGAGTCGACGTGATGTCTTCATTCGGAACATCTCGGCCAATTCTACAAAAGAGCGGTTAGTGCTGAAGTCTTCAGATTGTGTCTGCGGACGGAATTATCCGAGGACTACCGACTTGTCTCGAATTTTATGGGTGTAGCCTCAAAATTGCCACCCTCTCTCATGCCAACTGTCCCGTACCAGATGTCGTTGAGGGTGTTTACAAACACAAGCTCTGTTGGCATCGACACCACGATCTCGGATTGCACAGCCTACATCGTACAGGATATAAAACATTCCAGAATTTCTATTAATGTGTTTTTGTCTGCTTCCGCCTTGGGATTTGTTGTATATTTCCGCTGAATAAACTTGTGTGTATGTGTGTTCGGGCGTGCTGGACGGGCATATTTTACTTAATGGTTTCAGAGTACCATTAATATCTATTGCTTTATTGTTGTTTTTATGAGACAAAGAACAAAGAACAGATTATTTATTATCATAAGAGAAGACCAAATGACTCTCATGTGAAACAGGGTACCATTTGAGTATCATTTCGGATTGCAATACGATATTACTTCCTGCGTAGAACCAGTACACAAAGTACGCTTACTGCTTCTTTTTGAAACTATGTATGGTGAATGATCTTTCGCAAAGACGAACGTTGAACGTTAAAAGAGTATTATTTCGGATTGCAATACGATATTACTTCCTGCGTAGAACCAGTACACAAAGTACGCTTACTGCTTCTTTTTGAAACTATGTATGGTGAATGATCTTTCGCAAAGACGAACGTTGAACGTTGAAGAATGAACCCTTACCAACATAGCCGCATGGTTTCTACTACTGCTACAACCGACGAAACCCCTAACACCAACACAACCACCACCGACATTTTTACCACCAACCATCAACACCAGCAAACTACATGTATACTTTTAACGCAAAACGCAATGCCGTAGACATCACTTCTTTCATCACCACCATCATCATCACAATAATCATTACCAAACCATGACTATCACCATCACATTATCATAATCCCCAAACACACTACGGTTTCCACCACCCCCACCTTAATAGCCACTAAGTCCATCACCATCACCACTACCACCACCAGCATCAAACGACATCGCAATAGTCGCCTTAATACAACTTCAGCTCTTGAACAAAACAGTTGAAATAAAAAACGCACTTAAACATAATCAACAACAAACCTTCTACAAAAAAATACAAACCAAAAACAGCCCACCCTCGTGATTACTGATAAAAGTAACTCTCTACATACATCGCAAAAAAATATAAACAACTTAAGTCGTTCAGACCTACTTGAGTTCCTTCGTCACTGTCGAGTGTCTATTTAGTCACAGTCCAAATAACTTTTGTTTCTCTTGCTGATCCTACTGTACTTTAATCCGAACACCAATTAGCTGTGAAGTGCCAAGAGCTCTCACTTAGCAACAATCACCACACACTGTGTTTACCATTCTAATGACGTATTTGTAAGGCTTAGGCAAATATTCTAGATTTAGATCACTTAGATGTATGATCAGGGCTCACACCATTTCCTGATCAAGATTAGTCTTACGATAAGTTTATTAATCTATCCATGGAATATATATATATATATATATATATATATATATATATATATATATATATATATATATATATATATATAATATTACCCCAAATGTAAGACTCTAACAAGCGATTTTAGCAAAATATAGCATGATACGGGTTGTCAATAAGAACAAAAGTTGTGACCTCTTAGCCCGGTGCATTTGGGAATAATTCATTCTAATTGTTTATGACTCATAAACACCTGTATGCACTGACAATATGACATATTTGATCATCAACCAATGAGAAGATTAAGCAGAAAAAGTCACAGAACCTGAACAGACAGCGGGAGCCAGCTGGTTTCGGATAGCGGAAGCTAATTGATTTCGGACAGCGGGGCTGTCTAATCTCGGACAATGGGATGTTGTTAAATGTATTAAATATACTGTCGGACAGTACCTTCAACAACATTGTCCAGTATGTTCATGTTTGATCGATCCAGAAAATGCACGTTTTGGAAACATATTTTAACAATACATGTAACAGGTTACTTATCATTTCAAAATAGTTTAACTTTAGAAACAAAGATAAAACACAATAGATTTTAGTCCATTATTATATAATAAAATAAAAAATGCAGATAGAAATATAAAAGCCAATAACGTTCAATTCTACATTATAGACCTTACAGAGTATCTCTGTTTTTACACAAATAGTTTAATTTCAATGAGTTTGTTTTCAAGACATTTTAGAAAAAAATACTTGCTTAGTCGTCTAATCTGTAGAACTAGACACTCAATAATTCAAATGCCATAAAGATGTGGCTCATCCTGAAATGTTAAAAAATTGCCATTATATGAGCAGAAAAGCATATGATTAGGCGGAACTATGATATATAATTATTATTATTAAATTTTACACTTAAAATACGGCTGTTGATTTTTGTTTATCTCAAATAAATAGATAAGTATATCTTTTCTGGTGTATCCGTAACCAATGCTTGCTTTTTATGAAACTGTACCGCTTCCTGGTAAATAAAAACAACAACATGTCCTTAGAGTAAAGCATTATTGAGACATTTAAGTTGTTTTAATTTTGTGTTTTGTGTTTATTTTTTTTTAATTAATTTATATCTCACAAATACAAACAGCTAATTACTTTTATATCTTTCGAATACAAACAGGTCATTACTTTACAAAAAGGTGCTTTTGAAGGATGGTAAGTTAATACATTACCAAGTTTATAAAACAAAAACTAATTTTGCTGATTCTATTTATGTTGATAATATAAAGTTTGTTTTATTATGTTTTATCAACAGGCTAACGTATTAAGGGTGTGTCTGTTGCCTTGTGGCCAGAGCCGCCGATCTATAACTCCTCTAACTCCATTGTCCTCGGCCCTGGGTTCGAGTCCTGGTCGGAGGGATAACATTCATGTGGAGAGGTTTGCTAGCTAACCTATGGTGAACCGGTGGTTCTACCCAGACATAAGTCTGAGGTCTTTATCCACTAATAATTAGCTTTACGTCGCTTATTTGACCCAAATCGTGTCCTTGCGATGTACTAAAAACAAAACAAATACTATATATAGTTTTATTGAAAGGCATCTACGTAATACCGAAATCGGGTGAATGTCACATTAGATTGAACAAATAATTATCAAATTTAACTCTAGATGGAAATTAAACTGAAGAATTTTCTTGATGTTATCACACAGTGGCTGTAACTAGTGTGCTGACCTTGAAGTATACACAGACTTTAACTTCTGTTTCACTTTAAAGCCTTTAACACTCAGTAGCATTGAGACATGTGAGTTAAGTGTACAACTCTACAGGTTGACATTTTGTTTATAGCAATTTCCCTCTCGTCTGCGTCTGATGAAGGTTTCCTTATTATCTTAATCGCTACTTACATCCGGTTATATAATAGGCTGAGCGGTTTCTGGGAAAATGTACAAAAGAATTGGGTGTATAGTTTCGTTTGCTGGCTTCTAATCGTGTAATTTCGGAGAAGAAATCGGTAAGTCTCGGTAGATGTCGGAAAAAGTTTTCCTTTTCTTTGGGATTAAGGTTACTAAAACAATTCATACGAACGTATTTTTCATTTTATTCGAGTAAGCCATTTCATTTATTTTATACGGAAAGCAAAATGTCTTGAGGTTGATCAGATGAACGGCTTGTCCGATGTAAATGTGACCTGCATTTGTCATCATTAATTTTTGGGGCAATACTAATTACATAAAACACAGAAAAAACATAACCATAGTGTAGTTTATATGAGTTGTTTCAAAGAAGCTAGAATTTATCTCCTTACTTTAAGCAAAGTTTGAAAATATGTTAATAATTGCACTAAGTCGTTAAGTCACAATTCTAACCTTATGGCATTTTAATGAACTCGGAATGTTCATGAGGGAATTTTTTTTCAAAAATAGTTGATGTCATCACAATGTTTCACAGAAAATATAAATGTCGAAAGAGTGATGAGAAAAACCCCTGAAATAGAATATGCTTTTATAATTTGTATGTTACTTTAATAGTTCTATAGCTAGTTTTACCAATGGCTTTGTGCAACAGATATGCTGTTGATTCCTCAAAGTCGTTTAATGATTAAAACTTTAATAGCAGATGTTTTCTCAAACAAAATAGAGATCAATATATTACTTCGTGCAACCAAAATTATTGAATTCTACTTAAACGACAAATACAAAATGGTGTTTTTAAAACTATAATGGGTAATAATAAAAAAACACGGCCTGCTTCCTTTCTATGAAAATCTATGAAAATTTAGAGCACATTGTTTATAAACATATGGCGGACAACACAACCTACCTATAGACATCTCCATCAAGGGTTTCTTCTGCGCATGCGCAATGAAACTGTCACGCGCCGTGAACATTGCTTGCTTGTCTAAAGATCAGATGAAGAATAAACACCGCCCGAAATAGAGGCTACATGTAAAGCTTGACAAGTGCGTTTATACATTAAGTTTGGCTATAACAGCCCGTGCGTGGGATTGAACAAATAGCGTGGTATGTGTGCAAGCAGTTGTAATTTATAAATTAGTAAGCACTCGAATTGTAAGAAGCAAATTGGATATAAATTGTTTACTAAAAATGTAAGTACACTTTAAATAAGCATTTTATCTCTTAGTATAATATGAAAAAATATCGGTTAAACAATGGTGGTTGATAACTGATTTTTTCTGGTTTGTCTTTTTATTTATTTTAATGATATCATGAACAATGCCATCATTCTTACATTCAAAGTCATCATCTATGTGAACAACAGCATAATCATTATCATAATATTTAGCAGGACACGTACAAGAGGTGACAGCAGCATCAACAACTGCAGCAGCATAAACACCAACAGAAACAATAGTAACAATAGCAGCAGCCGTTCTAGCAATAATAATTTCTAGCTCTCATACTACTTTCGTTTTTTTTTATTGATTTTTTTTTATCTCCATCAGAATGTCTACTTTGATAATTCCTTCGATGTATAAATTCGAGACGCAGTCTGTGAATTTGGGTTTGAGTTACCTGGGCGAAATAAGGCTTTATAAATTTTCTACAACAACCATTATTCCAGATTTCATAACTGGCTATATTTTTTCTTCAAAATTTTCTAAAGTAAAATAGTTAAACCAACTTCTACGATAGCAGTATTGGCCTCTTATAGATGAAAATTAGCAACAACAAAGCATGAACTTTGCAACCGTATGTGTATTGAAAAGAATATCATTGCATGAAATATTCCATAAATACGAGTTCTATAAAAATACACGTACATACGATAGCAAAACCAAAATAATGATGATGATGACGATGATGATGATGATAATAATGATGATGATGATTGTGATGATAATTATGATGGTGATGATAATAATAAGAAGAAGATGAAGAAGAAGGAGGAGAAGAAGACGTCATTAACTTTTAAATGGTTACCATAGCAACCAGGAAGATGGGAATGTTACTATCATTGAGATGCCTTTCACTGTGTACTTATAGAAAACATATTATTTTGTATCATTCGACGTGCACCAGCAAATACAGCATATTCAAGATTCATAAGCAATAAAGGAATATGCGTCGGCTCCAGGTACGGGAGGCTCCGGGTTCGATCCCGGGCCGCGACATAACAAAGCCGTTAAGATGGTAGTGGTATATCTCCCTTGCTAACGCTCAAGCAAATATAAGGATGGTCCCACGACTGGTTAGCCCGGTGTCAGGATAATGTGACTGAGTGTGATATCAGGCCATGCTATATACAATGAAGGCAGCACTACATCTGCTTCAAGTGGACACCGTCTCCAGATGACTAAAATACTGTTGGTGGGACGACAAACAAACAAACAAACAAACAAACAAACAATAACTAATCAGTTACATACGTAGACATAGCTGTTCACTTTATAATTCCTACAATTTGTTCTGCCTTAAAGACAACATGAATGATATACAGACGTAAAGGCTACTCTAAACTTAGTACTCACATAATAAAGTGACAGATTACCAACAGGGCCCGGGCGCTTTGAAATCTTAAATCTGAGTTGCCAGGAAGTCTGATTTGGTTTATTCCTTAAATACCACAGGGGATCTAGTAAGTAGTATTTCATAAGCAATAAAAAAAGCATCGAATAAAAAGTAGGTTCACATAGAAAAGAGGATAATTGAACAAGGAACACACATGCAAATATGCAAAGTAGACAGACTACAATACTTTAAACAATTTTGTATTTTCCTGAGTGTAAGCATATTTTGTATGGAATAAATTAAGCTGATTCACGTAATTCGTTATTTTATTATGTGGACCATCCCATCCTATGTAAAAATATGTTTAAATTAGCAAGTGTGTAACACACACATATATTTGTTAACCTTGTTACAAACCAGCTGATATTGATCAATCATTACAGATGTCGGCTAATTGACAGCGAACAAATTATTAGCAATATGTATCAATTAGAGACACCAAAGATCAATTAGGGATCACCGACAAATAACGTAATTAATCAACATACTGATATTCTAAACACAAAGACAATCGATAATATGCCATGTCCAGCGCGGAAGCAAAATATTGTGTTGTTATTCTTGTTGTTGTTTTTGTCTCTAGAGCCTTTAAAATAATAAAAATGATTTCGTGCTAAATTATTAACTTTTATCAACTTTACATTACCAAATTCCTGCATTTTGAACAGTATTTTTTTAGAATCGTCATAACATTAAATATATCAAGGAATTTGTAATAGCTCTATAATTTAAGCATACTAAAATTGCAACGAACCTCGTATCGAAGTCGATAATGCGTCGGCTCAAGGTAGCAGTAACATCCGCAGCTAGTAATGTTTCAACTTGCAAATTAAAAATGCTGTTCTGTATACTTTATTAAGTGAACGTATGTACGTTATTAGTAGAATCATACAATTTTCACTTCAATTTAGATCCATCAGTGCATTGATCCGTTGATCAGATTCGCTTTAACTTCAAGAAGTCGTTAATAACCGACAACCATTGCACCTGGGGTCGAATGGGTGACACAGTTGTACCAGACTTATCACGATAAAAAATATAGACAAGAGTTATATTTTCAGCTGAAATAATGAAGGCCCACACCATCTTTGACATGTTATCAGCGTACAGCATACTTGAAGTAATACGTCAGCCGACGGACGTACCTACGTTCTTAACGACGTTGTTTGTAATCGTTAACGCTTCAACGTCAATGCTATCATTAACCTACGCCGAACCCACGCGAAGAATTGAATGTAAATATAGAAGGAATGCCAATGTGAGTCAGCATTACTCACCGCATAGGTTATTGAAGTTTATTATTTTAAAATACAATGTAAGATTCACAACGCTTCACTTACGTGCACACCAGTAACAGTTTCTTTAGCAAAGTTACCGTTCGGAAGGCGTGGGGTGGGAGGGAGAAGGTTGGGTGTTTGTGTGTGTGTGTTGGGGGGGGGGGGGGGGGGGGGGGGGGCGTATAGAGGTTTGTGCTATTGGAGGGATAATGACAACAGGTTGACGCAGTGCGCCGGAGGTTCTACCCGGATATTTGTCTTCTTCCATCAATAATAAGCTGGACGTAGCCAGGATGACTGTAGTTGTTCAATAGACAAAAGTCATCTGAAAAACAACACTAAACAACATTTACTATAAGATAAGTTTCTTCTAGTCTGTTTAATCTTGTTTACAGTCGGTTGGTCGTAATCGGTCAGGAGTATTAACGTGGGACCATCCGATCCAGAGTTCAAAGTCCTAAATACTTGACCAGGGGCATCTTACTTACGCTTGGGCGATTGTTGTTTTGCTATAATGAATTTATTTCACAATGGCATTTACAAGTTGGCGATAGGTGTAAGCTTGTACATAAACATTCTTATAGTAAGGTATCTGGCCTCAGGCTTTTCTTCTCAAATATTTTTAACAGCAGTAATTTTGTAAAGATTAACAAGTATGTTCATTAAGAATTCTCACTTGTTACAGGCGTGAACGAGCTTCGAAAGGAAAAACAACAACAACTGAAGCATTGGTAAATCTGAATTGTTTGTATTGTTCACTTCAAGCCAATTGATCTGGATGACTTCGATTAACTCTAGATGTCATTCTTACTCCATTATGTATCATAAAAATGTAACGTGGAGGTAATTAAGTATTTTTCTACAATTTCAGAACAAGCACACATTAATGAATTAATGTGATTCTTTGTTTGTTTGTGTTGTCAGTTACCGTTTCACCTACAGTATTCCAGTTATAAAGAGACTGTGATATCGTGAAACAGATATAAGTGCTGCCTTCTATATATGTACCATGCCATAGATGCATGGCATGATACCACAGCCGGTCAAATTATCCTGCAACCAGACCCGTCGTGGAACTCCCTCTACATCTGAATTAGCGTTAGCAAGGGAGCTATACTACAACGTTAATGGCGACTTTCCTTTGCCGTGGACCCGGATCAAACCCGTTGTTTCCTGGAACCAACGCCCAGCCGATTGCGCTGTCGATTTCGGCTAGAAATGAAGTAACAAAGCACTGCGGAAATAGGAAAATGAGTTCACTTGAATTCGCAAATTTATTCTTTGTATGGCCATCCATTAAATTTGGCCTCTCGTTTGTCCATCAATGGTCAGTAGACGGTTTCACCTTGTCGTGTGGTAGGACATAATGTCGTATGATGGACAGTAACGATGCCCTAGGGCCATGTAATCGTGTCAGCGAAAATATACCGACAGACCATGCACCAGATATAGCATCTAGTAAATCCGGTGGTTTAATAGGAGCTTAGAAAGGGGGGAGGGTATTTGAAATGGAAAACACGAAAAAACATTGATACAAAGGTCAGAGGCAGCCAAAGTTATGTTTTAAACAATAAAATACAATATCTGACGTAAGACAACGACAGACATCCAAGAAGGGAGCACTTCTAGATAAGTATTTGGATTTACCTTGAGCTAAAGTAGGTTTGAGAAGTTGGGCTTCACATGTTGTCACATAGGCTGCAGTATTCATATTGGCTGTTGTCTACATGGTTAAACATTATATTTGATGTTGTAATAACCACATTTTTATGGGAGCCATTTGGGAATATTAAAAGCACATTTATATTACAATGCCCTTACAGCACGATGAGCAATTTGAATTTGACATAAATTGTGCTGAAAATTTTGTCGAACAATTTGCAGAATTGACATTCAGCAATGCTGCGCCATAAGTATGCACATTGTCAAAATGTTGTAAACATTAAATTCAATAATCTACCCAACATCTAATGGGACACATGTAAGAAGTGTGGAACGGAAAGCGATCTTATAACCCTCGAACAGTACTGCATACAGTCGAGAATTAAACCCAGGGTTGGAAAAATTTTCTTTTTCATGACTAGTCCCGGACTAGTAACCAGGACAAAGAAGACTTGTCCAAAAATGTGCATCATTTTCAATAAATGGACACTAATTTGTCATATATATAACTAACTAACAAGGTATAAACAAGTTTTTGTTTTATTTTTGTCTGTAAAACAGCATATAATCTAACACAAAAGTAAAGAATAAATAAGTTACAACTGATTAAATAGCTAACAGTTGAATAGCATTCTCATTTTTTCTTGCTCCTTTTTTAAGATTTAATATTGCCTTTAATATTGGCGATTCTTTAGCTGGCGTTCCAGGCAGTGGTTGACCCATCAACACATCATCCTGGTCATGTAGGTACTGGGTAGCACATTTCTTGTGAGGGTCACTATTCTCGTGGGAGCGAATTGATTCTATTCTGAAGTTGTTTGACCCAGTCACAAACACAGGGATGGTATTGGGAAACTTGGCTGATGTAGCTAACTTCGGATACTTTGAACAAATCCTACAGAACATCAAGTCTTCCTCTTCTTTATACGAAAGCCATGGAAAATCTGCAAGCCACTTATCCAAAAATTTTCTCTCTCGCTTGTCCTCGTATTTCTGATTATTTAACATTGTTTTGCTGTCAAGTTTTGCTGACTTAATTTTCGTTGGAGTGTTAGGGCATTCTTCAAGTCGCCGTTTACTTCCGCCAGTTTGTGACTTTGATTGTTGATTTTCATTCAAAGTGTAAGAGTTCGTGTTTCCAAATGTAAAAAATTTCAAGAGTGACATGGCTGTATATTTTACTACTGCGTTGTGCACTTGTCCGGCCGTCTATTTAATGACTAGCCCGGGACTAATTTAATGACCAATGGTCAGTAGCCCGAAACTACATGTTGACTAGTCCGGGACGTCGGGCTAGCGTATTTTTCCAGCCCTGAAACCCATATTAAACCATTTGCTGCAAAGTTGCATTATCCGGTAGTAATATACATGGTGTGAACCTTAAGTGGTAAGAGGTATTCAACAATCGATTTTTAACAACAAAACACGTATTTATTCACTGAAAAACGTGCAATGTAAATTAGTCACAAGAGTGCAAGAAAAAACGTGATTTTTTTCTACTAGACAGGTTTTTCTCATCAATATAGTTTGTTGTTTTTTAAGTGACAGATTGATCAATGTTTGGTTGATTTTTGAACTAAAGGACGTGTTATTATATTAACAGTTGCTTTAATATAAAATCGTTTGGAATATATTTTCGTCGTCTTATATCTTAAGCAGAACATATGCAAATAAAATTAAACTCATCTCCGATATCATGATGATCACAAAACTGACAAATTCTGTCTTCTCTTGCTGGTCTCTTTCTGAAAAGTGATATGTTTGTATTCTTATTGTATGGGCCAAGATACCATTTTTGTGACATAGAACCTCAAATCTGGAAGTAAAATACCAAGATGCACCACCCCTTTCACGAATTTATAATGCATTAAGGGCGCGTGTGCTTATGAAAGGACGTCAGTAATGCATCAAAAATGTAAACAACAACAACAACAACAACACAAAAAGCGACAACAACAACAAACAAAAACACCTCAATAATGTTTTCTTTAAAAAATTGAGAAAATGTATAATAAAATAAAGAAACGTTCAATTGCAAAATTCTTGTTATTCCAATTTACCAATTTAAACGTGTCGCAACTGAAGTCTTGAAATAAAAATATCCAAAGAGCATTGCGTGAGCCCCTATAAATTTTACAATTTTACATAAACATGGCCAATACACACTGTATAAAACTTTCGCTTACTGTACGTTACTTCACAAGGCATCATTTGAAGCAAAACTGAAAACCTATTTGTCTCTTAATCTAAAATACTGCCCCACTTATGTCAAAATTACGTGTGCAATTTCATCTCTCCTCACCCCCATTCCCGCGGCATAAATCATGATACAAACGCCACGTGTTGCTTCTATCCAGTGTGTAAATGTCCAAGATGTTCGTTGTAGAATGTCAGAGAGGGGTAACGAATGTTTAGAATGTCACGGGATGGGGATGCTCTACAGAACGAACCATCAGAAAATCTTGTAAATGTCACCTCATTGTCTACAAACATAGAAACATAGGCTATCAGGTAGAAAAAATGGTGTTTTGGGGCTGTAAATTATTTTCGAATATGTTAGTCCTTTTTCGTTTTTCACGTCTTATCTTCGAACCAACAAATGATATTAAAAACAACATCATCAGCAGTAAAATCTGCAGTAGATAGATGATAATAATTTTCTTCACCCACCTCTGTTCCTTCTCCTCATTCTCCTCCATTATCCTCATCCCCTCCTCCCAATCATTCCTGTTCCTCCTACCCACCTAGCCCCACGCGTTCTTTCTCCTCCTCCTCATTCTACCTGTCTATCGTCGTCGTCGTTTTTTTTCGACGTGATCGTCGTACTCGTTGTCATCATCATCATCATGATCATCATCATAATCATCATGATGATAATCATCATTATCCCCATTAACAACAACATCAACAACAACATTATCAACAGTAACACTATCAGTAGAAGCTACATTAACGGCTGCACCAGTAGCAGTATCACTGAAGGTCTCAGTTTTAGGGTGTCAGTAATATAGTACTGATCTTCAATCATTTCTATGTTTATGACAAACACGTAAGTGATATGCTTTCTAAAGCAGTTGAAATAATTTCATTTTTTATCAAATAAACAGTGAATTACTTCGAATATGGGTCCATCAACTGTACAAACAGTTTTACTAAATACCTTTTACCCATACGTTTGAAGGTTATTTTTAAACACGTATTACAAGTTCACCTAACAACTTTAATTACCATTTACGAACTGAACTTCATTATTAATCCCTGTTACTGACGTATTCAATGACGAGCTAGTTTGGCAATAAAGGAAATAACATACGCAGGTGAAAAATGAAAACAAGGCTTTAATTCACATATTATAAGTTTATTGCATATGATTGCAAGACCAAGACCATATGTGTGTTTAGACTGATGGGTGTGGAAAACTGAGGGATTATTTCCAACAAATATTTATCAACAATTTCCAAAATTGCGATGTTAAATTACATTTGTTCGACTTATAGTATACCTCAAATGTATTGCATTTAGACTGGTCTTATTCAAAACACAAGTGTAATTGTTCTCTGTACCAAACACTTACAGAAACCAGTCCAACCCTTGACCTTCATACTTAGACGGGTCAACGAATGATTCAGACGGTCGAACGCCCTAATAGTTCACTTATGACAGGGGGTAGACTGTGAAAACCAGGGGCGGATATAGACGGAGGCTGTCTCGGTGAAAGCCATGCTGCATTATATTCACAGATCATATAAATAAAACTGAAATAATATATGCCAGTAAAAGATGCAGTTGTCTTTTGTATATAATATATTCTACATACAATTTTGAAACACATGTTTCCTACCATTATGTGGTTAAGCATATTGCGCATAACTTGTATTTGAAACATCTACATAAAATCTAGATACTCACACGACTACCAACCAGAAATTATGCATGAAATGATCGAGTTATCGCTTCCATGAACGGATGTTCATATTTACATATGTTAAGTAACAAGTTGTTAGAACTTTGTTTTGAATGTGATTGTATCTTCGACACTCCAAGCGAGTAATCTTAACATAAAACTTTACACACATTTAAATGCTATTTTCAATTTCAGAAAACTAACGAGTGGCCGTAAAATCTACTAAAATGGTTTCTCTTTGCCCATGAAAATGGCCGATCCTTCAACTTTCACCGGCACCAATCATCTGGTCTCCAACATGACTGAGAACAACACTGGAACCGGCCTACAAACTCCTAGGCCCAGTATCAACACGGACCCAGTCGGCTTGCTGGAGCAGCTAAACACAGCGGAAGTGCAAAGACTGATCCCCACTATTGTTTACCTTGTACTTATTTCCGTTTCCGGTATAATCGGCAACAGTCTGGTGTGCCATGTGTACCGAACCCGCTACCGTTTGTCCAACTCACAATGCTTCATCCTGTGTCTTAGCGCGATCGATCTCTTCTCGTGTTGCATCGTAATTCCTCTGGAAGTTGCGACGATTCTAGAACAATATACATTCAGCCATCTGTGGCTGTGCAAGTTATCGCGGGTTTGCAACACGCTCGGCACAAATTCCGCGTCATTTCTGCTGTTATTCATTGCCATCGACAGGTTCCGGAAAGTATGCAAGCCATTCGGTTGGCAGATTTCTTCAAAGGTTGCCAAAGGGCTCTGTGGATTTTCAATCGTGTTAGGCTTATTTGTGTCATGGCCGGCGGGTTTAATTTACGGACGGCACACATTTATTGTTCCGCGTTTAAATATTACAGGAACTGAATGCTCGACAGATGATCAAATGGCCAAAACAATTTGGCCTTTCTTGAACACGGCCATGTTCGGAACATTGTTTTTAACAGGCATCATGTCGATCGCCATCTTATATTGCCTGATTGGCCGTGAGGTGCAAAAGCATGCGCAGAAACGACCACCTGAACTCGGAAACAAATCTATTCAAATGTTGTCGTCGTCGATCGACCCCGGGGATTTGCGAGTCAGCGGTGACCTTTCGATGTACGTGGACAGTAGAAAACAATCATCGAAGAAACAGTCGAGTAACAAACGCTCGAGTAAGAGAAGGTCAAAGAAGCTTTCGGAAAGTGACATTTCATATGGTGATCGGAAGAGTTATGATCTATCGCAAAGCCAAGAGAGTAAAAGCAAAAACAGTTGCAATATTGGGACAATTGACGGAAATAGAGGACTGAACGGCGAGCCGAACACGGACATTGTCAATATTATAATTAAAGAATCTGACAAAAACTGCAACACTTATAACGGGGACGTTCTACTTGTTGATAAAGAGCATACTGTGGTTGATGGAGAATTAAACAGAAGTTCCGAAAATGACAAAAATTATAATAACGCTGTGAAAGGGGATCCGAACGTTAAACGAGAATCGAATACTTCAAACCTGTCAACTGGAAGTGACAACTGTTTCTCACAATCCCCAAACGGCAAAGGCAGTTTAACAAACATCTTCGAGAAATACGGAAATAGTTCCAGTTCTCGAAGTAGAAATCCCTCTATCAGCAGTCGATTTTCCTACGCCGTGCAAAGACTAACTTCAGTTGTAAGTCGGAAATCAGATGCAGGTCCAAGCGCAAAGACGCAGTATTTGAAACAAGCGAGGGCCCGAAAGACGGCATTCTTAATGTTTTTGATTTCTTTGGCGTTCGTCCTTAGCTACCTGCCCCATCTTCTGCTGATGCTGATTCGACAGCTGCGGCGTAATTTCGTCGAGGACATGAGTGATTCTGAAAGAGCGTTGTACCGGTTCTTTTTACGCTCATATTTTCTAAACTGTGCTATAAATCCGGTAATTTACGGTGTGTGTGACTCTCGATTCAGGTCCGCAGTCAAACAGATTTGGAGTCGGTGTTGCTTTAGTTCCGAGTCTGATGACTAAATAAGTCTATCATGAACAATAACAAGGACAACCAAATATATTCCCTTGGGTTGGATAACTATGAAGTATAAAGATGTTTAGGTAAATTGGTGATTACCTTAATTAGTTTGATTTGATAGTGAACTAAGACAATGTAAACAAGACATCTGTTCTACATGTGGATTACCATAAAGTTTTTCATGTATGATTAATTCTGGAGATGACTTTTAGTTTTTGACTTTAATGATTTAACCATATGCGGACAAGAAATAACCATGCAATCTCCAACAAACAATGCAACTGGTATCAGACAATCCAAAACAAGAAGTATAAGGCACAGAAGACTTAATAAAACGATAATGATTGACCCCACATATGGCCCGACTTTAGTCCAAATCAACTTTTAAGCTTTGAAGTTTGTCAAAACAAAAATTATACTTATATTTTCATGTAGACTTTGTGTCGGTCTCCATGTATAATAAGGCTACTTAAAAACCCAGTGGCGAAGTCAGAAGCGCACTGGATGGCAAAACACGTGTCCTTAGTTTTCTTATTAAATTAATTATAATTAATAATGCATCATTTTGAGTCATTATGGCTTTAAATATCATAGATTTAACACATATTTCTGTTCTGGATGTGTATTGGTAATTCTAATTATTATTATATGGCGATATAATGAATGCATGTTTACAAGTGCTTATCTTATAACATTGGCAACTCAACTTTATATGAGAAAGAACATTATTCTATATCTTTCTGCTTTGTTTCTGAATTATGTCAAGTGCATGTAAAGATGTACATAAAACAGTCAATAGGGCGATCATCATCATCATCATCATCATCATCATCATCATCATCATCATCATCATCATCATCATCATCATCATCATCATTATTATCATCATAAGTATATGCCTATGCACACAAAGCCATGATTCATGCTGTCGCAACCAACTCAGAGTATTTGTATTGTTGTTGTTGTTATACGGTTTTCGCTTTTGTAAGCATAAAACACTTAAATCAACCCACATTTGTTAAAAAAAACTATGCATGTTAACGTTTTATTTTTATTTGGCTCTATGTTTATAAATACAATATATTAGATAAACTTTATTTACACTACTTACTGCTGTTTTGCGTTTACATTCGACAAAACCCGTACATGCAGGAAATAATTTATAAGAACAATCGTGGACATGATAATGCATTTCTAACCAGATGCCATCGTATTAAGATTCGTAATCGATGTGAAGCGACACAAGGGACGGAACTCATCAACTACATTTTTAGTAAATTATGGTTTATTTTCTCCCTTTAAAACGGAACTATTTGACGCGTTTACATAAAATGCAAATATTCAATGAATTTCTAACAACAGTTACAGTTTCTATTATAAAAATATTCTAAGGAACTAAAAGAACAATATTTTATTTAATAATCTATCGATTCGCTAAATACTTAAGTTGTAAAAATGTTGACTTAATTCTTCAACATTTTTACAACTTAAGTAAACCATAAACTCGCTATATTTTGTGTCATGTTTCCCTTTAATTTAGGACATCATCACTAGAACATCATTTCGCGAGATTTTGTTCTGATAACAATATTTTGGATTGTTTGAAGGAACTATTGTTGGATCAAACTGTCAAATACCGCCTTTAAATCATCTCCGGTTACTGCCTAATTCTCAAACAGCAAACCCACACCTGCGCGGTTTACAGTTAATAGCAGACAATCGCCTGATTTCACAAAAAGCACACAAAGATACTTTTGACGAAAAAATGCCCATATACATTAAAAGAATTTAAACTTTTTTTAGTTAACATGTTCTAAAGAGCAGACAAATAATAAAACATATAGTGCTGCCATTCAGCTTCATACGCCGAGTAAGTCAACTCAACAATCTATGTTAAAGTGAAACAAAAACCATAAAAAACTGCATCAAGCAATATATTCTACAAAATTTTTCAATAAAGATCAGGCTAAAAATCCAGTTTTGTAAGCTATAATACCATCAAAATAAGATATAAACGAGCTAAGCTATCAAGCAATAAGAACGTGCCAGCCGTACACGATTTGTATGCTTTTTCGAAACTTCGAAACTTCTTGATTTAATTAAACGTCTATTTTTATGTACACATATTCAATGGCGTTGTACATAATATTAATATAAGAACATGTAAAAATTGAACATTTAAATAAAAGCACACATTATCACTTAAGAATCATTAAAACTATTATAATAAAACAGTATTAGAATAAATGGAGATAAGAAAATATTAAGAATTAACATCATCGATCTAAAAAGAATGGGTTACAAAACTTAAAATTTAGAACATTTACACGACAATGGCGATTTTTCTCAGAATACTCATAGGCAATGTCATTAATTAATTTTAAAATAACTTAAAAAAGTCTCTAAAATAATATCTTCAACTTTTTCTTAAAAATATCCAATGTCTCAGATTCCCTAATTGCAATTGGCAAGGTGTTCCACAATTTCGGCCCCACAGTACGAAATCCACTATCCCCGAATGTTCTGCGTTTATTAAAAGGAACAGAGTAGCTCAGCGAGGAGTGGTCAATTGATCTCAGATTTCGTGTCGGTATATGGTGTGACAGCAGCTCTATCAGGTAAACTGGTGCGTTGCCTCGAGAACAGTTGTACATGAATGTCATCATTTTAAATTCTATCCTCGCCTTTACGGGCAACCAATGAAGATCGAAGAGCGCTTGTCTTGAACTGTCATACTTTTTACGCTTGAGAATCAGTTTTGCACACATGTTTTGAATCCGTTGCATTTTGTTGAGATCGTACTGAGATACACCATATAGCACAACATTACAGTAGTCCAAGTGGGAGATAACCAACGACAAACAGAGGATCTCAGTGGCTTCCCTTGTGAGGTATTTACGTATACTTTTTATTTTGAAGAAGTTCAACATAGAAGTTCTACATTTGCGTTTTATATGTTCTTTGAAGTTAAGTGACTCGTCAAGAAAACCTCCAAGATAACGAATGCACTTTTGTTTTTCAATGTTGTCATTTGCAATGTTAATAGAAGTAGTAACGCATTTGTCAAGCTGTTGTCGACTACCGAACATAATGAATTCTGTTTTCGATGTGTTCATTTTCAGTTTATTTTTCATTCATCCAATCGTTTATAATCATAGCGCACTATTCAAGCTCTTGCATAGCGTTCCTTTCCGCCACAGGATTTGGACGAAATCGCGTATTTGCCGTATGGTCGTCAGCGAATCCATACACTGTAACTGATGGTGGAACGACGTCGTAAAGGGTCCCAGCGTACGTCAGATATAACCACGGCCCTAGACAACTTCCTTGAGGCACAGAATATTTTAGCTGGCGAAGCGTTGACGTCAATGAGCCTACCTTGACATAGCAGCTGCGTGGACGTAAGTAAGAGTCGAGCCAATCCAACGCCGTACCGCAGACGCCGTACTGCTTCTCAAGGACGTCAAGCAAGATACTGTGATCCACTGTATCAAAGGCAGCAGATAGATCAATGGCAATGAGCGCTATCACTTCCTGCTTTTCCATGCCGTCAAGGAGATCATCCACAAGACGTAACAACGCTGATTTACATGAGTGATGCCGTCTATAAGCCGACTGGTTCTTTGGCATAAGATTACTCTCCTCAACGTGTATATTGAGTCTATATAGTGCGGCTTTCTCAATCAATTTAGACAAGAAGGACAAATTGCTCACTGGTCTATAGTTTGAGAACTCGAGTTCAAGGCCAATTTTCTTGATTAAAGGTGTGACAATCGCCTTTTTTCATTTAGACGGTAATACGCCCTGTTTCAACGAAAGATTCACCAATTTAGTAATAATAGATAATAGTTCATTCAAATATAATTTCAAAATATTTGTTGGTAACACATCTAATTCGCATGATTTTGTCTGTAACTGGGTTATTAGCTTTCTAATGTCTTCAGTAGTCAGCTCTTGAAATTTGTCAAAGATAGGTGTGTCTTTATAACATGGCTTGTGATTGTCGAAATCTTTCAAGGAGTCACGGATTTTCTGAATTTTATTCATAAAATGATCTGCAATTTTTTCAGCAAGAGTAGTCTCATCTTGTTCAATTGGCATTGGATTTTTGGAATGCTTTCCAGTCAATTCTGATACAAACTTGTACAATTTTTTAGGATTACCTTTAGAGTCAAGAACTTTCTTGCTTAAGGCCGCACACTTTTCTTTATTTATTTCATTTGTGTATTTATTACGAGCTTCTTTAATTGTTCATGTAGATGCGGATGTTTATGCTCTTTCCAAAGGCTCTCTGATCTGCGAAGTTTCCGCTTTAGAATTAAAATGTTTTCTGTAAACCAAGGTTTAGGAGCTCGGCTAATGATTAGTTTTTCTTGTAATGGGGCATGAATGTCAAGGACTCTTTTAACTTCGTCTTCAAATTGTTCCACAAAATTATCAACATTGTCCGTTTCAATTGATATTTCCCGAAGATCTGCCGCAAAAGCATCTTTTTCTACATCCTTAAAGTTTCTAATAGATATTGTTTTGCTACTAACTGATTCTTTTTCAACTTTTATCACAATTTTTACTGAACACTGATCGGTAACAAAATTTCCAGGTTCGCATGATAAAACATCTACTCCATTCTCGGCTTCTGTCAGAACAAGGTCAAGGCTGTTGCCCGCAACATGAGTACTGAAATTCACATGCTGAACTAAACCCATGGCCGTCAAGGCATTATTGAATTCATCAATTGTACTGCTGTTTTCATGAATATGCAAGTTAAAATCGCCCATGATGATTAGATTTGAATATACTGGAATAAGCTGTTCAATTTTGTTTTAGTACATTTAAATGTCTGCATTCTAGTGTCAACGTAACTTGTGCCCCATTTCAAACATGAATTTATAGTCGGCATGCCGGCTCAGTAGACCCCGGAAAATAGTAAGCACAAATTGTTTTTGCATAAATTGGTTTTTATCATATCCCTACTTAGTAACCAATTGATACAACTTTGTCACCCTTGAGCATTTTGAAAAATTTAGGACGGCCGCCAAGATGGCCGCCAAAATTCTCAAAATTGATATATCTCATGATAAAGTGAACGAAACACAATATTTATGAACCAGATTTGGATTTATTGCATCAACACGCATTTCGAAAGGATACGATGTTGTTTTTTAACATTTAATGTCTAAAACTATACAAAATGGCCGACAAAATGACTGCAAAAATACACTACTCTCTTATTACATTATTTAATATTTTAAGAATTATTGTCTTTGCAACAAACGTTTTAAAGCTTTTCATATAAATATAATAATGCCTATTGTATAGAATACTACTTAAACAAAATATTTTCAAATTATCTGTTTATCATGATGCCATAATTATAACACTGACTGCTTAGTCAAAAACGAAGAGGTCAAGTCATATAATGGTGAAACATTGGAAACAGTTAGAAAGTGTTAAAACTATTAAATTTATCAACTTACATGTCTTATAAGATAGTGCATAATGTAAGTTTAATAGTAAACAACTAACTTTATAAACATGTTTCCCAGTGCTAATAATGAATTGTCTACTTCTAAATGCTATTAACTTTCATTAACACCATTCATGTTCTGGTTCATTTGTCTTCATCACTTCCTGAGTCACTTAAATCATCATCACTCAATCGTTCTTTCTGTGTCTTTTGTCTATTTTTTGACAGTCCTTTACTTGCTTGCATGAGCAAAATATTGTGCATGAAAGGTGTGCCAAGTAGCAGCCACATCAAGAAGTTGCACATGGCAGTTCTGACGTAAAACTGCAGCATTTCAGCTGCAAGACGTATGTTAGGGCTGGAGGTTTGTCACCCAGGTTGGTTGTTGGAATGAGCACCCTGGAATTTCGAACTTTGCTCAATCCATACATAGTTGGATCCATACAAGGTGTATCCGGATCCAATGCACAGCGCCAAATGCATGCTAGGTAGTGGGCCCGTTTTACGTTCTCAAAAAATTATTTAGTTGTTGTAAGCAAAGTTTGAAGTTTTGGCATTTTTGAGCTGACTTCTTTCCCATTTTCGTCAGCCAAACATCATGTATGGTTTGGGTAGCAGGAGTTTTCATATCATCTTTTCCTAATCGCACAATTGTCTCTGGGTCTCCTCTGGCATTGTCTGTGGATCTTTGCTCCTGTGTTAGCAACAATGCTAGAGCATGTGTAGATCGTACACAGTTTTGTGATGAGATAGTTGCATCAAAGTGATCTGGATAAGTCCATTCTCTGCATCAGTGATTGTCCTTGTTTTGTTGAGACTCTTCTGCTCTTGTGCGGCTGCAGCAGCTGCAGATGCTTTGAACCTTTTCACTTCATTATATGAACAGGCCATACAAAATTCATACAAAAGGACAACGTTGCTTCTCTCCCGGTTCTGCACACCCAGTGCTATTTGCAGTGAGGTAGGCCTGCGAGTGATAATATGGGTAACAATATTGCCAATCAACAATGCAGGAGGTGTAAATGTGAAGCTGTATTGCGAAACACAAGTATGTTGGCAAGTCCAGGTGATGAAAACACAAGCAGTTCATTGCCAAGAATTCCACAGGACTGTTTGACAAGATTGCCTCGAGTTAATATATTTCCACCATATGAAACGTGCATGTTGTGGATTCTTACTGATGTCCAAATTTCAAGCTTTTCAGATTTCAGCTTATTGACAGTTTCTGTAAGTGCTTGATCAGCTTTTACCGGTGTCTCCCTAACTGCGAATCCAACGTTACGTGGTGACATAAACAATGCTCTGCAGTCATCATGATACCTTGCATCAGTAGCATGTAAATCACTAACTGCACATTGAAGGCGAACTTCAACTTCAACTAGCTTTGACCATTCATCATTACGCAATGCACATACTTCTAATATTGCATATTCGAAAGTCTGCCTTCCAGGTCGGTCTGCTGTTCTGCACATAAAACTTTTCTCCATCGCTTTGGATTTTTAGTATCAGACCTGATTATACATGTTTCTCCACAGTACAAACAGTTTTGGCAAAAATCAAACTTCACTGCACCATAACGGCGGGTACGCTTCACAGGAGTTCCGAAAGATGAGACACACAGTCTCTATGACATTGTAACAGCAACGATGGACTATCCTGAAGTTGTCTCTCCAGCGCAATGTGAAATGTGTCCTGCCGTCGTTTGCTTGCCTGTATTATAGATTTGATGCGATCCACACAAACACATTTTAGTTCCCTCTCTGACTTGTTTCAACAATATATCTCGTCTAGTTTACACTCCATGTAATTCCAATCTGTAATATAAAGTTTTCCAATATATACTTTGTAATTTCAGATAGTTGAAAAATGTTGTTTCTTTTGTTTTTTTGTTTTTTTGTTATTTTAGAGGCAAGTTTTTAAATGTAAAATCAATTCACAAGTTCTTTCAAACATTGAAAAGCAATTGAATATTGTCAAAGTTTTTCAATCATTCAATCAATTTCACTTTCAAAAGGACTTGGAACATGTAACAACATTATTTTATGTGTTTATTCACATTTGTAACTTACAAATGGTTACAAACAATAAGCTAAAGTTTCGCTCATTTTCGATAAAGAAAAACAACTACAACATTCATTTGGTTAATATTTACCACAGGTTCCTTCTCTTTCCAAAACCACCAGGCGCACCGAAAGTTGGCTGTTACTTTGCAAAAGGCCATGAACCGGCTTACTGTTCTTAATCATATCTTACAAAGAAAATAAATAATCACAAAATGAACGTAAGCTTCGTACTACATTTCCTTTTGGCATGGTTATTCTTTAATAAACATTGTCTAAGCTTGAGATATATCACTACAAGTTGTGCAGTTTTGTTTAGAAGGGTTGGCACAAGAAATGTCGAGGCACATGTACAGCTGCAATGCTTTAATCAAAAGGTTTTGCGCAGTTATCTTTTAGAGTTCACGGCAAAACCGAATCAGCGAATCGTTGATATATTGGATGACCTCACCGCATAGTTTTCGCTCCGACAGGAGGCTCGAACTGACACTGTGCTAAGGTGGCATGCGTTCAGTATGGATTCATAGATTAAGAACATATCACAAGGTCATATAATTATTGCATCGTATATTAAAGTTCGATAAAAATACAGGTCAATTGTAATCACATGCCAGTCAGATGTAAAGGTTACAACAAGACTGTGACAAGATATTATATATAAAATATAGAGAACACGAACAGCCTTGGAACGGTCAGTTAGCAAAAGGGCAGACTGGGGTGCTTAGAAGTTTTCTAATGTTTCAAAGGCTTATAAATTAAAATTAATGCAATTTCCACTGTGCTTGAGAAAGTTGAGTACTGAACTCTATTGACGTAGAATAAGGCGTTGTTGAACCGGAATTTTTTACACATACGAATATGTCAAACGTGAGAAGAATTCGTACAAATTCAACACAACTTGTGTGACAAATACGTAAGAATAAAACACGTATGTGTTAAATTTCAGGACCCATTTCGCTATTGAACTAAATACAAACTTCTCACATGTTCAAACAGGTGGAAAACAGTTTCTAAAATTTTGTTCATACGAAATTTTCACACATTCTTCACATCTGTTTATGTCACTAAGACTCAACGTGATGGCGTTTTATGCTTCTCTCAGAGAGGAGAAGATACTGTAGCCTGTGCCGTCTGTACGTGTCTCTCTAGGAAAATCGGTCAGTCTGTCCGTCCGTCTGCCCGTCCGTCCGTCTGCAGTCATTTGTCTATATCGGTGCTCAGGAAAATATCAACTTGTAACTTTGCACACGATATAGCGTTGCGTGCAGTGACAAGAACCATAACTATGAATAGTTCCATTTTTAATCATCTCTCTTTTGTGAAAGGGAGCATGACTCAAAACGTCTTTGAGAAGCATAGCTGTTCAGCGCTAAATGAAGGTTATCGAAAGAAAATGCATGGGTAGAACACTGACTCTCGAATGTTATTTTTAAATATTTCACTTGTTAGTGCAAAAGTCAAAATTGTAGCATTAACCTGCAACTTAAAATGGGATCATTTAGTGAAATTAAGCTACAAAAACCCCATAAATCTGAATGGCTCCACTTTATTCACATTCCTTTATGAAATAAAAAATGACAGGAGGACAGCTTGAAAAGTATTGAAGTCTGCCTGATTGCTGATTTGACTCCAGGAGTTCTGTTCTCTGTAACGTCACTAAGTACCTACCGTTCTGCTTGACAATGCTTTAAGCCTCTTTTATGTTTTATATGTTTGTGTGCTTTTGCGTGCAATTGGTGAACGGGAATAAGTCCATATATAATCTCTCTAGATGAATACCACTAGAATTTATGGAGCAGAGTGCATTAACTGCCCCTTTTTGTTTGATTTGTTTTTGCTTGTATTTTGTGTGTATACTTCAGTAACAATACTAAACAAGTTCATAACTGAAAACCGAACATTTCAAAATCACGTATAAATCCCAGTTTACCATAAAGATAGTATTTCGGTACGGGGTGATAATGGTAAATGTGTGTAGTAGAGCGTTTTGAAATAAAAAACAAACAAACTTGTTGTGTGTTGGCAAACGTTAGAAATAACGATAGCTGTCTAACATATTGTATTTGATTAAACAGTAAATTGTAACTTATCATAAGAATAAATCTATGGTTGATACTTAAATGAATTTTAATTCAAATTAGCAAGACCAAATGACAATAAAACATTAATAAGAGTATATATTTCTTTTCGTTGCTTAGAAATAAATTTATGATACAGTTTGGCTTATTTTATAGCATATGATTGTGTGGTAATGACGAAATTTGTGTATATTAAGTTGTTCATCAACATTTTTTCGGACATTGTTAACGCCGTGATCACCATTATTAATCGGTAAAACTGATAAAATAACATAAAAAGAAATTATTGTAGGTATCATTTACTATAGGTTAACATATTTAATAAATGTCTTCTGAAAAGTTTGTTGGTTTCCATAAACAAGTTTGAAAATACGATCAATTTTACACATAACCGCTATGTCCTTATACATACTCGCACCCCGCTGACCGAGTATACGGAATATGCGGCTTCCATTGTTATAGCATAAATCTCAAACAGTTGCTCCACGCACAATAATAATGTAGCCCTGATGAAAGTGCCGAATAATGCTTTCTCAGAAATTTATTTATACAAATCCATTTTCTTCTATCTTTAAAAGGAAAAAAAAATAACTTTATATTATATATCTTTTAAAACGATTCATTGCAAACAAGTAACACAACTAAAAACTATTGATAATATTAATGAAATATAATTCTATTTTCCCCCCTTTTGCTTCCGGTCAAATTGACGTTTAAATTAAAGACTTATAAAACTAAACATAATAATATGTATATCAATATATTGGCATTACTTCGTCCCGTCTAGAAAACATTACTTGAAAATTAAATTAAGGAACAAAAAAAAACAAAAACACACACAACGAAGATAATTTTATTTTTTGTAGATAGAAAGAAAAGTTAAATGGGTAATCAAATTCAATTAAACAATTACATCTAGCTTCCCTTCCCTGCAGCTATAAAAGTTAGCTTCAGATATCGTCGAAGTGATCTTTTGTCCATGTTTTAGGTGTTGTTTTGTTTTATTCTGTTATATTTATGATTTTTACTTGGTCAATAACTTTAATGCATAGAATATGAAACTTGCTCAGAATCTTAAATACTCTTAAATCTAATGCCTCACATAGAAACATACTCAAAACGTTCTAATCTGACCTTGACAAATCACACACACACACACACACACACACACACACACACACACACACACACAAACACACACACACACACACACACACACACACACACACACACACACACACACACACACACACACACACACACACACACACACACACACACACACACACACACACACACACACACACACACACACACACACACACACACACACACACACACACACACACACACACACACACACACACACACACACACACACACACACACACACACACACACATTCTTTTTTTTCCATTCAGCTGGATCTGATATAGTGTTCTTCCAACTTCACACAGACCCAGATCATATACATACACGTTTTTATTATGTGTGAAACATTCGTACGAATTCTTCATAGATTTATTACTAAAGTGTCTCCAAAAATTGGTTCGAAAAATTCACAACACCTACTTCTGATATATTCGTACGAATTTGTCACACATGGTGTGAAGAATTAGTACGAATTCATCACACATGTGAAATATTCGTACATGTATTTGTAAAAATTCCGGTTCAACAAGGCGACATGTTATCCTTTAAAAAAAGAATGTATTTACTTTGACATTGACATTACGGATCTTATAAGGCTTATCACCACATCTTCTCTACAGAAAACAAAAAAGCAACGTTTTAATTTACTAAACATATACAAGTACAATGGCATCTTATTTGCCTTCTTTAAGGAAAAGTTCCTATATCATATGAAAATGACAAGTGTATAGATTAGCCAAATGTATAGATGCGCCAAATAGATCAGTAGGCTAAATAGTAGATTAGCCAAATGCATAGATAAGCCAAATAGATCAGTAGGCCAAATGTTAGATAAACCAGATGTTATAGATAAGCCAAATGTACAGATCAGCCAAATATCTTGGTAGGCCAAATGTATAGACTAGCCAAATTTGCAGATAAGCCAAATGTATAGATAAGCCAAATGTATAGATAAGCCAAATGTATAGATTAGCTTAATGTATAAATAATCCAAATGTATAGATAAGCCAAATGGATAGAAAAGCCAAATGCATAGATAAGCCGAATATGTCGGTACATGTAGGCCAAATGCATAGACTAGCCAAATATATTGATAGGCTCCAAATGTACAGATAAGTCAAATACATCGGTAGGCCAAATGTACAGATAAGTCAAATACATCGGTAGGCCAAATGTACATATAAGTCAAATACATCGGTAGGCCAAATGTACATATAAATCAAATACATCGGTAGGCCAAATGTACATATAAGTCAAATACATCGGTAGGGCAAATGTACAGATAAGTCAAATACATCGGTAGGCCAAATGTACATATAAGTCAAATACATCGGTAGGCCAAATGTACATATAAATCAAATACATCGGTAGGCCAAATGTACATTTAAATCAAATACATCGGTAGGCCAAATGTACATATAAGTCAAATACATCGGTAGGCCAAATGTACATTTAAATCAAATACATCGGTAGGCCAAATGTACATATAAGTCAAATACATCGGTAGGCCAAATGTACATATAAGTCAAATACATCGGTAGGGCAAATGTACATATAAGTCAAATACATCGGTAGGCCAAATGTACATATAAGTCAAATACATCGGTAGGCCAAATGTACATATAAATCAAATACATCGGTAGGCCAAATGTACATATAAGTCAAATACATCGGTAGGCCAAATGTACATATAAGTCAAATACATCGGTAGGCCAAATGTACATATAAATCAAATACATCGGTAGGCCAAATGTACAGATAAGTCAAATACATCGGTAGGCCAAATGTACATATAAGTAAAATGCATCGGTAGGCCAATTGTACAGATAAGTCAAATACATCGGTAGGCCAAATGTACATATAAGTCAAATACATCGGTAGGCCAAATGTACATATAAATCAAATACATCGGTAGGCCAAATGTACATATAAGTCAAATACATCGGAAGGCCAAATGTACATATAAGTCAAATACATCGGTAGGCCAAATGTACATATAAGTCAAATACATCGGTAGGCCAAATGTACATATAAATCAAATACATCGGTAGGCCAAATGTACATATAAGTCAAATACATCGGTAGGCCAAATGTACATATAAATCAAATACATCGGTAGGCCAAATGTACATATAAATCAAATACATCGGTAGGCCAAATGTACATATAAGTCAAATACATCGGAAGGCCAAATGTACATATAAGTCAAATACATCGGAAGGCCAAATGTACATATAAATCAAATACATCGGTAGGCCAAATGTACATATAAGTCAAATACATCGGTAGGCCAAATGTACATATAAATCAAATACATCGGTAGGCCAAATGTACATATAAATCAAATACATCGGTAGGCCAAATGTACATATAAGTCAAATACATCGGAAGGCCAAATGTACATATAAGTCAAATACATCGGTAGGCCAAATGTACATATAAGTCAAATACATCGGTAGGCCAAATGTACATATAAATCAAATACATCGGTAGGCCAAATGTACATATAAGTCAAATACATCGGTAGGCCAAATGTACATATAAATCAAATACATCGGTAGGCCAAATGTACATATAAATCAAATACATCGGTAGGCCAAATGTACATATAAGTCAAATACATCGGTAGGCCAAATGTACATATAAGTCAAATACATCGGTAGGCCAAATGTACATATAAGTCAAATACATCGGTAGGCCAAATGTACATATAAGTCAAATACATCGGTAGGCCAAATGTACATATAAGTCAAATACATCGGTAGGCCAAATGTACATATAAGTCAAATACATCGGTAGGCCAAATGTACATATAAATCAAATACATCGGTAGGCCAAATGTACATATAAGTCAAATACATCGGTAGGCCAAATGTACATATAAATCAAATGTAAAGATTAGGAAAATGAATATATAAGCCAAATGTATCGGTAGATCAAATGAATAGATAAGCTAAATATATCGGTAAGCCAAATATATATAAGCCAATTGTAAAGATCAATATATGATAAACAAAATGTAAAGATAAGCCAAATGTATAGATTTGCCAAATCTATGGATTAGCCAAATGTATGGATTAGCCAAATATATCGGTAGGCCAAATGTATAGATTAGCCAAATATATCGGTAGGCCAAATGTATAGATTAGCAAAATATATCGGTAGGCCAAATGTATGGATTAGCCAAATATATCGGTAGGCCAAATGTATAGATTAGCAAAATATATCGGTAGGCCAAATGTATGGATTAGCCAAATATATCGGTAGGCCAAATGTATAGATTAGCAAAATATATCGGTAGGCTAAATGTATGGATTAGCCAAATATATCGGTAGGCCAAATGTATAGATTAGCAAAATATATCGGTAGGCCAAATGTATGGATTAGCCAAATATATCGGTAGGCCAAATGTATAGATTAGCAAAATATATCGGTAGGCCAAATGTATGGATTAGCCAAATATATCGGTAGGCCAAATGTATAGATTAGCAAAATATATCGGTAGGCCAAATGTATAGATTAGCTAAATGTATTGAAAGGGTTTTCTAAAACAAAACATGTCTAGAATACGACACTATGACAAGGTCGTATATGTATAACAGCATAGATTAAAATTAAAAGAACAACAACACAAGACACTTCTAAGTTTCACGTAAAAGTGGCACAAAACCTGGAAAGCCAATATGGAATTGTTAATTAATATTTAAGTTTTTGTTTTTGTTTTTGGAAAAGAGATACTGCTTAACAATTACAAGAAAAACAATTGGACAGCTGAAGTACTAAGTGCTTGTCCTAAAATAAATGCTTTCCGGTGTTTTTTCTAGGTCACTATAATCCGACAATACCACATAATACTGCTGGGAATCAGAGTACATATTAACAATTTGGCTGGTACAAGAACAATGGAAAATATATGGGTTAAATACTTAACACTACTGATTTCATCTCCGTTATTTTGCACATAAACAAACTATTTTTAGAGTATGTATCAGTAGAAAGCATTTCAGAGTATTGTAATCTAAAAGCGACATAGTCTCTGTTTGTCAAATTCGCATTTTTAGGTTTTGGTTTAAAAAGAAAAGCAAACCTTCGTTGAAGCACATTGAATAATGAAATAAACACTACCTCTCATTACTATATCATAAGTGAACATATTGTAATTCAAAATATCATGCTGTCTCTTAGGATTGGGGAATCAAAAGCGTTGCTACGCTTTTCAACAGTTTTAGCCATTTTAAACTCACCAATGAAGAATATATCCAAACTGCGAATAGTTATTATTTCATATTAAAACAAGAGACCGTCGAAGACGGGTGATGCTCCCCGAATGGGTATTTTGTCACAAAAACGGTTTGTTGTATAGCTATGAAGGTGATTTTTTTAATGGAGTAGAGCTATAAAATCAGACATAATTAAACCTGTACGTATGAAGGTTGAAGGGAATGCCTATTTCAGCCACTTAGTTAACTTGGGGAACAATGGGACTGGTCATACTAACAATGGAAAAGAATTCAAGAAATGCAATTCATTGTGTTTTGTACTTTATAAGGTAGAGTGATAGACTAAAAATGTATTGGCGGGACACGATTTTGCTTCAAGGTCACACTGTGGGTGTCCGACGATGCTTATTACCTGACCTCTACAATTCAATGCATCTTAACTGGTAACAGGTGTGAATGTTAAACAGTGAAGGGGTGAACAATTACCGTTTAAGCAAGAATCAATATGGCCGATGTCGTTTTGTTTGTTTTTTTGTTATAAGATTTCAGGTTAGTCAAAACAAATTTGTGAAAGTCTTCTTTAGAAAAGAATCTTACTTTTGTTTACTAAACGTTCGAATGCTAAAATACATTTGAACTTTAGGTATGTATCCGAACGTTTGAAAGTTCGCTTACATCCCCTGTAATATTATAAATAGGCGTCAATGTATATAAAGAACAGTGGTTTGGAGCATGTTATATTATAAATAAGTGACTTTGTCATATATTCTTATTCGTGATCACAACAATGTTACTTGTGCAGTGTGGCGGTCGTAAAAAATCTCCCCTTGCATGTAATCTATGTTGTCATTTAATTCATCATATAAGGATTTTGTTACGTGTATTTTCTTTGATGAATATTGGACTTTGGTTCCTCAATTCCATCTTCACATGAAGAGGATTCTACAACCATTTATTCTTCTCTGGTCATGTTTGTCATTTATTCAAAAAAGTTAAACTCACTTATAATCAACCACTTTTCTGTAGTTTTTCTAAACGAAATACATTGTAATACCCCTTTCTTTTGTAAACACTATGTGGACATTTTTGTCAATGACGTCACTACTTTCGTCATAACTTATCAAAGAAACCATCAGCGCCTGGACATTTTGTATTCAAATAGATCGGTTTTCTTTTTATTGATTGCATTTGAGAAACCCATTAGGAAGTGCGAGGTTAGAGCTCTGTAAAACCGGGTTAAGCACCCCTGTCGGCCGTTATTGCCGACTAACCGTTTCAAGGCGGTAACTGTCGGGTTTGCTCTTTTCGTTAAATGACTAATCACAAATTTGGTCTTACTTTTCAGTTGGCTTGCATGTGAAATACCCTTGTCCTGTACCTTTTTTCCTGTACCAAGTATTGGCATTGAGTCGCTGTTTGGCCAATTTTTCGATAATTTAACACAGAAACGAAATGCTATATTGTTTACATTACATTTTCACAAAATAACAGAGACACTCTTTATCAAATTGTACATTAGTTACGCAAGACTTTGGCGTAAAAAAATAACACAACAATTTTCAATGTTTTTACTATCAGAAAATCTAAAAAGGCGCCTAAAGTCGTCTCAATTCTTTGTGTTATGTGCTAGTTAACTTGGTCGAAATTAGCTATAAGTTCCTTTATTGAATGGCAATGCACTTAATTTTAAATATAATGTGCATCGTTTGATTGTTTGATTCTGTCATCATCTTTGTAGTTTTTAATGATATAATATGTTTTTTAATAAAAAAGGTTAAAACTTTCTATATTACTTATATTTAACTGCTTAACTACACAATGTCAGACAGCATATGCATTTTTGTTATCATGATTACATGTTTTATGTTGTTGTTGTAGGTTAATGTGATCTGAGTAAAAATGGACACCCCTATTTTGAATGTGTCTACTAGAGACTCGAGAAAGTGTCTTTTCAAGTGGACAGAACAACATGATAAAGAAAACAATACAGGCGACTGCTTGGGAAGTCTGGAATCAAGCCGATCGTCAGCAATCAGAATACGGCGTCGTACCATTGGTTTGTTCACTGGACTAATGTGTGCATTCCGTGCAAAAACGCTGATACTTGGACAGTCTCTCATTGGAATACAACACACGTCCTGTTTAACACACAAAAAAAAACACAATTCGTTGCAATCTAACCATTTACTCGTCGATGTTACCACTCTGACCGCTATTTTAAAAATGACCGCTCTAACGTCCAGCGATCGATAATATAGTCCGAAGTTGCGTGCCGTGTGCAAAACGCGCAGCCTCCTCTGATATTGAATATAGAGGTATATTTTTGATGCAATTTGTGGGTAGCATGCTGTTGCGTATGTTCTCATGGTTTGCCGTTGACGATCGTGCATAAAAATACACATAAATAATTCACAAAATATGTGTAGGTACATTTGTAAATGTGGAGGTGATATGGTGATAATGAAGCTATCTTCAGAAGTTGCTGAATCCTTTAGGATGTTAATGTCATATGTGGTTTTATAAACATAGCCTTTAGCCATATCTCGATTTAGGTCATCTCTATACTATAACACCGACAGTAAGCCGGTTTGGTGAATTTTGTATCTCAGTATCGTAAGATAGTTGCTTCTATAATAATATATAAAATTATATTTATACGAATAAAACACTTATAAAAAGCATTGAAAGTATACTTATGTACACAGAAGCTTTTTGTAGAACGTTTAATTGTCAGCAATGTTCAAAAGAAGTCCGTGCCCATAATTCTTTAAGTGCTTTCACACATTCTGGTTGTTTAGTAAGCTGTTGACATATTGCATATGTGGGAGACATGAGATAATGCAGTTTGATATACAAGCTATTTACAACTAAGCTGCAATAGACAGGTGTGTCTCAATATGAAAGGCTGGATTTGCCAACAGATGGTTTAAAATTTAAATAAAGTTTTAGTTTTAGACAATTCTGCATTATAACATATACGATTAGATTAGAAAGATTGTCTGGGAGCGCCGATTTTTGAAGAACAATTTCAATGTAGCATTAATGGAAATTTTAAAGCAATTCCCTACAATGGTCGATAATTGAGGTCATATCAAATGACAGAGCAATGCATCTACTCTACGTTCTTCGTTTTAGTATGTTTCTCCTTTGTAACTACAATGTAAAACGGTTTGTTACATGTTAACCTTTTGCACATATTTTAAACTACTCTGACAGCCACATTTCAAAACATTACCATTTTCTTGACATGTAAAACTTTTTTATAATGACCTTTTTAAGTGATTCGCTGAACAAATATTACTCTTTTTTAATAATTATATTACGTTGTCAACTGAAAATCTGACGTTTTACGGAACAAAACTTAAATTATGGCTTACATTTCGAAAATCTTTCAACAAACTAATATGCCATTTATCACTTATATTTAGCGTTTGGTCCTGCTACCTAGGTTTATTAAATCAGAACTGCAAAACAATATTTTTAGACAAATTGCATGTCATATCGCATTCATAAGTGTACACAAGACATTGACTGACTTATTCTATATTGGTATGTTTTCTAAAAAAGGAAGCGCGAAGTCAGAGCTTAAACGCCTCAGTCTGTCCTTTTGCCGTAACACGGCGGTAGCTGTTCGGTTTCACTGTTTTTGTAAAATTTCTAAATTCGTGATATTTTTACATTTACATTAAACTGGTGTGCGTACACCATTGGCTTTTCCAATGTTAAATAATATTGCTTGTACTCATACTACAATAAATAATTGAATAATAATGGGACTTTATGATCCTAGCAGTATGTATATTTATACATTTGAGCTTTTTTTGAAGTCAAAATATAATTACTCTAAAACAGCAAGTGGTCCTGTGCTCATTTAATAATTAATCATTAAAATCCAATTACATTACCACTTAAACATATTTTTCTTTATTTATTCAATATACAAGCATCGATAAAATAATTTAAAATTTTACCATGGCGCAAAGTGAGTTGTACTAAACAATCAAGATTGTATAGACTAATAACTGTTCGAAGATGATAATATCATAACGTAAATGTAGCTTTTTCTCTGAAACATTTAAACATATGGCGTTCAAATGAGGAAATATTTTTTTCGTTTACGCGATCTAACATTTAATATATCACGGTTTCGAGTTCAGATACGTATTAAGTTAATCAAGTAGGCCGTAGACGAAATTGCATTTTTCATTTATGTTTTTTTTATCATAATTTAATACTTATGTTATTAGCAAAGAACATCAACAACAAAACAAACAAACAAAAAACAAAACAAAACAACAACAAAAAAACAACAACACATCAACAACAAAAACAACAACGCAAGATTCCAAGATAGGGTGAAGTTTCAGGTGAATGCCATTCGAGCGAAAAGAACAACTTATCACAATATGTCAGCTTGGTCAACAATACGCCAATGGGTAGGGAAAGTAAAAAGAATAGCTATTCTATTGCAGTAAATAGTCCCTATTTATGCCGTGATATATCGTTTATTTTATCAAGGCAAAATGCTTCTGTTAGAATGTTTGACTGCTTTGTAAAAAAAATTACATAATTAATATCGTTTAGGTTTGGTTTCGCTAAATCGACTAGAACGTTTTAAGAATTTTCCGGAGCGATGCCTTATTTAATAATTGATATCATTCAACATTGTAAGTGGGTTGTTTCTTGCATCAGTCCTTTTGATATTAAGCTATTGAAGCCAAGTCAATGAATATACATTATAGTTTTGCTACATACTTAAGATATAAGCAATACATGAATGAACCAGTTAAACTGAAAGTACTTCAGATCATTTGTGCTCATCTTAGAAGTTAACACAGAATCTTTAGACATTCATTTTTTGGCGAAGGATTTAGCTAATTACACATTTTTCCTAAGTGATGATTAAGCCAAATTTGACGGGGTTTTTTATTTTTTTTATCGAATCATAAAGTAAATTCTTAAGCAAAGCTTTGGTGTTACTTTGATTGACTCACCAATCGTTAAAAACTACAACAATTGGTCCATATTAACTTATTATAAATCCTATCGCATAGTTGTATAGATATCAGTGAATGTATTCGGTGTGTATATAGTGCTGTGTTGATTGTTTAAGTCTTAGCACATCGCACTTTATAATAAGCTATACGCAGATGTTTTTAATGAAAAATGCCAGGTTCTCCTTGGATATCCGATAATCATTAAACCAATTATTATATATCCATCCCTCAATCTTAAATATTATTTATCAGAGAATAAACACAAACAGAAATAGCTAACGCGGCTTCCAGTTAATTAAAACCATTGATAGCATAATGACTGCATCTATGTGTTAGTCTTGGTCAGATGTTTGAACTAGTATTCCTACTTCATAAAGAGTGCTGTTAAGACTAAAATAATGTGTTTTTATATTTCTTAAAATATTCTTAGAAACATTGCATTATTGTCACTTATCTGCTTGTACGCCATTTGATGCATACCTTAAACACAGAACAGACTTTTAAGAAGCAACGAACGGTTTTCTTCCGACATATAAAATGAATTAAAAATTAAAATAAAAATATACATAGATCGTAAACACGTGAACGTGTATTAATGTTCATTTTTGGGGGTTCTTTTTGAAACTTTATTTTAACGATTTATTTAGACCATCGTTTGTTTACATGATCACAGATGTCAATATAATGAGGTCTATTACTGTACAACCACCATTCCAACATCAATAAATCATGTGATTTGTTAATAAAGCCTTTACTATAATGACATGCTATGCGTGTCACAGATATTCAACTATATATAAATAATCCATATTTTTGCATGGTTTTCTTTCATCATTGATCATGAAGAAAACTTTTGTCTATTTGGAAAATTAATTTAGTATTTAGTATTTTCACTGAAAGTTATGAAAGTATTAACTATTAACATCGTTTTCTGAATGTATCGAAGTTTCTAAATTGCCATAGTACGTGTAAATACCCTGATCTTTGGTTTGTGTGATTTTAAGTTAAACAGTTTCATAAAGGTTACGTCAATTTGCTGTCTTAAGGTTGTTAAAGTGAGTAGTTTAACATGACTGGGTTCACATATACTAAACTGCGCGTGCGCGAAAACACGTCATTCGAATATGTTAGCCATAAGCATACATTAATTGGTACGATAGTGACGCGGAATTTTGCCTAAGAGGTGCGAGCACGAGCTTCTGTGCATTCTGTGCATTACGTACAAACAATAAATTGTATCATTTGTGCTGTTATTCAAAACTAGTCTGGCCACTGTTTATCTGACTGACTGATAACTGGTTTATTTAAGGGTCAGCTCATACATTAGTATTTTATCGTGACCCCGCCATGCTGCCCTGGCATGACTTAAAGATTTGTGACCAATGTGCCAAATATTGGGCTCCTATCAGGTATCCAATTTCGGTTACTACTTACATAGCTAAAAAGCTTAGATAGATTGATAATTTTGTAATTTGGTCCTAATATAAGGTGAGTATTTAAGTGTGTGAATTTCACCTCCTAACTTTTATCCTAAGTTCACCTTATAGTTGTACGGCATTGAACCCCTGTTTTACCCCCAATGTGGGGTGTTTATTTTTAGTGGTTTGGTGTGTATAAGGTTTGATTTTAGGTTGACATCTTCCAATTGTTGAAACGAAATTGTTATAAGAAGGGGTCCTCCTATGCCCATTTCCTTTCTGGCAGTTGTGGGGGAAGTTTGTTTTTAAGTGTGTAGGGGTCCTGTGCCTATTAACCTATTAATCATGCCTGGACGACCGAGGCCCGACCGCCCCTAAACTATTTTCCTTATTGTACACTTTTTATCTATTTATCTCTGTCTGTCTGTCTGTCTGTCTGTCTGTCTGTCTGTCTGTCTCTGTCTCTGTCTGTATGTCTGTCTGTCTGTCTGTCTGTCTCTCTCTCTCTCTCTCTCTCTCTCTCTCTCTCTCTCTCTCTCTCTCTCTCTCTCTCTCTCTCTCTCTATCCCCTACCTACCTAAGTCCCTTCCCCCTCCCTCCCTCCATCTAACATTGTCAACTTTACATTGTTTTATTGAAGTCATTTAAGCCTTTAAAGATACCAGATCCCTTTAAGATAAACTCTACAATTAATCTTTAACATAGACGTAACTTAACGCTTTCGAACATTCGAATGAGGGGTTTTGAGCGTTATCAAGTTTAAATGTAAAACACTCACTCTCTCTCTCTCTCTCTCTCTCTCTCTCTCTCTCTCTCTCTCTCTCTCTCTCTCTCTCTCTTTCTCTCTTTCTCTCTTTCTCTCTCTCTCTCTCTCTCTCTCTCTCTCTCTCTCTTTCTCTCTCTCTCTCTATATATATAATGTTGATATAGCACCTTGTAAAGACCTAGACCTAATTTCCTGTTTGAACAACAATTTTGATAGAATTCCCCAAACATATTCGAGACGCCCTGCACAATTAGCTATGTTAAACTAAGAAAACCACGTGACCACTTATTTTTGAGATCACTTTACATGAACATTCGGGAAATCAGTTCTGACATCGATACTTGGGTTTAGGTGAAACACCCTTCGTGCATATTTGTAAATTTGGAATAATGCACAGTTATTGATTGTATGTCTAACAATTATTGTAGTGATATTAATAGCCTTAACTAACTCAAAAGTAATAAATAATGAAGCAACTATTCACAAATACCCCAGAACAGGGTTATGGTGTTGTTACATGTATTAGCTATAGGCAAACTGTCGTATACCACCTTTAAGTCCTATATGACATCATGGCCAAATCAGATATGCGGCCATATTGAACATGGTATTTTTTTTAATTTGTTAGTGTAAAAAGCCTCTGTTTTAACTATACATTTGTCAAACCATTATTGTTAGTTTGTTTTGAGTATCATAGATCACCATTTGGATCAAGGAAGTTCATAATCAATGCCTCTTTTGTCAAACATTGGCCTTGGATATAGCGGTTTTTAATAAAAACTTTTTATATTGTTAAATACAGTCAATAACTCAACATGTCAAATTACATTCAGTCGAGAGCATTCTAGATCATTGTTAGATTTATACAGAATTTATAACATATACATACATATACTTAAATTTAAAATTCTGTATAGTATATATATATGAAAACATATATCAAAGCAAAAAAAGAAACGCATTACTTTTGGAAAGAATGGAAGGGTGGTTGCATATACATGTTTAAGTATGAGTGGGTGCAATATAAATTGATTATTGATTGTAGGCGAATATCATTGAGTTAGTGATTTCAATGAACATGGGGCTAAATAAATAAACGTCATTTAAAATCTCATAAATTGTATGTCAGTGAAAATATACAGCTCAAATGTTATTTGTTAACTTTGTAAATTCCACTTATTTTAATTTATTTTAAAACAATATATCTTTATAATTAATAGCTAAACATAAATTTTATTTCACGAAGGGCGTTATAATGCCATAATATTTTCAATGCCCGTTAAGCTAAAGCGTCACCTGATGTTGATTTGCAGATGATCTGCGGACCGAACGAACTGCAGGCTTGATGGTAAAGCTATGATCAATATTTAATTTAAACTATACAATAATAGTTTATATTTAATTATATTAATTTTATATTAAAACCGGAGTAGTGGTAGTAAACATGCCTAATATCAACCAAAGACTAAATCCGACCTGTAAGTACATGCGGAAATATATCATCAAACATCGTAATTTTAGAACAACCTTAAGAATTTTAAAATATTACAGAACCGCTATTAGTTAAAAAAAAACATATAAACATAAACTGGGAATGATCCAAAACGCAATGAGCATGACCTCCTGGGAGTGATACATTATCACCTTAAATCACCGGCTACCTCCAAGTCTAACTAACACCTGCTGGGTATTAATTTGTTATTTATTCCCATGTGAGATTTTGGAACAAATGCTTTCGACTTGAATTCACAGACAATGTTGTATCGACGATATACGCCCACATTGCGCCTATTAATTTTATTTGTCATATCCCGAAGGAGATTTTAGGAACTAATATTATCATTATCTGAAATTGCTGAATGTACACAGTCGACGTATTGTCTATGAATAACCTTTATCTATTTTTGAACACGCGATTAGATATTTCGCATGAGTCCACATCAGTAAACTGTGATGTCTAGTGATTAAATGCGATTGAATATAACATAGGATAGGCGATGTTTGAATATTGAACATGTATGCACTGCGGACAATTAATTGTTTCTTATATTTTTAATAATTACATTGATATGTGGGACAACTGGCCTGTCAAATAGCTCGATAATATTCGGAAATTCGGAATATTTTCTATAGCTCCATAGTTTGCTAAACATTCTCTTGCGTTACGTCATTGCTAAACAAAGAAACACATTCTGACATGATTGCAATGCAAATGTCATATGTGGGCGAAAAATGAAATAAGGCAGGTTTATTTGCAAATTGTTCAAATCTAATGGAATTAAAAATGATTTTGTTTGAAATAGAACCATTCGATTTGTCGTCATTTAACATTTAACTTAAGAGTCTTGCAAGAGTTTCTTAGTTGCATTATTTACATTTTGAACAAATGAGTCAATATATAATATATAATTAAGTGTATAAGATACAGGCGCCAAAAATAAGAAAAATGCCATATAAAAATTTCCACAGATATTAACATTTTAACTACCACTAGACACAGGCATACAGAGTAAATGTAAAAGTGACGAAACTTTTCTAAGAAGTCTGAAAAATATTTTATAGACCAAAAATGTTAATTCTGTAATTTGCATACACATTTTTGCGATATTTAACAACGTGATTACGAACTGCAGTGAGACAAGAAAATAGGATACAATGGAAAACATTTTGGTCGTCCTAGGGTTGTCCTAAATATATAATTATTGAGAGTTGAAATGCATAGAAATTTAAGAACAGTCTGAAGATCGCAGGCTTGACTGGTTTATTAATGATCTTTTCATAAATTGTTAAAATAAATTGTGATCATCAGTGCTAATTCCAGATACTGATATAGGGGATATGTTATAATGCATATCGAATGTAATGGTACATTTGTTACATTCGTTTGAATTTGGATTCAAGATTTTATAAACACAACAGACTATTAGTATAACTATACATCTGTTGATTATATGAATACATACACTTAACAATTAACGTTTATACACATAATCGCAAAAGCATACTTGATTTAAACGGATAATAGAGGAAAACAGCATGCTTTTTACATATCATTGAAATAACATTCCTAGCATTGTCTTCTTTTATACAAAAGAAACTACTCTTGAAGACAAGCAACGTATTGCAAAATCATTTGTTTGTTCTGTGGAGTATTGATTAAACAACGTCTACTTAAAGCATAATTTAAGATTACGTCTGGTGAAAATTTATTATAAAGATATATTACCTTAGTTTTTTTTCTAACAGCAGTGAAGACAACTTATATATACTTGAAAACTACGGTACTTCAATTATTAAGAAACCACATCCTTAAGGGAATCTCTTATTTCGCATTAAACATGCTTTCCTGAGACAATTTCACCATTCAACAACTAGATTTATATTTTTACAACCATCACTCCACCGTGCCTAGCTAAGCCACTAAACAAAACCAGAAATAGCTTACGTGACGTCTAGTGGAGAGATTATGTTGTTGAAGCGTCTCAGCATCTTAAGTCTAGACCCTTCATTCGTTACAATATATAATATTTTAACTTGACTTAGCTTAGTGCGAATTGATTAGACATAAGCAATTGATGTTGATCCGATCAGCCAGGTGAATTCCTTCTGCATTTTTCTAACCATTTCTCGATTATTGCACTCTTGAATGTAGACTGATGCTTGCTATAATCTAAGATTAGGTATGACATTGAACAACTAAGGTTGCATGCAGGTGTGTGCTAAAATGCCAGAGACGAAACATTTGTTCCGCTTAAAAATCGAAGGCTAAGTAAAAAAATATTTTAATACAGTTTTGTATTTCCTAACTGATTTTTAATGATATGAAGATATGAAAAGGTCCATTGAGAATGACCACAAATATAAACATTTGAACTACCCCTAGACAAGGGGATGCACACAAATGTAAAAGTGACAAAAACATGTACACTGAGATGAGACATTACACACATGGAGAAATAACAACAATTTCCGCCTTGGAACGGTCAGTCGGTAAAAGGTTCGACTAATGTGCTTAAACCTAACTTGTGGAGCGCTCCAACTTTGCAATTTGTGAAGTCTTTTTTCTTAAAGCTAGGCATGTAAAGAAGATAGAGTATAACTAGGTCTATATTTCTGACATAGATTAATTCGAAATTACACGCAAAATACGTTTTAAGTAAATCAATTAAAGTTGTAAATCAGTTTAAAATTATGCACAACCGGTGATTAACGTCACGTGGTTCTCTGACTTTAAATGTGTATGTTTAAATAAGTGTGTGCTACATGATTAACGCAACAAGGCATTGAATACAACATTTTTTAGGAATTTGAAGAAATTGATTTATTTGCAAATATGTTATATCGACATAACAGATGTTAATGACCACTACTTCATTTAGTCATATACATCTAAATAAACAACGACGAAATTGATATAGGGTAAATTAGATAAACGTGTTTGACTCTTTTTAGCACATAAAGATCAAATATAAATTTATTTGTGCCTACTTTATCTTCTTATAACGATTAGTCTATAATTTTTATTTTGTGAGATAATGCGCGGATGGATGGAAGACATAGTTTTATGACATTCTGATTCTGGTGATGATAGTCGGTCTCGTAGGAGTACAGGGCATTTTTTCACCGACTAGCGTCTATCGCACATTACCAGAGAAGGTCGGCGCCTAGGTGTTGTTTTGTGTGGGTCAGGAATATACATTGATTTAATGGCGTTAGACTGTGATATTTACAGCATTTCAAAACGAAATTCCAAGGCAATTCCATCATCGAAATGTTATGTAATGTTGAACGCTAAACTTGATGTTTATATTAGACTCTAAGCGCAATACAATTAACGAGCTCATATCACATATGACTGTTATGTTAAACATTGCATGTAAAAGTGAACTTATTATTTGTTCACATTTTCATACAACACGTTATATGAACCTGTTAATATTTGCCAAGCCATTAGCGAACCAGTCTTGGCATCGTCAGTAAATTTTGTATAATGACATTCAATGTCAGATTTTTGAAATGAATTAACTTATTCAGGGCAGAAGTTCACAGCTGATGTCGTGGGAGGGTTGCATAGGGTCATGCCTATTGCCATTGTTTGTCGAGAATGCTCGTGTATCGCCAAAACATGAAAACTGCAAAACAATGCAAAGAAACATTGTTGATAACACGTACTGGTGATGAGGTTTTTTCGGCCGTTGCTTTCCAACCTCCTCACTCTTGACGCACTAACAAATGTTTACACAAGGTGAGACCAAATTAATATATAAGGAGCCTCTCATTGGTAGAAATTGCAATATTATTTACCGCAATGTGCCAATTAAAAGTCCCGGGGTAACATGCTGGAATATGCTACATTTGTACGCTATAGTGCATCAAAATATCACTTGATCCTAAAATAAAATCCATGTCAATCAAGACAAGGTAAATTTCACGATAACGGATTTTAAATTGAATACAATATTCCTGTTCTAAATTTAGTCCTGAATATGTCTTATTTTTAAAAAGGAAAACCCCTAATATAATGCAATATCATTTTTACGAAAAGCGTTCTGCATTTAATTTTTGTTTAGAAACGAAATAAAGCATGATTATAACAAATGAAACACGAATTTAAAAGGCACTTTTTCATTATTCACCGAGCTTTAGATTTATTTAAACTTTTCTAAAGTTGTCTTTATAGTATTCTGGTTTATCTACCTAATCAAAATACCTTTAGCACATGTTTTGTCCTGACTTTAAAATTGACTTTACCAGGGACTGAATGTGTTTATTTATCAAAATTTATTAAATTAATGTTATTTTAATAATTTTAATAATAATAATAATAATAATAATAATAATAATAATAATAATAATAATAATAATAAAAACAATTGTACCATCTAAAAAGTCGATATATGATGCAGAAAAAAATATCACAAACACAAAGTGTAATGAAAAAAAAGTTACCTTCTTGTCCTTAATGGTATTTGAACCAATACCTGATAGATTAAAAAATGAAAAAAAAAACTGATCTATTAAGGGTGTGTGGTATTATACAAGTTCTACCTTACTTACATATCAGGGTGACCTGATATAATGCAAATGGATATTCAACTTGTTCATTAAAAATGGATACTAAAGTGGTTTTCAAGAAGTATTTTTATCGAAATAGAAGCTATTAGATTTGCCAACTAATACACCTAGCTTTTGTGCGGTGTCGTTTGCGAGTTATGAGAAACCTAAATTTCGGAAGCCTCAAGGATTGACCGTGTATGACATTGACTACCTGGGGTCAGTAAATGTCTGGAAAACTGTAGTGCCTGTACAGATACAACTGTTTATGTCGAAGATAACTAGACGCGTCAATTGTATGCATGTTTCAAATGTTAAAATTAGTATTGTAATATGTTTAAACTAGAGGTTCAAGTGTTTATAATGTGTCATGCGGATATACATGAATTGCAGTTTTATGAATGAATAATCCCGCCTATGAATATCACTCAGTTACAAGAGGAAAGTGTCGAAACGGCGCGAACGTGAACAGAACGTATTTTCCACTGACTATGCATCATCTACAATGCTGAGATATTTACAATATCCCACGCATTCTGCCAGGTTATGTACGACAGAGATCATTCGGATCATCTCAGCATCACAGTCGGAAGTTACCGCACTCGCACGGACAAGAATGGCACACGCAGGATTTTTAGATTCAGATTATTACAGGGTTGTAGTGTTGGCCGAATAAATAACTGGTGGTTAATTTTGAACTAAGTGTATTGTAGCCACGTCCAGTAGCACTTATGAGAATTTCTATAGCTGGTTTACACGTTTAGTGGTTATAAGCGTTGACGTATCTTCAAACTTAAATTAAATAGGGTTGTAAAGAAAGCAATATCTCATTCCCATCAGCATCATTCTGGAATTACATTAACCTAATTCTTCGGGAAAATCGACAATCACTTTACTTCCTAATCTTAATATTTATTCTATCACCTTTATTTTTCGGGAGATAGAACATGAAGGAAAAATAGCTAATGGGTCTTGCAGCCTAATGTTAAACATATGTTTTTGACGCCAATGCGTCTGTATTGATTTCAATGCCTTAGTACTGTATTTGTTTGCGTAATTAATATATTTTATGTTAGAGGAAACCAGTACGATAGAAGACCACATATTCTTCTGACTCATTTTTTTAGTTCTTGTATGTTTTTGTTCTGTGGTCTTCGAATTCAGATTTGCTTCTGGTAGTATATTATATCTGAAAATGGAAAAAAATGCCAAAACATATTACTTTTAATAATTAAAGGACAATCGATTGTCATTTCCGTCCCTAGTTTTGAAAGGTGAGCACTTTATTCTGCTAATGTGTTATTGGTTTAAATTATGGTTCAACATCTATAAATTGAATTCATAAAGACTATTTTATATTGATATGCTTTGCATGTCTCTGGTTAACAAAATAATTAATAGTTTTGCATGCTTGATTACTCCATTGAAAAACAAGGAACTAAAGAGAACTGCTGTTCACCTGACAATTCAATTTAAAGCTGTCAAGGAACCTCGTGGTAGTATATACAACTAATATTTATAATGAATGACTCGATACATTTACTTTGACTGAATCAATACTTTTGTCTTTGATAATTTTTAGTTAAATTGTTCCCAAAGAATTACGTCTACTGACTGTGACGTCACTTTCAATTTAATATATAACAAGGTGGACGACATGGTCTGTTTGCAACCGACACACGATTCATTTCACAAAAAGCTGAACATTGACAAACCATGAAGCATGATGAATTTTATTGTTTAATCCTTTCAATATATATATATATATATATATATATATATATATATATATATATATATATATATATATCCTTTAGAAGACTATGTTATCGTCAGGTTTGAAGAATCAGCAGACTTAATCCCGTTTAAACGCTTATTTAGTCATTGGAAACAATATCCACTTTTTCTGCTTTTTGCTTTTAGAAATAGGTTACAACATTTAATTCTTGTTATTATAGCGACGTCCAGCTATTTTGTTGAAAGAAGACCCCAGAAAATGTCTAGGTAGAACCACTAGCGCATTGCAGGTCAGCTGGAAGTCTTTCCCACATTAGGTCATTCGTCCCGATCGGCATTCGAACCCACGACGTGATAGGCTTAGCAGTTAGAGGAGCAGCAACACGGCGACTGTACCACTTTGCCACGGGCACCCTTCACTATCCACTAATCATAAACTTAAACTGTGCTCTGGCATCTACGTGTACATGCCATATGTTTGCGTCCGCCATAACCAGTTCCACTATTTGGCCGTATACTGACCCATTTTGCAGAAAAAAATCCAAACACAATCACGACCATGTAAGCGTCATGACAAAAGAAAAAACCGTATCAAGGAGGCTATAATACACAACAGTTTGGTCACGGCCCTTTGCGGAGTCCGACCCTTTAAATATATTTATAAAATATGTCATATCAATATTAAGCACATAAATGACACTTTAAATTATACGATCGGGAAACTAAATTTCCCAAGGGACACTTACTCAACGGTGCCATATTTATCACATTCTATAGTTCGTAACAATATTCATTCTTGTTTCCAACTGTAGCTGTCATTTTGTATGATCAGCATAAGCACGCGAAGGTGAAATATTAATTACCTTAATGCCAATCATCGAACATTGGTCTTCTATTTTTATACATCAGATAGATAGGCGGTTTGATGTAAACGGACTCATTATCTGGACCTTTCTTCCAAACTTAAAAAATGATGTTGAGAAAATTATTTACTTGATAAATGATTGAATCCTTAACAACACAATGTGCCTCCATTAGGACCCGAATGCTGTATTATGCTAATCGAATATGGCCGTCTTCGGCCATATTGACACAAACACGCTCTCCCTTTTAAAAATTATTATACATTCTATTTTTTCAGCTGAAAGTGTCATCGTTAATTTCATTCTTATGTTACTTTCTTAGATACATGTATTCTAGTTGGGGATAATGGCTCCACCTTCATAACTATATATTAGAAGCATTACTGCATCCTTGCAGGTATAATGAATTTATATGCTTGTGTGAGGAAGGAAATCTTAAACTGTCAGATATCACATAGGTACACAGAAACATAAGTATTTCATGGCAATCTGTTAACTACATAAATTACTCAACGCGCATTTTATACCATGTTGTTTGCAACACACAGTAGGCCAATATGCCCATGTGATGTAAATTACAGGTGCTCTGTAGAAAGAATGTTGGTCTACCGTGAAGATTTTAGGATCAAGATCACACATACTTATGTCAACCATATATGAATAAACACAGCAGCTATTTTTAAAACAGCTATATGGCCACAGTGTTTATTGTTTCATATTTACCCAGTTATCTTAGTTTTGACATGTTAGCCCCTACGAGAAAACTGACAACGGCGTTTTTTAAAAAGAAATGTGAAATTTCATCATTTGTAAAGACATCAATCACATCTTAACATCGCAATTGCATTCTTTAGAGAAATGTAATCGCAAGTGGCATGCCATCATATTAGTGAGACAATATCCGATCACCGGATCTCTGCATCTTAATCAACCACACCGCCGTTCTCAGCCCAATTTAAACAAACCAAAATAGTTTTACGGTGCTTCCAGTCTCATGGAAAGGCTGTGTCCATGTCGCCATAAATATAAGTCAACAGAGGTCTGGATTTTGCACTTGTTATAATATATTATATTGTAAGTAAGACCTGCTTACACAAACTGGTAGACCGGCTTACACAAACTGGTAGACCTGCTAAAATAAACTGGTCAAACTTACTCAGATGATCTTGGTCCGATCAGTTAGCTGGGCTTCTTCTGCAGTATTTGCCTTATTTGCGACAGTGTCTTTATAAAAATACTTTTTGCACATGCTGTTTAAAGTATTTAAATATAGCCGTTAACAATATAATCTGAGTGCAGATACTAGCTTAAAGATAAGACTTAGTGTCGTCGTAAACGATTAGCAGGATGTTTTCGTACTTCATTTACGTATATATAAAGAAATGCTGATTTTAAGTTATTAATCATAAGGGTTATTGATGCACAATTAAATATAATATGTTATTTTATGTTTATAACGGTTACTGATGACGGGATGAAGTATTTACTATGTCTGTTTGAAGATATTTACAATTAATTTAAGGTAGGGTAATGATAATGCAACACCTCCAATAAAATAACACCAACAATAGGCCTAAATTGCTTCGAAACTGGGGTGAGGGTGGGGGTACGGTTGTGGGTTCGAATTCTCTTTTGCCCTTCAAGTCTGTCACTTTGACATTTGTTTCTTCGTCACTTATACCATATTTATGAAGATTTTAACTGTGTTTTCATTTCACAAAAGAAGATCTTCCATGTAGTGTTTTGTTCTTTTTAATCTTTTTAGAACATGTGAACATTACCCATACCCATACCCGTGAAATCACGAGATACTTTGCCAAGTTTAAATTGTAATATTTCAACAACGCTAGGGGTCATGTTGCCAAAACAGTGATCCCATTTATACGTCCTAACATTCTGATGGGAATTCGACTTAATTTCATTATTTGCTGAACATGCTATTCCGATATAGCATATCGCGATAACTCATTAATTAATTATATTTCATTATTTCCCAGTCGACCACTTCTCATTTGGTCAAACATATTGATAATATGAAAAGGTAGATAAACATGATTAATTATTATTTTTGCATATAGCGATCTTACAGTTTTATGTTTTTATATTTCTGAGTTATTATTCTAAAAAATAGTTCTCTATTCATTTTGATTCTGTAATATTTCGGAGACTAGGTTGATGATATGGCTTCACAACGAAGTTCTTTTGTTAATGGGCTTTGAGTCAGTTGGGAGCATGTTTTTTTTTCGATTTATAGTTTAAAACACGTGTCTATCAAATGAATTACTGACATTTCGAGAAGGAGTAGGCGTCGATTTGTAAAAATATTGCATTGTTGAAATGCGTTTGAGATTTAATATTCACTGCAGGCATTCAGGTGCATTGGATATAATCATAATTTACATAACGTGCTAATATCACATATCAGCAACAAATCATAATAAATAATGAATGTAATATTGCAGCAATTGCGCATATTTGTTTATATTTATGCTTGATTTTTATAATTAATCCCGGGGCATCTTGTATTTAGGTTTGTTGTACATTGCGACCTTTACAATGTTGACATTTAAAAATTTCAACATAACCTAAATGATTTTGAAGGGTTTCAACGAGCGCTTATAAGCTCATTTTGATTGTCATAATCAAAAAGGGGTCAATCGCTTCTGTTTTTGGCCAGTCCTCTGTGTCAAACTTCTTGGTTAAATCATGGTTGTGTATCAATTTCATAATTGTTTCTAGATCTTATAAGATCAATCTTATACAGAAGAACATTGTTAAGGACACATGTTTGTATACGTAGTCGGCGAGTTGGTAATAATGTCGATATGCTTCATATATGTTTGGAAATTCTGGTTTGTTTCATGGCAAAGTGTATTACCCTGCAGGTTTATGAAAACATTGTTAATGTCATACATTGTATGTAGGCGACATGGCATAATGCAAAATGATTTTGAAATAGAAGTATTGATAACCAATGGATATGTGTTATTTTTATATGTCAATGCAATTGGCATTTTAGATTAAATTGGAATTGCCCACAAATTACTTGAAAATGTTTTAATGAGAGGTTAGATTTTGATGCTTTTTACAGATCAATCAGAGGTCAGAAAATTCTTTATGCAATGCAGACATTTTTTTAATTCGCTAACAGGATTTAAAGTAAACATTTTTATTGTGTGAAATGCATTATAGTTTATTAACATGATGGTTACAAACGTAATTACTTTTATTTCTGAGTGCTGTTTAAGTGTGTAGATACAATCGGATATTTGTGAAAAAAAAGGTTTTTAATATTGTTTGTTGTGTTGTATGTTAACAACATAATTATTACAAATTATTTATGCACATAAAAAATATCCAGAAAAGACATAACTACCTTCTAATGGCACTCTTTTAAAGTACTTCCGAAAGACACTTATGCTATGGAACTGTAAATATGCTTTTGTGAATGCACATATCTTCTACACGAACAATATAAATATAAAACAATCTATTTCAAACAGTTAATTTTAACACACCATATTGGTAAATTGTTCATCATATTTGTCAGTGCTCTTATACAACTTTGGTTTGCAGTCATTTCATTTGTTGTAATTAACTATTCGGATTTTTTTATTATGAACAATTGTCACACTGACACAAACCAGAAAGGAAACAATTCATAAAAAGAGTAAATCTAAAAGTTACTGCTTTGGAACGGTAAGTCCGCAAAACTGTTCGACTAGAGAGCTTCATCTTATTTATAGAGCTCTTACCTAACACTTAGTACTTTTTCTTGTTTAAATTCTCCCTCCTTCTCTCTCTCTCCTTCTTTCTAAAGCCTTGGAACAACCAGACGGCAAATAGACATATCGGGGTGTTTAAACCGATTTACAGACATCAAACCTTGTATTTCACGAGTGCTTGCAAAGAAAACATATCACTTTGAAAACAAAACAGTCCAAGTGAAACAAAAAAAAAAAGGAACGTTTTGGGTTGTAGAAGCTAGTACATCATTAGATAGGAGTGTAGTAACTAATTAAATATCAATGTACACCAGTGAAAAAAATACATTACAATTGTGATATGAAGAATTGAATGACAAAATATTACATGCACGGGAAGAAGTTTAACGGCCGTCTCGACTACACAGGTGTCATTGCTGTTGTAAAAAATATGAACACATGACATGGGTCTTTGAGTATTTTCCTAGGGAGTAATTGTGAGGGTTTATCCTGTATCATTTTACATTCCTAGTAGCAGCTTCTCGTCAGTCTCAATTCACAAGTGTGTACTGAGCTTGAAAATCAGAATTCAGACACAAACACTTTCAGTATGGACATAGCTTTAAAATTACAAATAATCGGAAACATGTTAAACCCAGAAGTATAAGCACGAGTCCTTTTTTATTCTTTTTGTTTGTGACACGGTAGAATTCTTTGATAAGGGCTTTAAATCCTTCATCTTAATTGCAGGCCCTTTCTTTTATATGTTTAGTTTGCTCAAAATACCAGATATAATCAGACGTTATGAGCCAAAAGATGTCATCTAGTATCATGTCAATAATAGTAATAAACTAAGGTCAGTATTTACCATTAATTATGAAGGATAAGTTTCGACATTTCACGTTTGTGACCTTAAGAATCATTTACAAATCATTTATAATTTATAGTATTACCCACACGAAAAATGATACGATACAGATTATTGTTAAATGTCAAATTTTAATAAATAAGGATGAATGCATATTTTGCGTATCAACTTTACGCCTTGTGAAGATGAGGAAACCCCCACCTCCGCCTACTTGCAGCAGGTTTATCAACTTGTGCAGTATAATTTTAACGCTTTACATCAATTAAAACTTATTATGCCAATTAGTAATCTAAAAGGAAGAATAATGACCGACTATCTGTATGCCTGTAACAACTTTATTACATTTAGCGTTTCAGCATCAACAGTTCAACTACATGAAATGTAACATCACATGGTCCAGAAATGACAGGATAATAAACATCTGATTACGCAATGTCTGACATTTAATCATAATTTACAAGTATTGCTCTAATTGCACAATGAAACATGCAAACGCGATAGTATCAGTCACACGGAAATATTACCACACGTAGATATAACTCCATATAGTGGACTTTTTGCAAATATAACTCACTTAATTGCAATTTCATCTTCATCTTAGATATATGTTTTTACAAATAAATGACCTTAAAAGGAAAAAAAGCTAAGAAAAAATAGCCTTTTCACTTATCCATGAGGTCCATTTACGGTATAAAATATGTAAAATATCTATATCTTATCAAAAAACAAACAAACAATTTCCGTTTATTTAAAATGTGATTGCAGCTGTAATATGGAGGGTCATGTAGGAGTCAGGGTGCTTCTGTAATTAAGAATAATATATGGCGATAAATGTATGATAAGTATCATAAAATGTTATACTTTAGGTAAAATACCATGACAAAATAACTTACTATTAACCAGAAAAAAGTCTGTGTTCCGCACACATGCAGCAAAAACACAATTTGTAATTAAATACTGCATTTTGTCGATTTATAGCAATCTTGATAGCACAAAATACTCTCCAAAATACTTTTTACCGTTCACTGTTTTTTTTTATATTTTAGGTCAGTTTGTGTATATCTGCCTTTTGGAAGAGAGTAAAACTTTATGAATTGATTGATTAGCAAGCGACGTTTATCTTCATGTAAGTATTGGACAAAATTTACCTTTTAGTTCCTTTAATTCAAATAAAGTCATGACACCCCGGTCTCAGCAGGACAAAAAATCTGAGATGAAAAAGAGTATGTGGCTTTCAAAACCAGGCTTATATGCCGTTATGTAAATGCCTCAGAATTATCTGCACCAGTAGTACGTAATAATAAGAGCATACGTCAAATGTTGACATCCTAGTTGAGACAATTTCTCCGGATATAATCATTGGCAACGAAACCTGGTTGAGCAGCGAAATCAGCTCATCAGAATTGTTCAATCCCTCACTGGTTTACAACGTGTACAGGAACGACCGGAAATCAGATGCACATGAGAGCGTACTGATATCTGTAAAGAACAACCTAGAGTTCACAAATATTCATTCTTGAAGTAAGGTAGAATTTATCTCTGGATCCCTTCTGCTACCCAATAAAAAGCAGATGGTCATTGAATCATATTACAGGCCAACTGATAGGGCCGACGAGCAGTACCTTCTCAACACATACGAGGAGATTTCCGCCCTGAGGTCCACACACAAGAGGGGTGTGTTCATTGTAGCTGGTGACTTCTATGCTCCTTATATGCATTTGGCAGACAACACTTTTACCGGAAGTAATTACCCACACAGAGGTTAGTCAGCGTTTTCTGGTCCAGTCACATGACTTGAACAAATGGTAGACTTCCCCGCTCGGAACGAGAATAACCTTGATCTGATCTTTACCTCCCACTCGGCGTTCATGACTCGCTGTAAACCTCTAAGACAACTGGCGTCAAAAGCGACCATGACATTCTGGAGGAATATTAGTCTAAGTGGCAGATGACCTTTCATCCCGATAAATGCACCGTATTGAGGATCACACAAGTAAACACCACTGTCGCAGATCAGCTACTACCTTCATGGTCAACGTCTTCATATTGCCGATGAGTGAATACCTAGGCGTAACCCTCAGTGATGACGTCCAATGGGACAACACAAACACACAGAAGCAACAGCAGCCAAGGCATCCCGTACTTTTGGATTTCTTCTACCTAAGAGACTGCAGCACAGCAGTCCGTGAAAAGACGTATCGGTCAATGGTCCGATCTACAGTGGAATATGCGACAGCTTCATGTCTATTACAAAGCAGAAGATGCCAACTGCCTTGATATAGTTCAACGTCGCACGGCCATATATGTACACAACAACTACACAGACAGGACTTCAGGATGTGTTTCTGAAATGGTCAATAGAGTCGGATGGGAACCGTTCAAAGAACGCCGTAAAATACTGAGACTAAACATGCTTTTCAAGATACCCCACAACCTAGTGGACAACCTCGAGGCAGCTCAGATTGTAAAATCCAGCGACAGTGGTATCAGGGGTGCCAATAGACTATTTCTCCCTTACAAAAACGTCACGGTGTATAAGCAGTCCTACTTCGCAAGAACAATACAATATTTGAACCGACTGCCAACCAAGACCACTGACATCCTGGTCATGAAGGCCTTCAAGGCTGCTCTTCATGCCTCAGTAGCAGCCCCGCCCCAGACCTCAGTAGCAGCCCCGCCCCTGACCTCAGTAGGAGCCCCGCCCCTGACCTCAGTAGCCCCGCCCCTGACCTCAGTAGCAGCCCCGACCCTGACCTCAGTAGCAGCCCCGCCCCTGACCTCAGCGTATTTAGCTCACGTGTGTACTACAGTTTTAATTGTACATAGCCAACATGTTAAATATACAGCTACCTGGAATTGCGAATGTTTTACCTTTACCAAATTCCGTGGACACAATACAATCCAGTCTTGGATTCCTGTCTTGTACAAAGAAGAAGAAGTCGTAACATTCAGTCTTATGGCTAAATCTTGTAATACAATCAAGTGCCGCTTTGATTAAAAATATACTCTTTTGAACAATGATATTGATTTTTTTCATAGAACATCTTTATCACATAAAACAAACTAACTACATGTATGTATATTTTATAAGCATCGCCACTTTTGAGAATAAGTTAAATAACATACCTGTATTTGCTTATATGCTTACAAGCTTAAATGGATACTGACCTCCGTTTGTGCTCAACATTAAGAATAATACTTTGTTAAATGAACATATTTATTTTAGAATTCCATTACAAAAATGATACAAAATTACAGTTTGCTGCTCTGTCATGCATCAAAGACTTAAATACATTTATTAAAGATCTGCATGTGGACCCTTGTCCTACAAAGATTGCCTGTTCTCTTTAAACATCACCGAAAGGTGACATAAAGGAACGGTTTAATGGCAGTCATTGTGTTCTCATTGCTTATTGAATCTGTTATTACATCTGCTGAATGTGTTTCTGTGTATGACAAGAAACGTTTTGCTTCTTAAATTTGAAAAAAAATGTTCATAATTGAATAATTTAAAACAGCAGTATGAACATATTTCAGTGTCCGATGAGAATTCGAACATGTTTTCAAAGCTTGTCTTTTAGTAGACTTTAATGCCACATAGAATGTTTTAATGAAAAAAGGGAAACATAAAGACGAGGCATTACACAAACACGGAATCAAAACACATACCTGGTAAGAACGCTAAGTCAGCAAAACGGACCGAGTGGATGCTGAAACTGGGTCATGTTGAAGTCTCCCAACGTTATTTATATAACTGTAATATAACAATGTTTTTAAAATTGCCTAATCACAGTTTACACCTGCACGGACAGTAAAAATAAAGACTGCCCTTTCCCCAAGCAGTACATTGTGAAGAAATAATCTACAATATGTACGAAAGATTAGTGCCTCATAGTAATCTTAAAACAACCTTAAAGGTAACTGATTACGTTGTTTCCAAGCTCAGAATTGATCATGGAAATAATTTCAGGACTCTTAAGCCGTTATTTACCTTGGAGTAATTTTCGGGAGTATCAAACTCCCTTCGTCAGCAAGTATTTCGTTATTATTGTTATCACGTGAATTCATTGTCATACGTGTATTACCTATTCAGTGATAATGAGTAAAGTGAAAGGGGCTGTTAAAATAAAGTGGCTATCATTAAAAAGAGATTAGAGTCTAGGCCTCTGTTCATGTGACAGAATAAATTCATGTGATGGCATGAAATAATTTCCATTATGACATTGAAAGCCTTTTGACGTTAAAAGTCTTTTTATGTTAAAAGTACATATTTATTTATGATAGAGGTGCACATTAATACAACGATGCAGCGACAAATGCTCGAATGACAATCCGACAGTAGTTTAAAAATGCCCTTTGTTTTTTGTTTTTTTAATTTTCTGACATCAACAACTTGTACATCTAAAGTTAAAATCATGTTCATGCATCTATTTTGTCTCTAAGGAGACGTAAATAATGTAGTGATTGAACTATTTTGTGGTAACAAAAATGTTGTCTAGAAAAAGTCAGTTATGGTTTTGTAAATTATTTGGGTTTTCATTTGACTATTGTTTTACATTTATCGCAAATGTGCCGTTTCTGGCATAACGTTTCTGGTATAGCAAATATTTACCATGTAGCGAATGCAGAACTTTTAAACCTAACTTGCGTTCATATATTTTGAAACTTTAAAAAGCCAGTGTGTTATGAATAGAAATTTATAAATTGTTAACAACAGTCAAAGTTTTGTTTTGCTTACTGTGTGTTTGTTTTAAATACAACACTACGGCTACTTATAGTAATTATAGAGACGTCCAGCTATTTTTGTGGATAAAGACCCCTGACCAATATCAGGATATAAAGACTGACGCAAGATAAGCTTCCCACATTAAGTCCTTCGTCCCGAAAGTCAAACCAACGCGGTGGAAGGCTAGGCAATCAGATCAATTACAAGTCGGCGACTCTTCCATTAAGCCCCCACTTGTCTTCTCAAAATGTTGTATACTGGGCGTGTTTGAAAAAATAATAATTAAATGATCATGTAAATTCAACTTATTCAACGTTTTCATATGTGCAGTTTATATAATGACGAGAATTATCTTGTCATAAGAAACTGTTCGCGCTATTTCAAATAAATAAATAACACAATTTAAACCTAAATTTGTGCTGTTTATACTTACACGAACTACCGTTTTCTTAGGTTTTGTATTATTATCAAATAATTTTAGTATTTAAGACACAATCAGAATGGCAAAACAAATTCCTGGAACAAGTTTCTTGCAATTCGTATGTCACAACTTACACTCTAGTTCATAAATAAGTTTGTTCAATATTTTCTGAACGGAATTAAGTGATAAATTGAACACTTCAGAATCTGTTCGAAAATATTTTATCATTTAGATTTTAGGGAAATTAGTCCATAATAAAAATACATCGTCTTTTGTAAGTCATTTATAATACCAGACACTTTCGGGAAATTTTGATCCCGTTGTATAACCATGACATTAATTTTTCCAGTTTTGTGCACTTATTGCATTCATCAAATAAAAAGTATTGATTTCATTACCGATAACAAAGCATACGTTGTAGCCAGCATAGCTATTATAGAATATGTTTATTAAAAGTGTTTTTTTTACATTTATTCGAAGTAATGTCGAATGCTTGCATGGTTTATTATCCCATGGCATTTATGGATGTGGTGTCAAAGTGCCAATTAAATTAATACCTCTATATTGTAAGGTAGGGATGTAAAAATGCGTTTAAATTAGTGTTCCCAAATGGGTTCTGGTCTTGTATATGTGTCATAAAATTATATTAATAAACCGTCATATATTAAATATGAAAAAGGTAATATTTTAGTTTTATCCCATCGCATCTAAGGCATTCTTTAACACACATTCATACAATACAAACACTATATATAGGAAGTATGTGTTGGGGTATATCTATACTACAAAACTAAAGACACATTTGTTAGGATAGTATTTACGTCTACAAAAAATGAAAAGGTCCTTAAGTGAACAACCATTTGAAAACAGCAAGTATAAATTAATTTAAAAGTGACAAATGCAATGCCTGGGATAATTACATAAACATATTTAGAAAAATCAGTTTTACTCTTAGTACAATCAGTGAATACCTTAAATTTGCCTTGTAAAGCGCTCCACAATCGCACTTCCTGAATTGCACTCCTGAAGTTTTATTTCACAGACAAAACAGAATATATGATAAATATATCTCATCAAAGTTTCAACGTGCTTTTGCTTTCAGCGTACAAAAATATATTTAATAACAATCATGAAGCTTGTGGTGTTCTTGTTTCATCGGTCATCATACATGCACTGCAACTGTGTTTATATAAGCCCTGCTGAAATTGGTCAATTGATATTATTAACAATAACAAAATATTTGAACCAATATAAGAATTGTATAGATTTTACGCTAGAACTAAGATTTGTTTCTATTTCTGGCGTAAACGCAATGCATCGGTATATGTGATACTGGAATGTAGTTACAAGTCAAACACTGTGCTCTTTGTGTATATGAAAACTGACATATATTTGCTCTTTAACTTAGTTTAATATATTTATGTATAGATGCATATTAACATGATATGGTTTATTTTATTAGCTTACTTTGAATGGCGCATATTATAGTGTACCACAAAGGTATTTTAGCATGTTGGAATACCAGTAACACAGGATGTAAACAACATATTATTCTAGCACATTAATCCGAGTGATCTAGACAAACACGTTTACATAAAAAAGCAAATGATACAGTACTTTGATTACAGATATAACGCTTCCTGCCAGTTTATAACAAATTTGCTAATCTAGTAAGAATAATATCAGAATGGTGTCCCCATAGAGGTGTAATCGGTTCAGTATTCTAGTCTGCCTGCCGGCAAGTACGAGTATTAATTAATATGTAATGCTGTAAAAGTCACAAGTGACATAAAATGACAGAGTGATGTCTGATTACATAGTCTGACACCAATCATTATATTCGACCGTTGCTTAAAACGCAAGAGCGCATGATTTTCCGATTTTTAGCTTATGCAATTGAAAGGACAATGGCCAATCCGAAACAAGCTGATTATGTTACGTATACGCCTTTCAGATATATTTGTTACACAGGTGTTGTTTATCTGTAACATGGACTGTTTCAAGTCTTTAACTATTGTAACTAGGTGTCCTAAACCACCTCAAATCTGCAGTTTGCCTTCCGAGTGGATGTATTAAGTTCTTTGCAAAGTGTTTTTTTCAAGGACGTAATTAAATCAAAGCATATATTGACTGCCATTGTTCCATAGCTGAAAAAGCTATGCGTCATATCGGGCGTTGTTAATCATTTTATAGCCGAAATAGCCGATATAACTCAAATGAATTGGCTAATATTTTCTTTAGTTATTAGCTCTAAAAATAGCCTCTACATTATTTTTTACTCTTTGCTGCTTTTCACATTTCCCAAAGGAGCCATTCTGACTGCTTGGGTGCTTGTTTATCTTATGACAATTGACAAATGCACATTTGCCCTGGCTAGACAGCCATTATCGATGCATACAGAGAAATGATTAAAATGTTCTCATGAATTATTTAAAGTTTCAATCAAATTTTACATACCATTAATTGAACCAGTCTAACACATATCACACGTTAATGCCCGTTATTCTTTCACATGTCTAGGCACATGTTATTAGTTCTTATTATTTGTTGCAAAGCTATTTGTTTGGTAAAGTTTGAGATTGTAAAGCTTTCATATTATTGCATACAAAGCATGCATTGAAAACAGGAACGTGGCCTTAGCTGGCTTCACACTGTGGTCATAGTGGAGGGGTGATTAATGGGTTGAGGGAAGGACGTAGTGGTGGAATGGGTCTAGCCGGATGGACACATTGTCGAATGGTTTTGTTTACCCTTGCCTTTTTAGGCTGCAGTGGTACCAGGAAAGGGGTGGGTTTAGAGTTTTACTGACCAATGACAATGCAATAAGTCGATGTGCATCAAGTGTCACTAATTGTTTTACGACCTCTTCGCCTATGATGCATCTGTTTGTAAGAACCAACCGTGTCCAGCTGTGATCTAACAGCATGGTGTTATCTTTGGGACAAGTGGAGTGGAGACTAAAAGAAGGCCATTTCAATGCCTTTCAGTATGCATATATATATGGCTAAATATAGCACGTTAACATTTAACAATAAAATGACATTGTTTGGTAATGTATTACGTCAATAATTGGCGGTTTTCCGATGTAAAAACTATCCCACTTTACCCAAAACTATTTACAGAGCATTCAATTAGGCGACACTATCTCGCATATATTATGACTATAGATAAATATTTTCTTCGTCCAATGAATCTATCTGACTTAACTTTCAGAACCTATCTAAAAAGATAAATATGTACTTTTAAATGAAGCATTTTCATTTAATTTCATTTCATTTTTTAAATGGCAACGTTGGAATCAATATCTATGACAAGAGGAGGCTACTTGAATTTTATTATGGTGAATGATCGATACCTTGATACATGTAGGAAGTCACTTCGTACATTATCCTTTTTCACTCTAGCTTAAGAATTCAATGCAAGAAGCCATATATCACTACAAAATTGTTACAACCAAACTTCAGATTCCAAAAAGGCGAGTTTAACATTCTTTCTCCGTAATGATGCTTCAAAGAATAACAGCACGTTCATATGCAAAAGGAATAAGCCAGCTTTCACTTTTTAGAAATGTTCTAAAATATAAGATAATCAGAATCAATGGTGTCAATAGTTATTCAGACATTATTTCAAAACTTATAAAAATGTATCGCTGATGGGTTATCCCGAAATCCTACCATGCACTTCATTGCTGTTAATTAACCATACATTCAATAACACGCATTACATATACGAGTACAATAGCGGGATTGAGACAATTTGCAAAGGGAGACATAAAGCCTTAACCAGTCACTGTTGAAATTGTCTCTTCATCTATCGAGTCGTGATCTTTATAGGTGTAATAACTTCGGCAGCTTTTCTGGCCATTTACATATCACTTCGGAATATTGTCTGGTTTATTATTCGACATTCCATTTGCAGATAAATAATCGGTCTAATATATTGTTATTTTTTTATCTTTTCACCTTTAAGCGTTTTACAGTTCTACAATTTATTCACTGGTCTAGATGAGTTTATTGTGCCATTTTATTTATTTTCTACTAAAATTGTGAAATTCTTCGTGTTGTATTTTTTTTAAAACTGAGGTCACTTTTGTTTGTTTAACTGAATCTAATTGTAATCGCATTGAATTGTAAATATAACATAGCTACCTTATATTTGAAATATTATTATTCCTTTTCGACGCGAACGTCGTGAAATACAAAGAATCGTACTTTCGGTGTCCATCCCTCTTCGCCGTATCTCTATATGTTAAAGGAAGTTTGTTTCTCGACAACACGTCATCTGAACAGATCTTTAACTTGGACTATTTTTATGTTCTGTAGAAAACAGAAACAATGCGTATAATAACCATTGTCCATTATACAAGACAACAACGTATTGTGACACAATGTTTAAACAAGAATGCTAAAAAGATAAAAATAAACATTGATAAGTCAGACACACATGACCAGTGTGTGGTGATATTGCCGGTGGTATTAAACAACAAGAATATACGGTGTAAATTTAAAAGAACAAAGAAGGGTTCGCTTAAAGAAATGCACATATGCGTGTCTATATGAAAACAATAACAAATGTTATAATTACCTGCAGAAGTATTACACGCCTGCTTCGAATAAATAATAAAAAATTAAACATTGAACGTGCGTCCGGTTTTACTTTTCTGTTACAAATGCGACAACAGCGTCCCCGAAATTAAAGCTCAACACGGACAGTTGACTTGTAATTATTAATCACAAGCTAAACTAGGTTGTCTGCCTTGAATTACGAAAATAAGTCTACATAAAATATTAGGAAAGTAATTTATATATAAGATTTTATTTACAGTCAGACATGTGGTAAACATGGAGTATAAAAGCACACTAAATGAACATCCCGTTATGATATAAACGTAACACATCTAACACCTTATGACATATATAAAAATTCATAAAACGAGCCCCTCAATTCGAAACTGTGATACATCACGCATTACAACAAGCACAAATTCTACTTCATAATGATACAACTATTATCAAGCAGTTTGTAAAGAAGAACATTTTTTTATGTTTTATTTTTAAATAGATTAATAGCTCATATTATTTAAAAGATTTAATTAAATAATTAATTTGAATTTCATATACCAGACTTCCATTATCGTAGGTTTTGTGTAAATATTTAATAAGTGGGTTTAAGACACTGTGAAAAAGGGTTCAAGATTACAGGCAGATTTTAATGCTGGCATGTACTGTATATTTATCGTCTTCATTGAGCCCTTAGCGATATTGTATGCATGCACCGTTAATATAGAGATGTTAATATACCATTTATAAATACTTTATCATATGGCAGTTTCATATGTTTGTGCGTGTATTGCCTTTATTAAATTTAAATGACTGCTGTCCGCTAATAGACAGAGGAGATTGTTAATACACAGTAGATCATGTGATCATTAGATCTATAAATAGACCATGTCTGTCGCTTTAATAATTGTTTTTATTGCCCGTGGGAGAGCTTCTGGATGCTTGGCCTATGACATTTATGGATGCGATTCCGAGTTGACGTATCCATACAAGAAGTGCCGATTTAATGTTAAATTAAGATACATTTGCTAATCAGAACAGACGCATGTATGACATCAATTTACAAATACTAAAACATAGTTCAGAATATAAATTAATGATCCTGTATTCAAATTTCACTTGTCCTTATTTATTAAAATTTCAACAAGAATGTAACATTAGTCTCTAATTTATAAGATTTCTCCAGTTTGTGGCGTGGTAGGATATGTTTAACAGATACTAAAGCTTTAACCGTAACCCCTGGATTTCTCTATCAGTTGTGTTCGGTATATATATTAGATAGCTAAATATTCCGGATACAATCAAATGTTTAATAATACCATATAATGTCTGCTTATGGATTGACTACAGTGATTGACTTGGTTAACCAGCAATCATTGTTAAGTGTGCTGGTCTTTATTGTTTACTTGACGTTAAACTCGCTATGCTGGGCTTTGTTTTACATCAGAGATTTTGCGACATTTTTTGAAACAAAATCGATTTATGACAATTAACAGTAGGCTTCAAAAATAGTATATAATCATATCAGTTCGCGCTTCTTGGCCATCTTTTTTATTCTGATTATTCCATCTTTAGTTTACTCTTCGTTTAAAGTGCGTCAAAAATATTATATTATGCATTAAACTCATACTAACCTTCGTACATACTTTACCAATAACGTATTTTAATGATGAGTGGTGTAAAATAGTAGGTGTAAGCGTATTTATCGACAAATTTAATTGTTTACATGCTAGACAGTGACGAGGAAGAAAGATACAAAAATGTAAAGAAGGAAGGATGACATATGCATGTCTTTTGTATTAGAAATCTGTCACCTTTTGCATGACAATTAATCACTCTACCGATTGCGGCGAGGAGATTTTATATCTTTTGAACTTAATTTTAATACTATATATTGCGAATGGCATACTGTGTTCATACCACTTTCATCATAACCTATGTCAGGATTTTAACGGTTTCAATCGGCAATCTGCTCCTATCGGTTTATTTAAATTAATAGCTGGACCGGACCAACTATGTGTCAACATTAAAGTTTATATCAGTGTCTTATAATGTGCCTTATACTTTCTGTTTTGAATTCTTTCGCACCGAGAGCATTGTTTTATTGAAGTATAATTTTAACAATTCCCTAGTTCTAAGAACTTAGTAGTTAGTAGCTGTAGTTAGAGCTATACTTATTAGCTAACAGCATAGCTCGAATTAGACTCTAACGACACACATGTCCTTTACATGTATTTTTTCAAACCCTCGGATTGAGCGATTATAAAGGTAAAAGTTAGATTAATTATCTTCATGTTAAGAGTGCTTAAAAGAGCGTTAACAGTGCTTTCTATGGTCAGGAGTGCATAACCCGTTTACCGCCTTCTTACCAAGATCATTTTAGGAAAGAACAATCTTGGAGGTTTTGCAAATACATTGTCGAAAGCTAAAGACAGTCATTTTAATGTAATCATGCTATAGACAATTTTATTTTTTAACATTTCCTGTTTTCTTTTGTATTGTTATTGTTGTTTTTGTTGTTGTTTTCCCCTTACAAAATACCAAACCTGGCATTAATAGATGTACGCAATAATGACACATCTTTGTTCCGAAAGGTATCATTGCCATGTAATTAAGTAAAAGTAGTCTTAAAGCTGCAAAAGAGGATGACTCCAACATGCTAATTTACTTGATCATTGCTCTATTTACACCTAACTCAAAAATATGGTTAGACGTCCTTGACCTTACGAATTTTTGATGTACACCCCTCAGCCTTTAATTGAGTCCCTTTTGGGGAGAGATGTTTATGAATGGAGAATAAATATAGAATACATACTGTGTGTCTGTTAACATTAAAGTATTTTGTATATATACATGATGGTAGTGTAATGGACAATAAGTTTATATTTACCTGCACATGTCTGTGTTCAGCTCAGTACGTTTTGCCAAGTTAATTATTATATAAAAGCCGTATAGAAAGAAAACCGAAATAAGAAGCAATATCTCTATGTGAACATTATGAAAATAATATTAAAACAGCCACAATTGTTTTCGGCCTGAAAGCTAGTGTTAAATGAATGGGAGCGCCTTATATACAAGTAAATCGTAAACGAAGTGGTAATTGTTTTGCAGGTCAATGTCTTGTTAGCATTTTATTAGCAGTTCATCCCTTAGTACTGTTAGATCAACCTTTCAATGAAAAGCCACGAATGGAAGCGCCTTATAAGGGTAAATCGTGAACGAAGAGGTATGTTTGTTTCACAGTTTGTTAGCATTTTATTAGCCGATCTTCCCTTAGTACTGTTTGACCAACTATCATTAACAATTCCTTCCTTATTTCTTCGGTCAAGCTTTAATTAAAAATCCTCAAAACAAGAAATACAATACGTCATTGTTAAACCGATTTCTTTAATTTTCAGTCTCTTGCCCTCATAGTATACACATGTTCAACTTATATAAACGTATACATATAACTACATATCTTATGTAAAGTTAATACACATATCAATTGGCTACTGCGTATTTTATATTTTGGACAATTTGACAACATATAACAATGGTTGCATTGTCAACTTTTTATAAAGGTATTTGATTACGCTTTGACACAGCATGTCTTTCTTATAATGAGTAAATGAGTAGATTGTTTTGTTTATTCCTTTTGTAGAATATAAGTCCATGATTATAAAGTCTAATATTAACGAATGGAATAATGGTGGACTAAATACACTGAATGAAAGATGGTTGTTCATTGTTTAACGGAATTATTATCATTGTGCAAAAGACAAACGGTGGAAAGAAGACACGTTTAATGTATATAAGACTACCTTTGTTCTGTGCCTTTTCGGAGTTTGGTATATGTTGCAATACTGATAGGACTTTGTCATATATTCTTATTCATGATCACAACAATGTTACTTGTGCAGTGTGGCGGTCGTAAAAAATCTCCCCGTGCATGTAATCTATGTTGTCATTTAATTCATCCTATAAGGATTGTTACGTGTATTTCCTTTGATGGACATTGAACTTTAGTTCTTCATTCCAACTTCACATGAACAGGATGCTACAGTCATTTATTCGTCTCTGGTCATGTTTGTTCATGATTCAGAAAATTAATTTTATTTGTGGTCAACCATTTTTGTGTTGTTTTTCAAATCGAAATAATACCATATTCCTTTTCTGAACACTATGTGGACATTGTTTTTCGATGACGTCACTACTTTCATCATGACGTATAGAAAATATCCGCGCATGGACATTTTGTTTTCGAATAGATCGTTTTTTCTTTTCGTTGCTTGCATTTGAGAAACTCGTCAGGAAGTGCGAGGTTAGAGCTCTGTAAAACCGGTTTAAGCACCCCAGTCGGTTCATATTGCCGACTGACCGTTCCAAGGCGGTAACTGTCGGGTTTGCTCTTTTCCTTATATGACTCATCACAAATTTGTTCTTACTTTTCGCTTGGCTTGCATGTGAAATACCTTTGTTTTGTGCCTTTTCGGAGTTTGGTATATGTTGCAATACTCATAGGACTTTGTCATATATTCTTATTCGTAGAACAGACATCTGTTGGGAATTTAAGTACGAATCACAAATGTTATAGTTTTAGGTGTCATGTGGTCGATATACTTTAAAGCATTCGTCTGTTTTTGAAAATACATTGAAGAAAGTTTATAATGCCAGTGGCAGTTATGCGTAAATATATATGAATTAAGCAAGAGTTGCTGTATATTAATAACATGTTTTCAAATTTATATGATTCTAGTGTCATAGAACAATATAGTCTTTACGTTTAAATGTTTAAGCTAACACATTTATCCAGGACCATTTTTCTTTGCTTGCTATTTAAATATATGCAGGCTATAAAAACCTTCAGAAATTCAGAAACAGGATTGTCAGCACTTATCGAAAGAACTTGGTGTCATTTCTACTTAAGTTAAATTTCTTTTTTTCCCTAGTAAATAGTTCAGAATCATTTATATGGTTTAACAAGAGAGCATTGATACAAAGCATTAAAGGTCGCCGTCGAGGTCATGTTCAACAGTGAACAATTATGTCTAACAACAAACCAACCAAGAAAACAACCAAACCTTATCATCAAAAGCTCAACAATGCCGTCAAATGTTCAGGTATTTAAATTATATGCAGTAAAAAAGAAGTCTTTGGATGCATGGAAAATGGTCCGAATACAAAAACACGAGCATAACATTTGACTTGTACTTACATAGAACATCGTTGAAACAAATGCAATTTAATATAAATAATAATCATACATACACATATAGAACATTAATAATTTAACGTGGAAGGTAATGATGTAGAAACATTTTCAACTACAATCTAGTTTAATTGATATTCACCAAAGTTGAATCATTTTTTTAATTCAATGCACGAAAGCGCCACTGTTCATTTGTTTACAGAACAATATGGCGGTATTTATAGGACTTTTCTAGTAAGGATTACATACAGATGCCCATAAGCAACGACGATGAAAAATTGTTTGATCGAAGTTGTGATAGGAGGTTTTCAAGAACACTTGTGTAATTGAGGTAGATCAATAGAAAAATATTTTCCTGGCAGTTTTGATTTGAATGCCATTTTTCCAAAATATAACGATTTATTTGTTTGGTATATTTAAGAAACATAATAAAGCCTTTTTGACAATTTTTATTTTCACCAATAGTTAACAAAATGATTTCGTAATGTCAAATATGCATGCCTGTAGACGTACCTGTTTATCAAAATTTGATATTTTGAACGGAGCGATATAAGTGTTAAGTACAGTATGTATAAAAATGACGATTACTAAACACATATAATCACCTGCAAAAACAAGAACACAGATATTATAATCTTATTTTTTTAGAAACTTACCAAAAGATTAAAAATTACAGTTTGAAAGAACAAGGATACGTATGAGAAAGTATTAGTTAGATGTATTGAAATATTTTCGCAATTTAGGAACAGAGCCAATAAAAAAGCAACCAAGAAATGTAATATAAAAATATATAAAAATCCCCTGATTTATTGATAAGTTTCAAGTCTAAATAATAGGTATACTTTTGTTCAGTGCCTGTTTGAACAAAAATGAATCATAAAAACTCAAATTCGAAATATATTAAAGGTTATGCTGAAGCTAAATAAACGACACACATGTTGTTTTTATTGGTTAAGTTTTCCAACAGATGACGAAGCTTATGATGTGTTACTCAACATGTAATTTATTTATCGCCACAACGAAAGAAAGAGCATGGCTCTTTACTTTAAGATAGCAAACTGCATGTACCAACAATTATGATAAATTAAACAATAAAGAAGTCACTGTTGCAAAAGCATTTAGGTGAACTTTCTAAGTTTGTAACTAAAATTGTTCAAACCATAGTATAATACACTTTTTGCATGTTGACAATTACAATAACTTTAATTTAACAATCGAGAGCGATATCGTGACGTAATCGTAAACATATTGTCCTCAACATTTCCATACGTTTGACAAAGGTCAGTTTTACGAGAGCTTACTAATTGATTGAGAGACTTTTACATGTTAAAATCTTTCACTGCTGATTTATGTTCTTTGAGACCAACACTACATGTTCGTTAAAATCCCGTATTCTAATCGGATATGAATTTTTTGTTGTCATTTTTTAAAGTTTTCTAAATGGGGAAACAACACCTTGCAATACTTTAAATCTGTAAATTGTGTGTTTGTTGGTTTTTGACAATGACGATTATATTCGCATGCACTACTGGAAATACCCAGTTAATGTCGGGCTCATATATAATTACCGGCGCCTGCATACTAATTAGATGTCACGGAAATGTACGACCGCCGCTAGGGTATTTTATACCCCGTAAACGTCCACAACGTCTACAACGCCTGAATATTTTAGGACTCCGTGTCTTAAGTTGAAGGTACTGAGATATAAATAAACAACAGTGATACAACACCCCAGTCAAGCCGAAATGATATTGGTTTGTGGTTATGCAAGGAAAGCATGAAAAAAGAAGATTTGAAGATGAGCACACATCATGCTTATGAAAAATGTGCATTAAGTATTGACAAACATTATAAAGCAAAAATATTGATAAAAATCCATATGTAGCAAATTTATTATCAATATGCCATTGAGACATACATAATAAAGCTTTCACCATAATTGTAGGCCCTTTCTGTTTTGATTCTGTATTTCGTATGCATTAAATGACGCATAATACCTGATACAATCAAATGTTACAAGCCAAAACAAGTCATACGTTTATGTATTGTGACAATGTCAGTCTGTTTATGGATTCGAAATGGCAATTGATGACAACTGTTGTTTTCACCAAACATCGTTAAGTGTATACGTCAACATTCCTCCATTGCGATATTAAAGACGACATCAACGTTCCAGTAATATAATTTGTTTTAATCAAATAATTTCTTTGAATACCTTTTCTAGACTAAAGAAACCCTTAAATGTGTGGTAAAGGTTTATGCTTATAACATCTCAACAGTTGTATTTTTTGTTTTTATCTTTCTGTTTGAGAATTGTGTTTCCATTCTTTTACTTTACGCACGCGTTTTATGTAATACCTGAACGTTTCCTGGATCAAACTAAGGTTTGTACCAATAAGTTGATGTTGAAGAAGCAGCATAGCGCGGTTGGAATCCTCAAGAAAATCCTACCCATTATACGACTTCAAGATCCTCTTAAATGACGATTATAAGTTAAAATTTCGGAGATTTCTCTACACGTCTAAGACTTTTAGCTTTCAATGCGCTTTCTCTGGTGAGAAACTGCCTCTGTAACGTTTATAAGCCGCTTATGTCCACGATATGTCCCATGATGTCCTGACTTGCCCGTACCCCCATCTTGCTAAGATATTGCGTCCGTTGCAATTGTCGTTCTAAGGATGGTTTATAGAAATTTGAAAACAGTATGCAATGTTGTGAGTCACCGTTAGTGGATTAAATTGTAGAAATTGCAATTTAAAAATACTGCGCATATTGCAGCTTTTATTTTGTAATCTGTACTCACAAAAACTGAATAACTGTTTTTACACTTTTGCTAGGTTTTTAATGACAATATAATCTTATATTAAGCATTCATGTATTCTAACATTTATAAAAGAAAACAAATACCCACATTTTCCAGTAACAATTGCAATATTTACAATTTCTGGCTGTATCGATTGTACTACTTCATGTCCTTTCACAACTGTTCTAAAGGCTAGAATACAAGACAAGGTCCGGTACGCTGATATTGTTTCAGCCCGTTACTGCAACGACGCGATTAAAACTAAGGTATTAAACGCTAATAGCCTGCTTTGGCAAATAATGTAGATCCAGATCTGAAAACTGGCTCGTCAGGATCTACCCTATTTGCTGCTCAGTCTCTGTTTATAAGTACATCCACCCTAACATGTAACTAGTATAACGTTAAAGAATTCCTAATGAGAATTAAGCATGGGTTGTTAATACAAAGTAGCAGGTTAAGGCTTAAAAGATTGTTGACGTCGAATTACACTATGTTTGTCAATAATCATTGTATTTAGCTGTTTCTAAAGGAAGGAAGACATGAAAATGTCCTATGACCACACATATTAAATTTTAATCTACCCCTTAGTGAGGCATCTGCAAGTTAAAGTAAAAATCACAAAAATACTGAATCGAGACATTACAAATTACTTCTTCCAGTCAGTCGGCAAAAGACCGGATGGGTTGCTTAATCCTGGTTTATGGAGCACTCCAACGGTGCACTTTTTGGAAACAAAATTACATATTGTGCAATCAAACAATATATCGTTCAAAGTGAGACAAATAACAGCAAAAAATGCATCGGGAGTTAGAATTGATCAAAGGATACTATAGCAAAAACTGCAGCCCTAATTATTTTACGATATCGGTAAATATTTTCAACAGATAAAAACTGAGCAACTAAACTGTCTCTGAAGTATCAATTGTTTGAAATAACATATAATACAAACTAATTAATGAATCATTGTTATAATTAATGACGACATGCCATATGTCAAAATTAAAAAAAGTACATAAACGGGAGTACACACATTTTCAGACTTTCTCTGCCCTTTTTCCTGTTTTGAGGAAAATTTTCTACACCACCAATCAGCTGCCTTTTGTTTTCATACACGTTAAAACTAATTTTGAAGCAGGATTTTTCTCTCTCATTTCACACTTTAAAATCTGTAAAGAAACACAATCATAAGGTTCAATCATACCCATTCATAAATATTAATATGAAAAAAGAGAGACCAAAGAAAGCAACAATGAACGACTACAATGGCCCTGCTTCATTGATTGTAGTCATGCATCGAACCTGTGACCACCAGGGTCACTTTGAACCCTGTTTATCATTGGAGAAGGTAAACAATATCATAGAGAAAAAATCCCCATGGGAATATTGGCTTGGTTAACGGAAATATTAATCAGGTTCAAACCTGGAATAAAATAAGCTTTGCTCAACTCAACTATTCTTTTATTACTTAAATCACTACAGGTGACATATGAGTATATAAGTCACAAAACAGTCAGGACACGAACGCCTGATTTAATACTGACACAGCACAGGTTAAAGTACAAGAGAAACAATATGTTGAAATCTTGAATGGAAGTTGATGTGTTTATAAACTTACAAACTTATTGTGAGCAAATCTTATTAATATATTTCTTAGTTTGAAAAGACGCTGGGTTACAGCTCGACATGAACGCTGTCTGTTTCGGATATGATTTAGATACATATGGATACAATCTTATATATAGAAAAAGTGTTACATAATATGAGACGATAAATCACACAGCGTCACACACTCATGGAAATTTGTAATAATATTAATACAGGGCATTGAGCAACAAGGTTTTTTTGAATGTCATTTAAACTTGCTGTAATGTGACCTCGTTTTGCAAACATTTAAACCGACCGGAAGCACGCGGTGGATTCATGTGCATGTGCTGGTAAACACAATGAGGGACGTTATATTTCGTATTAATGATGTTAATACGTAAGAATTTGTCAATTTACCGTCTAATTAGGACGTGGGAAATTTGTGCCATGGCATTGGAGGATCTCAAGGTAGGTATCAATCCTATTTCATTTACAATTCATGGACAATTACAACACGTTTTAATTATTAGACAAAACACATTGTTGTAAATTGTAGTACAGTAGTAAATTATCAGTTAAATAATGAAATTCAACAGCTACTTCTAAAGCTAAATTAAAAATGAGAATATATGACAAAGCCCTATGTGCATTGCAACATATTGAAAAGGCACATGACAAAGTTAAAAAATGCTGAAACCGGCTTTACAAAGATCGCACTTGCGATTTGAAACAGTCACCCTCTCCCACCTGCCTGTTTCTATAAGAAAATAATGATTTCATATTCTAAACTTGATCATTCCTAGTGTATCGTATCACAAATATTGAGGAAAGTGAAGATTGTGGTCTTATATTTAATTGTCTTCAATACAGAAGTTTTTTTTCCTATTATGGAAAGTTTCTTTAAGGAGGTCACATTTCTAGACTTGTGGATATTTATAGTAAGCTGGTTCATATGGCTTTTTTTCCCACAGGTAAGATTTGTCAATTTCAATACGTATGCTTTTTATACTACTAAGCCATTTTGTTTGGAAATTAGGGAGATTCCTTATGTAGTTATGTGTTGTATAAGAAATCTTATCGTGGTGTCCATTGATTAGATGAAACCAAAAATAAAGAATTGATTGTTTTTTTTTTCAAGAGGGAATCGCCCAGTCTAACCATATAACATATAGAATTAGGTACTTTTTTACCTTAAAGATGTGTCTTATGAAGTCAGTGTGAATTCTTTCTATTTCAGACAGGTTTTCATAGTCCCAGATCTCTGAAGAATATGTCATTATCGGAGAGAATGATTTTGTCAAACAGATCAATGGCTAAATCAAAAGGTAGGTAAAGGTTGTAGATTTTTTTATACTAAAGGTGACTTGTTTTATTTGCTTGGGATGAAATATGTTTTCTTATGCAGAGGAAGCTTCCTTGTTTTGAGAAAAACAGTGCCAAGAAATTTAAAAATTGAATAGTCTTTTGATTGTTTGTCTCGTGCCAAAGCAAACTGCTTTTGTTTTATTAATATTGATATTAAGCTTCCATGTTGTACAATATTCAACAAAATCATTCAAGGTTAGTGGTAGGGGCTTCAGAGAAAAGTACTGTTTCATCAGCATAGAGCATTAGTATTATTTTTAAATATGTCTGTACATGCGTTCGGTAATACATTCCTTCTTATTTTATACCGTTATGGTATTTTACATCTAGAAAAGTTTTTAAATCATTGAGGTATATTGAGTTCGATCAAGATCGATGAGATATTCTCACCTTGACGGACACCACATTTACATGGAAAGGATTCAGAGAATATTTCTTTGGCACGGTCATAAACAGTGGCTTTAATGTTTCTGTGCATGTTTATAATGGTGTTGAAAATTTTGTCATTTATATTTGCCTTCAAAAGCTTATATCGTAGATCTTCACGCCAAACGGAGTCGAATGCACAAGAGAAATCAACAAATATACAATAAAGTTTTTTAAGGTTTTAGTAGGTTTTCTAAGTGATATTAGTGTAAAGATATGAACTGAAGTGAAATATATTTGTCTGAAACCATCTTGATTTTCATGAAGCATATTATCAGTGGTGAGGAAATTACCACAGTCTATTATTAAGTGTTGTTGTGAATAAATTTCTCATACAGCTAAGTAAGAATACATAAGGAATAACAAGTCAGTAGCAGATATGATTATAGTTTATTCGGCAAGGGAGCAATAATTTTGGTCGAGCTTGGCGAGATTATTTCTCCCGAGCCGAATAAACTATAATCATATCTGCTACTGACTTCTTATTCCATTTATCCCGTCACTTTTCAATTTTAAATAACACTTTTAAATTTTATGCATATAAATCATATGTTGTTGTTTTGTAAATTATAAAAAAATAATAACTGCTCCCTCAAAAAGTTTTTAACGGCCTTAGTACCACATAAAAAAGAGTCCCATAAGTCGTTGCTGTTTTTATAAAAGTAAGTCATCAAAAAGAAAAAAATATCATTTGAATTGAGAACATACAGTATATATTTTTTTATTTTTTAATATTCCGTTTTTTGTGGGTTTTTTAATATTCCGTATTTATCTGTAGAAATAAATACATCATCTGACACGATCATAATGAGCTAACGAAATAGCTCAGTAGATAACGTGTCTGTACTTCGCGTTGGAAAGTAGCGGACCCCGTTCAAATTCACCTGAAGACAACTTTTTTTTTCAAACTTTTTTTTATTAAATCCAAGTAAATTATTATAGGTATTAAATATACATCTGAATTGACAGATTTTCAGCAAAATGAAAACAATATCAATTATAATGAATAAATTAAACTTGACGAAACGTTCTTTTAAAAGTAGTTCCTTGACCTTACATATTCATACACCTACTGACCTAATAAACCTAAGTTTATTCGACCCCCTTTATTAGGTGAGTAGAGGGCGTAGTGACGGGATAAATGCCTATAGTTTGATAGGTCAGGTTTACTCCCCTTGTTTTTATAAATTGGTATTATTATTCCTTTTGACTATTGTGAGAGTATAATTTCCAGTGTCAATGATGAGGTAAAAGAAAGAATCATACACAGGCTTCTTATTGGGAGCAAAATATTTTATTCATTTATTATTTTGTCATAGCCAGGGGATTTTACATTCTTAAATTTATGCATTTTAGTTTTTTATCTGTAATTTTTTGTGTTATTAAGCAACCATCTATATCAGATCTTTATTTTGCTGGTTTGTCATTGTGATATTTGTTTATATATTTGTTCATTGTTTTTATGTATATTTGCAAAGTCTCGTAATTGCTTTTTTTACTGTTGGTATTTTGCATTCATAATCATGCCATGCTTATAATTTATACATTTAGTTTTAAAAGGTTTAACTTTTCTTACTGGCCTCATTTCAGCACTTGTGCTTAGTATCTCGTTCATCTTAGTTGGTAACCTGTCAATATTTTATGAGTCTTTACTTGCTTATATTGGTTTACTTTCTTTCTGTAATAGCCTATTTACTTATTCATCTCATATATTTGGCTGATCGGTGTCAGTCATAGCATTGCTCCATATTGGTCTGTTATTTACATAGGGAACTTTCACAAGGTAGCTATGTGCTGGGGGTGGTAGAAGAGAACTTGTATGAAGAGTAAATTCCACAATGTCATGGACATCTTATGAAGGTTTCTGTGTCTCTTAATATTGAATGTGTTTTTTGTTTAAAAGCTTCTACAAAACAAATGAAATAATCCAGAACAGATATATATTTCAATGTACATTCCTTACTATTGATGCCGAATCTTCCGTTTGCAATAAGAATACTGTTGCTTTATATGTATTTAGCAACCTTAGACCATGGTTAGTTATTTGTGGTCGTATAACTGTCTAGATAGAAATATTTTAAGATAAAAGGCTAGATTGGTCTAGATAATGAATGGTTTCATCCTCAAGGTCTACAATATCAGATATAAAGTCACCACATTCTGCATAATCAGCAGAATTAGCTGAATGAGCATTCCAATCACCCAACATAATTAATGTACATTAATGTATTACATTCCTTGTGCATATTGACTTTATCTTGTTCGAAGATAAAAAAAAAAATCATCATTCTTTACAAGGCGCGAGTTTGAAGGTGTATACTTCGCCAAATATTACATCATTCTCTAAACATTTTGCTGATTTACACAGTTTTATCCAGAGGACTTGCTTTGAGTCATTATGTATAACATCTATATGTTTGGATAATTCATTTTTAACAAATACACCCAAACCACCAGGTTTCCTTATGTATTCTTGTTGTCTAGGTTTACTAAAATGTCAATATTGATTTCATCAAAGTCGTTTCATTTTGTAACAAAGAACAGGTCATATTTTGTAATAGTATTTATGACACTTGGGTAGTCCACCATCTTGTGAGTCCACACACGTTTAAACACCACATTTTATTACTTTCATATGACTTTCAGGTGCGAAAGGACTATCTACACTAGTGGAAACACTGTTCACGGAATCAGACTGATGGTCATCAATAGAACAATAGTCATCACTAGAGGCGTTGCCCGCTGCGGTCTACATTATAGTGTTAGAAAAATGGAGCTCGAGAAAGTGTGGTTCATTTTCAACATTGTTGATTACTCGTCTGGATTGACTTAAGTTTCGTCTCCGGTGCTTATCCATGCCATGCATCATTCTGTTATAATCATCATAAACAGTTTGCACCTTCTGTTAAGTCAACCTGAGATACTTGCAGTTTTGTGCCGTGAGGGTGTGACACTGGATTCCGATTGGGATGATGTGTCCGACTCATTATCACTACTAGACTAGTCTGGTTCCATTATGGTCTCGAATCTGAGAAAGGGATATGTTGTTCCTCCCGGATGACTGGTTTGGCACGTGTAGATTGTAGTACCTGCCTCCAGTTCGGGAAATAATTATGAACTACATGACCTTTTACAACCAGCTTGGCTGGGTAGCTAATGTTTACTGTACGTATTAGGTTCGAGTCCCTGGTCTGTTTATACTGAGCCCATAGTTTGGATCGATCGATCCCAGATGGATAGTTGCGATTAATGCCAATGCTGGAGCCCTTAAGCTTATATGCAAATGAGATGATGGATTTCAACTACTTGGAAGTCTCGGAAACAAGCGATCATATGCGATCCTTATCGCGGTGTGGGATGCTGCCAAGACGGCGAACCCGTTTGCACCCCTAAAGAGTTGGTGAGGAGATCCTTGACAAGATTTAAACATATAAACATATTCCTCGGAATACCAATTCTCCTGCTATGAGCTTCAATTTTAATACCTCTATACTTTCTGGCTTTTGATCTCATCTCAATGTTATTTACTTTGTCTTGAACACATTGTTCTGTGTTGTTTTTCTAGTTTATTGTCAAGGGAGACAACCGGGGTCATCATGTCAAATAAAACTGTCAGTTTCTCAATCAATTGTCATGCTTATGGATGTTTCCTTGGGAACAGTGTTAGAACAGAGCTTGCCATGATTGTTGGTGTAATCGCCCGCCCCCCTAACCCCCCCCCCCCCCACCACCACCACCTATCTCTCTCGACAGTTTTTGCCCAGAGGAGCATCTTATGGATCTTCATTGTTAACGTTTGGGCCGGGCTGGGAGGGTGATAACGTAATCACAGAGGTTAATTTCTTGAAATTATGCTCTTATTTCAATGGTTTCGACCCATTATTGTCGTTTTCAGACGCTACCAATATGTTTATGATGCTATAGTGTCAATAACAGGCTACTACAGAGGGGAAAAAAGTAAAAAATATACGCTCAATAACACCGACCAATTCACCACAGCTGCTTCCGTTTTGCTGAATCCAACTATTTCAATCCTTTTACCCATGAAGTCTTTGCATTCGTGCACTTTCGGTTCAATATAACTACATTTAATTGCTACTAGGTATTCAATGTTTTAACAATTCTTAAGCTGGTCACAATATTTTGAATTCTCCACATTTCATAAAAAAACTGTTTTACTTTTTATCGATTCTTACCTAGTTGTAAGTTATTTAACGTTTAATTGCATTGTATTCTTTATTAATTTTCCGTGAAATTAGTATTTTACAGTTATGACTTTACACTTATGATGAAATTGTTGTAGACAAAACACACTGAATGAAATCTTTGGCTTGTTGTTTTGGCCGGTGGCCAGCAAAAAACGAAACGATAAAAGAAATATGTGCAGAAGTATTTGTATAATGCTGTAATAGATTGAATGGTGGGGATATAATGGCAATTCTTTATATAAGCTGCAAAGTAAAATTGTGTTGTTGTTTTTTTCCATGTATCTACTGCAATAATTAAATGAGACTTTATTCATAAATAATATGAAAACGCACAAAAGATTTGTTTTAACCAAAATTTGACTACGGTTTTGGTAAAAGGCGATCAAAAATTACCTTATCGGATTTAAATTTGGAATTTTCACTGAAATAATAGTCGGATTATTGAAAATTAATGTGTAGGTTTTAACTAATTACAGTTTAAACTTATCTGTAACTCTATTTGAAGGAAATAAAAGCCTTTTGAGAACAACATTAAGGCATAAGGCTATGTTTAGTTTCTACTTCACTTTTACCTGTTTTAAGGACTTTTTCTTGTCAAATCTGTCCTCAGATAGTTTTGCATCCCTTCTAAACAAATGAAAAAAAAACTGTTTTTATTTTTTTTATTCTTCCCCAGAAAAGAAAGAAAAAAATTGTATATGGGCAAACAACATTATATTAACAGCAATTAAGTATCGCTTAGCTTAATGTATTATTCTAGCGATAAAGCCTTTTCCTATAAGTACTCAACCGCTCTTTAAAACAACAGCAGAATGAACAACAACAAGCATCAACAACAAAACAACAACAAAAACTGGTTTCGCAACTTTATTGTCTTAACCAGTCGATCAACATGTAAACTCAGATTTTACCGCGTGGATACGAATCCAAGTGTGTGTGGCACTGCAATGATTACCTTACATATTGTTACTTACGCAATCAAATGCGCTCCGAATCCGGCAATGGTTCAATACACAACAGTGCAAAAGTTATTTAGTGACAGCTTCAAGTATTCTTTATTTCATAACACTATTGCAACTTCTTCTGTCCATTCTGCACTTTAAAAGCACGTTCATACATATATACATGTATATGTTATAAAGGTATGTACTTACGAAGAGGTAAACTTCTATCATTCTCATATTTCTGGAGTTTGAGTGTCATGGACAATAGAGTTGTCATGGTAGCTTTTGCGTTGTCATACATTTTGTTCGGTTTCTGTAGATTAAATTGATACCAGCTTAAGGACGCGCCGAAATTCTATACTAAATGTCATCACTGATTAAATGGTTGAATGACATTTCTAGAACAAGTGAAAAGTTCGTTAAGTGACGAAAATCAGTAAACAGTTTTGTTAAGGAAATGTATTTTGTCATATACGACAAAATGAAGAGTAGAAACACTGCTTTAGACTCGAGACACTTACAAATGAAAACAAAAATAACAAAGGTCAAACGAGGTTTGCTTTACCAGTAAACTTACCGGTTAACGAAGCACGATAACTCAAATATCAAACGTATGTAAAACTTTGTCCTCTGCACGATCCAAGGATTGGGCGATTTAAAGGATAAATGTAGAGTATACACCAAAGAGGATTGGCTTTCAAAGTGATATCTCTGGTCAGAAGTTTACAAGCCGTTCTCTGTACAAAGATGTATCCTGATGTCATATTTGGTCTTCAAAACTAAATATTTCCTGGGATAAAAACGTTCATTATTGTCCCATAACTTGTTTCTTTGTTTTGTGTGTTGCGCTTTAGTGTGCGTGTGTGAGTGCATGTGTGTATGTGTGTATGTCCGCGCTGCAAGCGTGTGCGTGCGTGCTGCACATGTGTCTGTGTGCGGATGCTGGCATGTGTACATATTCTCTTGGACGTCGTATTGTTTATTTTGCTATGGGTTGGATACGTTGGCAATCTCGATAGACATAGTAATCAAGTTTGAACCATTGACATTATGTAAAATCGCAACAACATACCTTTGGACAAGCCGATAATATAAAACAATGAGCAGCGACAATTGTTGTCGATGTTATACTCATAAATAATATTAATTGAAATGGGCGCATACTGTACAGGTTTATCTTTAATCAAAAGGTGTGAATGCCTTACGAGCCATGACCTCTTTAATCAACATTCGTTAACGAAATCCTTCCTTACTAAATAAATTTAAACTATTGATGCGCCTTTTTCATTTCAAATACCTTTCCCTTGTAATATATGGATCATCTTACATTTACGGTACACAATTTAAATTCTACATAAAGCTTTTTCTGTTTTAAAAAATCCTAAAGTGAAATACAAAGTTTGTATTCATATCTTACTTTGAAATTAGTTGTTTAATTTCGAAAAATACTGACCTTTTAAATTTTGTAAGCTACAAGTATATATATTGTTCATTTTCTAGCAAATTAGTCTATGGTTCTATAAACTTAACACTGGAGCTGAAACTATTGTAGACTAAATATAATGAATGAAAACATTGGTTGTTGATAGTAGGCATTTCCTAGAGCGACACACAACGAAATGTTTGTATAATTTGAGTCTGCAACAAACAAAGCGGTGGAAAGAATTACAAATGTTTATATTAAGATGCACAGTTGTACTGTTTAAAATTCGAAGTTTAGACGGCACAACTTAACTGACGCTGTGTTTAGAAAAAAAGATGAAAACGCATAAGATAGCAATTTATTTAAATAAATAAACTATCTGTATTCGTGAATCGTATCTATCAAAGTTTTACAGATATTGCCCTATTTGAATAATAAATCAGACGAAGGGAGCGGTTTCTGTATATCATTATTATATCTGTGATTAGAGGTTGTTGTAAGGTTACCCTTTAAATTTACACATTTCGCCTATCCCATTTTCTTTGTCTGTTAATGAAATATATCGTTTAAACGTGCAGGAATACTGTAAGAGTCGTGTCAGCGCCTAATTAAGGCTTTGGTGATAGTTATATGGAAAAAAACTAGTTATGATGCAAGTAACTTTGATGTAAACCATTCCCACGGTAAATTATTGTTTGTTTTTGGGTTGTTTGTCTTTGAGAAAATTCTTGTAAGTGCGAGGTTGGAGCGCTCCGAAAACCATGACCGGTACTTTTGCCGACTGGCCGTTTAAAGAACGGTAGTTGTTGTTTGTTTTACTGTGTCTCAGTGTGTAGTGTCTCCTATCAGTGTTTGCGTCTCTTTAACATTACATTGAGTGTGTGCCTTTGTCTAGTGGTAATTCATATAATTCACACAGTAATATATTTGGAAACTCTTATATAGGACCTTTTCTCATTTTCATATTATCGAGGGCAAGAGATGTTAATATTTGTAAGGTACTGGTGCTTAAAACCAACTATAGAACATTTGAAATGACAAATCTTTGGCTAGTTTTATTATAAGAACGATTTTTCTGTTGTGAGTTTTGCATGGCTACAAATATTGTTAATGTTTTATGTCAATATGTTTGTTGTTTTTTGTTCTGTTCTATTACAAGCAACCATTCCAACCCGCTGGTCTAGGGCAGAGCGCCTAGCTATATAGATGCTATATACATGCACATAGGCATTCAATAGCGAACCCCAATAACACGCTTTAAAAGGTTTGCCGATTAGAAACTCAAACCATTTGCTAGGCTCCATAAGAACAAGTGGGATCAAAATTAAGGAATTTAATCCTTCATACTATTATGGTTAAGTTCTTCTTTAAATATAATGGATGCTGGGTCAGAACTGATACATATGATTGTCAGTTTTAATAGTTGTTACATGTATATATTAGTTATATTTATTCAAACATACAATATCAGCATGAGAATCGGAAACCAGAAACATTTTTAATTGAATTAAAGGACATTTCTCAAAGATGACGTATTTGTGGGGTTTGTTCTTGTTCTTGTAAACGAATAAATAAATATGACAACTCAGAAGTTGATTCATGGAAAATATTTCCTTATGAAAATCAAACTTTTAAATTTGAGGAATGATATCAGTTCAAGGATATTGGGACTGGAACTATTGTGATAATTACTGTTAAGGAACACCTTAAATGCGTTTAATGGAAATTTCCAATAGATTTGGACAATTAACAAAATTAGGATTAGTTTCTTTTCTAGACCAAGGTAACTTGTGACTGAACCGAACCCGGTGGCAAGTTTAATTTATAGACCATATTATCGAATGAACGTGGACATTTTAGATTGAAGCGATTTAGTTTAAAAGCAATAACAATATTGTTTAGATTGCTAGATTAAGTATGTCGCTGATATGTAACATTTAACAGAACAAACCTCAATTTTACCTGTTACCAATTAAACTTGGAAAATTGGTTTCATGTAATCGTAAACAACAATTATCTCGATTAAAGCTTATAGCATTTACCAACTTGAAAATATTTTACAGATTGCGAATATATGAATCGTTGGTTGAAACTTGCCTAATGCAGGATTTAATTAGCATTTACATTAAATTCATTGTAGAAAGCTTTTCCATAAAAGGCGAAACTTTGATTTGATAAAACGATATACCATCTAAGCAAACATGGCGACTCATAAATTCGATCTGTGGAAAATATTTTCGCATGAAAGATAAACTTTGGGATTGGAACAAATCGTACAAGTTCACGCAAAAAAGCGATTATATAAGATAACCATGGTTTATTGATACAATTAAAGGGTATAATCGTTGGTAAATTATTTGAGCTGTATGTCTGTTCAAACAAAATCGAATTGTATAGATCACCCAGTACAAAAACATGTGAGCTAGCACGGAGACGTACTATAAAGTTGTATATATACTGTCATATTAAGTCCTGTTAGGGGGTCGATCGCACATACATTGTCAGTAACTATCTTTGCTTCATACGTATGTAGTAAAAACGGAATGTCCTCCGTGACAATAATCTGCACAATACGTCAGAAGATGTAGAAGAAGTTACATATATTAAGATGTTATATCATTTCTCGATGTTCAAAGGAACGAGCTTTTGCAATCCCGACGTTAGGGGTCACATGCTTTCCCAATTTCTGACATCACGATAAAAAACTGACCAACAAGATTAAAATGAGGTTTTAATCATTTTGATATAGTGTTGTTGTTGTTGTTGTTGTTGATTTTAAATTTGATAACAATTAGAATTTTCCAAAGATTTATCCTGTGGTATGTTAGCATTTTAAATAAAATATGTGTTTTTTTTATTTCATTTAAATCTGTGACTTACCAAGTTAACCTTGGCACCGAGGTCGCTGTACACAAGCATTATAGGTACAATGTACTATGGCCACGAGCATTTCGAGACGGCAGTGGTAACTGTAGCAAAGCGTAAGGTAACCGATTGGGGGAATTTGTGTTTTTACCGTCACGATAAAGAATTTCGACCATTAAAAAGAGTTTAACTATTCATTCCGGCATGCAATACGTCATCAACACGAAGTTAAGCTAATTAAAGAAGGTAAATAGTGATTCCGGCATAAAGTTTAAATAGGTGTATGAATGCAGTTGAAGTATCAGAATCAAGTATGGAAAGTTGTTTAACACTGTATTTTTCAATACATCTGAAAGACATGATTCTCAATATTTCCCGCAAAGGTAAAACAAACTTTAACCTATAAATGTGTCCCTTTAGAAGTCGTGGGTGGAACATTTCAAAAGAATGTCGTGTTTGTATGTTCTAAGAGCTTTATGACTTATCGTCTGCGGGCTTGTCACTCGTCGGCGAAGCAAGTGAAGATTTTACATTTAAACTTGATAACGCTCAAAACCCCTCATTCGAATGTTCTCTTAAAGCGTTAAGTTACGTCTATGTTAAAGATTTATTGTAGAGTTTATCTTAAAGGGGCCTGATATCTTTAAATGCTTAAATGACTTAAATAAATACAAGGAAATGTTGACCATGTTAAATTATAACCGAAAGTAATACCAAAAATTATCGGTAAATGTCATAATTAACTTACCGGTTAGTGTATATTAAACATGATTTATAAATTGCTCGAGCAATTTATTTAATACCAGCATATTTGTATGCCGGTAAGGTTCAGAATGAGTCTTAAATGTTTATTTTTGTTTATGTAGTTGCTCATATAAGGGAATTGTATAGCCCCAATAAAATTGTGTGAAGTATATTTTAGTGATTTAACTAACATTTTAAGATATATCCATGTTTAAAAGAATAAGATCAATTATTCGCATTATATTGGATGAAAAGTCGTAAATTGTGCAATAAAACTTGATGTTTTATTATATAATTATTAAATATTATTATTATTTATCACTATAAAATTATGATTAAATTATTGTATTTCTATTGAACATTCTTTATTAAATTCTTGTCATTAGGAGTGAACATTTAATTCATTTTTGTATTTAAAACTGTGAAAAATAATATCATAAAATTCATTACTCTAATGCATGCCCCTTTTTAAGTATGACACAACGACAAAATTAACATTGAAATCGGTCGAGCCAGTGTATTTATATAAGATATCGAGGGACGTACGCCCTGTGTTGTAAAAACGTAAACCGCAATGTCGGAATGTTTGCATTGCGTGTCGTAATGCTAAAGGTAGCCTACTCCAGACACAAAGCTGCAAATAAATGAAAACGCTGTAAGCACTCAGGTAGTTACAGTTTCGGAAACGTTATCACATTTTGAGACAATAAAAAACCGTTGTAAATAAACTGTCGTAAATAGTTATTGCGTTAAATAAGCCGCCCCTTCTTAAATAAGCCGTCCCTTCTTAAATAAGCCGCCCCTTCTTAAACCATACAAGCCCGCGTTCATTGTAGTTGATATTTTTAAGCAGAAGGTACCCGGAATGCCGTAATTCTACGCGCTCAAGATGGTGTTATTGTTGTTGTTTGTGTGTGAAAAGTTGTTCATTTTTGGGTTGCATTTTATAGCTATGTTTACATCTAGCTTAAACATACTGGATACACAATTGCTTTTATTTTTTCTCCTGAATTAAACTGTGTGCCATTCTTTTGTTTCACACCCATTAATGAAGGCACGTGGAACTATTTCTTGTCGCGCTAGGAATAACTGAACACTATTCGGTTGGTTAACTAAAAACGCTTTAAATATACACTCTAGTGAGCTCAGGCAATAAAACTGTAATGAAGTTAGAAAAATAGGATGGGTTATAAGACAATCAGATTCTTCAATAGGCCATTATTACAAAACTACAAACATTTCGGAAACAAATTCTTTTGAGTATATACATAGTGCAATTAAACTTATAAAAGTAAAAAAGGATTGATTAAATCTCAATGTATAACATGTTCGTGCATTTAAATACAACCCTCTTTAAGAAAGTTAGTATATTTTAATCATTTTAAATCGCACCTTACAAAAGAGTACCATTCTTCAAAGAGCATATTCGCCTGAACTACACTTTAAGTGCTAATTTTCTTGGAAGAAATCTATCTGTGGTACATTAATATTTTTCTCACAAATATAAAACAGAGACCTTTGTAATACTTTATGGAATAAATATGTACTCTGTAACAATTTATTATCTAAAAAACCATATATTTCACCGTCTTGTCGATTTACCAGAAACCGAAACGATATTACTGTTCTCGTAATCTGAACATAAATGATGGGAATGCATACATTGCATGACAGTAAGATAAAATGGTTCAGCTGCATAACAAATGACACGAAATGTACAACGGAATTTAAACACTATGTGTACTACAGATGAGATAGGATGGACCGAAAAGTACGATGAGAAAAAAATTGTACAACCAGTCAAATTTAAGGAACAACATCATTTACTAGTCTCCGCCTTTTGAACACTTCGTACACTTTTACGAGTGATTACGGAAAATGACGGAAAGTACCGATTTGATCTAGTGGTGTTTTCTACACATGAAATTGCACCTTTTATTCGGCTAAATTGAATTATATTATACACAGAATGGACTTCATAGCGATATGTATAACATATAACAACAGATCTTATAACTAAAATTTCATTTAATCATAGAGAAACAGATCTGTAGCTAAACTCCTTTAACATGCCGGATGACACTTAAGTGCCGGTTTTCAGGTTGATTTATATGTGATAGTACGTCGGTCGTTCTATGAATGAAATGTGGGAGTGTTATGAGATACAGATTATATCTTGTAGAGAAATGTATAACCCAAACAAATTTTGTCGCAAAACTATCATATGAATACAAATGTAAGAATAAATGATTTAAAGATAAATAGTTCTGTTGTTGAAAAGTAACCATTAAATTATTATTTTAAAATCGAATTTTAAAAATTATTTTTGATGTATTGTGTTATTGACATGGGTGTCAACGAAATTTGATTGAGTTTTTTTAAGACTTCAGGCGTTGCGTGTTTAATTTATTTTGCAATTGCTTTCATTTCATTGTTTAAGTTTTGAAATCGAATGCGGTTCACAACTTGTAATTTACTGTTATGCTTTTGACACCTATATGACATTTATTTCTTAACTTACTTCCGATTTCGTTTTTCTTTAAAGTTTTCAGAGAAATCAAAATGTATGA